>CM063297.1:1974375-2598750 GCA_032173965.1 Sitta carolinensis
CAGAGAAAAGAACCAATAAATGGTTATTTCACAGCAGAAGAAAGGCAGAATAGCTTGCTTTAAAAATGCAACTGGGTCAGTTGCTGCCTCCAGTAGAGGGAACGGGCTGCCTGTGCCCTACAGAAACATCCCTCAGTGGACCTCCCTCCTGCTGATGAGGACAAATAGGCCCTTTTAGAGTAGGATTTTTAAAAGTGCAAAGTGATTTGGGGCTTCAAGTCCCCCAGGTTTCTGCAATGCCTCGGGAGCACAATCTTTAGGCTCTTTGGAAAATCCTACCCCTGAACCGTTCTCAGCTTTGTCATTTCCACAACCCCCCGGTGCCACTCGAGAAGTTCCAGCGCTCCATCTCTGCACAGACACACCATCCATCCCCTAAGCACGGCTCTGCAAGGCTCGGCAAGCATCAATTAGGCCTCCAACCATCTCGAAGGAGTTCCCTTAACGCCGCGATCTGCAAAGCTGACGCCTGGAACGCCTGGGTTAGCGAGCCCGCCCGGGGGAGGTTAGAGCCCCTCGCACACTGACCTTGCGCAGAGCCCGGGGCCGCCGCTGGCCCGGCGCATCCTCACCTACCTACGGCGCTACCTGGCAGCGGCGGGCTGGGCACGGCAATCAAAGAGCTGCAATTACCCCTGCTAAGCCTGCTCCGGCTGCGGGATCGGCTGCGCTGTCTCTGAAGTCGGGACCTCCGGAGCAGTCGGTAGTAGTAGGACGGTCTCCCAGAACTTTTCCTGCTGTTCATGGACATTTTTGGATCTATTTTACACACACGCACATGCAGGCAACAGGTTCGCTCTCCCCTCTGGCACAGGAGCAAAACGGTCCCAGCTTTTTAATGAACTGGAGGGTGGTTCTTTGGAGTGGAAAGGGAGAGGGGGGAAGAGGAACTCTTCACTTGACACATTTAAAAAGAAAAACAACAAGAAGAAAACATAAAAGAGAGAGAGAGAGGAAAAAAAAGCAGGCGCCACCGGAGTGCATGTCTCAGCTGAGGGAGGACTCGAAGCGAGCAAGATAAACTGTGCTAACAACTCCTGCCCCCAAAAAGATAAGGCTGCTGGAGTAGGAATAGGAAGCCAGAGTTGGCCTGGGCTCCTGAAACGGGAAGCATAGGCTGGAAGAAATCCTGGCCTGGATCCTCTCGGCCAGCCAGCAGCAGCCGCCCGCAGTGTCCTGGAAGGGTCCCCGGCTCCGGCCGCTCTGCCCGGCCCAGCAGCAGCGCCGAGCAGCGGCTCCAAGGGGAGGAGGCTGCGGCTCTGCTGCGGGAGGCAGCGGCCAAAGGCTGCGCTGGGGAAGGGGGAACGATTTCCTGGCCATGGGACACATGTTAATAATCATCATGGAGCAAAAGCCCCGGAAAATAAAGTGAAATTTGAGAGGGGAAAACTTTAATTAGAAGTTGAATGAACAGAGCTCCAGACTCCCCTGGAGGCCCATTTCCTTTCAACATTCAAACTCAGTTATAGCACATCCCACAAATTAGAGAAAGGGCCTATTTACCATTTGGGTCCTGATGGCAGCGAAGATTCTGCCTCCGGCTCATATTGCTCCATAAAATTACATCTCAATGGGCAGAATTAACGCTTTAAGCCATGGAAGAAAATAAAACAATACATATATATTAAACAGGTAAAAAATTTCACTCCGCATTTACTGTTTCAAAAGGTCAGAAGTGAATTGTCCTACACCTGAGTTCCTTCTCTTGCCGGCACAAAAATGACTCTGAAGGAAGAGTGACAGAAAACATTTCACAGACCCAAAATGGTGGCCAAGAACTTAACGTGTGGCTGCTGCTTCTCCCAGGCTGGCAGGTAACAGAGAAACCTCATCTGAGTGGGATGAGCTGCAAAACAACATCTGCACAGTAACTCTCTGTGTTGTGTCCTCGGTTTGTCATTTTTCCCAGACTTCTGTGCAAATTTATCTTTGTGGTGTCTTATGACCAGACAGGGGCTTGGCTGTGGATGAGCTCCCCGCCAGGAGCTTCAGCAGGAGTTGGAAAGCTTCCCTGGATCATCCTGTGTTGTACCTCCAGTAACAAGAGGCGGAAACTGTTCCGACTCAGCATCTGCACCAGGACAGGAGCCCTTCCCCAGCACTCCCCGATTTTAGGATTTCACACATTTCCACACTCGTGGAAAACATCCGAATTCTACCCAAGCCGCGTTTTCCTGTTCCCACCGAGAACACCGTGCCGTGTGTCAGCTGAGAAAGGCCCTGCCAGGAGGCAAAGCCAAGTCTGGCTCTTCCCCGAAGTCCATGCCTGGTTTTGAGGCCACACGTGAGGAATTCAGGCAGTGCAGGAATGAGCCCTCGGCGGGGCAGCGCCAAGTTCGGGTCACGGAGGCAGAGCGCAGCTGGGCCCGCGGGGGATGCTGCCCGGCACCCAGCGCGGCACAGCCCGGCCCCAAGGGAGCCTCCTCACTGCACAGCTGCTCTCTTCTTAGCCACAATCAGCTTCCTTTTCGTATTTGGGTACATAAAAAAAATAAAAATACAGGGACAACTGTTTTCCAGATGAGCAGAGACTCATCCTGAGCAGCTGATTCAATTCCCAAATGGAGCTGAGAACACCGAGAACTCAGTGATGGGAAAGGCTGGAAACACTGAGGTTTGGTTAAAGATTTGCTGTAGACAAGCACCCAAATATTCAGGTGTCTCTCTGCAATTTTGTGTCATAATAGCTGGAATGAAAGCTCAGAAGGGAGTCTTTTACAATTATGCTTTTATCACTAGAAATGTCTTTCAAACGGCCTATCCAACTTGCTTTTGTCATTCCCAATAGCAAAAAAAAAAAAAAAAAAAAAAAAAGGCACTGATGGAAATGAAAATTTAAACAAAACCATTTTAAAAGCTCACCCAAATTTAGATGATCTGAAAGAGGAAGGTTTGATTTTGTGTAACTGGAGCCAGGTGACTCATACTCAAAGCTCTGGGGATGCGGGAGAGGCGGGTGCTGGGGAGCTCCTCGAGCTCTGAGGGAACGTGAGGTGGGAATGCTCGGGATTTTTATTTTCAATCAGCCTGGTACCTTCAGAAACATTCACACAGGTGACCACAAAGCAGGAGAAGTTAACGAGGGACTATAAACTACAGGACAAGAGAAAGCAGCCCTATATAAAAACATAAATTAGTGGTTGGGAGTTGTGTTCCAGTTTTGCCAGCTTGGCTCTGTCTCTCACTTAACAACGTTTTTGATGGATTTAACTTCAGATGCTTCAGAGCAGGAGGCAGGAAAATGAACAACCCACCTGGGGGGATGTGACCGGGCCGGACCTTTCTATGAATCCAGCACTGCTCTGTTTTCTTCTTTCTTTACTTTTTTTTCTCTTTCTGAAAGCCACACCCTGACACAAACGCTCTGTGTACAGCAGAATCTGCTACTCACAAACGTGGTGTTATGAACTGCTCGGCACAAAAGCTGACAGCATTTAATCTCTGTCTCTAAAATAACACATCCCAGCCTGGCTGCTCCCTCCAAAAGGCAGCTGGATGAGCTCAGTCACGGAGCTCTGCTGGATCTTTCAGGAAGAAGAGCAATTGGAGATAAATGCAGCAGAGATTTTTGGGGTGTTAACTCCTCCTCCCCAGCACCGAACACCAACCTAACCCGTGGAATTAAATTGAATTAAATACAAGCTGTGGTAAAATGGCCAGTCTGAGGCACTGCTGGGCTTTAGCAGAGAACTCAGCACGCAGGGCTGACCCGGGTGTCACCCACTGCTGTCACCCTGCCCTTAAACTTTCCTAAACCCAGATCCCTCAGAATTTATAGCAGGGAACTTGAATTCCTTATTTTGAAGGCAAAAGTTTCCATGCTCTGTCAGTGGGGTCCAGTCAGCCCCAAAGCCCTGATCTGGACAGGTCTGAGGATGCCCTGACTTGCTCACACAGAGAATTCATGGCTCTGAATTCAGGCTGCCTCTGAGACAGCAGCTTCAGGGATTTCATTTCAGTTTCCCAGACTTCTTTCATAAAGAAGTGAACTGAAGTTTTCAAAATTTAAACTTAACAAATAATAAATAAATTCTCAAAACTTTAACCAACCAAACAAGAAGAAGTTTTGGCTTGGCCAGCAGAGAGGAGTAGTGGGTGTCAACTTAATTTCTAATTTGCATTAGGCAAACGAACTGCAGACAGACCATCAAGAAATCGAATAAAAATCAGACTGCAACTCCAACTTCCCTGTGCCATGCAACCCCTCTATGCCTGAAGAACCATGATATTCCTCCTAAAGTCCGAGGGAAAGGGAGGAAGGGGAAATCCGTACAAAATGTCTCTTTTACAACCGAGAGAAGCAGTGTTTGTGCCCGTGCTCAGCGTGTGCCCGCCTGCACTCACTCCCGGTGCGGGGCAGGCTCCAGCCAGCGCTCTCCAGCCTGGAACAGTTCCAGGCTTTTGGCCTCGAGGCTCCCAGGGATACATCAGCTCGCAAGCAGAGTAGGGAGCAAGGTAATTTCCTTTGTGTGAGGATAACTTTCAACTCAGCTGTACCCACACCAAAATCTTCAGTGACTTATTTGTTTGAAGACTTATAAAGTTTCATATGCACAATTAAAGTAAACTAGTTCTTTTTAATATTTTAACAGCCCATGATGATTATTTTAAGAGTACACATAGGCAAAGTAGTTTACTTATTTAGTTTACTATTTTAGTTTACTATTCTACCTGAGGTAGAATGTTGCAGCTTCTTGAGAGCCTGGCAACAAAATGGTTCATAGACTGGAGATCAAAACGAGAATGAGCATTTACTTTAAATTTAGGCAGATAGTTCACTGCTCTCCATTTACTGAATGGTGTCACAGCTACCACAACACTATGGATTCCTCTTGCTGTGTATGGGGATGAAATCCAAACGTAAATGAAAAGCAGTCATTACACACAGTGTAGATATTTAATGATATTAATGAGCAGAAGAAGCAGTGCCGTATGAAAAGGCAAGAGGAAGACTGTGCATGTGAATACTGAAATATTAAAGAAGGGTTCAGGCAGTCTCCTGGAAGTCAAACCAGGACATGAATTCCTTCAGCATCCCTGTTCCCTCCGTGCAGACTGTGCCTGTTGTTTACTGGCACTATGGCCATTATGCAGGGCCAGGGCCAGACATGCAAAGGAGGCTCAGTGTCCCATTGTTTCGGGATCTGCAGCACCACCAATTCAGAGCCCATGATCCAAGGCAATGCAGAGTACTGCACTCGCTGCACCAGTGAAGCTCCCAAGCCCATTCCATGAGTGGGGAAGTGATTTACTCAGCATGGTGTGAGAAGGCTGGGGCAGAGTGAGGCAGAACCCTGCACCCCTTATCCTTGACCAAAGAGGAAATGGAGCTTCCCCACTCTCCTGAGACAATTCCCTGCAGGGGAAAAGGGCTGCAGGGGAAGAGCTGCGGGGGAAGAGCAGAGGGGGGAAAAGGGCTGCAGGGGAAGAGGGCTGAGAGGGAAGAGGGCTGCAGGGGAAGAGCTACAGGGGGAAGAGGGCTCACGGGGAAGGCTCTCGGGGCACGGAGCCGCCCTGTCTGAGAGCCCAGAGCCGCCTCCTGCGCCCACCACGGCCTCCGGCACGGGGGAGAAGCCCCGCGGTGACCCCAGAGCGCAGCACATTTCCTGCACTTCCCAGCAGAACAAGAGAGCCACACACCATCGGCTTCTGCCATCAGCTTTCGGTGAGCTGGGGGAGACCCAAAGAAAATCCCTTCCCTTGCCCTGTCCACACAGAACACTCCACTCAGGTATACTGGTTTATGACCTGACTGCAATGATGCTGATGAAATTCACAAAGTCAAAATCCATCTAAAGATTTGTGCTAATCTAATGAAGCAATTAAACACATGGAGTCCAATGCAAATGGAAGAAGAAACTTCTACCAGAATCAAACATCCTGGACCTCAGAGCAGCCCGCTCCTGTCACCAGGAGAACAAACCCAGGAGTGTGAAGTCTCCAGTATACAGCAAAAATCTTGTACCAATCCCCAAATCAAACAAAGCCCCTCAGACATAACTAGGAACTGCACAACACTTCCCAGCACTGTGTGTCTTTCTTGCCAAGATGCTGGCAGGAAATATTTGTTTAAGCAGGACTATTCTTCCCAAATATCCCTTAATTACTAAAATAAAATGTTAGCAGTGATTCATTGAGTGATTAAGGGAGCAACTTCAGCTCTGGGTTTCCCAGGATCCCCCATTTCCTTCTCCAAGAAAAACTGGGGCAGTTCTCTGCCGTGACTCTGGAGGGGCTCAAAAGGGACCTCAAAATCTCACCTGGTCCAACCTTCAGTGGGAAGGGAGCCCAGATGATGATCTTTTCCTTCCTATCTGCACATTCAAATAAACAAAACCCACACCACCTCTAGGTTAGGAATCTAATTATTAGATGTTGTAACAAATTATTGCATTAAACTACATAATCCACACAGACCTTGATCAAAATATTCATATAACAAAATAAATTAACTCCTAAAAATATTTTTACTTTGTATTTCAGCAGTAAACTCGCTGTTGTGTTGCTGCAGGGAAGGAGTTGATAAAAGTCTGGCATCACTGCCTTTCTGTGCCAGATTTATGGGTTATTATTAGCAGAAGGCTCAGCTATTTATTGTGAGTTCTGGTACTGTGGCTTTCCAATGTGGCGTGCTAAAAGGTCAGGGAAAAAGGCATGAACCTTTCAGAAAGCTCCTGCAGGGCATCACTCTCCTTGCCTGGGTGGAAGCTGAGCCTGTTCTAAGCCGAGGGGGGGAGAAGAGAAGGTTTTCCAGGTGCCCAGAGAACTCCTCCCAGGCTCAGGAATGCCGAGGGCTCCAGGGAGCAGCCCCTGTCCTGCCCTGCCCTGCCCATGGCACCTGAGGCTCCCCCCTGCAGGAATCAGCTCTTGGGGTGTTTGATCTCATGACAACATCCACTGACAGCAGCAGCTCTGCTGGCAAGTGAAATGAAAGATTAACTTGATTACACATGCTATGTAAAACTTATTTCCTGATTAATTAATAGATTAGGCACTTCCAATTCATGTTTAAATGCCTGATAATGATCTCATGCTCATATAACAAATCACTGATTTATATACACACAATCTAAACTTCATTTTTCATGTGACAGATTATTTTCTTCCTTTCTTTGCCACATAATTTGCAAACTCCACTGCAAATAGAGTTGCTCGTTTCACTTGCTTTTTGGCATCAGATGACTCATCCCAGGAATATTTTGGCAAGAATGATCTTTAGCCATCTTCCTTATCAGGCTGATGTGACAGAGTAGCACAGAAAACACCCTCTGCTTTAAAAGAATTCCCTGTTAACAAGTTGAAAAATGAAAATGTAGCCATTGTTTTTAAAGAGGGCTTTACAAAAGCAACTGGAAATCCTGCAATCAGTTTTTAAATACCATTGTGAGGGTGGTTTATTTAAATTTACGTTTTTCCTTCTGGCACAACAACACAGGGCAGTGCTGAGAGATGTTATTGTCCAAGTGCAGCTGATTGCAAAACGTGGAGAGCTCCTTCAAACAACAGAAACACAAAAAGCATTGCAAGAGCAGAGCAAGGGCTGGGATGGAGTGTGGAAGCTCAGGGCACCAACACCTCCAGTGCCTGAGCTCTCCTGAGCCAGGGTCCAGCACTGGGAATTCTCACCAGCCCTGAGCAGGAACTGGATGATACAGGACACTCCAAACAAAAACAACAGAAAATATCTAGCAGGGCACACAGTGCCCAATAATGCTCCTCTATTGCAGCATCAGCTCAAATTGGGTTTTTCTTGCTTATCTTCCTGCTTTTTCATACAGATCTTCCACTCACAAGTGTATGTAGTCTATATGTTCCCATTCCACTGACGCCCATTATATTTTTAGAGAGAAAAAGCTACAGTAAAACCCTCTTCCTACTGAATTTATATCCTTTATTCTTCTAATAAACTCATTTTTCCTGGAATAACAATTCTAACTCTTTCCTTTGAGCCTCTGCAAAGGCCCAGCCAACAGCAGCTTGTCTTCACATCCTTGGACATTGCCTTGGGCGAGCTGGCTTGCAGGGTTTGTACAATTCATTAGTCAAAACACCACAGTGATGCAAAGAAGGCAAAGTTTGTCTGTTTGGTGTTTTATCTAAAACAGCTGGGTGGCCTCAAAGCAATTTTGGGAGGACACACAAAGAGCAGCTTCTAATTGACACAGCTCATGCTTGGTGATGAATGGCATTGCAGGAATCATCCTCCCATGTCTTTCTTCTCCACCCTAGAACAGAACTTCACTGCTGACCCCGCTGCTGACCCTCCCAACGGGGACATCTGAGGTGAACTCTGGGGAAAGAGAACAACCCCAGGCAGGGCAGAGCACTCCCAGCACTGGGGATGGGCATCACATGCACTGTGCAGACATTCCTTGCATTTCCATCAGGGAAGAAAATGCAAACACCTGCTGGAATGCCAAGTGCAGGATTTCAAAACAAATTCTGGAAAGAATGAGGAGTTCAGTGGGCCTCTGGTATAAAACATGACTGAGTGTGCAGCCCCTAAACAATGCACAGGAACCCATGTGCAGATGTGGATGTGTTTCTCTCAGGGCAGTGATGGCCCCTCTGCACTGCACAGCTCTCCCCAGCCCTGGCAGGGCTCAGCAGCTCAGACTACACAGTCAGTCTTTGCTAATCTTGGCCTAACTCAAAACTCTACTTATCTTTTCCTTTCTAAATCATCCCCAGGACAAGACTAGAATCTCTTTTGAAATGTAAAGGTTCTATAATAAAATTTAGAAAGCACATATGGTACAAATATCAAGCGTGAACATCTCTTCCCATCTTGTACGTTTCAAAGCCTGTGCAAACAGCACTTTTCCCTGGTTTTGATCATGCAGCCAAAATGAGTCATCTGTGAACAATTATGGCTCTGGCAGGGGCCTGACTGTTGGAGAATGAAAGGAAACACTTTATTATTGAAATGATCAGTATGCCAAGCTGAGAGGCGACTGCAGAGAATGTTAAGGGTCCTTTATGCTCCTTCAGCCAGCAAAATTGGAAGCGGAGGATGCAGCACTCCCCTCTCGGACCCCTGAGAACACCTGAGTTGAGAATGGGCAATGCAAAGCACGAGGAAGTGGGAGCTGTGGAGATGAGCAAGGGAATATATGGCAGGAAAAGGAACACAACCTTAAAGCAGGAGGCCTGGCTTAAGAAAGTGTTGGTTATTCCTGGCTTAGTTCTCCCAGGGGAATTGTGAACGTATTACAGGAACACACAGTCAGAGGCCTCCGTGCTGAAATCTGAAACTATTAAAGGACATTTGTTGGGAGTTTGGGACTGGCTGAGTTTAACAGGCTCTTCTGAAAGGGGATGAATGGAATTCCCCTCGAGGAGAAAAAATAGCAACCAAACAATTTAGTAGGAACACGGATCTCCCTACGTGCAGCCCATTTCAGCAGTGATACTGCTGTGTCTGGGTTTGCTGCCAGCAGGGACTAGGTAGGATCCCTCTGGAATTCCAAGGCTAACTCAGGATCTGAGCTGCTCACTGGGAGCTGGGCAGGGCAGGGAGCTGGGCAGGATATTGGTCTGATGGACTTGGCAAATGAGATGAGCAGGAGATGATTTTAAAAGTGGACTATGAACCAACAGCGTATGAGCGAGTAATTCTTGTCCTCTTTCCCATGAGCAGCTTGCAGAGGGAGGGGGAACAATGTGGTGATCACCACCCAGAGCCTACAGACTATTTAAAGACCATGAGGGCTGACAGGATGACAAGGGAGACTCATGTACACAGAAGTGCTAATGGAAGGTGTAGGGGGGAGATCAGGGAACAAGCTGGGAAGAGCACATTTTGCACTCTGAAAATCAGGCCCAACTCCCAACAGAAGAGATGCTGGAGGAATTTGAGATCAATATTCTGACAGCAGGACCTCTCAGGTCCGAACATTAGCTGAAAAATACCTCTTGCTGTTTCTGAAACCCTGAGGTTTGGAAGAGATGATCCCACCATCACCACAGTTTGGGCAGCACAGATTCAAACCAAAGTGCCCTGGCAGGCCCGGGGGCCAGGCACAGCTGGCAGGCTTTGCACCACGGGAGGCTGCAGCTCACCAGGAGCAGGGGATTCTGCTGGCCAGGGCTCAGATGTAACTGCCCTGTGATCCTGAGCAGGGAATGTTTACAGGTGTGGTATTTGTCTTTGCAGGAATCAGCCTTGGAAAAGGTCAGATTTTGCCTTCTTCATTGTCTCCCTGAGACCAGGAACCCACACCTCCCGAGTCAGGGCAAACACAAGAGCCTGCAGATTCCTCTTATTGAGGGGGTTTTGGAGGGTCCTGTTCAGCTCCTTATACAAAGGCACTTTTGCTCCTAACAGAACTCATCAGGGCAGGGCTATAAATTTCCTTCAGATCTACTCCAAACAAGACAGCCTGGCAAGCAGGGACACACCTGAGGTGGTAAAACACTTAGCAGCAATGCTGAAAACAGACAGCAGGAATTGGAATTTCCCAGCATGCTAATTCTTTGCAATTTCAGGAAGTAGCTCATGGTTACCTTCACACAGTAAGTGGCAATCCTACATGGAAGGCGTCTTGTTTCCCTCAGGAGCAGCCTGGAATGTCATCTTGGCAGCAACTGGAGTGTTCTTTTTGTTTGGGTCATGTCACTCATAAACTTCCTTCCACAACACACTGAGCTGGGCATAAACCCACATAATGCACGGTATTGTGGAGCTCTCTCCAGCTGTGGCCAGGCTGTGCTTTGCACACACGCACTGTACACCTCTCTGCAATTTGGGGTGACTTTTTTGAGCGTTCCTAGGTCACAAACAAGCCCTCAGAGTCCACAACTGCTTTGACTATTGCAACATTAATGAGATTGTTTCAATTTAAACCATATAAAACCAAGACCATGTCAGTGGGCTCAGAAAAACATTTGTTATCCACACTGAGCACAGAGGAACCCGGGAGAAGGGAAGGAGCTCTTCCAGCTGAAAACACCAGAAACGCCAGTGCTGTGTCAGCACGTTAAAGCCTAAGGAAAACTGCTCCGTTCTGGACACACTGCAAATCCAGCTGCTTCCACGGAATTCCTTCTCAAGGCAGCACCCGGGAAGTGCCCAAGGGGCGAACTCTGCTGTGGCCAGCGCTGGCTCTGAGGTTCCCTCATTTCAGCACCGGCCTGAGCTGTCCCCGGTAGGGCTGTCCCGAGGCTGTCCCCGAAGGCTGCTGTCCCCCCGGAGGCTGTCCGGAGCAGGCTTGTCCAGGCTGTCTGTCCCCGCGTAGGGCTGCTGTCCGTGCAGGGCTGTCTGTCCCGCAGGGCTGTCTGTCCCGCAGGGCTGTCTGTCCTGCAGGGCTGTCTGTCCTGCAGGGCTGTCTGTCCTGCAGGGCTTGTCTGTCCCGCAGGGCTGTCTGTCCCGCAGGGCTGTCTGTCCCGCAGGGCTGTCTGTCCCGCAGGGCTGTCTGTCCGCAGGGCTGTCTGTCCGCAGGGCTGTCTGTCCCGCAGGGCTGTCTGTCCCGCAGGGCTGTCTGTCCCGCAGGGCTGTCTGTCCCGCAGGGCTGTCTGTCCCCGCAGGGCTGTCTGTCCCGCAGGGCTGTCTGTCCCGCAGGGCTGTCTGTCCCGCAGGGCTGTCTGTCCCGCAGGGCTGTCTGTCCCCGCAGGGCTGTCTGTCCCGGAGCAGGGCTGTCTGTCCTGCAGGGCTGTCTGTCCCGCAGGGCTGTCTGTCCCGCAGGGCTGTCTGTCCCCGCAGGGCTGTCTGTCCCGCAGGGCTGTCTGTCCCGCAGGGCTGTCTGTCCCGGAGCAGGGCTGTCTGTCCCGCAGGGCTGTCTGTCCCGCAGGGCTGTCTGTCCCGGAGCAGGGCTGTCTGTCCCGCAGGGCTGTGTGCCCCCGCAGGGCTGTCTGTCCCCGCAGGGCTGTCTGTCCCGCAGGGCTGTCTGTCCCCGCAGGGCTGTCTGTCCCGGAGCAGGGCTGTCTGTCCCGGAGCAGGCGGGATCCCCGCGGCTCCGCACGCCTCTGCTGCCGCCCGCAGGCGGGTGGGCGCCGGCTCCGCCTGGGATCGCTGCCACATCCCCGGCACCGGGTTACGGCTCCCTCCCAACAGCGGGCTGCCTCTTAAAAATCCCTTTCTACTTAGGAGCTTAGGAAACAGATTCCCTGCTTTTTTCCCTTGCCCAAATGCATTACTTCCAACCTAAAAAAAACCCCGCCAAGCATAAATCCTTGTGTTTTGAAATAATTAAATGAGGAATAGTCCAGGTGAGACCATGACAAGTCAGCTGAGGAGTAAGGTCAGTGGCAATGCAGCAGAGTTAAACCTGTGTAGGTTTTCTTTCTAGTGACACACTGAGGAACAGTTCCTAACTCGTGGTGCTGTATCCCAGGTAAGTTTGTCCAGATTTCACATACAAAGAGGTCAAGTGGGTTTTTTGGACTTGCACTGCATTTTCTAGTTTATTCATGAAAAAGGAGTCAATTATATAAGATGCTGACCAGTCTGAGGGCAAATTAGCAGAACTCTTACACTCGTGCTTAATTCCAGGAATATGACTGAAGGAAATCTAAACAGCCCAGGTTTCATTGCTTCCATCTGTAACAGCACACAGGCCTGGGTATGCTCCCAAGCTTTCACCCAAATCACTTCCTGGCCATCACAAAGCTTTTACAGCCCTGCCTGGGAACCTGCCCAGCTTTCCCAACCTGCTTTTTTCCATGTCATACCAAAAAGCATATGTGGATTTAATAATTGCTAATCCAATGACCGCATTACTTTACTGCATACAACTGAGCTAAACGTGCCAGCATCAAATGATCCCAGAGCCCTGGACAAAACTGAACGTCTGGAATATGCCTCTGCTTTCAGAAACACGTGGGAAGCAGCCAACAAGCACAATGGAACACCTCCTGTGCGCAGGGCACAACTCTGACAAGGAAAGTGACTCCCAGGTGAGAGCTGAGGATCAGAGAGCTGAGCTGCCCAGGCAGTCTGAGGCACAGCAGCACTTGGAGCAGACTTTAGGGAACCTTTCCCCTGTGAAGAAGAGATCAGAGGAGTATTGAAGAACAGGAGTTATTGCTGCAGTGCTCTCCCAGACCTTAGTTTGCACACAAGAAGAAAAAAGGACTTGCTCAGGGAGTTGTGACCATGGGACAAAGCAGCTTCCCCTCCCTCTCAAGCCCACTGTGGCATGATGGCCATTCCCAGGGAATATTCCCCTCTCCCATGGAAGAGGCCCCAAGCTGAAGCACGCAGAGGATTTTGGTACAGCTGCCTCATCCCAAGCAGTGCTGTCCCTCGCTGTCCCTGTGAAGTGCTCTGACCCACGGGCCCAGCTTTGCTCTCCAAATGCCCAGAGCACCTCCAGCCTGTGGAAGGATGACGAAGAACATCCCACCAGGAGCACAGGAGAGGAGGTGGAGGAAGCTCCTGGCTATCTGCCAAGTCTCACCACTCTGCTTTTTCATTTTTAGTTTCTGCTCTTTGCTGGAAAGTTTCTACTTATGCTCCGGTTTCCATGGTAACTGCATTTCTTGCCTTTCTTCTCTAGCATTAAATTTTTTATTTGATTTCCCTTCTCCCCAAGACATGACTCTCTTTTCCTTTTGTAAAAAGGAATTAAGTGTTGTCTTCTCTTTGGTTGTTGATATTTTTAAAGGAGGTAGGAGACACTTCCACTCAGCCGCAAAATCCGTCTCGAACAGCAGCAGAGATTTAATCTCCCAGGGAAGAATGTCAGGGGATTCCCTTGCAGAAAAGCCATTTACTGTAATTATCTTAACAAGGTTATGACATATAAGAGTTCCAGGTACTGTGAAACCCAACATTTCTTAAAAATTGGCTGCTCATTTTTATGAGACCTGACCCAGCCATTTTTTCTCTACAACTAAACATTTTAATTTCTTTTTAAAGCATTACTTGTGACTCTTGAGCAGTCTCAGGAGACCAGTTTAATATTAGAAGTGCACTAGAAACGTGGTCTTCAGATCCAGACTGAAGGAGAATTCAGATTTTCCCTGCCAGTGTTCTCTCCTGGCTGGGAGTGAGGTGTTGGGGTGAAGCTGAAGGACCCTTCTTTGCCCTGCCTCGGTCAAACACCCCCAGCAGTGCCCTGCACACCCTCACACAAAGCACACACAGACAAAACCCTCACAACTCATGGAGCTTAAGCTAATTAATTTGTCTTGCCCTTGTCATGTTGGGACTGAATAATTCTGACAACCTGAATTCATCTGAGAAGGAAAAAAAATCATCAGAATAGTAAATCTGGATTAGACCTACCAATTTGATTTTTTCAAGTTTAACTTCATTGTAAACACCATTTATATGCTGCAAAGCCCTGAAATAATACAGGTTTTCTGCCAGTTCACTCTGAAAGATTCTCTCCACATCTAAATTCTCCAGCACACTCAGGCCATAAACTGACCCTCCTGTACAGTTGTAGATTACAAGGTTTCCAGTCTTTATCTCTGCCTGGTGGGATTTCACAGTAAATTCTTTCAGGACTGAATAATTAAAAGAAGCAAAACCACAGCACTTGGCTCACAAGGCAACACAAACAATCTGTCCATGGGTGCTATCTTGTTTGCAGCACATGTGCACAGATTTACATGTAGGATTGAGGCTTAGTGCTCTGTTTATTTAGATTTTTCATTATTCTTTACCCCAGGCATAAAGTCATTTGTATAAAGACTGAACTTGGAACAACTTTAAGACTGAGCTGATCATCTTAAATCTTTTTATTAACCCAATTGTGTGTTTTTTTAAGATTCTTAATACTCAGAAGAAATAAGGGAAATGGGTTGGAAGTGAGGAGCCCATACTTGGTTCATGTCTCTTTCCTGCTCTTGAATTCCCTCCTCCAAGGAATATCTAGGTCAGGAATTCACAGGATCTTACAGAAATGTGGCAATGTTCGGTGTGTTCGCCAGCCAAGCTATTTGAATTGTCAGATATTAAATTTATGTGCTAGGATCTGTACTGTAAAATCTCATTACTACATACACTGTGCATGAACTCCCCATGGATTTTCTTCACTGCAGGCCAGGTCCCCCACTTCGAGTCAGGGTCAGGAGAAAAGTTTTAGACATCTGAGCATGGCCTCCCTGCTTCCTTCCCTCGGAGCTCCCAGGATTAGGGATTCAAAGAGCTGCTTTAGGCGTAGTCCCCTAAATCGCAGCCATAATGCGGCTTTTATGTGGCCACGGACAGGCTTCATGTCTGCACTGTTTCAATTCCCAGTGTGGGGATTGATTTAGGCAGACAGCAGCTTACTCAGCTCTCTCAGCTGCTGTGCTGAGGCGAGAACATCCAGCAGCCCCTTGCTCATCCTCGCTTGATTTAATGATTTGCTGGCCAGACTACAGAGAGCGGCTCAGGAACTCCTACCCAGCGTGCCATGATTTGTGGGTTGCTGTTGCTCATCTGTAATTGCAAGGAGAAATGCTCATCAATCATTCCAGCTCTCCAGCAGAACGTTGGGAGATACAGCAATGGAGAGCTTTCAACCTGGCCTATCTTTTTGAAAACATTCTAATCCTGCAAATAAAGATCCGGAGGCTGTCCCGGTGCCAGGATGAGAGCAGCTCCTTTCTGCTCCCAAGGGGCACAACCAGCCCTTGGTGAAAAGAACCAATATTCCTGCCCTGAGAGCAGGGACAAGAGGAGGCTGGGAGTAAAATGTGCTAATCTTCACTGCTGTACTCGATAACACCAAACTCTCAAGTCACAGCATCAGAACATTTTTCTCCAGCTCTCTTGGAGCCCCTTTAGGCAATGGAAGGGGCTCTAAGATCTCCCTGGAGCCTCTTCTCCAGGCTGAAGAGCCCCAGCCCTGTCAGCCTGTCTCCAGAGCAGAGCTTCATCCTTCATCATTGTCCACAACTACAGTCTGACACAGTGTCCCTCTCCCATTCCCTGTGCCCGAGCTATCTGGCCCCTCTGTGAGGAGAGCACAAGCTGAAAATCATCGCTTAGTCCCCAGTGGGACAAGAGAATCCCTGTAGGTGAACCCAGAACTGAATGGGGATTCCTGGGAAGCTGCACTCCAGATCTCTACAATCCTTATCACCCTTGTTACTGCTCAGCCAGATTTGAAAACTCTTTCTAACAGCCCCATGAGCAACACACCTTCCCAGGAAGGTCCAGATTCGAACTGCTCACGTTAATTTCCTGCAGTCTAACAGAACACAATCTTAACACGATTTATTGAGACAATTAAAATTCAGAAAACAAGCTTCTCCGTGCTCCATAAAGCACAGCAAATTTATTTGCTGCAGTCAGTAAAACTCTGCTGCCTAAAGCTGTGCAGTAACTCAGCAGGGCCTGGCCAGGGACTGCGGGACCCTCAAAGCTGGGTTGGGATAATCAATTAGAGCGGCAGGGACCCCGCAGCTCCCAGGCCCTTCCACACCTGGAGAAACAGAAAAAAGGCTCAGGAAAGAAAAGCTTTGGAGGGTCTGTGGTTAGTCTGTGTTCAGCTACCAGTCCTACCAGTAATTGTGACCAGTTTTGATGATATACATTTATACTATCCAATATTTCAAGTTCCCTTAACCAAAGACAAAATAGAATGGATTTTTCATCCACCAAATTAAAAACCCCTCTAGTCTGGAATTATTGGAATCATTACAAACGTGTAAGAAGGCTGCAAGCATTTGGATACACCACACTCAAGCCCCAGTACATACATTTATGCAATGAAATCACTTAATTTGAAACAGATCACCAAAAAGCCAGCTTGCATTTAGGCTGCCTCAAAGAAGAGATGTCACGCTAGAGATTTTTCCAGTTACTTATAAAATAATCAGTTCTTTAAAGTTATCTGGTTTGAGAGGTAATTATTAAGTGAATTTAGAATATAATTGCTCTGAACAACGATAAACTTGTACTATACCCTGAGTAAGCACTACAGGCAGGTGATAAATTGCAAAAGTAATGCTACATCAGTTTAACTTCCTGCCGAGTCACCCTGAACTGCTCCAGCCTTGCACAAAATAGCCCCTGCTTTCATTACTAATAAAACACAGAATTAATTACTCAAAATAAAACAGGCCTTGAAAATGTGCCCAGACACTGAACCATGCTGGCTTTTGCATTCTTTTTCCCTTTCTTTTTTCTCCTATAAAGGAACCTCAAACCCATTGCTCGTTATTCCTTCAAAGCCAGCTGCACCACACGAGGTTTTGTTCCAGGACTCTTCCATTCCCAAGTGGATGCTCAGGACCTGCACACACAGCAGACTCTCCAGTCACCATACTCCTCTCAAAATACTTAAACTGAGGGTTGACTGCACCACAAATTTCATTTCTTTGACTGGATTATGATCAAAAATAGCTCAGTTTTGGAAATTTGCTCAAGCAGTGGAAATAGTTTAGACGAGGATCCAAATCTTTCAAATGTCTAGTGCTGGACTGGAATTCTCCAGGGACTTCCAGGCAATTCTGCTCCAGCCTGAATAAGAAGAATCCCTGCCTTGTTATTATTAACAGCTGGGAATCTTTATTTCCCTCCTCTCCCGTAAGAAGGATTCCAGTTTCTCCCAGAATCTCATCATTATAGAACATGCAGGTTTAGAGCTGTGCCTGTTTTCATCTTAGCAGTTCTCAAGGAATTTGCTCAAAGACAAAACTTCACCTGAAGTTTCCAGGAGATTTTAGCTCCTGTCCCCAGCCCTCTGCTGACACAGGGCTCTGGCAGTGGTAACCTGCATCCTCCTCCTGCAAAGTGACCTTGTCACGAGCAGGACCAGGAAACAGCCATAAAACTTCTGTGGAGAAACACAAACACAAGGTTCCCACCAATTCCTAACCAGAGCATTCAAAAGCTCTTGGGCAGCTGTCCAGCCCTTCTGGCAGCACTGTTCATGGAGGAAGAGAACATGGGAGAACGAATCCAACCAGCACAAGGAGCCTGAGCAGCTGAAGAGCTGCACAAGGAGCCCAGCACGGGCTCTGCAGGGCTCACCTTGCAGGGCTCACTCTGCAGCCCAGCACAAGGAGCCCAGCACAGGCTCTGCAGGGCTCACCCTGCAGGGCTCACCCTGCAGCCCAGCACAAGGCTGAGCACAGCCTGGGGCCCTGCTGTCTGTGACAAAGTCCCTGCTCAGCCTTGGCCACCTCCTCTCACCTGGCTGACCTTGAGCTCTGCCTTTACCTGCAGAGACAAACTCTTCCTCCCTTTCTGGAGCGCCCAGCTGGGGATGCACCCTCCAAAGGAGAGGCCTTGGAGCTTTTCGAATTGTCACACACAGTGTGGAAGGTGCTTCACGGACCTCCCAGGGCTCCCCTGCACCTCCTGATGTAAGAGCAGCTCTGCTTCTGCTGAGCAAAGTCACTTTTCCAGTTCTCTGAGGCAAAGAGTGACACATAACTTAGGCAGGATTTAGAGCGTGGGCTGAATCTCATGTGTGAAGATTCTGACTGCAGAGGTAAAGTATTGGCTAAATTTTATAATGATGGAGTTAATTTTGTTGCTAAGAAAAGCAAAGGCACGATGAGGACTGGCTCCAGAGATTACACAGTGTGTGGTCTCTGCACTTGAAGAGCTCTGCACAGCACTCACTCATGTTACATCAATTACTTTAACAAAGTTAGATTCAGAATAATATTTATAAAGCTGAGATCCACAGACCTTTTTGCAATCACCTGGGTACAATCACCTTATTCACAAAACTGGCTATAAATTATGCTAATCAGTGAAACACTCAGAAGATGAAGAGAGGTTTCTTGTGTAATTTTAAATGGATTCCTGTAAAGAAAAAAAAAATTGGGAATATATAAAATTACAGCGTTTCAGTGCACACTTCTATTTGAATCTTGGGTGTCAGTAATATAAAGGTTAAAGCACTGTGATCAGGAAGTATAAAATATATAACTTTTATTTTTTTGTGGGACCCATTCTATGTCTCCACAATGATTAAATATAATACAGGAAGGTTATGGTGGACACTGATGTCATCTTAAACAGCAATCCTGACCACTCCAGTGAAGCCTAAATGAAATGGTAATTTTGCTCTCAAGACAATCCTATCTCTGACTCAGTCCCTCTATTCTATTTTACCATTATCTTAGCAATAACCTTTTTCCTTTGTGATTTTCCTAACACAGAAAGTTAAACAATACAGAGAGATACAGTCTTCTCTTCATGTCCTTTGGGGGGGGGGGGGTAATTAAAAAAATATTTAATTTTAGCCTACTTCTAATGTATATGTCAAAGATTGGCAAATTCCTGTGCCTTACTGAGGTGAGGCTGCACCTGCTGAGCAGTTGAAGGCACCCAGCAGTAGAGTGACCTTTTCAAGTGTGTGTGGCTCCTCCTGTCAGCCCAGGGATGTACCTGGGATGCATCCCCACCTGCCCAACAACCTGGGCCCCTCTCTGGCTCCTGAGCACCAAGGAAGTGGGGAAAGCCCAGCCTGGGAGCTCACTGGCTGTGAGGCCATTCCCCTCTTTCAGCTCAGGCACAGGATAAAGGTAGTATTGCACATGTTTTTAAACAAATCCCAGGATTTGAGGTGAAGTACAGGAAATCCTGTATTAGGTGTGACATCTGGCAGCCCTTCCTTAGGGCTGGATGCTGAGAAGTGAGGAGGATAAATGGCTCCCTAAAGCCAGCACTGGGCTGTGGGCATGGGCTGCCCTGTTAGCTGGGCCACTGCTCTTCCCCAGCTGCCTCTGCCTTTTCTAGGATGCAAGGGAAGCATCCCAGGCCTGTATCCAGGCTGCCTGCCTGGTTCACTTCTCCGCAGTTTTTGCCCAGGTTTCTCTTTACTCCAGTCAGATTTTTCCCCTTTCCCTGCTCTGCTCTCCCGTTACTGCTCACAGCTCATCACCAGGTTCAGACACAGGTGACTTCACCTTTGATGATGTCTCAAACTCAGATTCCATGGAATTAAAATCCCCAAACAGAGGTTACAACTTACAGAAGTTATATCTCAAAGTGTCTGGACTTTTGTAGGACTCAAACCCTTTGCAGCCCACTCCTGATCCCTGTAACACAGCCCAAAGAGTTTTAAACCATTAAGGAATGTCCTTGTGTGTGGATTCTTCCTTGTTTCCATGAGTTTATTTGCAGACACATTAAACAGTGCTGCTACTTGGGACACAAAATCCATTAAGACGAGTGATGTGCTAAAATTAACTATGTATTTGTTTTCAGTTTCTATAGAACACGAGGAGAGATGCAGATGGTTAACAGCACTGAGATTATAGTGAGAGCTGTAAAATTTGATGACTGTTATCAAAAGCATCGTATGGCTTATGAGTGAAGTAGCAATTAAAAAAAAAAAAAAAAAAAGAAGAAAGAAAAAAAGAAAGATTTCCAAGCTTACCCTGGACAGAGAAAAGGAATAGCAAAGGGGGGTTGAAGCCAGTTTCATACTAAAGGATTTATTAAAATAAGATCACTACTTCAAAGCTTGACAGACACAGGCCATCTGAAGCAGTTTGGATGTGAACTGTGAATGAAATAGATGTGCTGTGTAGGAGCCTGAATCACCAACAAAGGGAGATTCAAACCTGGGCTGGGACTTTCACTGCTCAGGAAAGCAAGGAGGGATCAGCTGCACTGATCTGAGACAAAGGCCAAGCAACTGCTCCAGGACCTCCACTGGCACTCCAGACAGAGCACTCTTTCGCCATGGCTAGAAAAATGCTGTACTGCACCTCGTCACAGGCAGGGAGATGCCTGACAAAATAAGCTGAATCACTCACTTCCCCCACTTTCAACCAGAACAAGACTTTGTTCCACCTCTCTGGATGAAATATTAATCCAGCCTGTAAGAGAACGATACCCACAGCCCTCCATCAGAGACCTCTCTGTTCAGACTCCTCTGTGGAGAATTACCTTTGCTCTTTCCCCAGCTGGAAAAGCTCTTGTATTCCTGTTTCCCCCTCCCTCTTCTGAGCTGCCATGACTGGAACTCCAGACTTTCCAAAGCTACAATGATTTATTGAAACCAGTTCTACTTAGTGAGAGCTCTGGCAAGCAGAAGCAGTGCTAATGCACCCAGCAATCCACAGAGCAAGATAAAATCTCCCGAGAACATTTTCAAGTGGTAAAAGAAGAAACAAGGAGGGAAGGGTTGGAAGTTTTCAATGCTCCCTGAAACATGGAAGATCAGGAACAGAGAAATGAGTATCTTTTCTCTAAAGGTGCATGTCTGCCCATTCACTGGAGGAAAATCAGGGATTGACTCATTAGAAATCAGGACAGACAAAAGGACAGGACACACTGTTCCTTGGCTTGGCCTCCAGAGAACACATCCAAAGCATCTCTTAAGAGATGAACCTTTAACCCTTAAACATTACAGTGCTTTCAAAATATCCATGTTACATCTACTGGGATACAAGTTTTTTACAGTGGGAGAAAGTTTCTTACAATCCACTGGGGAATATGTTTCTCTGTGTTGGTTTTTAATTCATATTTAATCTCTATCCAACACCAAAATATGTACATATATAATTAGCTTAAAATATTCAATAACATTTCTTGATGTGGGATCCATTTGCAAGGAAAATGATAGTAAGCACCAGAAATGAACTAATTTACTGACAAAGCACCAATATTTTCAAAAGAGAGCTTAAAAAATTAACCAAGTTGCTCTTAGATAGCTCAAATGCCAGAGATCAAGAAGTCAGACAGCACTTTCCAAAGGCACATAAAACAACAGCAATCTCAAAAGGCCTTCTGGACCTTTTTGACCAAAAGGACTAAAATAGACACCAATTCTCAAACCTTGGCTTTACTCCAGGGGCTCAGTTCTTCCACCCTGTCCTTAAGCCATTTAATTTCAGCTCTGTTAGACAGGGGCTGCAGAAGGAAGTTCAGCACAAGACTCATCCCAACTGACATTATTCCTTGCCTTCAGTTCTCTGCTCCTAAATTAAAAATCACCATCTCAAGAAATCGGGCTTTGAGCATTCAAAAGCCCCTCACTAAACTGCTGTGAAGCTGTGGCTCCATTTTTCCAGACTAAATTCCCTAGACTGGTTGGAGTGCCTGCTCCAGTGGCTCTGCACCGTTCCCAGTACGACATTCCGGGTCAGGATCTAAGGACAGGCCACCCCAGGACAGCTGGGTGGCAGAGTTTGCTGTGAGAAAAGAGAAGATGTGGGCTGAAATTCCTTGAGAGAAAGAAGGACTTCCAAAATTTCCATGAGGAAGTTCTAAATCATCCCTCTTTTTGCTGATTTTCACTTCCACAGCTGCTCTGCAAAATGGTTTCACATAGTCTGAACCAGGAATTCTCTGGTCTGTGCTTGCCACTGGATTGTCCCAGTTTTTCTGAAGTCCTTCTCTCCCCATCAATGCTCCTCTTGTGTTAAAACACTGGTTTCTGTGCTTCATCTGATCTACATGGAGGCAAAATACCAATTATTTGTCTTGATTTTCTTATCTTGATTTTTCAATGTTGATAGTCTACTGGCAAGCACCAGGAGCAATGACATCAGAACAGGAGGCGGCATCTATTCCAAGGAGCTCAGAGCCAGCAAAAATACTCCCAGGATCACAAAAATAGTTCCTATTACATTTTACTCCTTGGCAAAGGACTATTAGATTATATAAAAGGCAAGGCTAATGCAGATACAGGCAGAGAAATTCATGGTAATGGTAGAGCCTCATCACTCTGGGTCATGTCTGCAAAGTGGAAACCTCAATTCTAGGTAGGTCAGACTCATCTTAAGCTGAAGTTCACTAAAAAATGTCCTGATTTAGACTCCAGGCACTGAGTATGGCAGAAGGAGCCACATTCTTTGTGAATTAAGTGAGACTGAACTCCCAGAGAAAGTTTGGCAACCAAGTCAGACAAGAGGGTTGTGGTGGAGAAGAGGAAAGGAGTCCGTGTGGATTTCTGAAATTAGGCTGTAAATATGCAATGATGTTGCATTGCCAGAGTTGCTACTTTAGTAAAATAAAGTAGTTTCTTGTAGTGAAAATGAGAATTCTTCATCTTCAAGGAAACAAAAATCCTGGTCTGCTGAAAAACCTTGCTGAGATTTTCCAGACTCCAAAAGACATGCCAGGTAGATTGTGCTCTCCACAGCAAAATGACAAACGTCCTCCAGCAATTTATAATTGGGAAGAAGAGCAAAGAAAGGGAATGGGCAAGGAGGAAGGCTGTGGAGCAAGAAGAATGGCAAAGGACAATGGGGAACACAGGAGATCCTGTGCCTCTGCAGGACCATGAGAAAAACTCCCTGTGTGTGACCCTGGACAAGGCTCTTCTAACTCAGCTCCCTTCAGAAGAAGAGGATAAAAGCAGCACATTTAAGCTGGCATGAAGTTATCTGAATTACAGAAGGGAAAACATCGGAGCTTTGCAGTGCTCATGATCAGAGCAGCACATCAGCCACAGGCAGGCAAACAAACAGTGCTTTGCAGCTACACAGGATCTGTTAAAAGGAATATTGACCAGTGCTCAGCTGTGGAGGAGTTTGGGAGGGATCCAGCAGGAACCCTCTGCAGAAGGGTTATAACCAGGAAAATCTACCCCTGCAAAAATATCTATCACAGTCAGACCAGTGAACCAAGGAACTGCTGTTGGATGAAGCAGGAAAAGCAAAAAATTAACACACTTTTCCAAGCAGCTGGTGTTTGATCTGAGCATGCATATGAACATCCCACGGAACTCCAGAGCTCTGATTCCACATCCCAAATTCTATTGGTCACCCCTGCCAGTGGCTGAGAAACCTTCTGGAGCCAGGTCTGGAATGGAAGAGATTCTCTGGAGTTCAGAGGTCAGGGTTTCATTCCTCGTTATAATCACCACATCTGGCCCAATGACAGGCTGAGAAATCTAGGAGTGACAATATAATTCCAGCAGAAAATACCTAAGTGAGCATTTATTGTTGTTGTTACCAATGAATGAGAAATAGCTTTTCTGTCCCCAAAATGGGAATGACTGGAAAACACCATTTGGCCTGGTGCACCAAGACCTTTCAAAGGTTTCTGAGTGGCACAGGTGAGACCTTGACCCCCCAGTCCCACATCCCCAGCAGGCACAGTGCCCTGCAGCTAATGGACTGGCCTGGGGCTGCAGCCTGGAGTGATCCAGGCATTCCTTCACACAACCACAGAACATCCTGAGGTGGAAGGGACCCCAGAGACCACAGAAGCACAACTCCTAATTCCTTCTGTGACTTACCACAATTTTCCTGATTTAGGCTTCAGCAAAGTAAGCTTTTTCCTCAGCAAAGGAGCTGCTTTTGATGATCTGGCAGTGGGCCAGGGAAATGACTAAGTGAAAAGATGCCTCACTGTCAGTGCAACAGCTCTCTGCTGTGCTCCAGAACATTTGCTCCCCAGGCCTGGTGTAAGGAAGCACAGTAGGAGCACACCTTCTCCTGTTTACCTGAAGTTGTTTGCATATGAAAAATCGAGGTCAGATCAAGCAGCAGTTACATAAATCTACTGTTCCCTTGATTACAGGTACTGAACATTTGCCTCGAAGTACGTATCAGTACATACAACTCACACTATTACTGCACAGTTACCATTACCATACCCACACAAAAGAAGCTAAAAATCGGGTATTTGTCAAAAATAAATTACAGAGAGTCTTCAGCAAAGTCTTAGAAATATTTTTTGCAGATTTCCCCCTTGAACAAACAACACATCAAAATGAATAATCTGGCTCACTGGAAGGAGGGACAGGATTTTACAAATTATTAATACTTCTTGCCCTCCCTTTGCTAACTTTGCCTTGTGTAGATAGAAGTTTCTGACTGGAACGCAACTTGCAGAAAAAAATTTATTTTAGAAGTCAACATGCAAGAGTTCAGGCCGTGCAAACAGTGGTGGCCCCAGGCTGTGGTGTCAGGCCTGCTGTCCTGAGGTGAAGGAATGGCCCCAGCTCTCTTTGCAGCTCATTAGTGGGCAGGATTTAACAGGCACAAACTACATCTTGTCCTCTGCAAGTGGTTATACAGACAGCTGAAAACTACCCGTGCTTGGGCTGAGATAACAGAAAGAGAGATTCCATAAGCAGGAAAATGAGAGCTGAGAGTTCTCTGCATAAAGATACAAACCCAAAAAAGAGCTGCTGTTCTGAATTACAAGTACACTCACACAGCAGAAAGTTTGGGTTAAGACCTATTGTAAAACAATTTCTGCACAAAAGAGAGAGAGACAATCATTGTTCCAACTCTGCTCATTAAAGAAATTCGGAGACAAACCCAGTCTTTGATCCCAGGCATTGCTAGAAGGCATTGCAAAAGTACATTGCAAATTATACACATTCATTCCTAACAAAACAACCTCCCCTGCAACTACAAAACCAGTCCCGAAATTCCAGAGTCTTTCCCTGCTTACCTCTTTACGAGCAGGTCAAATTTTTGGAAGTAGTTTCTCAAAGCAACTCAGACATTCCACGTTAACTCTCGTGCTCCAATAAACAGCTGCAAAACTCCCTGATTTATTTCCCGGCTTGGTGTGCATGCTGAATCCCAGAAGAAATCCCACGCAGGGGAAAAAAATGAAGGAAAACCCCCCCCAAAACCCACAGGAGAAGCAAGTCAGCCCCCGGGCAAAGCACAAAAAAGTTCCACAGGGAAACAGAAAGGAAATCCAGTGACGACTGAAAGTTTGGGTAGGAAAGAGGGAAGGCAGGCGTGCTCCCCTTGCCTGCAGTCCTGGCTAAAGGTGCCTCTCCAGCAGAATCCACGGAGGCTCCCGGCTCCTCGGAGCAGATGGTATTCACACATTATTCCCGAACAGCAGCATTCCCCAGCCCAATCAGGAGGCAGCACTCAAAAGCCAAGTGCTTCCCAGACTCTGTTACAGTTTTCAATAGCTATAGCACAAGATGAATGACTCAGAAAATGAATAAGCAGGGAAAATAAAACCTGCCTCTCTCCTCGGCAGAGGCACAGGCGGGCGGGTCAGCAGCCCTCAGTGTGCTGTGCACTGGGTTCGACTCGAATGCACCTGCTTTTTTCCCTAAATCCTAAATGCCGATTACTTTTTCTGTCCTGAATTTGTGTGATCAGCTTCATCTTGGGTTAAAAGTCACAATATTTAACCCTTCTCTCTCTTCTTTTTTTCTTCAGTCTTATAAACAACAAACATTTGTAAGAGTCAAAACAAAGGATGAACTGTGTGTGTGCTCTTCCAGACAACTCAGACAAACACCTCATGCCATCTCCTGCTGAATACATCAATATGTATTTCTAAGATGAAGGCCTGACTTTGCAGATCCTGTTGCAAATGACATGAAATAGCTTAATACGTCCTCTGGCTTTGCTGAAGTTTACCAGGAAACTTTAAATGACAATAAAACAAATATCTCTACGAATACATGAAATAAAAATGACTACCGACTTTCAGAGAAAGTAGATCCATTATCCAAAAACTGGCCAAACTGAACTGGAAATTACTTCCAACTGCTCTGTGAGCTTTCAAACCCTCCCATCCAGAGGGCACTTCTAAATACAACTCCTCAGCCCAACGCCTGTTTTTTCTGACAGCTGCAACCCAATAATACAGGATGATCTGCTAAACAAAGCCAGTTACTCATGGAAGCAGGCACAGCACCCGGGTTCTCCCTGGAATACCGTGGTGCACTCTGCACTTTCCACAGCAGCTGGAGCTCTCTCTGGCTCTGCAGCAGAGGTGACTGCGGGGAGGTTTTGCTGTGCTTGGTGCTCCTGCCCCACGCTGCTGCAGCCACAGACTCTGCTTTTATTGCTGCTGCTCAGGGCTGAACCCAGCAGAGCTGGACACAGGCTGCAGTCGGGCAAGTGGGATCACTTAAATCACTGAAACTATTTGGGGTGAGAAACATTCCCCCAGGTCCCCCCGGACATTTTCAGATCTTTGTCTCTGCCTGTAAATTGATCCTTTGCATTCCTGTCTGACACATGGACTGTGAAAAACTCTTCAGGGATATTCTCCCTGCCAGGAGAAAGGCTCTAACAGCACTTCTGCAAACACAGAGCCAGTCGGAGAGACAATAAAATTTTGTGAACTCTGGACTAACTTTTACTATTATTATTTTGTCTTTTTTTTTCTTTTTCCTCATTCTGGACCAAATAAGAGAACGCTATTTGCATTTTACTTTCCTATTTTCAGAACCCCAAGTATCAGGGTTTCTCCCTAGGATTCAGAGCAGGACCCACATCCAGAGGCATCGTTTTGCTCCATCAGCCAGGCCCTGCCCACCCAAGGCTAAGCAAACAAACCCACACAAGCAGCTCCAGCACAAAGAACAAGGGCTCGTGTTATAACATCTGCCACGGCTGCCCACCAACCTCCAGCTGCAGCTAGAGAAGTGTTTAAAGGTGTAAAACAAAACTAGAGGCATATCTAGATCTGCTAGGAAAACAAACATTTTCTGAAGCCTCATTTTGGCAGGTTTTTTCTGATCCCTGCACCAAGCTCCATAGCAGCCAAAATCATTGTGACAACTGACTCACTGAGCAAGGCATCTGCTGGGCCTCTGAGCCTCTCCCAGCAGGAGGAACACCGGGCAATTCCAGCTTTTCCACGTGCTGCTTCCTTGGAGATGCCCCCAGAGGAAGCACATGTAAATGCAGACATGATTCCAATAACGCTCTAAGTGCTGGGATAACCCCGTGTGTGCCCTGAGGAACCTCCTGGGCAAACAGCCCCATCAGACACCACCGAGAGCACTGGCTCAGGGCAAGCAGCTCTTTACTCTGTACATCCATCTCTAGGGTGGATTTGTCAGCCAGGGATGGGAGGGAGGCATCAGCACCCATCCAGCTCTCTGGGCAGCACCAGAAGGGGAGGCTCCTGGCCAAGAGCTGGGTTACATCCATGGCATCCCACCAACCCTTGGCTGAAGGGCTCAGAAACCCACCGGGTCCAAATGTGGGGCTCAGATCTCATTACCAAGGGACACTTCCTTCTGGGCTCCTCCTGTTCCTCATTAACTGAAAAGCTTCTCACCTATAAACCCCTTGATACATCCAATGCATGCTTGAACTCCTCCTCATCTCTGCTCCCAGGAAATCCCTTCTCTGTGCACTCTTCCATTCCATCCAGTTATACTGAATTCAGCATGACTGAATTCTCCCATTCCTTCCAGCTGTGGCTGATGGAGAAAGTTCTGAGAGAAGAGATGGATCTGGGAGGTTCCCTCACAACGCTGCCAAGTTCCTCTCTTTTAGGAGGAAAATGAGAGGCCTTGAGTTTGCCTGACTATGAAAAGAGCCTTTTCTTTAGTTCCACAGAGCCCAGAGATGTCGGTGACTGTTTCCAGCACCTCCAAGTATGGATGGTCACATTCCAATCACTGAATATTCCTTCAGGATTCCCTCTGGATGGCTCTCCCTTGTTAAATGTCCATAATCCAGTGGGATGCTCATTTACTGACTGGCTCTGCCCTCCTCTACTGACTTCAGCAGGGACAGAGAGGAGACCACTGCATGCAGTGGTTGTCCCCAACTCATTTTCCAACCTGGAAATTGCAGAATGCATCCACAAATCATTATCCAGTAATCTGCTGAATCCTTGATCACCCATTCCCCAGGAGCTTTCCCACTCAACTCTGCTACCACACATAACCTACCAAAAATTCTGTGTTCCCAGCCTTGCTTCTGTTTTCCTCTCTACCAGGTGTGATTTTTAATGCATACCAAGGTGTCATTGAGGCCAGGATGTCATTACTGCCCTTGAACAGTGCCTGAAGAATCTCAATTACCAACAGCAGACAAAGTTCAAGCCTGGCTGTCATCCAAGTAATTCACCTGGTTTGATGTGTACGTCAGAGATCGGAAAAAAAAAAGCTGTAATTATTGTGTTATTAAAGCACAATGGTTTAATTTTATTTCTTTGTGGGACAAAATCTGCATCTGTGATTCACACCTATTGTGAAGGGAATGTGAGTCCACTAAAACCAGTGGTTGGGATCTGGTCTATAGGGTTGTTCAAAAAGTCTAATAAATATCTTGTGCTCTTTAAGGATTAACGACTGAATCACAAAGAAATATTGTCATGACACAGAAAAGAATAAACTCAGAGGTGGTTCCAGTGTTGACAAGAGCTGTACAAACTGAGATCTGAGCAATTAGAAGACACAATGAATACATAATTCATAGATATTTTGTACTCAAGAGTTTGCACACAAATAAAACATCTTATAAATCTTCAGCAGCTTGCAGAAAGCTGCTGAGCTGTCTCTTATTCTTGGAGCAGCAAGTGGCTATAGTACAAAAGAGAAATCCATAGCTCTGATATGTCATCCCTCCAAAATGGGTAATTTAGGGTTATGGGTTTGGAATCAGCACATTCTTCAGCAAGTTTCTTCCAATATATATATTTTTTTTTTTTTTTAGAAAAGAATCAATTAAATCCATGCCAGTACATTAAAAGGAACACTTCAAAAAGTCAGAGCTGTGAGCCACCATAAAATGACAATAATCTTTCTCTACATGCCAGCATTCCAGAGAATGGAAAGAGAATAATGGGTGGGGGTTGCTTCAATGATTTTTAAAATCCATATGAGAACCTGTAGCTTTCTGTGAGCCTTTATCCCTTGGACAGAAGGAGAAAAGTTACAGAACTCCCTGCACAAATCTCCATGTGAAGAGCAGCCTGTCAGGCTGTGTTCAAGGCACTGCAGCTCCCTGGAGAATCACAGAGAAAAATCCAGTAACCACTGCACCCACAGGTGATGCTTTTATTCCAGGGGCTGTTACAGCAAGGCAACCAACACAGCTTAAATATCATTTCAGGCCCCCACACAAATGAGTGGTGATTCCCTGTTCCAGCTACAAGCAATAATAAATCTATGAGGCATCTCCATGAAGAGTTGGCAACTTAATTTGATTAGAAAAAAAACCCCTCTGCGCTAAGAAATGAGACACAGCTTCCCAGTCTTGAATATTCCACCAACGTCCTGTGAGCTGAATTCATGCATGTTAGTAAGCAAATGGAAGGACTGCAGGTGGCAAAAAAAAGCAACTCTCAAGTACATTATTGCCACAAATTCTTCAGAACAGCTTTTTCTGTCATTAATCATCTTCTGATTGTGCTGGCAATAAGCAACACAGAAGGAACCGAGGCTGAATTTTAAGGTAGATGGTTAATCCACATGGAGTCTCAAGTAGAGCAAAAATTAAAGAATGGACTTCATTCTGCTGGCAGAAAAGGAGATTTGACTTGGCATTCTTGAAGGTAAAAAGGCATTTTTACAGCAAGCACAGGAGTTTGAAGTCCTGGTGACTCCCCAGGGCGTTAAGACTTGTCACATGAGCAGCCCACTGGGATAAACACAACTGTTCCAGCGTGGCCAGAGCTGCTGGATATCCAAGGGAGAGAGGGGCTACTCCCAGAACAAGGGAACGCTCTCAAGGGGCAAATCTTCCTGAACAGCACTCTGCTGGCTGATTGCTGAGAACTTTCTGTTTACTGAATTCATGCAGAATGCCTGGGATCTGAGGGCAGCAGCTGAGTCCCTCAGTCCTGCAGTGCTGCGGCTCCAGCAGCAGCACAGGGAAGGAACTGACCTTGTGATCAATAAATGGTTCAACCCATTTGTTTACAACGAGATAGCTCAAATCAAAGTCGTTTACACAAAACTAAAAGGAAGATGGGGATTTACATAGGAAGGGGAAGCAGTGAAGTTTTTCCCCAGACCCTTGGTACCAGCAGTGCTTGCTTATCTCTCATTTCCCAGCTTATGAACCTTCCCAGTGTTTGCCGACTTATTCAAATATTTTGTAGGAAAACGAAGTTTCTACACAATGTGACAGAACACACTTTTGATGTCTGTAAGAAAAAAATGAGAACCTATGTATCTTAAACTATGCATTCTAAATTCAGTGAGGAATTTAACATACTAGAGAAAATAATGTTGGACTTGTATTTCCCTCAGAACCCAGACACTCTCTGTGACTCCTAAAGGCCAGATTCTAACGTTGGGATGGGCAGGAACACCTGCTTTTATATTTGTTAATGTCAACTTAAACTATGCATGCACTTCTCTGAAAACCCTAAAACTTCCTGCTGTAAAGAAAATGAGATCTAATTCTGTCTCAGTGGTCTAAGAGGAGGTAGGAGACACGAGAGGTAGATACTGCTCTTCTGGAGAGGAATTAATATAACTACATATGAAATAGAATAGAAAAGAGAAATAAGAAGTGTGAGACTCCCCTCTTAATATTTCCATGCAAATATCATCATTTGAAACCCCTGAAATTTGTCCTAGGTTATTCTAAATTCGCTTTCAGCAGGGCACAGAGCCCCAAGTAAAGCTGTGCTGCCCACTTATATGTGCCCAGTCAACTGTTCACATAGTTTAAATGTTACTCCTTCCCTTAACCACATTCTTTCCACACAGTTTTAGGTCTCTGTGATGTTAACAGTGCAGTTGTGTCGGACTTGAAGCTCTGTTTATCAGCAGAGAATATGCTGTGGGAAATCCATAACTACTTCCTGAACAATATTTATGTAAGAAGTGGATTTAGTGGATTTCAGGCTGTATTCAGAATATACCAAATGCATATTAAACAGTTGAGAATCAATTTATTCCGAAAATCACCATCCGAAATTGTTTTCATAAACATGAGTACTTTGTTGTCCTCAATGCAGCCAATTCTCTTCACTAACAGAGAAATAAGACTTGCAAACAACTTTTCCCCTCAATTTATGCTTTTTTTGTGTGCTTTCCAATAGACTGGATAGCAGAACATCAGCGTGTGGAATGCTATAAATCCATGGAATAGCTGCATTTTTAACCATGGACTTTAATTCCAGGGTGAATTTATGTGGTCCTTGGCTAAATATATCCTCCTAAGTAAATTACTCATGCATCTGCCTGTAGGAAAGCTTTCTGCAGATAAAGAATCCCTTCCCAAATGCCACATCTGACAGCACATACGACACAAAGTTCCATTCTTTTCTCAGTGGCAAAAAGCCCCCCCAAACTGCAAAAGGTGGAATGCACAGGTCCCTCTTCCCTCTGCACAGACTGCTCAGGAGACAGGTTCATTCTGCCTGCTTCCTGCTCCTGCCAGGAGAATAAATATCTCAATGTATCCGTCTACATGTTTGTCTCCAGACCCTGTAAACAGAGGGATTTCTAAGCTCTTGTGAAGCACATTCCCACATTAATTTCCACTTATCCATGCAGAAGACAGTACAAACACATGCCTACCCCTGTGCCTTTAGCAGGATGGGTAACTCAGACACTCTCCTTATCCTTTTTTTTCCCTCTCTCTTCTATGTTTTCTACTTCTTACCATTGGAGTTGTCCTGGTCCAAAGGATTATCTGGTTCCATTACTTCAAATAAAAGCATCCAACATGCAGTTCTCCATGCAGCAGAGGCATAAAAACACAGCAGTTGCCTAAGCTGATTCACCTGATTTATGAATTAGTGCAGCATCCATAAGAGGCTGTGTTTCTTCTTTTGTATTACATCTGGCTCCTTTTCCAACTCGGTGGCTGGGTATTACAGCATGCAGGCCTTTTTCCAGCATCCTCTTAATGCATTATATTTAAAGTAGCAGCAACCTTTTTCTCCCATCCCCAGACTAAGTTACAGCAGTAACTAGGCTGAGCTGGCAGCGAGTGCAGCTCATTCAGAACAGGACCTGCAAGCGTTCTCCGAGTCGTGGTGCTGCATAAAGAGGATGATTGATACAATAAAAAGTAAGTGGGCTTTGACACAGCACGGGATGCACTGCCCAAAATCCCACCAAAACCAGGCAGAGGTCCTGAGGGTTTGGGGAATGCCTCGCCGAAGCCACCAGTCTGCACCCCCTCACGCACAAACACAAATTATGTCCTGTTCCCTCCTCCTCCCCCCCCGCTCCAATCTTTTATAACCCTGGATCTCCTCCAGCAATAGTCTGTTCCTCCACTCAGTTTATAATAAACTCTGCCGTTCCCCCGGGTCCCTGGGGCTGGCATGCAGAGGAAGGGGCTGTTTGCACAATGAATAGCCCAGCCCGTGCCCGGCTGCGGGGCAGCTCCGGACCCTCGCCGGGCACTCGGCACTTGCCGCAGCAGCAGCCTTTGCCTGGGGACCTTGTCCTGCATTGCCCTGCTCTGCCGAGCCACGGCTGCCGCTGGAAAAGCTCCTGCGAAGGAGCTGAAGGACGAGCCCCAGCTTGGCTGGACTCGGCCGGTAAATGACACCCGAGTCTCTCCACAGAGCCCGGATCAGCTGCCAGCCAGATCACCGCACTGCCAGGCAGGTCACCTTCACTCTGCTCCTTGGGTCTGCCACGACCTCCCTGAGACCCCTCGTAATTCACAACTGCTCCCTGTGCCTCAGTCTGCTGTGATAGTGACATTGAAATCTATCTTATCTCACAGGAAAGGAGCTGAAACCTCCCGGCTTTACAGGCTTTGAAATTCTTGGATAAATGATACAGTACAAGGGCTGAGGAAGAAGACTCCACCACCTGGCTGAGGAATAAAAATTTCACTTTCTCTGAAGATATGTCCACAAAATAACAGAAAATTACATCAAAGTGCAACGCTAAACCTTTCTGTGCCTCCGAAAGGTAAATTCATATTGCTGTTACAACAATCCTGAAATAATTCTTCTAATCTAGCTTTCAGGATCAATTTTACCATGAACCCACAATTCAAGCTCTTTTCCTGCACACTCCAGCTAAGGCATTAAAACATACCTTATTTCAAAAGAATGCTTTTCACAGAATCCAAGGCAAGAACGGCTCTAAACACCTAGAGCAGCCCGAGTGCATTTTGGGCTTGCCGTGGCCGGTGCCCGAGCACCGAGGCAGGCAGGGGCTGCTGTTTGGGGCCCGGCACCGCTCCTGCCTCAGCAGCTCCCCCTTCCCTTCCTTCCCCGAGCCTGGGAAGCGGCTCTGGAGCTCCCGCTGCCGCCGGGGGCTCCGGGCTGTGGGCGGACAAATGAATGGCTGGCTGCAGGCAGCCAAACACCGAGCTCTGCCTGGAGGAATTAACAGCAGCCTGACAGGACTCTGCGGTAATTGTGCCTTGCAAACCCATTTTAGCACTGTTCCTGAGGGCTAGGCCGTATTAATAGAAGAAAGACTCATTTCCATCTATTTGTTTTAAGTATTGCACAGTCTATAGCCCCTTTTAAATACTGTTCTGAGCTTTCTGCCCTGGGGGAAATTACAGTGCTGCAAACCCTCTATTCTCCCCCCTCGCACCCTACGCTCCCGATGTTCTTTACAACTTCAATACTTCTCCCACTCGCTGACAAAACAAAAAAACCTCCCTCTTTCCACCTTCCCCACAAAAACACCTACTCGGTGACTGCAGGCACATGGCACAGCCTGTCAGCAGCGCTCCACCTGCTCGGGGGCATGTCCACGGGCCAGGAGCAGTGGCTGATGGAAAAGGGGATCTGAGTTCCTTGCTGACACACTGCAGCCCTGCAGGCTGAGGAAGGGATTTGCAGACCGGGCGGTGAGGAGGCCCGAGCAGGTATCATGTGCTGGAGCCCAGGACGTGGGGATACACAAACACAGGCTGTGACTCACTGACTCCTCGATCACAAGGGACTAAAAATGCCTGGAGAATCAGGACTGCCGACGTAAAGGAACCCAGAGTTCTGCAAGGAACATCTGAGTCAAGACAAATTATATACAGAGAAACAATTTGTATTCTGCCGTGAAACAGATGCATATACATAATAGAGACAATTTAGAGCCAGAAAAGAATAAACACCTGTGAAATCTTTCCTTGTGGAGAGTCAGAAATAATACAGGGATGCTACAGAATATCAAGAAATCAAGCTAGGAAAGTGAAAAGCAATAGTTATTTAGACCTCAATGACTTTTTGTGACAACCAATTTGATTTTAATGACATCCAAATAATTTGCTAATCTCTAGCTACAGACCTAGTAAAAATTAATTCTCAATGTGTAAGTCAGAATGATGTCAATATTTTGGCTAAGACTCTTCACAATTCCTAACAATTGAGCAATTGTCATACCTTCTTTCTTTGAGCTCAGCTCATGCAGCGAGGGAAAGGAGCTCATGCCACGATTGTGAAAAACAAGGGACAGTTGGAAGACCAGGGCTTTGATCACTTGGGATTTTAATTGCTCAGGCACTGAAAGGAAAACTGCAGAAGTGAAGAGGGAAATGATTTTCAGACAAATGGCTGGATGGTCAGAGGCTGTGCTAGACCAAATCCTAGGAAATGAGCCAAGCACATTGAACTAATGAGCGTGGAAAGAGAAGTCCAGTGAGCTTGTTCTCTGCAACACCCATGAGGTTAAGTGGAACACAAAATGGAGAGTTTTGCAAAGCTGACTCTTCAAGGAAGGAATTTAGAAGTTGTTGGATGAAAATGGAGATTAAATGTCTTCTGTTACTGTCTAATCAGAGTATCTCTGTGTTCCCCTCAAGAGCTGGTCTGAGACAGAAAAAGAACTTCTATCTAATTGCCTAATGGCTGCTGATGTTTGCTTCAGCATCTTTTATGTCCCAGGCTCCAGTCGTGCTCAATATATCAGACTTTACACTGGAGGAATTGGGAGCTGCTACTTCCTAACTCCTAAGTCTTCTCCTAACTGATGGAATCATCACTCACATTGGCATTTATTTTACACTGTAACATGAAATTGTAAACAAGAAAGATGACCCTTGCCTCTGGTTTGCTGTAAAGCTTGGGGCAAATCACCTCATCTCTCTCTTATCAGCCACACAGATCAGCACTGAATCTTTATCATGAAATAATTGTTTATTTCCAGATTAAGCAACGCAATCTAAGTTTGCAGCATACACGTGGTGATATAACTGGTCTTGAATTTATTTCAGGGGAAAGGGTTTCCTTTGTAGGTCTGTTTGGTCCAGGTTTCCCCACTTCATGTATAGCAGCAGTAGAACACAGCCAGCAGAGTCTTTAAAAAGCCTTTTTTCTGTTCTACAAGGTGCCTAAAGATCTGTAGGAAGAACTAAGGAGAAATATTGTATAAACAAGTGCAGCCAAGAGACACTGTGAGAACAAAACTCCATTCTCCAAAATAACATTCTCTTCATCCAGAAGATAACTCATCCCCCTCAGGAGTGTCCCACTATGGTAGAAACCCAAGCTGGACTTGCTGATCTTGGTCTTTCCCCCCTCCATGACTCCAGGACCGCCACCCAACAAGGAGACACCAGAACTCTCGAGGCTGGCTCTCTGCAGGAAGGAGGGAGGCAGCGTCAGCGGCTTTTCCCCGGCAGCAGAGCGGGCTCCGTTCCCTGGAGGCGGCTCCTGGGAGCCGAGCGAGAGCCCAGCGTGATGCCCCAGCTGCTGCCACCGCCCAGCCCTTCCCGGAACACGAATTCCCATGTAGGAGGGAGCGATCAATGCCTGCGGGCTGAAAAGCCAGCGAGGCACAGACCTGCTTAACAAAACCCTTTGCCAAGGTTACCGGGGGTGTTGTCAAAGCCTCCTCTTTTGCGAGGGCTGAATAACAATGCATATCCAGTAACCAGCTTCAGTTTCTTTGGCTTTACCTGGCACATTTTCAAAGTCACTGCTCATGGCTGGGGCTGTTCCCATTGAGATGCAGCTTATCTTGCCCTGGACAGCAAGTGCAGGGATCATCCGACTCCAGAAGTTCCTGCCAAAGCCCTTTTGTGCTGCTCTGCTGCTTGGGCTGAACTACAACTCTTAGAAATGTGTTTTTATATGTCACAGGCACAAATGGAAATGACGCAGCCTTGGTTACTTCATACTGGGGGGGGAAGAATCTCCCCAAGAGATTCTCAGTTGAACCATTTCATTTAGAGAAGTCAAATATTATTGGGATCTTCAGGAGGTCCCAGCTGCAGAGCAGCCCCAGCTATGAAGATTCTATCTGTGCAAATGCTCCTGTTATTATGTCAGCAGGCTTTTATCTTAATTTTCAGAAGAAGATGATGCTCTAATCACACATCTGAGGTGGCAACTTTTCATCCAGAACTCAGCAAAGCTCCACCACAGAGAAAAAGCATGTGCAAAAAAAAAGGTGTAATGATTAAATGGAGTGTGAAAAGCTGCAAGATCGGTGCTGGAGAAAGAGCCAATGTGAAAGACATTCCCCAGGATATCAGAGCAAGGACTGGCTCCTGTCACACCTTCCCTCAGTGCTCTCTGTGCTGTGAACCATTAGGAGTTTGGGGTATCAGAATGTTCTCTGGTGGAGGAGCAGTTCTGAGTCTGGAATGTGCCCAAAACACAGCACTTCCCAAACCCCCTTTGCCTTCAGAAGCCATTTGCTGAACAGACTGAGACTTTTATCTCTACTTAAATCTCTGCCACAAACTACTAAATTTGTAATCATTAACAAACAAAATCCTAAAGAAAAGAGAACAACAAAATGCTTCAGAGTTACAAGTAATCATAGAAAATGCAACTACTGCTATGAAAGGAGCACACATTAAATATTCTACTGTGAAAAATGGCAACAATCAAATGTAGTCAATATTTTAAAGACGCCAAAAATTGATAATAACATCAGGATATTCTTTCAGGGTCACTAAAACATAACATCACCTCCTGCTACTGTAAACTTCAGACTGAGGAAAACTGTCTTTGGGCTTCTTTAGTAAAATCCTACTGGCAGTTTAATGGGAGAAAATAAAACTAAACTGACTCCTGGGCAGAAATAACAAAAGGTCTGCAACACCCAGAGTTCTGTGCCCAATTTACCGAGCTGTCTGCTGAGATTCCATCCGAGCTGACTCTACAGATTCCTCACTATGTTCCTGCAGTTGTCTCCTAGAAACAGGAACAAGAAGCATTCGCTGTTTTCTCAGCTCTTTTGAAAAGTCTGCAAAGCCTGCTCACGTTCCGGCTGCCCAGGGATCAGCGTGTGCTGCCTCAGTGGATGGACAGCTCTTCTCCTCACTGCCAGGTTATGGAAATGAGACACAGCAGCGACAGGTGTAACATCGATGTATTGTTAACAGAAACACGACTAAAGTACCCGCAGAAAGTGCAATTCAGAGAAATACTCCTATAAACATTGGGATACTTAACCAGGATCCTGAGGATATCCAAACATTGGGTCAGGATCTTACAGGTGTAGATGACACTGAAATTTATTCATCCTTCCTTCTTGCACCATGCTAAATTCATAGTGAATGGAGCTCTGCAGGGATCTTACTGCACAGCCCCATGGGGGAAATCACATGCAGACTCTTCAAACACGGACAAAAATGCCACCCAATGTTTCTGTGAAGGTCCAGGCTAAAAGAAATATAATCCAAATAAACCACTAAATCCTCAACAGTGTCTGCTGGAAAAGCAGCCCTGGTGAAGCATTTATAAATCTTTTTGTATATTGAGTATCATATTTTCTTCCTTCTTCCAGGTATGACCAGTGTCATACTCAGTGTAAATGAGGGGGAAATCTGACATCCAGATCCCCTGAAATCTCCATGTCCACAGAGCAGTAGATCATTCCCATACATCCACAGGTACAGTGCAGAAATGCTGGACTCCTTTCTATTTGCAAGCTCTCTCCAGAAATACACAGAACTTAGAAAGAAGAAAACATTCCAGATAGTGTTTAGGCTTGTGAACAAAGCTGCTGCATTTAAACATAGTGTGAGCCCTCAAAGGCTGGCAGTTTGTCTGCTCTGAGCCTGCTCCTTCTTTTCCTTCATTTATTGTTTCCTGTCTTCCCCTCCTTCTCTCCCTTTCAGTTTAGAGATTCAGCCAATTGTTGTCCTTCCAGATCAAGCAGCCTCTTCATTCTGCTGGCTTTTTCAGGCAAAATTACTCCACACGGGCTCCTGCAGTATGTGAAACTCTCATAGCAAAATGCAAAGGTTTTGAACTAACTTCTGTTTGTTGCTGTCACTTGGAAAGTGAAACCCAAGATAAATGATGGCTTATTCTTTCTTAGGGTTTCTAATCTGTTTCTGGTTTAAAAAAAAAAAAAAAAAAAAAAAAGCTTATTATGTCTCTTTTTGGGATATTACTGTCAGTCTTCCTTTTTGTTGTCCAGTAACTTCTGGTTTCACTTTTTCAATATTCTCCCTTGCTTTAGGCAGTATAAAAGTATGAGAACACAGTCTCTGTGCTTACTCAATTAGCTCTGCCTCAGCCAAGCCCTCAGAAACAGATCGAAATACCTGACAGAGAAACCAGTTTTAACCCAGTTTCCATAGAATTGTTGAGATATTGGTGTGGGTGTGAAGTACTTCACTTCAGACTTGGCTAGAAAATGTGAAACTTTACTGAAATCAACAGGAAGAGGAAGCATAACGTTAAAAGACAGAAAATAAAGGTTTGTCTTGGCATCCTTGGAGGTTCACAACAAAAAATCCTGACTAATCAATCCTCTACCCTGCACTTCCTTTCCTGACTCCTACAGTGCTTCTCCAATTAGTCCATGTGAGGCTTAGCCTTTGCCTTTCCTACAGAGTATTTTGGGAATCTAGAACAGTTGTTCAGGAGTCTCACCCTCTTGATTCATCCTTCCACCCCAGATGGGCTCTCAGGTGAGGGATGCTTTGCCCATTTACCCTGAAATACTTCTGAGCTCAGCACAGATGAAGGTCAAATTGAATTAACATTTACTTACAGCATTTTAGGCAACACAGCCACAAAGATAAGAAATGAAAGAAAAACATTTTAGTCTACTTCAATCCAAATTTAATACAAGTTCCTCTCTCAGTGTATGCAGGTGATTGATACAGTTGGATTTCCACATCCAAGCATTCTGTCTCTGCTTTACCCACTCATTCCAGACCCCCTTTCCTGGGGGAACATGCTGGGTTTTATAAGTGATCTTCCTGTATACCCCATCTCCTCAAGAAACTCCAGTAAGGTGTGTACAGCTTCTTCATCTTATCACTAACTTCCTCACGTTGTGTATCAAGTCTGACTTGCTGCAGTGTGTAACTGCTTTAGACTCAGCTGCTGATGCTGTTGTCTGTTCACACGTGTGTGTCCGCCTCTCCCTGGGCAATATTAGCATCTCCAGACTCTCCAATCTTCCAGCTTTGTTCTAACTGAAATTATTAGAATGGTTGGAAGAATTAAAAGTACTTTTTTCCCCCCTCCTTTTTGGCAGACTACTTTTATCTGATTTAGCAGTGTCCTCGTTTGCCTTCTTATTCTGACAAGGAGATACAACAAATTTCTATAATCAGTTCCCATCACTTGATAGAACAATTTTGGTGTCAGATGAAGCTGGCTTTGCCTGATGCTCAGAAATGCCTTTCAGGCTGCACAGAATTTGAGCTCCCCTCTTGAGCTTCTCTTCTGCTGCAGGTTTTTATCATCAGCACAAAACCCTCCCCGTGTCCAATTCTGCAGCCACGAGGGGCACGTCAGTAAAACACATCTGTCCCAGGAGCCTCTAAAGTGCTCCTCAGACACTGGAGCCAGGGCTTCAAAGCTCTTTGAGCTCCTGTATCAAGCACCAATTTAATTTCCCATTCTTCATCAATTCTTCATTCTCTCGTGATGTCTTGGCAACATTTTGTTCCTGTTCAACATTCATCATTAGCTTCTTTTTTTCCCCTTACTTCCTTTTATATTCCTTTCCCTCCCATCTGCTAATTTAAAAGGAAATTGCCTGGTATTCAGCATTATCAGCCAATCTGTTTACTGTGCTCTTGTTCCAGTGAAGACCATTTCTCACACACTGAGCTGCTCTGCCTCACCCCCTCCCCACTGTTATTATCCTCAAAGCCTGTATTTTCTTCCATATGCCACGTGGGAGCTAAGTACCCCTCCAGAGGTATACAGCTCCCCAAAATTCGGTCTCTTTTTAGAATTAGGATGTGGAAACAAAGAGCCATGGGGGAGAAGTGAGTTCCCAGACACAAGCCTTGCCTCCCTCCAGGCAGTCCCAGCACAGTGGGCACCTTGGCACCCACAGAAAGGAGAGTTCCTGGCACTGTTCTGGCTATTGGAAGAGCGGCGTTCCCACCCACACATCCCAGAGCCAGCAAGGGGAGACCACCTCCGTGGGATCAAGCTTTTCCTTGAGAAACAGCTTCTCATAGTCCCAAATCCTTCCCTCCCACCACATCAGGCCAGCTGTTCCCAGCAGTCCCTCCCGGCAGCACCTAAATCATTTCTGTTCCACGCTGCTGGTTTTGCCCATCCTGCCTTGCTCAATATTGCACAGTTCATGATTTCATTACTGACAACAGCTCTGATTTTGACCTCGTGCTCCAAACCTTTAAGATAAAAGATGAACAATACAAAGCCTCCTTTGATCCCTATCACAGTGTCTAACGCTGAGAGTAAAATGTTGAAGCAGTCCTTGATAGCAACGCCCCGAGAGTTTTGCTTACCCAGGGCCAGCCAGTGGAACTGGTGCTAACGGCTGCTGAAAGCCAGGGGGAAACAACTCACAGGAAAGGCTTCATTAAATCTCCAAATGCCACAATTCTCCTCTCAGGGTCCACTGAAATACTTCAGAGAGACCCCTTCAAAGGAGGTTCACATTGTGACTGATGGTCCTATTCAATTATTAAAAATACCAATAAAAACCAAAATATGCATCTCTTTCTAAAGAGGTGAGATCAGCTGACAAAAATGATCTCCGCTATGAAATGTTACAAAGTGATCAGATCTTTTCAAATTCATCATTAACTTGGCTTTAAATAGAGGAGTTTGGAATACATAAGAGAACTGAGATTCTACCTTTTCAAATACTATAGTCTGTATTTCAGGTAGATGTTATGAAACAACTGTGTGGATCTGAACAGAGATTTGACATCTTCTCTCTGCCCTCAAGCTGGTCCATGCTGAGTGAGGTATTCCAGCACATCTGTAATTTTAAGCAGGTAAGCAAATAAACCTGCTTCAAAGTTGAAGCATTTTCTTTAACTGGTACTTTGATAAAAGCAAGTCTTGACAAAGTCAGTGAAAGCCTCACAATCTCTGAAGACCAACTTCTCTGGGATAATTAAGGAAAAAAAAAAAAAGATATATATATATATAACTCTTGAAATCTAAAAAAACTCAAAAATGTCTAACTTTTGTGTGATTTTGTTACTAATTATACAAATCTATGTGCTGAAATGAGTGGATTCTTGTGTAACAGAAAAGTAGATCAGAATAATTTTACTGAATATTGGAGTTTGACTCCTTACCAACTGCAGAAGGTGTCATGCTGCTGTATTGTATGTTGCTTAGCAATATAATGTGAGAAGCAGCACCACAGTCCTTGACAGCACCATTGTCCATTGAAATGCTTGTGAAATATTACCTGGGTTATATAAAGGTAGCACACAGTCACAGAAAATAGCATGAAGTTTCCAAAAGCACAAAGAAGGCTGGAAAGAAAAGGCATTGCTATTCCAATGGCAAAAAGGTCTCCCTGGATGATCTTTCACTATCTGAATACAGGCAGCATCAATTAAATATGGAGAAATCATATCTGTGAAGTGTGCCTGCAGCTGTGCTTACCAGTGATGGGCTGCAGAGCAGCTCTGCCCTCCCCGTGGAGCACTGAGGGCAGGAGGGGCCAGTGCACACCTACTGCTTGTTCCTTGTCCTGCTCCGGGGGAAAGTCTCGTGCCCTCAGCCAGGCTGAGCACAACAGGGGCAATGGAAGCAGCAAGGCCAGGTGGATTTGTTCTACACACAGATGACATGAGAGGGCCTTATAGGTGATAAATGTGAATCCTCAGCTCTGGAGGCCCCCCAGCAGCCCAGGGTCCCAGGCACACCCCCTGCAGCCCCGTGGTGCTTTCACTCCAGGCCCTTCCGCTGGGCTTTGTGTGATGCTGAAGTGGCACAGGACAGAGCTGGAGGGGCAGTGCCATGGAGAACTGCAGGGGTAATGGACTGCTCTGAACTGTGCAGTGGGAGGTCACAAACCCAACCCCCCAGAACTGTGTCACCAGCAGACTGAAGCTGAACTCAGGACCTCGCAGTTCACAACACAATCACTGGATTCACCAAGTGCTGTCAGCTGAGCAAGCATCAGGCTCATATTCTTACTTGGTCATATGGAACAAACCTCACATTATGATGGTTCAGAAAGACACAGGAGCATATCTGCATCTTAGTAAAAAAATATTGAATGGACATGACAGATCCTAGGGGCCTTTCCAAGGAACAATTCAATATTCCCTTTTATAGTATTTGGCACACCACAGAGTTTATTCAGCTTGAATTAACTAATGGATTTGAGCATTCTCTTTAACAAAGAGAAAAGATGTTGAGTAGCACTGACTGCAGAGTTTCAGAATGCTTTAGACTAATCTCACAAACTGATTTACCACAGAATCTGTGCTAGCTTTTCTCTAAACTCACAGGAACTTATGCCTTATATTTTAAAATGAGAATTTCTAAAAGAGAAAGAGAAGGAAAGGTTTCAGGTGGGCCATACCCTTCCAACATGCCCACAAACCCCACTGCATGAACACAGGGAGCACGGATTTGGAGGAGGATCCAATTCCTTCCCAAAGAGCAGAACCTCATCCTAAGACAAGAGCAGCAATAGTGAGACTTAACCTGTAATAAACCTCACTCATTTTCACCCAAGAGAAATATGATTTTGATCTCAAAGATTGAGATGACACTCAAGGAGTATAATTTGCATTTGATATGTGAGACCCATTCTCCTAAATCAACATGAAGTGAGTAGTTTAAGCAGGAAGGGCACTTAAACTGAAAGTAATTATGTTTGTCTCCATATGAAAACAGAATTGTTTGTTACAGAGACCCTCCTGAGCTCACAGCTATTCCTTGTAGCAAACTGTGAGCCTACTTGTGATGCTAAGGACACAAGCTCCCCTTCATGATGCAGGAGTTCCAGAGAGGAACTGGAGAAAGACCCTTAGAAAGGGCTGCTCCCAAGAAGGCAACATTTTCTCCCTGGAAAAGAATGCAGGAGAACTTATACAGATCCCAGCTAATCACTGGGTGGTGTTCCCAAAACTGATAATTTGAACAGGGACTGCAGAACAACGTATGGGTCATCAGAAATATTGTATTTTCATGACAGCCTTCCTTTGGCCTTTGAATCATTTCATAATTCTTTGAATTCCTTAATTTGGTTCCTTTAGCTTAGCTTTTTTAAACTCTGCCACATATTCTTGGTGTTTCAGCCTTGTTTCCTTTCACCTAATCTAAAATGAAGATCTATTCTGTGCCTCTAATGGATTTTCTGGTTAAACATAAGTGAATGTATCATTCAGCCAGAAGGTTTTTCATAAGAGTGCAGCCTACAATAGATTAAAAGCAGTTAGCTTTTACTAATACAGGCCCCTTTTTGGACCTGGTGTTTCAGAGAAGATCTGTAGAGACAGACTTCTGCCTTTATTCCTTATTTTCATCCTGAGAAGAGGTTTTTCAAATTTACTTAAACTAAAGCTGCTCTAGGATTTTTGACTTTAATTTGCAGCTTAGACCAGCAAAGGTGGCTGGCATGATACAACTGCACTCTGTCTCGCTCTCTGCACAAATAATTTTAGCAGGAGAATAAATAACAGCCCTGCTTTCATAGTCAATTGCTCAGAATAACTTTCAAAGTCTGCCCTTACGTTTCTGACCTTCCTGAACATGCTGGAAGCACCCAGAAGTGGGGAACAGTTTCAGTTAAAGGGTGAAGAGCAAATCCATTCCTGGCTTCCTCACAGCCGAGCCTTTCAGTATCAATCAGCATCATTTACTTGGCTTGTCAGTTCAAGGCCACAAACCCATGTGACATTCATCCCCGTGTCTCCCTCTGACTGAGCCATGCCTCGGGACTGATCCCCTCTGGCCAGAGGGTGGAAAACACACCTGACCAACGGCTGGGGGCTGCATCTGCCTCCAGCGGGAACGTTCAGCAGCGCCCATGCTGGGGGAGGGTCCTCAGCCCCGCACAGCAGCCTCTCCCCAAGGCGCCTTTCCTCTCACCTTTAGTGCTCTCTAAAAGTGGCTACAGAGCAACCCTGGGATGCAGGAATGGCACCCACACGTGTTCCAAAGGCTCCTCAGCTGCACGGCAGGCAGAGCCACCACCTTTACTGCACAGATGACCAACATGTGAAACTCGGGGACCAGAGTCCACCGAAATACCGGCCATGCAGACGCCAGGAAACGGCTCTTCCTAAAAGACCCCACAGCTGAAGCACAGCAATGATAGGAACAACTCTGCCGGCCTCAGCCTGGGATTTGGGGCAATGGCTATGGGTTCATTAAGCCCTTTGAACTGGGATTATTTGAAGAAACCCGTCGGGGCACAGCGCCCGCCACGCATTTTGGCGCTGCCTTTGTTCCCCCATAGCAAAGTCTGAAACTCCCTCTTGTGGGGGCTACGGGAAGATCCTTCTGGAACAGAAACACCACAGGGAAAAATGAAGCGCATTTAAATCTTCATTTCCCCCCATACTCTGTCCCCTGACCATTCCGAAACGAGTTGATTTCAATACCAGACAAGACAGACCCTTGAACAACCTGATTTGACTTCAGAGCTGACCCTGTCTGAACAGGAGGCAGGAAAAAGAAGCACAGAAGTACATTAGGAACTCCCTACTGCTCTATTTCATTAGTTCCAAATGTAGTCGACATGATGTGTAGAGGATTTTAGGCAGATTACTTCAGGAAACATGGAAATGTACTTCACTGGCCTAATTCCCAAGAGGAAGAGAGGCTAAGGATGAAACTAAACAAATATACAGGGTCAGGATGAAGTATCTTTAGAGCCTCTTCTATTTGTACCCCAAAGGAAGCTCAGACTGCAGCCCCAGGTACTGCTAAATTACCATTTTGATTCACCACAGCCTAATTCTAAAAATACCAACGTAGTTCTGAGCATCAATATTTACAAACCAGATAAACAATACATCTACACAATGTTTTACATCCACAAGTCTCAAAGCACTTTGCAAATTCAGAGGAGTACTACTCATCCTCAGAGGTTACAATTGCTTGCTCAGAGTTATGAGCTCAGGCAAATGCCTGGATCTTGGGCTTTGCTGTGGAGCTCAAATCATCCCATGAAAGTTCAGCTCAGTCGCTTTGGGCTCAACATAATGAACATTTTATGAGATGGTAAGAGATGGAGACAGAAGATACAAAGGCAAAACAGAATCTACCACTCAGGAAATGTTCCCATTCAAAGCCTGTATATAGGAATAAGTACAAGAAAAGAGAGGAGTATTTGAGTCATTTCCTTCAACAAAGCTTTATAACATCATGAGCAAGGTATCAAGGCCATGGCAGTCCAAATGCTATCCCAGTCCAGCTGCACCCCTTCATTGCTTGTATTTTTAACTGATGTCAACTGCTTGTCCTTGGATTTATTTTTAACATCCAGCAGTCACTTGAGCTGAGGGTACAGGGCACTGTGAGCACACACTTACATATTCAGCTTGAGTGACTGAAGGAAGAAGACATCCAAATCCTTCAGCTTGTATCCCATTCATAAATGAAATGCAGACCTCATCCTCGGGAGTTATGTAACACAGACTGGGATGGTAATTAGGTTGAGTGTTTCCTCTGGCAGAGCCAGGTTTTGCAGCTTCCTCACCTTGCTCTACTCTGCAGTTTCTGGATCGTGCCCTGACCTTGTGTTCCACTGCATTCCCCTGACAAACCTTCCACAGCAACTGAGTCCCCCTTCCAGTCTTCCATCTGACTCCTAAAAGCGTCTCCTTGTCCTTTCAACCATGGCAGGTATTGCATTATGCCTGCCTTGGGGTCCCTTCATTGATGCATTTTCTCACTCCCCAAAGGAACAGCATATTTGTCCTACTGCTCAGGGGGTTCTCCCTTTTACTTCCAATAGCCTACAGAAGATCACTGCCTCTTCTTGGTTTGTACAATAATTGGAATTATTGTATCATGATCTTCACATGAGTATTTGAATTCATTACATTTCTTCAATGGAATTTCTCTCCATGCTTTCCATAATGTAAAGACTGGGAAGATTCCCCCTACAGAGTTCTGATAATCCCAAACACTTATGGGTATTTACACAGGCTGCAGACGTCCCCTCTTCTTCAAACTCTAATTCTTGTAAGCATACACCTAAATTATTCTAGAACTTTCAGATAGGTTTAAACTATGCACTGACACAGAACTTAGTTCTGTTCTTTTTTAATTGCAAGCAAGAAAATAATTTCTCATTACCAAAAATTTATGATTGCACCCAAGAGCAACAAAAAAGGGAAGAAATCTCCATAATGACAAACTATATTTAAAATCAACATGGAAATCCAGAGATGGGGGGTGTCATGCACAGGGCAAATTCTTTGCTTAGCAGAGCCAAAATCTTTTTTACTGCAGAGGTTGTTACACTATAATAGAGAACATTTGGCTTGAAGCTGATTGAAAAGGTGGGTTTACAATTTAGTATTAAAGGACAGTCTGTGACTGGAGAACACAATGAGGAAGACAGTGCCTGATATGAAATGCTACTTGTCAAGGTTGACATTTTATGTCTCTATTTATATCAGTCTCAAGGAGATGGAGTTTGCTGGCAGTAAATCCCAGCCATTAAAGCAGGATAGAACCTGCTGGAAAAGTTTGTGACTCAGTTTAATTGGGCTATATTTATCATTAGCATTATAGTCTTTAACATCTAACCTCCTGACATTATTTTTCTCCTTCAAGCCTTTGTAACTTCTCTAGTGCCATAAAGTCTTGTAAAGGTTTTTTTTTGTTTTTGTTTTTGTTGTAAATTAAGTGGGGGAAAATGAAACATTCAGTCATGCCCCATAGCTACCTAGGCCTAGGTAGAATTTTTAATCTGTGCCTAACAGTAATAGTTTCTCATTTTTATGTTTCCCTGAAATCACAGTAGAAGCAAATGCTAAGCCTAATGTCCCCACCAGCAGTGAGGCTCATTAGGTACAAGTTGCACCATTTCACTAGGAAAAATAATACATTTCTCTGTGATTTATGAAAGCCAAAACTCAGCCAAGTGCTCAGGTCTCTCCCCAGTTGTGTTACAGCTCAAAAAATTTGCAAGGGGACATTTAAAACACATTTCAAAACGATTTGTCTGAGTGTACATCTTGTTTACAAGAACAAACTACTGAAGCCGAGTAATAAAACTTGGAGAAATGCATTTTATAGTGGAAACACTGGCACGACTTTAATTACTTCAGTGTAACTGGCATCTCTGTGGACAGACTGTTCAGGCACTTCCATTGTATTTCAAGCCTACATGAAAAAGTCAAAGGACAAACCCATACAGCAAGAAATAGAAACATAAATCCTTTCCAAATGTGAGATGACTTCAGCTGAGAAAGTTTGCAAGCCATTAAGACCCAATCCTGTGGATGAAAGCAGTGGGATTTCCCCCATTGTCCGTGTTGATTCCAGTCTAACCAGAGTCACAGGGAGCTCTACAACAACTTAATAAAGAGCGAGACCTCAAGTCTATCACAAATTGAGGAAAAATAGTCATTTAGGAAATCGATTGCAGCTTTGAAGGAGATGCATCTTCAGCTGCTGTGTAAGGAGAGACGCTGACACCACTGCCCGCGCCGTGGGCCAGCAGCAAACCCGAAGAGAGGCGGGGGGAGGATCGGCGAGGAGCAAAGCGCCAGGAAATGAGGGGCCTTGTGCTGGGAGCACGGAGCACCGAGAGGGTCGCACAGCACAGCCACCACACCGTTCATTACGGCAGCGCTCCTGCAGGGACAGCCGCGTGAAAGTAAAGATGCGGCGGGCTGGAATAACAGCCTGGCAGCCCGAGAATTCCGCGGCACTTTGCAGGTTTAATGCACTCTCTGAGCTCCAGGGGAACAGTTCCCTCGACTGCTGGGGCGCAGTGCAGCAGCTGCTGAGCGAGAGGAACGATGCTGGCGGTACAATCTCCGGTGCCAGGGAGGCACGGATGACCCAGAGGGCTCTGCCGGGCCTCTCAGCACATGCACTGCCTGATGTGCCATGGCCTGTGTGAGCCTCCCCCCAGAGCCCGGCACACCGGACAGCCCGCAGGGCAGCGCACCGAGCCCGGGGAAACTCGGGGAGCAGAGCCCGGCCACGGCAGAGGCCCCGGGCATGGCACAGATCTGAGAGCACAGGGTGTCAGGGACTGCCTGAGGCTGCCATTTGGAATGTTCAACCAGGGCTCTATACTGACTGCCAGGAAACTCTTACTGTTACTGAAATTACTGCACAATTCCCACCTGGCTTGTGCGGCTCCTTAGAGATTTCTCCCTAAAACCATGCCCTGTCCAATGTTTGGAAACTGATTTGTGTTAAATGCAAGAAAGAGACTTTGTACAAAAAAACACACACTTTTCAGCAACATCCACACTGCATATATACACAAAATAATTGCTTTTAATTCATCTAGTTCAACCGAAGAAAAAAGAAAAAAAAAAGAGATACTAAAATAGCACTGAAGTCGGATTATGGTGTTCTATGTATACACCAAATTTCTTCCATGTTTTAAATGAAAATAGTATCTTATTACTTTAAGGAAAATAATTAACAGTAATAATCCTAAAAAAGGCTTTCTACTAAACAAGTTTCAGAAAATAGCAAAAATCAGCCCAGTGGGGAGTCATAAAGCAATATATCTGTCACAAAAATTTTTAAAAGAATCTATATAGCTTTTTGGGGCTCCCTCAAGCTACTTTAGCTATGACTAATAAGAACAGATGCACCCAATATGAAATTGTCCTGCTGAAGCAGTAGAAATAAAAATAAAATATTTCTTTCACAAAGCACACCAGAAACCATTCTATGATCAGATAATCAGCTGCTCAACAAACACTGCACAGAGACAAGCAATAAAAGCCACTGACTAAAGAGTGCCTTGACAGCTCTAAAGAAAGCTTGAGTAAAAGCTTCTACAAGCAGTACTTTATTAGAGAGATTTACTAAATATAGCAATATCCTCTTGAAAAGTTTATCATCGTCTCTTGGAATTCAAACAGTCATCGAATTTATCTAACCTTCTAACCAACCAGATCTTGTCAACCGAGGGAGAGTCAGAGGCCATAATGGCTTAATCATTTCTGGTTTCTTTTCAAAGAACGTTCCTGCTGGCCCTGGGGGGCAAACAGTTTGTTGTAACTCTCCTGTTCTACTGCAGAATATTGCACATAATATACCTGGAATTACTGTAGCAACGTCAGCTCGGTCAGGACCTAGTCAGTTAACCCTAGTTAACTGCACTGATAGTGTGGATATGATTCCCAAAACACACGGAGTAAGCCCAGGAGATCTGGATGCTAAGGACGTGTCCTTTGGTCCCGAGAAGGGGAGTGTGAGGTGCTCAGGGTGAAGCTGGGATGTTCAGATCAGCACAGTCTGCCAGTGACCTGTCTGCAATCCCCACCTGCACGGGCAGAATCCAACTGATCTCTCTGGCACTGGAGATTTCACTCACAGCACCAACTGCTGGGCTTTGCAACCACAGGACAAATCAAGGAAGGGAAGAAATCTCTTCTAGCTTGGCATGGTAATAATTAATCCTTTTCAAACCCTCTGCTAGCAATTTACCTTTCCAGAACCCTGCACTGCTCTCCCAGATTCTGGGGAGGATGCAGCCAGAAGTGAAAAGAGAGTGGAATTGTGAAGGCCAGAAATGCACGATACTCATGAATTCATTTTTATCTCTTGAACTGGGAACACGTCATTGGGATAATTTCAGTCATTTGGTTTGAACAGCTTCACAGAGACAAAGCCAGTCATTATTTTGCATTGTTCAGCTGCTGGAACCAGCCTGTTTCTGTTTGGTTTTGTACAATGGAGACAGTAAATTTTTCTCCCATTAAACCACTCTCACTATCTTTAAAATTATCTAAACCCTTATTAATTTCTCCTTTTATTTTGTGCTAGAGCTCCAAACACCTGGTGTACTCCACTTGATCTATTTAAAGGAACAAATCAAACGAGCCAAAGCAGAAATATTTCATTTCCAATATCAAACACTTGTGTCAGAATGAAAAATCCTGAACTTTAGGGTTGCCTGGTAGCTGCTGTTGGAAACAGTGCTCTTTGCATTATATTCCACGTTTTACTTGTGCAACAGTATTTCCCCAAAGGAAAGTAGCAGCAAACATGGGAAATAGTTCAACAAAAGATGAAGAGCCAGATCGAGAGGAAAGAAACTGCAGGTAGCTGTGAGGTTTCTGAGGAGGTGGGAAGAAAGAAAATTCCTAAAATTGGAAATAAATCTCTCCTCTTTTCCTTATTACTCTTCCATTTAAAGTTCTAATTCAAGAGTGAATCTATACTTTGTGTAAAAGAGTCTAAGCAGTTTCTGGACTCACTAGAGCAGGAGTAAAAATACATGAGTTATTTCATTTGCTCTAACAGACAGTATTAGAAAGAAGACAAAGATGAAGATGTCTCAGTCTCAACCAATCCTAAACATGAGTCAGAAATGTGATGATCAGGACTGGAAATGCCCCAAGATGTGCACAGGACATGCCCACATCCTACCACCAACTCTAAGCAAGAAGTTAATGCTCAGATACTCAGTAAAAACAAACATTTCAGCAACAGCAGCTGAATGGAAAACTTACACCCGTACTTTGACTGCTGAGCTGCAGCTCCTCTCCAGCAATCTGTCCTAAAAATCTCATCATTAAAGGCAGTGATTAAGACAGAAATGTCACCTTTCATTTATACAGCAGTTTTCATCCTGAAGCACTTCATTAACTATCTTTCCAGAGATCACTTTGCAACACTGATTCTGCTGTATTTCTCCTCTGTCTACCCAATCACAAAAAGAGGCAGATTGTACCCTTTTTAGAATCCATCAGATAAAACCTTAAACTGGAGTTTCCATAGAAACACATCATGGGGCTCTCGGTTTCTCTATCAAACCTGTTCTTAAACTTTCAGCTCTGCTTAATGCTACATTTTCAAAAACGCCAATTAGCTCTTGCATTGCATGTAACAGTTGGACTCGATGATCTCGAAGGTCTTTTTCAACCAAAATGATTCCATGATTCTATAAAAAGACAAGGGAAAAACAACAGCTGCCATGGACAGGGGAACAGCAGGGAAAATTGTGGGGTTTGGTCATCCAGTAAAATCCCTGAGTGCCAATCAACTCCCATTTGTGCTTAAAATCTCCTGTCAAAGGTTCTTAGAGAAATCTGAGCCCCATAGGAACCCTGACTAGAGAAAAATAATGTTGTGCAAATGATGAACACAGGATTGGGCCATTTCAGGAATATTCTGACACAAATATGTGACTCACCAGAGTCTACTGCCACTGACCCCCAGCTCAGAGCCAATTTTGTTGTCAATAAAAGTGAATACAAATGTTTCTCATCATTTTCTTAACATTTCCTTTAGTTCTTTTTCTGCATCCAGTACAGTTTAATCACTACTGCCAGAAATGTATTTGCAGTAAAATACATTTTATTACAAAGTCCCCAGAGCTCTGTTACTTTTATCATCAGATTTAGGCTGTATTGTTTGTCCAGAAGTGCTTTCAGTGTCTCACACAGTTATTCTGGTTTAAAATATAGTACTATTAAACACACAGACTAAAATGTATAGCCCTTCAGTATCCTGTTTTTTCAGTAACATAATCTCTTATTCTGCAACTAAATCTTTCAAGCATGCCAGTGCTCTGGAATGCAGCTCTGCTCCTTAATTCCAGGATGGAGCAGTTACAAGTGCTAAACCCCCCAGGCTATCTTAGTGAGAGACAAACTTGTAATTTCAGTGACATATGCAGGAGAATTCCTTCTGAGCCTGGGTTTCTGGAAAAGCAAAGTGACATTCCACTGCTGCTTTGGGGCACCTTGATGACTTTGACTTGTTCTAGCACATTTGCTTGGTTTGTGTGTGTTACCTCAGGCTTTCTCTGTTTTGTCAGACACAAATTTTCTCTTTTGCCAAACCTACAGAAGTAAAGAAATCATTATATTGTAAAATCAAAAAGAGCCCTGGCTGCCCAGATGGATCCTGGGTAAGCCCAGGAATGACAAGTGAGGGCTCTGTGCACACGAGCAGCATAGGAAACAGGAGGAAGGTTCTCCTTCGGGAAACTGACGGGAGAGCTCTGGGACATTTGGACATTTCTAACTGCTACAGCCCCTTCTCTTCTTTTCCTCTCCCCAAACTGGCCCCAGGGCTCTTAGACTGCTAAAAGTTTTGAAAACTCAGTCCTCACTGAACCATAAGAAACACTGCAGAAAACAAAAATTATCTCCAAAATATTCCCTGCAAATACCATCAGCAAGGACAGTTTAATTTGACTTTGACTTGTATTTGTGGATCTGAATATCATTTTACAGGATGTATGGGAGAATGTGTAGAATTTCCTAGATTTCTAAAATACTTGTAGTACTCTTAGATAGTTTGGCAGTAAAAGTGTTTGCTAAAAATTTGACCACATTTTCTTGATATTTGTAGTAATGAAAGTATCCTAAGTCAGGAAAAAAATATGCAGATTATTTTGCACAGTGATTTGTTTCAAAGCACTCCACAGGGGAGGCAGATTTCTGTGACCCTGCTTTCTCCTGTTAAATCCATGTACAGCACCCCAAAAGTCGGGATCCCCTCAGGATGAGCTTTGCTCTGAATGATCTTGCATATGTATTCTCTAAGTGTAAACAACATAAAAACAATGAACCTCCCAGGCTCGAAGCTATTTTAAACTGTGAATCTTTTAATGTGGGAGAAAATACTCTGCTTCAAGAAACCTGATTTTAGGACATTCTTATTTTGGGATTATTATCCAACATATACATACTCTATTTCTACTGAAAACAAATACTCCCATGATATAAAAATAGGCACTAAATGAAATGCAGGCTGTCATAGCGTGGGAAATGTTTGTGGAACTTACATTCTGGGTTTGATTACTTTTAGATGTTTTAGGGGAAACTGATTCAAAGCAGGGCTTTTAAGATTAAAGCCAAAATAGATGGAGACAGACCTACTGCAAATGTATAAGGGAAGTGAAAAAGTTCTCCAGAGAATTAAAAATTCAGCAAAGTATTTAACACATATGTAGGAAAAACCCAGTAGATGTCCTGACATACTTAAATACACCATTCAAAATTCGGAATGGCAAACAGAAATGGAAAACAATTGTAAGAGTTGCTTAAAATGTACTGTAAAGTGGGAAAAGCACACTAAAATAAGGCACAACTCCACACCTCACAGCCAAACTGCCACGGCTAATCCCTGTGGGAAGCTCCCAGCACACAGCACTTGGTGTGTTTGGAAGAGCATGAGTGAAACTGAGGTTTCACACAACATTTAGTGTAATAAGCCAGCTCCAAACGTAATTCTGAAAGTGAATCTTCCACATCTTTTTAAGGTAAGAATCAACAACAGCTTCAGGAATAGCCTTTCCCGTTATTCCGTAACGATGGGGGACTACAAATTGCTTTCCAGTGTTTCAAATGAGCACTGAGGTGACACAACCCCATGCACTCGGTCCGGGTTTCAGTGCCGGCTGTCAGCAGAGGCTGTGCTCAGTATCCGGCTGACATCTAACGGCAGCTTGGGACACTACAGAAAAATCCCAGTGCCAGAGCACAGCTGGGAATAAACACCCCGAGTGCAGGGAACTGCCTTCTGTAGCTGCTGATACACCTCACACAGATCCTCCTTCTAATTCACTGCCCACCAGACACACCAGAATTCAAGGGAAGGTTGAATTAACCAGGCTTCACTACAGAGCAGTACCAAGGAGTTCCTGCTGCCAGAACTCCCATATTTGAAATGACACTGACTTATGGAAATAATAAAGCCAAAATCCAATTAAACGTTCCTCTTCATAAAACCTAGAGATTAACAAATCAATTTGCAAGTCCACTGTTTTCCTGTAGGCAGACAGAAATCAAGTTCTTTATTTCCTATCAATTATTGAACCAAAAATTAGGAGAGAAGATATTCCAAGTTATTATTTAGCAAAGGAGAGGAGAGGGGAGGGGGAAAGGGAAGGGAAGGGAAGCTCTGCCGCTGACAGTGTCCTAGAAATGTCCCGTGGAAGAGCCCCCGATGGCAGCAGATGGCAGCAATGCCCCACAGGACAGCTGTGTCTGAGCCCACCCCACCAGGGGCTTCTCCAGCTTCCCTGGCAAACACCAAAGAATAAAATTCATGGAATGCACGCCCATCTAAAATTAGAGAGAAGCTTCCTCTTCTTTAAGCAAAATTCCAACATAAATTTGTGCATCAGCTGCCGAGATACTGCTGAACCAGGGTTCCCAGCTTGTGGAGGAGAAAAGACTTAATTGCTTATTCTTTACCTTAGAGAGGGGAAATGAATGGGTGCTTCTTCTTCGTTGCTGAAACAAGGTAAACCCATGCTGAACATCTTTTAATAAGCAATTTGTATAAATTTTCAAAGTACCTATAGAATCATATAACCATTATCTTATTATCAGCACCAGCTCAGATTTTTCTAGTGCCAAATTTGCTGTGGATGACAGGGATTTCTCCAGCTTATCTACTCTTTCCACAGAGCTGTCACTCCAATTTCTAGCACATCCTTCCTTCCTTATCAATGCTGATCTGCTCTAAATCAGCCTATTTGCCAGAAGATCCTAAGGTCAACCAGCCCATGGAATCTCATTTAATTACAGCATCGTGATATTTACAACTCACGGTCAAATATCACATTGCATTGTACGTTTCTTCGTGGCATTTGCCAGCTGCATGCAGGTGACAACTTGAGCATAGAATTATTGGTCTTTCCTTTGGACAAGCTCCCAGGTTCTCCCTTTCACCTTTGTGAAAAATTAGCCCCACGTGTTACATGCAGAGCATAGGTGAACTCACAAAACTGTAGCCAACAGGACAAAAAGGTTGAGGAGTTATTAATATGAGAACAGCAGGTATCAGCACTCATAAATGTATTAATAGCAAACATGTGAGTATAGATAAAGGACAGGAGGAATTTTAAAAGGTCACTCAGGGATCTCAAGACAGATTTAGTGTTGTTTCACGTACTGCTCTGCCAGTTGAGTCTGAAATCAACTGGCACAGTGTGGCAGGAGGAGATCCCAGCAGCAATGGGAAGAGCACTCATGAGGGGTCTTACTCTCACTGCAGAAAGTGCTAGTTGCTCTCCAGTGCTGTTCTTGTCACTTGAAGACATCAAGAACCACGACTACATTTAGCATCAGCTCCACTCCTACCTCATGCCTCAACCAATTGTGCTGCCAAACCAAAACCTTTGCTCCTCTGATACGTAATGGACAGCAAGACTCAGGCTTCCAAGGAAGAGTTTAACACATTATAACATCAACAATGAAAATAAATCTCTCTATTTTAGCAGTCTAATACCATTTTTGTTCATAGGTTGCAGTGTGTTTTATGAAGAAGAAGCAATTGCACTCTGTCAGAACGCAGTGTAACGTGATAGATGGGAGTTTGCACGTGCCATTAATTATCAGCACCCCATAGAGAAATAAAAGTTAAAGAATAGCCAGGAATTATTTACGGACCTCATAACTCACACTAATATAGAATTCAACTTTGGAACTCTTATCAACTTTAACAATCCAGTCCACATACAATCTGTTACGCAAGCCTGTGTGTGTGATGTGCTTCTGCACGGACTTTGTCTCTGTGGATGGGCCTTTGTAGGAGGGCAGCAAAAATCATTACTGTGGCCTCTTCCAAAAGGGATGAAAGATCCCAGCTGTGCACGTGAGAGGAAGAGAGCGTGGGGCAGAAAAGCAATAAAACCTCCTGGAACAATTGCTTCATCCTCACATCCGCGGCAGCCGGAGCTTCCCCTCGTGAGGGGATGCCCGGGGCTCACTCACCTCAGGCGATGGCTGCCCGCCGGGCCGCTCGCTCGCTCCGCGCCTTCCCCTCCTGCCTTCCCTGCCTCGCGTGCCCTGCCTGCTGCCCGGGGCCGCCCTCCAGCCGCTCCCGCTGCGCTGTCCCGGGCCGGGCGCTCCGTGTCCCCCCGTGTCCCCCCGTGTCCCCCCGTGTCCCGCCGTGTCCCTCCATGGCCGCTCCCCTCACGCCCTCACGGCCGTGGCGCCCCTGGCGGCGGGGCCGGGCGCGCGCGGCCACGCCCGGAGCGCGCGGGGCGGGGCGGGGCGGGGCGGGGCGGGGCGGGGCGGGGCGGGGCGGGGCGCTGAGGGGGGGGACGGCTGCGAGCGGCGCTGAGGGCACACGGGACCGGCTGCGAGCGGCGCTGAGGGCACACGGGACCGGCTGCGAGCGGCGCTGAGGGCACACGGGACCGGCTGCGAGCGGCGCTCAGGGCACACGGGACCGGCTGCGAGCGGCGCTCAGGGCACACGGGACCGGCTCCGAGCGGCGCTCAGGGCACACGGGACCGGCTGCGAGCGGCGCTCAGGGCACACGGACCGGCTCCGAGCGGCGCTCAGGGCACACGGGACGGCTCCGAGCGGCGCTGAGGGCACACGGGACCGGCTCCGACGGCGCTGAGGGCACACGGGACCGGCTGCGAGCGGCGCTCAGGGCACACGGGACCGGCTGCGAGCGGCGCTGAGGGCACACGGGACCGGCTGCGAGCGGCGCACACCGACAGGCTCTGAGAGGACTCGGGGACCATGTCAGACCCCGAAGCGGGCTCTCCGTCCAAGCACCGGCGGCCGCCAGGTAACGGTGGCAGGGGAGCGGGCAGTGCCCAAACGGCCGCTCCTCGCGGGCTGCGGGGCGCCTCCGGGTCTCTGTCTCTGTCTCTCTCTCCGGTTTTTGTTTCGGTTTTAATTATTGCTTTCTTTAGTCGCAGAAGAAAGTTTGAAGATGCTTCACCGAAGTTAAGCCCGCGGGAGGAGCGGAGAGCGGTCTTGCTTCGCTTCCCGGGCAGCCTCCGCTTCCCTGAGCCCGGCTAACGGGGATGCTGAGCCGGCTAACGGGGGATGCTGAGCCCCAGCCCCGGTTAACGGGGGATGCTGAGCCCCGGCTAACGGGAGCTGAGCCCCGGCTAACGGGGGATGCTGAGCCCCCAGCCCCGGCTAACGGGGGATGCTGAGCCCCCAGCCCCGGCTAACGGGGGATGCTGAGCCCCCAGCCCCGGCTAACGGGGGATGCTGAGCCCCCAGCCCCGGCTAACGGGGGATGCTGAGCCCCCCGCCCCGGCTAACGGGGGATGCTGAGCCCCCAGCCCCGGCTAACGGGGGATGCTGAGCCCCCAGCCCCGGCTAACGGGGGATGCTGAGCCCCAGCCCCGCTACGGGGATGCTGAGCCCCAGCCCCGGCTAACGGGGGATGCTGAGCCCCCAGCCCCGGCTAACGGGGGATGCTGAGCCCCCAGCCCCCGCTAACGGGGGATGCTGAGCCCCCAGCCCGGCTAACGGGGGATGCTGAGCCCCCAGCCCCGGCTAACGGGGGATGCTGAGCCCCAGCCCGCTAACGGGGGATGCTGAGCCCCCAGCCCCGGCTAACGGGGGATGCTGAGTCCCAGCCCCGGTTAACAGGGAATGTTGAGCCCCCAGCCCCGGTTAACGGGGATCTGACCCCGCTGCCCTTCGGCGATTCCCGACAGGTCTTCACAGCCTGCTCGGGACCGTGTGGGAACAGCACCCCGAGCTGCCCCGGTGGCGTAACTCGGGAGGGTTCCTGTGGCGCGTGGTTCCCTTTCCTGTGCAGTAACTCGGGCACTGAGGGGAAACCGATGCAAATGATGACAAGCAGAGTCAACAGAAGTAATCCCTGAGGTATTGCACCAGTTAACGAGAACAAGGAGAACTTAGGGATTGTTTTCTGACACTTCTGAGGCTTTTCACCGAAGCCAAACCCTGTCTAGGTGTGGCTGGAGGAAGTGGTAGAAGTCCTCAGGTGGGGCAATGAGTTGTACCGAATTTTTCCTTGTCAGTCTCATTATTGATGTGGGTTTTAGGAGTTAGGAGTTGTTGGTGTGTGACGTGGGTCAGGACATTTTGGAAATGCACTGAGACAGCTCAATGACGGTTTCACTTACTGGAAGATGGAATGTTTTCCTTTTTCTTCTGTTGTTCAGAAACAGGCAATGGAAAAGTCCTGATTTATTTTATGCTTTCCTCATTTGCAACCGGAGAAGGAAATGTATTTATAAGATTGCTTTGTGTATGAAGCCTTTGGCTGGGTAATTTGAGTTGTTGTATAAATAACTGTGGATCTCTTTGGGCCTCATGCCCAACAGCACATGCTGGTTCTGGTATCCTTGGAGAGGCTCTGCATTTCATGTGTAACTATATTAGTTATTATTAATACCTTGCCATGGTCACATCCGTGCCAATCTTTCTCTGCAAGCCTTTCCTGAACATGCTGCTGAGGTGGTTTCTCCTGCAGCTCTCATGTGATTACAATAAAATACGGAGTAAGTGGCACTAGACGTAGTTTTGGTTACTGGATGTTGTAATTTTGGGTATTTCCCATGTGAAGTGTTCTGAGAAACATCTGTGAAGACTTCCAGTTCACTTTGAAATTGCTGTTTTGTTTTCAGTCAGGGCACACTTTGCTGTTTGACAGTGGTGTGCTTGTTTGGACTGTGGAGTCTTTGCAGAAGGAGATAAATCACTAATGAACTGTGTGCCACACCTCAACCAGTAACAGAACCTTCCCCTTTTATCTTAGCCTCCAGCACTAAGTGTGTATTATACATTCTTAATAATTAAGTTTGATGGTCCAAATGATAAATTCTTGCTACAGTAATGGTAACTGTTCCAGTCAGCCTTAAAGGCATTGAAGCTGATTCAATTAAGTTTTTTTTTATTTTTTAAACAGTCTTTCTCCTTGTGATTTATTTCTTAAAGAGGTTGCTCAAGAATATTTGCATTTTTTTTATTGCCTGCTTAGATTTGCCCACCACAGCAGGCTATAAATCCAGGGTGTGGGCTTGCCAGCCGTTTAGCTCAGGAGAAAATGCCAGTGGCAGGTTGAGGAGACTGCCAGCCATGCCTTCGTGCAGGGTCAGCCTTTGCTGTCAGCCTGTGGGGTGGGCAGGGCTGGGCTCACCCCCGGAGCTGCGGGGTTCCCTCTGCTCCACCCCTGTCAGTGCCACTGCCTGCTGTGAACTGCCTGCTCTCAGGGTGCAGGGTCAGGGAGCCTCGCTGAGCAGTCAGGCAGGAACTGCCTCTTGAAGTTATCCCAGTGCTGTGATGAGATGGTTCAGAGCTAGCTCATCCCATAAATGCCAGGCATGTTTCTTGTCTCTCACAGAAGACAGCATCTTTCTCCCTTCTTGTATTGTGAAAAGCAACGCGTTGGTGCTAAATAAAGCATTCTCTTTGTTCAATCTTGAAATTCGACATCATTTGAAGTGTGACTTCTACCCGAAATTCTGAATCTCCAGAGTAGGAAGGTGATGTGAGTGCTGGGTGTCACCCTGGGACATCCCTGCTTGGCAGCAGCTCCTGGCAGCCCATTAGGAGTCTTAGCTGGCAGCATAACAAACTTCCTGTAGCTCTGTGAATGCCTCCCAGCCCACAATTTGTCATGGCTTTAGCTGGATAGGTTTGAAACCACCAGCTGTTACTTGATCCCAGAGTTACCTTCAGCTGGTGTCTTCTCCTGACAGAGAAATAAGGCATGAGGAGTTTCTGGCCAAGAAATTCTTTATGGAGGCTTTATTTCACATCCAGCTAATGTTGTACCTCATCCAGCTTCCCAGATCCAGCAGGTCTGAGAATTGTGGTTTCCTTAGACCTGCCCCATGAGAGCTGGAACAGAACCCAGGTTCTAACAATGCTGTCCCAGAGCTGGCAGGCTGCAGGGTATTTGTGTTTTACTCCTTACATGAGGTTCCTCTGACTTGCCAGAAAACAAAGGAACACGATTTCCACTGCTGCCTGTGAGCCACTCTGCTAGATAAACCTGGGGAGAGAAAAAGCATTTGAGAATTGAAACTTAAATGTTGGTACACTTCTGCATAAATGCTACTTGGACAGCATTCTATCCCCAGCTAACTTGCACAACTTAGAGACTAGTGAAAATCAAAGCAGAATTTGGCTTTTAATTTGATTTCTGATCTAAACCTAATGCATTTAGCCAGAGGAGTGACTTATTTCAAGGAACATTCAACATAAATATCCAATTTAGGCACTTTAATAGGCACTCTTGGGTTTTAAAAAGTGAAAATTTCTGCTCTTTTGTAGATGATGTTGATCCTGGCCTTGGTGTGTGTGGATGGATCCTGGTGATCACCTCGCTTTTTTTCACTGTTCTTACTTTTCCTGTATCAATATGGATGTGCATAAAGGTAAAATCGTTTCACTGCTAAGTTGGATTAAAACTTTCAGCAATGCAGAGTGGCTGTTATTGTTCTCAATTGGATTTACTTCTTCTAAACCAATTAATCCAACTCTGTTCTTTCTTGAGCTATGGCAGACCCCAGCACTTCAGGGCATTCATCTTCAAACAAAAAATAAAAGTGGTATTATACAATGTTTGGCCAAAATAATTCCTGCATTGACGTCTTTACCACATCTGCCCAGTTGTCATTAGTAAATGAGCTCATTTGAAGGATCAGAATAATTGCAAGAACTCATAACTACTCTTAGAGAATTTTATTCTTTCAAGATCTCTCCCTGTATATCACAGGTGTACATATGAAGTCTGTAAGTAGAAATCTGTAATTATGTACATGGATGTGAGGTATTTGAAGACACAGTGTTGTCTGTGATCACTCTGAGGGTGATGTTTGCACTTTCCAGACAGGAGGAGTTATCCTCCTGGCTTGGCTGATGTGGCGTCAGAATTGGAGCTGGAAAAATCCCTGCTGGGTCACAAATGCTGCACTTTGTTGTGTTGTTGCCAGGATATTCCTGATGACTGCTGCTGGTGCCTGGACCTGCCCAGGTGCCATTCTGTTGAGAGTCTGAGGAATATTTCTTGTGGACTATTGTCCTGATTTTTCCTTTCGCTCTTTGCTTTTTGACAATAAAGTTCAGGCTAAAATTCTCAAAAGCAGCCAGCAGAGAAATGTGTATTAAATTTGAGACTCCAGACCGTCCTAGCCTGGTGTATACATAATTTGGAATCCATAATGTGACTTTTGGAGATGTGTGTGTGACATCCAACAATCTGTTGCAGATTATCAAGGAGTACGAGCGAGCCATCATCTTCAGACTTGGCCGAATCCTGAAAGGAGGAGCAAAGGGACCAGGTATGTCCTGGCCAGCAGTTTGTTCTGGTTAGTCATCAGCAAAACAACTGTGGTGTAGAGACGTTGCAGTAAAGTGGCAAATGGATTTCTCAACAGTTCTGTAACTTCCAGTAAGAGGATGTGTTACAACAGGAATTGGCTTTATGAGTCTCGTGGGTCTCTTCCAGCTCATAAAGTTTTGATTTATACTCTGGATTGAGAAGACAGCAAACTTAATTTTACCCAGCTCTCCTTTGTTAATGTATGATCTGCAGGCACAATCAAAAGCACTAAATGTAAAGGGAGGAATAATGGCATCGAATGGATTCTTTGAAAAAAAAAAAAAATTGATGTATCAGTTAAACCCAATGAGTCTGAAAGCCTTCATGTCCTTCAAAAGTAACAGAAGCCAGTAGAGTATTTGATAATTTTGACAAGTTGCCTGTGTATATTAGAAACTCTGAGATTGGATGAATGTTACTTTTAGCTGTTGCTCCTGCTGCTCAAAGTGACAGAAAGGGGCAATGGCTTCTTCCTTCATTTTCACCCAGGCTTTGCAATGTTCCACATTTCTGTAAAGCTGAAGAACCTCAGTGAGCCACCAGAACAGAAGGCAGGAGGCTGATGCTTGCCAGAATTAGACCCCACAAGCAACTAAGTGGGGGACATTTTTAAAAGTAGCTGTTAATAGTTCTGGGGCTGTTTTCTTTCCAAATGTTAAAAATCTCTAAGTAAGTGATACCCAGATAAACTGAAGTTTCTCAGCTTGAATTTTTGAAAATCTTGCCTTGGTTTGGAAGCCACTAACAAGTGTTGTGCTGCTGAGCTCCTCACAAAGGGCTGCACAGCCACAACAGTTGGATTTCAGCTTATTGCAGTAACAAGTTTTGTGTGCTTTAATTACCCATTTTCACATTTTCTTGAATGGATTTTTTGGCACAGGTTTGTTTTTTGTCCTGCCTTGCACAGACAGCTTCATCAAAGTTGATATGAGAACCATCTCTTTTGATATCCCTCCTCAGGAGGTGAGTTTGCATTTGCCTTTTCACCTACTAAAGTACTTGCAGAATTTTGTGCACTTTGCTTTTCCTTCTCCCCTCTCAGAATTGGGTAAGGTGCAGTTTGAATACAGATTCCTTGTGCAGGTGCAATGTATGGTGAAGAATACATCTATCCCTTAGAAATGTCATCCAGTAAGGGAAGAGCACTGAAAGAAAACAGATGATGCTCTGAGGACCAAATGAGATAATTGAATACTGCCTGAGAGCTGGAATGGGAGGGGTTTGGAACAAAGGCTGCTGGGCTTCATACAACATTCCCTAATTGCTTCTGTGAAATCTGGAAGATTTCCAGGCACAGCAGGGATCTATCCTGTGCCAATTTATCTATATGTATAAACTGCTCAAGTAATGGGATGAAATTGGTATATATATCAAATTCTATTTATAGCAACTGGGGGAATAAGTGGTCCTAAGTTGGGTTTGTGTGCACGTAGCTCCTGTGCCCTGCCCTGCACAGGGAACATGAGGACTGTGCTGTCACTCATGGCAGGTCGTAAAGAGCAAAAATCACTTTGATTTCTAGTCTGATTTTCCTTGGACATCCTAACTTTGTAGCAGAATGTCTCCAGAGCATTAACCCAGCTGAACTCCGTGCTGCCAACTCAATGGATAACAAAAGAATAAAACCCAACTGTCCCTCTAAAAATAAGTTAGTGACCAATCATATCCTGATAGCTCTAAGTGTATCACTCACGTGTCAGGTGCAGTTTGTGAGGCAGAGCTGCTCCCTGCAGCCTGTGTCGTGCATCTGTTTGCTGCCAGATCTGCTCGTGGGTTTGTTGCTCATGCTTAGTTGTAGATTGAGACAAATGGCAGCTGTCGTGGTAAACTCTAAAGGGTAATTGGGAGAAACCTAATCACTGGCAGGCAGAATGTGCTTGCAGCTGCTGATGTGCCATTAGTGAGGCCATCAGTAATCCGGTTTTTCTTTTGACTTGATTAAATTACACTTATGGATTTAGGTTTGTTTGTGTTCCTTACACAGAGGCAGAAATCCATTTTTATTTGTTCAACATGATTTCTGTGCATGCTACTCATTCTTTAGCTTTTGTGTTATGAAAAGCCTGCTAAAAGAGGTGGTTTGGGAAGGGACAGGGCAGGTAAATCTTGAAGGTAGTTGTGTACCATGGAACGAGGGCAGCTCTGGGCATGGCCCTGGCTCTCTGAGCTGCCCTGTGCAGGGCCAGCCCCCTGTCCCAGGAAGCTGCAGGCCTGCACACAGTCCTGCTGTCAGGCTGTCTCACACAGCCCTGGTGTAACCTCACTGACAGGCAGAACAGGACCTGCCTGGGTGTGACTCCTTGCCAGAATCACTGGTTAAACTTCCCCAAGTGAAGATGAAGTTCAGAGTAAATAATTTCTGCCTTTTCTTTTTCCGGTCACTGGTATGACTCTGTGAATTCGAGGAAGTGAGTTAAAAATAACATTAGGGCAAAGCTAATGGAATGTATTTTTCACTGAGAAGTTTCTAATCCCATATTTAGTCTCAGCTTTGCAGAGCTGTACTGGGAGGTTTGTGAACACTGGGACACATTCACAGGCAGCATATGTGTGTAAGGACTTTTGTTTTCAAGACACTGGGAAACCAGGACTTGGTGTTGTAAAACAAATACGTGATTGTCCTAATAATTAACCCTGTATTTATGGACTATTCTGTACTTTCCCCACTGCTTTTCAGATCCTGACCAAGGACTCAGTGACAGTTAACGTGGATGGAGTGGTTTATTACAGGGTGCAGAATGCCACCCTGGCCGTGGCAAACATCACCAACGCCGACTCAGCCACCCGGCTGCTGGCACAGACCACCCTGAGGAACGTCCTGGGCACCAAAAACCTCTCTGAGATCCTCTCTGACCGAGAGGAAATTGCACACAGCATGCAGGTATGAGCACTTGGAGCAATCAATCAAAGGGCAGGTTAAGCAGCAATTGCGTGGATAACTTAAAGGTTAACTTAAAGGTGTGGATTTATTTTATCTCTAAGTGATAAGTTGTGATTTGGAGCTATAGGCAAAGCCCTGACAAGATCTCCTTGAGGGCACTCTGTAATATAAGAATGAGGGACTAAAGCACTAAGGGCCAGTGGGGCTGGCACGTGGGAACGAGGGATACAGGAGAGGAGGGCTTCCCTGGATCCTTGTGTTAGGCCTTCACTGTTGAAGGAAACTGTGCCCAGAATTCCTTCAATACATTAATTAAGCTCTGGGGGATTGTGTTGTGCTCTCATAGCTGTCAAATCATACTACAAATACTAAAGCCCTGAAAGTCTAAGAATTTGGAGAGAATTCATTTGATTTATTGGTCATTCTTCAAATTTGGGCATTAATTTGAGACAGATGTGTGGCTTCACTTAGCTGTCCTGCCTTCTGCAGGCCACACTTGATGATGCAACAGACGATTGGGGCATCAAGGTGGAGCGTGTGGAGATCAAGGATGTGAAGTTACCTATCCAGCTGCAGAGAGCCATGGCTGCAGAGGCAGAGGCTGCCCGTGAGGCGAGAGCCAAGGTAATGACATCAGCCTGGGGGCTGGATTTGGGGTTTTCCCAAGTAAGAAATACACCATTCCCTCTCAAGCCCTTGTAGATACAAAACAGTACAGCTTGAGGGAGAAAGTATTTTCAGCTATCTGCAGGGAGTGCCTCTGGTTTTGAGAGGCAGTGCTGGAAAGAAGCACAAAAGCTTTTGAAGATAGAATAAATACTTGCATTGCATTCTCAAGACCTGACGCCAGCTTTTGTGATCCTGCGTTCTGGATGGGAGGATTCCAAGCACTGGTGCCTAGAGAGTAAACAGGAGTGTCTTGTGCCTGGTGAAAGCATGTGCCCAGGGCAGGTCACTTAGCAGGGTGCTGGGCAGTGGCTTTGGTACCTGCAGGGCTGAGAGCAGCCTGGGGGTCGCCCCTGTGCAGGTGAGTTCAGTCTCGTGGTTGTGCCCGCAGGTGATCGCGGCCGAGGGGGAGATGAACGCCTCGCGGGCCCTGAAGGAGGCGTCCATGGTGATCACAGAGTCTCCTGCTGCTCTGCAGCTCCGCTACCTGCAGACCCTGACCACCATCGCTGCCGAGAAGAATTCCACCATCGTCTTCCCCCCGCCCATAAACATCCTGCAGGGCCTCGTAGGTGTGAAGAGTAGGCAGGCGGGAGGGGCGAGCGCGGGGTCAGCCCACGTTTGCAGCACTGAATTCCCTGTGTAGTGTAGCTTGTGGAAGTGTTAGCAAAGTGGGTTTGCTGAAGAACCTTTCTGTTTTACTGAGTGTGTTATAGAACTTGTATGTATTGTTTGTGAATTATTGCAATATTTGAAGTTGAAAACCTCTCGGAAGGAGTACAAGCATGTTGTGATCCTAAACAAGCTTTATCCATATTGTCCTGGATGGGACACCTCTAATCCAAAACCTTTTCAAACAGAATAGAAAACAGTCGTGGTAGAGGTGAGCCAACATTTGGAATTATTCCTTCTACAAAATGGGTCTGTAGCCCTGCAAGGGAAGTGGAATAATGTCCTGGGGACTCCTGAAAATCAGGCTCATGCTCTCTAACCCAGTCCCCATTGATGAGAAACAGTTGTTAGTGGAACTTTCTGCCACCAGGAATGGCACAAACATGCCGTAGTTACGGATACAATGTGCTTGTGCTCTCTGATGGGTTGCTGTTGTTATGAGGCTGTCTGCATAGAGTTACACTGCTCTAAAGCACTGAAGAGGTTCTGCCTGTATCTGTTTCTCCTAAAAATATTTTTTAAAAACCAAAGTGCTGTATTTTATCCAGATCTGAAACCTTAATTCTCTAGGAAATTATATGTCTGTAAGTAGCAGGGAGGAGTGGTGTTTAACAGAAGGTGCTGCACTGGTGCTTTACCTGTTGGTGCTGGTGTGTGCAGACCTGGAGTGGTTGTTGTGTCAGTAAGGGCTTACACTTCGTCCTCAAAGCAGCTGGGCTCCAGCTCACATAACCCAAGCTGTTAAACTTCCTGTTTTGTACCTCTGTAGTACCAATTAATAAAAGAAGAGAAGAAAGCTGCATGGGCAAGACTCCTCAGGTTGCCACCAGCAATGAGTCTGACAGCTTTAAAATCTGGGACGAGGCAATGGAACTGAAATGCCAAGACTGATGTAAGTTCCCTTCTCCCACTGGCCAGCATAGCTCCATAAGTTGTTTCTTATGCCCTTTCTGCTCTAACCAGCTCTGTACTTACAGGTGTTTTAGGCCTGGTACTTGTGCCTCAACACACTGTGCCTTTCTCACTGGCAGGAGATTCCCAGTTGCTGTTGTTTTTTCAGCCTGTCTGCTGGGCAGGTTTTCCTCTGCATCACCAAACAATATATTCTGTGTTTGTCAAGGTGGCAGCTGATGTAAGCTGAGTTTAACTTCTGGCTGGGAGCAGGAGACTCAGTTAACAAAGCTGGAATAATTAGTATTGCTGTGCTCAGGCACTTGGAAACAGCAACTGCAGAGCTCCAGGTTAGTCCTTAGGGAAGATGAGCCACACTGTAACTCCTGCTGATGCTGCTCAGGTGCCACCCCTGTGAATTCTTGTTGACACTACAGGATGCTTTTTGCTCTTATTCTTAATAAAAACCATGATGTTTACTAATGAGTGAGTTTCTGAAAGAGTAAAATACTGTCTATCAGGGTCTCAAATGCATATAATTCTGAAGAGGGGAAAGCAAAGCAGTCCAGACTCCTCAAAATAATTTCTGTAACCTTTTACTAAAAAGTCCACGTGCAAAAGATGGCACAAAGAAAGTTTTGGTTCCTAAGGTGTGTTCAAACATGGGATCTACAGCTGCAGATGTAGTTTTCTTCTTCATAACAAACCCCACCATTTCTGTTCTTCCCATATTTCATACAAGCTTTATTGTATTAAATATAATCAAAGCAAGGAGTAGGGCCAATGACTGGTCATGATTGTTTTCGGAAATTATTGCACAGCTAATTGGCTATTAACATCATTCCCTCGTACCATACATCCTGCAGGAGGAAGGAGCTCTTGAAGGCACTGAGTTAGCTCTGTCTCAAACACTGCTCACACATCCACATCTGCCATTGCTCTCTGCAGGGGATCCACAGCCCAGTAGTCATCGTCCCAGCCCAGGAACCAGCCCGAGAAGGTGGGAGGCTCAAAGCCCTGTTTGACAATGGTCACCGGGGTCCTCTTGTCCCGCGTGGAGGGGTCTGTGTCGATGTAGCGCTTGGCTGGGGACACAGGGAACAGCTCACTGAGCACCAGGCCTGCACAGCAGCACCCAAACTGGGCTCCATGGCTGCCACAGAGGCAGCTCCACACCAGCCATTTCAACAAAAATACCCCCTGGATGTTTGTACCCTATGGTTTTAGCTAGGCCTGTCAGAATATAAATGGCCTGAGTCGTGATCGCACAGTGAGAAAATGAGAAAGGGATAGTTCAGAGAGGAAAATGTGACATTACCAGACTTCAGTGCCTCAGTCTTTTCTTCCTCTTGGGCATCTTTCCCAATCCATACAAAGACCTAAAGATAAAAATATTAATGACTTCAGCAACAATCATTCTCTTTATGAAGGGATAATTTAGATGAAGCCTCAATGAACAGAGTGTGACACGAGCCAGAAAACCCTCGTGGTGTTGTGCCTGGGTTGTTGACCAACATGATCAAAGCTCTGTTGTCAACAATGGGAAGTCTTTTGCCTACATTTTATCTACATGAATTGTAGACCCTCAAACAAATTCTACACTAGATTAACATCAGGGGAAAGTAGCAGATGGTTGAACATTTTTCCATAAAACATCAAAATTCACCTCTGAGTTGCCCTGTGGCTATGTGTGCTGAATCTGTAATACAACAGCACCTCTGGCTGTTGTGGTTCAGGTCTCCATCTAGAGCCAATCTGTGCCTATTCTTTGCTCCTCTTGTCCCCCTGCAAACGTGACAATACCTGATCCCATGTGTCCAGGAGCATCACATCATCAGTGGCAAGGTCATCCTGAGTCAGATCTCCAGGAACTTCTTCAATCTGAAAAACAGAGCGTTAAGATGAGCACAGGCTTCAAGCATCACTTTATCTGTACAGGACAAACCACACGAAGAAAAGATGAGGTGTAAGTGCTGGTGGGGGGCTCAGAGCAGCTGGGCCTGGCCCGGGCACTCACGGTGAAGCGGCCGCTCTTGTTGGAGCAGGCGAAGAGGCGCGGCGGGTGAGTGTCCATCCTCTTGTCCTTGAGGCGGGGCGAGGTGCGGTACGGAGCCTTGCCACCCAAGGCTGCCCAGAAATTGTCTGCAAAACAGACAGGCTGATGCTTCTGTTCATGGAACCCACACCAGGGTTATGGTGTGGGCAGGACTTGAAGCATTTTTCTGGGTCATAAACTCCCAGTCCCCTGCAGACATACATGAGAGCGCTGGTAAACAATGGAAGTACCCCAGAGAAGCCCCTCTTGCCCATGTCCACATCTTGTTTTGGGAGACAAAATATCCATGAAATGATTGCTGAGGATGTGTAGCTACCCAGGAATGATCACAGACTCCACTGTGACCCCCCTCACCTGGCTCTTTGCCCTCAGCAACCTGTACAGGGCGAGCTCCCAGTATCTTCAGCAGCTCCTGTGCTCCTGATTTCTCAGCATTGCTGGCTCCTTGGCCAACCCAAAGGTAGGCAGCAGAGGGAGTTTTCAGGACAAAGGCATCGTTGGAGTTCAGCTGACTGGCTGTAGGATCCAGCTGAAAAGAAGGAACACTGCAGGTGTCAGATGCAACCATTCTCTACACAGAGCCTGTTACTTCAAAATCAAACCAGAACCTACAGTTGAATAAACTGCAAGCAAGATTTTCCATATGAGCATGTAAGGCTGTCAGATGTGTTGTATATTCCCTGTATCCAAGTGATGAGTTAGATTTTCCACATGGGAAGAGTAAAGAACTGTTTCAGTGTATGATTACATGACTTCTAGCAGGAAGGCCTGGCTGCCATGGTGCCAGTCCTGGTGGTTATGGCAGATTGAGGTGCTCACTGGGGAGCCCATGGCAGAGCCCTGCTGCCAACACTGATCAATCATTAACACCAACTCCTCTGTGTCAACAAGGCCAGACCTCTTGAAGCTGGAAATCTGGGAAGTTCCTGCAGCTGTAACCCACTGCCCTCTCCTCACCAGGATTCAATCTCCCTGTGCTGTTGCACAGAGGCGTTTGTGTGCATTTTCTCTCAGAGCAGTGGGGCTCTGAACCCTGGCCCAGGTTCCTCTTCCACAGAGGGAGCTGAACTCTTCAACGGGTCATGTTCCCATCACGGGCTGTACCCACAGCCCCAGGGCTCTCTCCCTCCACGTACCTCCACTGCTCTGGTGGCTCCGGAGCTGCTGGAGCGGACCTGGAACAGCCGCGTTGCCGCAGGGGCAGTCTGGCCTCCCTCCCTCGAGGTTCCACCCTTGTAAACAACCAGGGGCTTTCCACCAAACATGCTCATCAGGTGAGGGGGCTCTTTCCCTTGCACTACTCGTTTCTGAAGAAAAAAGAAACTTGCTGTCAGTTTTGAGGAGCACAAGACTAACCAGAAATGCTTTTACAACCCTCAGTCAAGCTGGAATATTCACAGAGCACCCAGCTGGGCCAGGTGTTTAATATATATATATATATATTGAATATATTATATATATATATATTATATATATTCTTTATTCCCCCAGTGTTGGGGTTGGTTTCTGCTGGGTCTCTTTACCTGCACGGGGCTGCCTCCCAGCTCCTCATCCAGCTGCACTGCGAGGAATGCAGAGGTTGCAATCTCATCCTGTGTGGAGTCAGCACCCTGCCTGGAGAACAAGGCCAAATCCCAGCTTTATTCTCAGCCTTTGCCCACACACACACCTTACAGATATCAAGAGGAGGTAAAGAAACCCCGTGTTACTGAATGTCTGCAGCACTACATTCAACACAAAGGAGAAATTCTTTATCCTCTATTGCAGTACATCAAGTACAGGGGGAGATAAGAACCTTTCCTAGATAAGCAGCACTTTCCTAGATAAGCAGAGCTTGATCCAAAGAAGTGAGTAATAACCAGTGGGGGGAAAATGGAAAAAAAAAGCTCACAAAGTATTTCCCTCCATTGTTCCACTTCAAATGAAACAACCCAGACCTCTGGTATTGTTTTGTTTGCAAGGAAAAGTTATCCAGGGTTCAACTTTATCCCCCCAAAGACCCTCTGAAAGCGGGAATCAGCAGTGACCGATTTTCCCAGTGGACTCGCAGCCCCACGAAGCCCAGCATTTCCTGACTTGCCCCAGGGTAAGTCCCGTACCAGGTGTAAATGATCTGGCCCCGCTTCCCGTCGTGCTGGTAATCGTACAGGATGATGTAGCTGTCCCCGCCGTAGAACTGCCCGTAGGTGGCGGGGTCCACGGGCACCTTCTGGGAGCCCTCTATTCTCCAGATCTGGCGGGAGAGGAGCAGAGGCGCTGCGGAGCGAGCCCACTGCCGGCCCGCGCAGCCCCGGTTCCGCGGGCTGGTCGCGCCCTCTGCCGGCACCGGCGGCGCCGTGCCCGGCCGCTCCGGAGGCTGCTCCCAGCGCGGCTCTCAGGCTTTCCGGGGCGTTTGTCAACAGCCAAAAACATCGGCCGGGACAGCTGGAGGCTTCTGGACAGCCCCCAGCCCGTTCAAGCCAAATTCCGCCCTTGTTTCTATGCTCAAAGACATGAACCTAGGTGCTCCAAGACATTCACACAGGCGATGGCAACAGGGAGAATAACCAGGAGGAGGAGGAATAAATCCATGTCCACAGTGCTGGGAAATCATGGAGTCAGAATCAACCCTACTTTTCTGCAGGGTTCTCAAAACCCTGCTGCTACTTCTGGTGTCAGAAATTCCCCCAGTTACAACACCTCAGTGTTGATGGCTCTCTAGCCTCCATTTGTCTTGCTGCTCTTGCAGCAATGCCATCAAGCAGCAAAGTTTGGAAACCTTCCCAGAGGGACTGTGCACCACTGACCTGTTTCTTGCCAGAGCCATCATCCTCCATGCCGTGCTGGGCAGCCATGGCCTTGGAGCTGTGCAGGGTGGCAGCATCGAAAGGGACCTGCTCAATCTTGGCCACATGGCCAGAAACGTGAGGCTGCCCCAGCCCTTCTGTCTGGTCCCTGTCCCGCCAGTTCTTGAAGAATTGCTTGAACAAAGGTGTCTCACCACTCTCAGGGAGGACTTGGATCTGAAAGGAATGAGCCTTTAGAACCATCTCCCTAAAAACAGCAGGTTTATCTACTCCTCTTTTCCACTTTTAGAAGAGGTCATGGAAAAGGTAAAAGAGTATCCGAGAGGAAGAAACTTTAACTACCAGCTGTGCTGGGGTAAATGCTGCTTTAGCCCAGGAGCAGCACTCCAGGATCTCCCAAAACAGAGCAGATCTCCCACAACAGGAGCTACTTCACAGACAGACAGGGACACACCACCTGAGCCATCTGTGCTCTGCAGTTCCTGGCCCATGTGGCTGAAGAGTGACCCCAGTGCTTGGGGCTGCCACAGGTCCTTACCTGGGTGTGTTTGGGATAACCCATCTTGTCAATGAACTCTGAGGCTGTCTTCAATGCTGCCTTCTTCTCTTCAGAGTTGGCACCTTTGCCTTAATGAAAATAGAAAGGGGGTCAGGTTTTTTTTACCCAAAGAAACTGTCCCAGGTACTTTGTGCCAAAGTAGAAGGGCCTTCCAGATAAATGATGCCAAATAACAACCAACTATTGCTGGATCTCTTTCGTGCCTGTTGTGATGGCTGAGACAGAAGAACTGCCTTGCTATTTATGCTATTAATTCTTTTATCCCTGCTTCTCTCAGGTACCTTTCCAAACAAAGATCTTTCCATCTGTGCCGTGGTCCAGGATGAAGCAGTCATCTGTGCTCAGGGCTGTCTGGGAGAAGGGGTTCTCATCTGCCACCAGGGACACTGCCATGTTCCCAGCCCCATTGGAGACCTGTGACAACACAGCACAGAGCTCACAGAAGGCACCCTCTGCTCCCTCCTGCTCCCTGGCCACAGCTCAGAACTCAGGGCGGGGAAGGAAAATCCATTTGAATGCACTGGCTCCTGCAGGCACTATTGTTTTCAAACAGGATACCTCTGACACGACAAGAGTATGGCAAAAAAATTACCCTTACTCTGAAGATTTCAGCTATTTCTAGCAAAGCAGATACTGCTGGGAGCAAAGAGAGATTGGTCCAAAATGGGAAATACCCTTAGTGCAAAGGAAATATCTTCTAAAGTAAATCAACTGCACACAGGAACAGTCTCCCTGTACAAAATGGGGTTAAAAATCTGAGTTCCTCTACTGACTAATGCAAAAAGTGCCACATAACAAACCATCTTAGCAGACAGTCTCCCCATTAGATATTCTCTAAGCATCTTCTCTGCTTAGAGAAGATTTCTCCCAAAAAGTCTTGGACACTCTTCTCCACTCACACGGCTGTTGGCAAATGGCACCTTCCAAGTCATGGCTTCATCTGAGTGTTAGGAGGGGGCAGGTCCTGCTTCTCAGGCTTGCTGCTTCTAGTTCTTTCCTGTCACCTTCCTAACACAATGCCTGACAGCACAGAGCAAAACTCCCTTTCTCCCTCATTTGTTTCACACTTCAGCTCCTCTCTGCTATTGCACCTCCATCTAATTTCACAAAGACCACTCCATTCTCCCCAGAGTTAGGTCAGGATTCCTCATTACCTTGTAGAGCTTAGCCAGCTTCCTGTTGGCAGTGTCGGTTTTGGTCTCATCAGAAACTCCTTCTGGCAAACTGGGCTTTGGTCCCAGGACCTGTGAGGGAGAGAAAAATCATTACCAGCCAGTCCAAGAGCATCTTCCTTCCCAGGCGCTCCAGAAGAGAATTCCAGATCAATCATGTAAATCCCCTCTGATGTCCCAGCAGGGCAGAGGATCAGGTCTGCACTGAGCTGAGTGCTTATACCACACCCACCAGCCACCCCACCTTTCTTCCCCATACCACACTTCCCCCTCCAGCAGGGACAAATGGACCAAGGGGATGACCTGGAGCATTTCCTCGCGCTCCGAGCCCTCCTCTGACACGTAGACCTTGGCGCGCCCGTTGCGCTCGTTGTCCCGGATGCCCTTGGCCAGCACCGTGGCCTTCAGCCGCTCCTGGCGGTTGCTCTTGGAGCCACACCATTGGAAGATGTTCTGGGGGAAGGAGAAAGTTGTGTCAGAGCATGACAACACCTCTCTAGATGAGACAGCACTCAGCTGGGACTGATCAATGTCCGTGTTTCAGGATGCTCAGCACTGAGATGACTTCAGCAGTGTGGGGGGAAAAACCCGCCTGTGAAGTGTCAGACATCTCGTGCCCCTTGAATTCTGCCACACCTGCCTCTGACGTGGTACTCACACTGCCCAGGTCCAGGATGAAACAGTCCCCTGTGTTGAAGCTGTCCCAGCTCACAGGCACCTCCGTGGCCCGGACTGTTCGCCTGCCTTTGACCTGCAGCAGCCTCTGCACAGTCACCTCGTTGGGAACCACGTGCCTGAAGCCAGAAGCCACACCACCAGCCTGAGGGAAACACAGGAGCAAGGATTCACACCAGGACTGGGGGCAAGAGTGTACTCCCCTGGGTGTAACATGTCCTGCCTACCAGAAGTTACCCCAAGCTCAGGATTCCCTTTCTCTGCTGATAGACACTGGGAATTATTTATCAATGCAGGCAACAGGACCCATGTCGGTTACCCTCAAAAAAAGCACAACCAAGTTTAAATGAATGAAGTAACAACATGTGAGTGGGAAATAAACAAAACAGAAAGATCAGGAAAGTCTCAGACATGAAGAAATGTGAGCACTTCGCAAGCATGTGACCTGATATCACTTTCCTTGTGCCTTTGGATTCCTAACAGACACAACTGCTTGACTGCATGTTTTCACTTCTATCCCACTTTATTGTGATGGCAGGGAGGAGTAACTCCCACTACTGTTCATCTCCTTTACCAAAACATTGCACATGCTGGGAGGGTGGGCTAAGCACAGAGACTGCAAGGTCAAACTGTTATGCAAGTGGGGAGAAATCAAATCTCCTGGGTAGGCGTTTCCCATTATCTTTGCTGCTTCTTAAATTCATTCCAGGTGCCCTGGGATTGTTCTTTCCTCTGCCTCTTGAAGAAAAACAAAACCTTGATTCCTAAAATTTTCTGGGGCTTTCCTTGTGTATTATTAATTCAGCCAAATCTCTCCCACTGGGATCTGCTGTTCTCCACCCTGTGCAGTTCCAACTCATTGAAAACATCTGGCTGAAAATGGGTTTTAAGCAACTGGAAAAAAGGCAATTCTCCCTCTCCTGGGAACTGGGCAGGATGCCATTTCTTGCAGACTCAGGTCAGTTGTCACCCACCTTGTATTTGATGCCAGATTTGAAGTAGCCCAGGAAGGTGGGGGACTCGTGGCCCTGCACCTCGCGGTGCTGCACAGCCTTTCCCTGCAGGTGCTCATCCATCTGCACAGTGAAGATGGCAGCAGCCCCACGCTCATCCTGAGAGCTTTCATCACCTGCAACATGGAGAGAGACACTGGGAGGGAAGGCAGCATGCAAACACGGGGAGAAAGCAGATTTAACTGTGCTTTGTCAAAGAGCCTGGGGTCTGCAGGCTGTGGGGAAAGCCTTGGCACGGTGCTCTGTGACATGGGCTGCAGAGGGCAGTTAGGAGAGGGAAAAACCCCACTCCTGATCAGGAGGAACACACCTGAGCTCCCTCCTTTCAGGCAGAAAGGATTTCAACCAGACCTTTCACCTGAGATCTTATCTTCTTCAGCCTCTGCAGAGCAGGGAACCTGTCCTACTGCCCAGGAGAAGCTGGTGTAGGATCAGAGGTGGCCGTACTCTCTGCTGCAGAGACCATGCCAATATCTGACCCGAGCAGGGCTCTCTACACCCCCAACTGCATCCTCACTGTGCTCCTTTCATTCCCTTGGGTAACATTTACTGGCCACGGCTGGAGCAGGGAGGCTCAGGGTCTCTGTGGGCTCCCAGCTGTGCAGGGCCCCTCCCAGCACTCACCCAACCAGAAGTGCAGGTCGTACTGGAGGTTCCCGCTGCGCTGCTTGATGGTGTTCAGCACCAGGTAGGAATCTCCAGTGAAGAAGTCTCCATACAGGTTTTTGGGCACTGGAACCAAATCAAATTTCTCGACCCTCCAGATCTGAAGGCCGGGTTCCTTCCCAGCCTTCAAAAACTCTGCGTGTTCCACCATGCTGACAGGCTGGGGGGAAGACAGAGGATGCTGTTCAGTGTGCAGGACACAAGGAAGCATTTCAATTAAATTGCTTCTCATCTCCTAGAGTGGAAAGTTTCCTTTTTTTCTCATGCACTGAGTTTTGAAGGGGGGGAAAAAATAAGGATGTGTGTGGAAAGGATCCCTCTCCATTGATCAGTGTTAATTTTCCCTTCCAATCACCTCTACTTCCTGGTTTATTCCTGGCTTATCCTCTCCTAGACTCTATTGTCTCTCTCTGGATTTTAATCTCTGTATTTTCCTTACTAATTTATAATTTTTCCGTATGGCACATAAGTGAAGCTTGGCATTCTGGGCTGTTGGAAAGAAACTCCTTTTAACTCCACATGTTGTACATCCTGCACAAACATGATTTACACGTTTTCTAAAACCAAATTGAAAATGCTGTGAATATAATGAATATTTAGACAATTAACAGGTTTCTTAAAGCTCTTCTGTTCTAACGTGTTATTTTAACTGCTCCCTTGTAGGACTTACATTAATTTACACAACATCCTGTCCTAAGGACATTGCAATTTTGGTTTAATATGTTTATTGCCACACTTATACAGTATTTCAACACGGTGCAATATCCTTTTTTTTTTTTTTTTTTAACAAACATAATGATCACTTTCCTCTCTTATAAAAGAATTCACTTTGGCAATTGTGAAAGGAAATAAAACATTCTGGTGTATTGGCAATGAAGTCTGTCCATCAATCACATCATGCTTTTGAGTGCTATCAGGTAGCATGGAAGAAAACATTACAATATTACATTAGAAGCATTCAATTTCATTTGACAAAGAAGATGGTTCACAGCAGCTGATGGACAAAATGAAAATATGCTCAGTTTTCAAGGTAGAAATAAAGAATGTTACAAACTAGGAAGCAAAATAGCCAGTTAGGTATCGAAATCAGATATCAAAGATGGAAAAGAATGAACTTTATCATCGTGATTCCAGTCAGCCTGAATCCTTCCAAATTCCCACTAAAAACTGGACAAAACCCTGACAAAGAGTTAAGGGAGAGGGACTCCTGTGAGTAGCTGGAACCCGAAGTTATTCAGTGTTTGTGATGTTCATCACTTACCACAGCTGAAAGCACAAGAGCTGCTGTAACAACATATCCAAGCCCTGCCCCAGACATGGAGCTGACACAGTTCAGCTTCAGAGCCATTGTGCAGAAAATGGTGAGGAAAAGAGAATTGAAATCCTTTCTGCCCCTTTCCAGGAGCAAAGGGGCTTCTCCCTTCTCCCGCAGAGCTGTGGGGAGTCCCAGCTCCCTGCTCCTCCGGCTGCTGGGGAGGATGGAGGGCAGAAGCCAATCTTTTATCGGGGACAAACACACCCACCCCCTCGGCAGCACAGGGGCGTAACGCGTTTGTGCAAACAAGGCTGCTGGAATCCCAGAGCCTCCTGCAGCCCTCCCAGAGGCCGGAGCCCCGCGGGCGCTCCCTCCGCACCATGTGCGATCCATTCCCGACAGCGCAGCCAGGGGCACGCGGGCCAAACCTCCCCGCACAGAGAGAAATTACGAGACATCAGCAACAGAGGCAACATTTTGTCGGCTGAGAGCTGGGAAGTTGATGAGAAGCAGAGGAACAGCACGGCGGTTCCAGCTGGCAGTGGATGCAGGGAAGGAGATTTTGGGGAGGATGAGGATTCAACTGAGCAGCCTGAGGATGGGGAATGCACCCTCAGCTCCCTGAACTTGTCAGAGGAGCAGAGTTCAGCCCCTGCTTTGCACCTGAGGGAACTTCACACACACCACTGTCAGTAACAGCTCAGAGGGTTTGGGGATGCACTGATGGATTTCAGCTCCCAGTTCACAACAGAGCATTCAGAGCCTGGGAGGTGACAGAACAAAAGCTCATTCAGTAATTTCACAACCAAGTATTTCTGAGGGTGTAGCAACACTCTGTGACAGGAACACAACAGCCATCAAACCTACTCAGCCCAAAGGAATTACAGCAGGGCTGATTGTAGCACCCCAACAATCTGCCACTAATAAAGAGATTATTCTTCCAGCCATCTCACACTGCAGCAAGTCCATCTCACACATTTTCCAAGTGTCTGCAGCAAGTGAACAGTGCAGGAACCTTTCCCTGTGGCCCTCAGGATGGAGCAGCCACACAATGTGGAGTTGTGCTGCTGGGCACTTTTGCTCTCAACACACCCAGGGCAGAATTCCTGACAGGCTGAGCTTCCCACAGTCTGAATTTCTCAAAAGATTCCTAAATAAGGGGCCAAAGCCTCCATCCATAAAACTACAACAAGACTTCCTCGAAGGGAACAGCAGACCCTGCTTTGTGCTTTCTCCACTCTCCATGAGGATATCTTCTTTCCCTCTCTCCTGAGGACCCTCTGGTGCTCTCTTGTCCAAGCTGATGCATTTTAATTTGAAATGTCACCTTGGCAATGTACCTTCGAAAATTTCACTGGAAAGTCTCAAACTGAAACAGACAATAAAAACAATGTGTTAGTCCTGCTGGTATTTCTGTTCTCTGTGAAGGAAGTTCAGAGTGTCAGAGGTCTAGGTCTCAGTGAAAAACATTTTGGAACCTTGACTCCAAGGAAGGCAGCTGTGACAGGCTTTGGCAGCTGCAGCAAACCCAAACCAAAATGACTGGGTTGCATAACATTAGAAAGAGATGGGTCCTTTCCAAATGGAAAAATACTCTGGACTTTTTATTACTAAATAGAATACCTGTATAGTGCCACACCTGGGCAAACCTCACAGACTGAAGGCACGAAGACACAGGATAATCTTCTTTGTTAACACCCCACTGTAGGATATTGTAATCTGCAGATATATGCAGATACAATATTTTTGGAAAATCATTTACTTAGTCTTCTAATTAGTTTGGCATTTTGTAAGTCCAAGCTTGCATTGCCAATGAGCTGCAATATGTAAATACAGGCAAAAAATGGAAAGAGAGCTACAGTGCATAAATTATATTTTATAGTGTTCTTTCATAAAATTAATTAATCTGAGCCATTCCTGGAGGGAATAGGTGTAATTCTACCCCAACAGCTGGTTTGGGTTATCACTGCTGGCAGCAAGTGGTGCATTGTTAAATCAAGCCCCAGAAATGTTTGCTCTGGACAGTGTTCTGAGGGCACTTGCCAGCTGAGATTGCCAGGGCCCTACTGGAAAGGGTGTCCTGATGGAGATGTGGAAAACAGGCACTTTTCAAGCTGCTGTTAATAAAAATGTCCAGCTTGGTCCCAGCTATGCACAGCCAACATCTTATGCAAAGGAAAGTTGTTTAAAGAAAACAAGGAAAGGGCTTGGAATACAGGATTTCAGTGCAGATGGATCAGCTAAATGACACTTGGCTGCATAGTGATGGAAATAAGAACTCAGGAAAATTAGTCCAGTGATTTGAGCAACTGTTGGAAGACAACAAGTTCATTATGGTCTCCAGATGTGCAATCACACCAGCAGGACAGGCCAGCCCAGGAATGCCCTGGGATGGAGTCTGGCCTGCAGCAACAATCCCAGGGATTTGCTCCTGGGCACCCAACAGGAAAGGCACCCTGACCACAGTGTGTGTCAGGCCCACAGAGCAATGGAGCTGCTGCTCCAGGGAAGAGTGCAATGCTCCCCCCGAGGCTGGCAGCCAGAAGAGGCAGCCAGGCCCCAGTGCCTGTGCTCAGCAGTGCTGGCCCTGCTGTGCATCCTCCTGGTGTGGGGCTGGGCAAGCCCTGCTGCTGCTGCAGCTTCCACTGCCTCCCACCTGGCACTCAGCTCCTGTCTCTCCTGGTATCCAACCCAAACCACCTTCCCTGCAGCTTGTACAAAGGACTCTCTTTGCCTCCCTCTCTAAATTCTTCATTTCTGCTCTGCTCACTCATGCCTGTGGCCTCCCCCTCATCTGTCACAGTCACCTCTGCCCTCACACACTGCCACCAGCAGTGCTTGGGCTGTTTGTCTTCACTCTGAATTTCTGCCAAGGAGCTGCTCAGTTCTGCACTGCCCAGCACAACCACACTGAGAGGCATGTCCTGTTCCCTTCAGGAAAAACCTGTGGACACTGAGCCTGGAATCCCTTACTCTACCTCATTACACTGTAAAATCCATTACAGGGAATAATTAATGTGTGGCTCCTCCACATCAAATACATTCTCACATCTTCACACCTACCATCATCTAAAGCTTTATGATTAGCTGAAGTCACTTTCTACAAGATAATATCTTCCAATACTCACAAGAGGAAAAGAAAGAAAATATTTATTTCATTCGGTAACTGTCCCAACTTTTTTTGTGAGGCTCAGTTAACTTGTAATAATTTGTGGCAATTCACACCTGAATATACCCACAAATAGAGTCAGGACTTACCTGCACAGGGCTGCTCAGGAAAGCTTGGCTGAATTAAATAAGACAGAAACAAGGGGAGCCCACATCTCCATGTGGTTGTGCTCATTTGCAGCTCCGGCGTCAACTCATGATGGGTTCAGATAATTTGTCTAAATTTGCTGCACAAACAAAACCCCCACAGGAAGGGCTGCAGCCAACACAACATTTCACCACAGAGCATCCAAACCTCCTGCTGCTCACTGCTGGACCAATTCCTGCCTTTCTACAAGGCAAAGGCTGTATTTTTGATTTTCATGGATGACACTTGCAGAACATCAAAATAACTTGCAAATACAGACTGAGTTTCTCAAATATGAGGAGAACAGTAAATCTGAGTAAAATCTGTACCCACACTGCAGTCATGCTGCAAAAATGCCTCTTGTGCACCAATCCTTGTACCTCAGGGGCAAACATTTGCATTTAGACCCAACTAACTCCCTCTTTCCTTTTATTTATTTGCCAAGCATTGCCTGGAGAATATGAACTGCTCCAAATAAATAACAATATATGTCCTCAAAAAAGAAAGCCTCTCTTATCTCACAGCATTTCAGCCCTCCTATACCAAGAAGAAGTAAATCACCACTGTATTTCTGCTGCGACAACAGGAAAACCCTAAATCCTTGTTTTGCAAGAGGCAAAGGGGTATAATCCTCCTGGCATGATCAATCTGAGGAAAACTACAGGCTGTGCTTGCCACAGTAACAGCCCAGAGCAAGGGCTGCATTCCCCAGGTCTAAACTAGCCACGCTGAAGAGATCACACAAACAAAACCCCCAATAAAGTTATTTGCTTGCTTCAGGTTCAGCCCTTTGTGCACTTTGAACACAATCTACACTGTCTGACTACCCACACAGCCATTTCTTTATTCTCTGATCTGTTGCTGCCCCATAAAAACTCTGATGAATTTACAAAGCTTGTGAGAGTGAACAGCACAGGATCACTTGAGTTCTGACAACCCAAAACTCAGGACATGATGCTGCTGAACACGGAGAAAGTTCAGCACAGGATCCACAGTCATGACAGCACACCCTGAAAATGGAAATATTTGTTTATTCCTTCAGCTTCCCTGCCAAACCAGTATAGAATACCAATAATTCTTCAGTAAACCATTGAAAATAACTCTGGCAGGACTTCAGCTTTGTTACCAAGGGGACAGGCATTGAAAAATATCTAAAGTGATGAATTAGCTCAGTTTTCAGTCTCCAGACAGCCCTAAATTCATATATACACAAAACTAAACCCAACCCTTTTCCTTCCATCCCTTGAAGAAGCCAGTAAACAAAGGTTATTTGGGATAAGAAAAAACTGGCATGGGAGAACCTCCTCCTCCTCCCCCAGCCATGGTGACTCCATGAACGATTTCAGCTCCCTGTATGAGAAGCAGCACAGTTAATGGCATTCCCTGCAGCTACATTTAACAGAAAAGCCACAAATCCAAAAAAATTCAAACTGAGTTGCCTAACTGAGATCAAGAGTCCAGGACACGAAGTCCAGCATTAGCTGTGCAACTGGCAAGTAGGTTTTTTGCATTTGTTAAGTTAAGATCCCCTCTAAACCACTTGAGCAAGTTAGAAGGCCCAGAAGGTTTGAGTACTGTTCACTTTTTCCAGCTGTTTGTTTGCACTATGAGTCACATCAGCTCTATTCTGGGCTCAGTACCCTTTGAATCCAACCCACTTAGTAAACACAGAGCTTCCAGCCCGATGCACCCAGGCAGAAAACAAAAACCTGAGCTTCCTCTCAGTTGCAGTGATGTAAACTGGGGAGAATATTGCTTCCACAGGAGAAAGCTTTAGAGATTAGACAGGTCTGCCATCTGATACACACCCAGAGAAAATGTGCTGATACAATCAGCTGGTTCAGAGCCCTGCCTTGAGCATAAGTGAGAGCTGAATCATGCACTTAAGCACACACAGCACAGGAAGGCTGGATCAGTGGAAACCACCGACCACTTTCATTCACTGGGGAGCAAAAATAAATCCCGAGTTATACTCCAACACAAATCATTGTTCAGTACTGAAAAAATATTTAAGGAGTGCTTATGTAACACATAAGACATAAACCAGCACATTAAAATATGACTACCTCCCCAAATTATGTCCCAGAGAGAGAGCTGCTGGTGACAGCCAGAACACATTGAGGGAGGCAGTGAAGACATGCCTGTGGTCAGCTGCAGGGAAATGACACAGATGTTCTTCCTCCAGTCTCCAGGTCCTGCCTGTTCAGGGGAAATCATCTGCAACTTTATGCAAACTCTTCTTCCCCAGAGAACAAGCTGATACATTCCTCTGCAGCACAGAAGTTGTTCAGTCTGTGATCCATAACCCAAAGTGGAACAGAACAACACATTATTGCCAGAGAAGGGCTGGAAGGCAGGAGAGGTGGCCTAAAACAAGTCCAAAAGGGAAGCACAGAGCATGGCCTTGCACTCCTTGTGCAGCATCAGGCCCAGGGAATGGGTGAAAGGACTTAGGAGTCCTTGCTACACGTGGGACAAGGGCAGGAGAGGTACAGGCAGATGTCAGGGTTCAGTATAAGTGAGTAAAAAGCACATAAATGAATTCTGCTGATGCCACAGTGACAGGTCACAGCAGCTCTGCTGTCACCAGGGGCCAGTGGGAGTCCAATCAGTTCCTGTCTTCCACATCAGCTCCACAGAGAATTCAACTTTCCACATCAAAAACCTCCACATGAAGCAACTCAGGATTAACGAAAATGAGTTCACTTGTCAGACATTAAAAATCAAGGTGCTCTTTCTAGATCAGACAAGGAGCAGAACTGGAGGCTGAGGGTTCCAGGCTCCTGTGCTCACCTGCTGGCAGGGAACACTCACAGACCTGTGACTGAAAGCTTCCTCCAGTCCTGCCCCAGCACACACAAGCCCTGGCAGCTTCTGCACATCTCCACCACCTCCGGGAGAGACAGGACTCCCCCATTTCCCCATTCCCATGAAGTGGCTTCCTCCACTAACACCAGCTTCCAAACGAACCACTGTGAAAAGGAAGTTTGTACCAGAGTTCCCCTCTCTGTTTGTCCCAGCTCTCTCACGCAGGCAGGTGTGGCCAGGGTGTAAATGACTGTGGCTGAACATTCAGAGCTTCTCACGCAGGCAGTGGCAGCTCCCGGCCGTGGGAGCAGCAGGAACGCCCGGAGCTCCCGTCCCGCCGGGCGCACCGCAAGAGGGCAATGCTGGAAACTCGCAGGCCAAAATCACCCCTGCCTCCTCGGAGCTGCGCGATTAGCAGGAGAGTTTAATTTGATTTCATTTCGGGCAGGATTCAGGCTCTGGGGTGGAGGAGCCACAAGGACTGTCAGAGCAGACAGCTCAGTGCAGCAGCCCCCGTCCATCTTGAGAGACCCCGGGATGATTCATTTCCTCCAGTGTTTTAAAGATGCTGGTTTGAATTGTAGCTGTACTTTTACTGCATGTGGTAACACTGAGTAAATAACATATGTCTAAACTTTGGGTTTGGGCAGGGTCCCACTGCCTGACTGCCCTAATACAGACAAACTGTTGTTTCTCTCACTCCAGTTGTGCTCACACCTCAGATCGGTTGTGGCTGTCCAGGTTCTTAGTGGGAGGTGAATGAGGAACAAAAAAAAGAGAAAAGGAAAGACCAAAACCACAGTCGATAGTTAGAAAAGAACACTTTGAAACAGGCAAAAAGAAAAAAAATATAAATCTTCAGAGTCCATACCATCTAACCCTTCTGCCCAGACACCATCACATCCCAAATATTGATCACAAAATCCTGACAACCTGGAATATCCTGACTGAGAACGCAGCTGCTCACCAAGTCCCAAAGCTGGGGAAACTGAACGGAGCAAAGCAAAGGCCGTTCTGCAGAGGGCAGTGTGCGATCCCAGAATCCCAACCAAACCAGCCCCTCCCGTGCCAGCGGCACCAGCAGGCTCCCGGAGCGCTCCGCATCCAGCAAGGCCCTTCCAAGCTGGCATTTCCAGACAGCCCAGCACTGCAAAGCACCCCAGAGCTCTGTTTGACTCCACTCATGTCAGAGCTCTATTTAACCTTGCAAGTGCATCATCAGTGGATAATCAGAGATAAATACCTGGGCGTCCCGCCGAGACAGGCTGCTGCCTTTCCTGCCTTCCCTGACCACCCTCTCCTGCCCTGAGCAGGAGTGAAGTACTGGGCTGGCATTTGATGGACGCTGTCCGAGCTGATTTCATCTCTGCTGGGATTAGCAGTGCCACATTGGCAGGGTGCACACACGGATGGACACAGCCCCGGGCTGTGCGAGGGAAGCATTCCCGGCATTTCCCTGCTGCCAGGGGCACACGGAGCAGTGCAGCTGGACGGGAGGGGAGGAACACCCTGCTGCAGTGCAAACACAGGCACCCAGCAGGGCTGACAGCTGATACGGGGCCTGATGAATCTGCTCTGGCCTTTGGTGCTACTTGCTATCAGGGTGTAGGACACAGTGCAAATACTGAAAATCTGCCGACGCCTGGGACTTGCTGGGGAGCAGAGATGAGGCAGAATCTCTGAAATCCAGGCCTGGTGCACACACGGTGCTCAGACACTCCCACCACCGGTCCATTTACCCTTCTCCTCCTCACTGAAATATCCCAAGCCAGAAATCCCTGACCAAGACACTCCCCGACTGCCAAAGTCACAAGGACATGCCTGAGGGAAACTGCCTGAGCACTTTTCCATTCTCATCTCTGTGCAAACATCTGCTGGGAGACAGTGCTGAGCCAGCGTGACAGCTCTGCCGTGCCCCGGGGCTGTCTCCGGCTGCATTCCCTTCTCCCACTGCTTTGGGGAGCCTCCTGCAGAAAAACACTTCCCAAACTGCCAAACTCCAGCTTCCAGCTCAATAGCTGTGCACTATCCCCACCTAGGGAGCTTGTGTCTGACACAGGAAAATAGTTCCAGCGTGGCTCAGGGCTGAGAGCTCCAGCAAGTTTAGTGCTTTTATGGGAAAAGAATTAATCATCCAGAGCACTTCTTTCAGATTCCCTTAGGCTTCTTAGTGTCTGAAGTGATTAATTAATGATTAGGAGACTGAAAAGACATACACTTGAACTAATGCTGTGAGAAGCAGAACAATTGAAGTGACAGAGGTACACAAAAATCTGCACAAAAGCTTCACAAAAAAAGACAACTTGAGGTTTTATTCCTAATGCAAAACCCCAATGACCTCTGAAAATCACTGCACAAGACATCCTTTGAGTCTTGAGTTAAAAGAGATCCAAAAGAGATTAGAAATAAACATATAAAATATCAATATATACAATTCTCTTTTCAGCTGAAGTTATTAGAAGGGCTATCAAATACCTGGTCCAGAGAACCAGACAATCACTAATCAACTGAAATAATACACAGCTTGTTACAGACAAATTGTCCATGTCAGAATCTTCTGTCTTTTCAGGAAAAACATTTGATAATAATCAAGCAGAGGCAGAGACACACTCAGAACTTGATTATTCACATGATAATTCCCGAGTGCTGTGGAAGGGAACAGAAAACAAGAGCAGCTGCTTCTCTCTAGGTGGGAGTTATTGTACCCAAGCTACTTCATGTCTGTGTTTAACCATGTCCTGCTTTACTGCAACACTTGATCACCTCAGCTTAAAGAAGAATTTTCTTTAGGTCTCCAAGTTCCAAAGTAAAACAGGGAAACAGTCGCTTTGTGAAGCTGCACATTTCTGTCCAAATTCCTCTTTCCCATACATGCCACTCAGCAGCAACACTAATGTCTGGGACTGGATTAAAATGGAAAGCTTGTACTTATTTGTAAGTGAGCTGAAAGCAGATATAAATCCTGAGCACCAAATACGTCATAGGGCTATATTAAAAATGGTTTGGTTCCCACCGGAATTCTGTAAAACACCCAAGCTACAACAAAAAGTTATTTTATCTGAATGTGGGATGGGGGAAAGCACAGGCTCAGTCTGGCTCAGCAGCTGAACCTGCTGCTCCTTGTCCCGGAGGAAGGTTCTGATCCCTGCCCTGGCACAGAGACACTGCTGCCCACACCCCCAACGCTGGACATGGCTGCAGCACTCCCAAAATGATACAAATCATTACAGAAACAGCCCTGCACTGGAACACATCAGGCAGCCTTTTAGCCAGAGCTGGCAGCAATCCCCCTTGGTAACAATATCAGAGCCATGAACCTGGATTGCAGAGTGCTCCCATCCTGCTTTGGTGATGAAAGGAACAAATTCACAACGTGTTGGATTTGTGCCTGTAAAATCCAAGTTAAACTAGCAGCAGCAGTAGCATTTCTGCTTTGTCACCCTTTCGACATTCAGAAGCAGCCAGAGATTGATGGCTGGTTCAATTTCCCCACTGTTTTCCCCATGGCACTGGAATTTCATCCAGCCAGAGAAAGCCTCCACTCTGCCAAGAGCCAGAGTCATTCCTCCGGGGACATCGCAGGTACTCAGCTCTCACTTAAACTCAGCTAAACACTCAACCAACCTCTGGAAAATCTCTCCCTGTCTTTAAACATGTAACATTTCAGATGCTCACCATCCGCCCATGTCACTAACGAGGTGTAACTAAACTTCCCACCCTGTGTTCATGCTGAATTCCAGTGAAACCCACGGAGCTGGACTTCCCAGCACTCCCCCAAGCCTGGGGATGGTACAGATGAACGCTGACACCCCGGGCTGGTGCCTGAGCAGAGGTCAGCATTCCCAATATCCACCCTGGAGATGGAGAGAGTTCAAGCAGAGCCTGAGACCACAGCGAGCCCAGGCAGTGGGGTGTGCAGGGGGGCAGCGGCGATGCCAGCAGCACCCATCCCGCGGAGCAGATGTTAAACGGGGCTGACTTCTGCTTCTCTCGGCTCCTGCACAGGCTAAGCTTCCATCTCCCACCTCCCCGTGGTAGAAACTATGGAATAAACTGTCTCCTGGCCAAGAGAAACCAGTTGCAATAGCCTGTGAGAGACCCATTCCTCAGTACTCGGGTTTCACTTCATTTTTCCAGATGGATGTTATAGGGTGCTCTGTAAAATAGTTTGAGAAACCCAAAGCAGGAGAGGCATTTAAGGAACCCCCACCCCCTCTGACTCCTGAGCTGAGCCATGCTCTACTCCCACAGAGGAAATAAAGGAAACTTTTTTTCTTGCTGATAAACTTGCATCATGCAGAGTTGGTAGTGGAAAATGGAAAATGTAATGATCAGTAAGAAAATTAAGAGACTTAAGGGGAAACAATGCTAGTATCATCCTTGTTAGCAAAGTCGGATTTTTTACATCCAAGAGCAAATAACATTCAAAGCAGTTTTATTCCAAGAGGGATCTACTTACTAATGAGGCCTCCTTGAAACAAGTCATCCCCATAACTTTTTTTTTTTAACACTCTTCCTAGGAAACATTTTAAATATGATTTCAGTGTCTACATTTTTTGAATTTCTATTCAAACAGAGCTTTCAAACATTCTTCCCCCAGGCAAAGAACAAAACAAACAAGCCCCCACTGTTCCCATAGCACTGCTTTCTCCGGCGTTCACAGGCGCACCGGGCTTGCGGGGGCTCCTCCGGCCCCCGGCCGGGCGGCACGGGAAGCGCTCCTGGGCGGCATTGTCCCGCGGAGCCCGGCGGAGCCCGGCAGAGCCCGGCAGAGCCTGGCAGAGCCTGGCACAGCCTGGTACAGCCCGGCAGAGCCCGGCAGATGCCGCAGGAAACGCCCCGGGACAGGACCCGGGACGGCGGCCCCCTCCCTCCGAGTCCCCGTGCCCCCCGCCCGGCCGTGCGGCGAGGAGCCGGGCACGGCCCCGGCAGCCGCTCCCAGCCCTACCTGGTGCTGGCACTCGCGGGCAGAGGCAGCTGCGGGGCCGGGCAGGGCAGGGCCGGGCAGAGCCGGGCAGCCCCAGGGGCGGGACCGGAGCTCCCCCGCCTCCGCCCCGCCGCCCGCCTCCCTGGGCGCGGCTGCGGGACCGCGGGGACCCGGGCACCGGGACCGGGGCAGCGGCACACGGGCACCGGGACCGGGCACCGGGACCGGGGCAGCGGCACACGGGCACGGGACGGGCACCGGGACCGGGGCAGCGGCACACGGGCACCGGGACCGGGACACCGGGACCGGGCAGCGGCACACGGGCACCGGGACCGGGACACCGGGACCGGGCACCGGGTCCCGGGCACCGGGACCGGGCACCGGGACCCGGGCAGCGGGACCCGGCACGGTCTCACCTGGGCACGGGTGCCCGAGCACAGTTTCCCGGGCACAGTTTCCGGGACAGTTTCCCGGCACAGGTCCCGCAGCGGGGAGGCCGCACACGATGCTATGCAGCCCAGTTCTGATGCTCACCAGCTACAATGCACCCCAGAACACCTTCCCTGCAACAGTGAGTGCCCCTGGGTGCTGTGTGAGTAGAGATCTGGGGAACAAACTGGGGTGACACGGGGAACCAGCTGTAATGGGTTAGACAACCCATTGCAACTCCTAAGAAGTTTAGTGTAACAACAAATGACTTGACTATTGTTAAGTCTGCACACGAAGACACGGACCTTATGGGTCATGTGCTTGGGAATATCACACAGAACACGCTCCTCCCTCTCGTGGTTTCTGTGTTTGAAGTTTGAGAGAGGAACATGATCCTTCAGAGCAATTTGCCAGGAAGCATGTTCTGTGAAACATCCTATGTAATAACACATCTGAGAGCCGGTCAGACATCTCCAATGGCACTCACAAATAATAGACAGTTCTAACTTCTTGCATTTTTTATGGAGTTTTTCCTCCACACTACCAGTGAGTTGTGGTAAATCTAAGGCAGGCAGGCAGGCCACAGACAGCTGTTGTTTTTCTTCTGCTCTCTCCATCATGTAATCAGAGAACTGTCTTGTGTTCTTGAGAGGAGCACTGTACCGAGACAGTGCCACCCTGCAATGGGTTCTCACAAAAACGGTTTCTATGCCACCAACAATGCCTGCACTTGCTGCTGGAATTGTGTGCAACAATGACATGGTTACTGATAAAGCCAGTGGTGGGTATTTCTCCTCTGTCATGGCTGTAACTGAAGAAGTTTTTTGTTATGCTTTTGTGTATGAGAACATTACTAACCAGAATATTTTAGGTGGGCTAAAAACCATCTGCCATTTTCGATTCTGAAGTCTGGGAGAACTGTGCATAACTAGGGCAGGAGCAAACCTTTCATTAAATCAGGAACACCCTTGACAAAGAGGCACTGACAATCACACAGATTCTGTTTCCATAACTCATCTACTTGATGCTCTGCATCATGTTCATATCCTATCATGCATTTGTAACATCATTACACAGCTAAACCAAAAATTCTTCACCTGTCCATCAACTATGATTAATACAAAATGACAGCCTTTTAAAAACACGCTGTTCAATTACTTTAAGTGCTGTTAAATTGTAATGTTTCCATGGAAATTTTAGGGCCCCGTTTCCACTATTCAGCTGGAAATGCAGCTACAGTTGTGCTGTTGAGGGTGGAAAAGTGACCTTGGCACGCTGAACCATGTGAGGGAGTTGCTTTTCAAGAAGCAAGCCCTCAATGCAGAGAGTGAGATGTGGAACTACACATGTTCAGAGCAGAGAATGAGAGAAGAGAGTCTCTTGATGTCAGGAGGAGCCTTGGAAACCACTGTGATCCACGAGAAGGGAGGGAAGGTTTTAGGGAGCCTTGTGCTGTGGCACTGCAAGGTCCCTCAGCAGGGACACACCCTGAAGTGGGGCACAAACCCCTCCAGTCGTTGTTGTCAGCCCCAGAGGGGCTCTCTGTGCAGCAGCAGCTCTGTGGGGATCAGATCCTGCCTTGGGCAAGATGATTGACTCACCAAGTCTTTCACCATTGTCAGGATCTGGTCTCTGCTCATGCTGTCATGTCAGCCAGGAAGCCACAGCACTTGCATGTCTTTCAAAAGCAGATGCTGCTATTTTGCACGCATCTCTATTGCTACAATTTGGCTTTGTGCTAAAATACAATCTACTTGCTAAGGACACATCGAAGGGTGAAAGCTTGAGGATTACACCCAAGGTATCAGAGTTGAAAGGTGATCTCCAAAATAAGTCAAATAAAGTCAGTAAAGCTCAGATTTATCTTTAGTCAGGATAAAAGGAGTCATGGTGAGCACCAACACCATCAGTGCTGTATGTATTTGGAAGTATTCCTCAATATTAATGTTGAAATTCCTGTGGAAAGGGGTGCACTTCCATTCCATACTGCCATTCCCACAAAATACTGACAGAGAGAATCCAGCTGAGCTGCATCTACTGACACCAGAATTACCACCATTGGGCAAGTGTTCTTCTGTCATTAATCAGTTTAATTTGAAGCTTTGAGATTGTAGAAGTGCCAGTGAGTTTGGGCTGCCTATTTTACATGAGATGAAGGAACTAAAAAAGATAAAGAAGGAACTAAAAAAAACCCTTGACCACAGGAACATTTCTACAGACACCACAAAACTGAAATGGAAAGAGATGAAAGGAGAACTGGGCAACTCAAAAATAAAATACAAGTAAAGACCAGTTAGTCATCTGTGACCAATCCAGTGTTACGTGATCCCACAGAAGGGCACCTCAAACTAGTTCCTGAAAAATCCTGAGTTTCTCCCTTCTGTCTCTGTCTAGAGAAACTTGAGCAAAGCCAGAAGATGAAGTTGTGGTTCAGGGGAAGAAGACAGACAGACAAACCTGACTTTAGCTACCTTTTATTGACTGTCTGTGGCCTGACAGTTTAAATTCTGACAGTCTGGCCTGCTTACTGCTGCCCTCAGGGAAAACAGAGTGTTGCAGATAAAAAAATCCATTCGATCCCATGCTCTTCATGAATGCTGATGTGTAATTTAATCATATTTAGATTTATTTTCTTACAAGGATGCATTCTAAAGAAGGAAGCAGATCCTACAGATCACTCTGTGTAATTTATTTGCAAAGAAGAAAATCCTCAAACCTTCTATCAACTGCATTAACTCGGAGTCTTTACTTTTCCTGGGGTTTGTGGTACAGAAATAAACCCAAGAGCAAGGCTCACTGACGAGAAAATTTGGATGCCTTTCTCTTGTGACAGAGACCTCAGAAAGAGACACGTGGAAAAGGCTTTTCAAGAGTGGACTGACCCAGCAGAAATCCACAGGCAAGGGTGGGACAACAGAGGAGGATCCCATCCCTGGCAATTTGGTATTGTTACCAATTTAGGGGTTTTAATCACTGTTGTTAGGTTCTGTCCAGATGTTCACAATGAATGGGCTGAAGTCAGCCTTTTCTCAATAACTGTTGTTGAAAAACTGCTGCAGGCTTTCAAGCAGTCACAAGAATAAAGAACCAAAGAAATGCAGATGCTGTTACTCGATCCTTCTCACTCACATCTCTTCTGAACTTTAATCTTTGTAGGAATATTTGAGCAGAGCATATTAAACGATTCAAAACCTGGAGTTTTGAAGCAAATCTGTATTGCCTTTTACATATCTCAGAAAGGAAGGCAGTTTGACATAAAATGTATTTGGGAATTTCAGTTAAAAACCTGAACCTTACTCACATTTAGGTAATGGCTTTTAATTCTGTTGAAGGTTAGAAACAAAATTAATTCTAACCCAAAACTGCATCTCATTTCTGTTCACAATTCAAATTCCCTACAAGCCAGACTCCAGATTTAAGTGCTTTTCAGAACTGTTGAGCAATCCTGGAGATGTCTCCATGGGCACTGGAGGGGGAAGTGCCACCCTGTGAGTGTGACTGGAGAGGAGCAGCGGGGTGAGCAAAGCCCACGGGGAGCCGAGGAGCCTGTGCCTGCCTGGAGGAAAGGGCTGCTTGGAATTTCCCCTGGGAAAGAAGCTGCAGCTCCAGCCAGCCACTCCCACCCCTGGCAGGTTGTGCACCCGTTGCCCTTTCCATGGATAACAGCAATAATTGCCTGTATGAATTCCATCATGTGAAAACAGGGAATTTCACCCTGCCTGCATGACTCCACCAACACTGGATCATAGGTAGAGCACTCCTCAGTGGATTTTCATGTGTGATATTTGAACAATTCTGCATTTTAAACCCTCTCCTCACAGGGTCTGTGTTAATGGAATAATATTTGGGGCAACACCAAAGAAGTGTATTTTTTACAAGTCAGTAAACCAGACTGCAACTGTGTCACAACAGTCAGGTCGTTTTGCGTTTAAAGACTCCCTCTCGTGGAAATCATTCTCACTGGCTTGTTTTGACCTATTTTTTCTAGTAAAAGTTACTCCATATAAGGTCTTGCAAAACTTGAAAAGGATTCTGTTGCACAGTGTTACGTGTTTTGAAGTTAGAACCCTGACAATAACTGACACGAGTCCTACATCTGTACTACACTGCCACTAGATTTTGTATTTTTCTATTGAATCTTTGCTTTTTATCACTCAGAGGTTTATTTATTTAGCATGTAGATAAAAGGGGGAAAAAAAATCTAATTGTTTTACATCAGTGCTTTTCACTCTATGAGGTTTCTGCCCAGATAACACGAGGTGTTATCTACCATGCAGTTTCTCCCTGGTAGAGGTTGAGTAATAAATTAGGGGGGTGGCTGATTCATGGAAAGCAGAGGATTCCCTGGGTGTTGGTGCACTAAGGAAATGGAATTAGTAATGTCACAGTGATGGAAATGGATGGAAAATGCCCATTCTGGAGAAATACTTCCATAGAAATGTTATGGCAGTGGGGAAGCTGTAATTTGGATCTTGGACACTGACACACAACAGAATTTGATGCTTTCCATAGTGTGTGGGACTGAAATCAAATCCTTATTGGGGAAATTTTATTGATACAGTTTTACATCTCCTGAACCACCGATTTAGTTTTTGGATCCCGTGAGCTGAGAGATTTGGGCAGCATCTCGTGGTTGTAGGTCTTTAGGACCGCGTGCCACAAGTGTCTAAAAAGGCGATTTCAAATAATCAAAGCCCAAATTACCAACTCAGAGCGTTTCACGGGACAAATCACCCGGTGATGTGACCGGAGACCGACGGGGGCCCTGGAGCCCCTCAGAGGCGCCGGACACCGTGCGCCAGCCCCGTACCTGCGCCGTGCCGGGCTGCTCCTGTCCGCACCATCTCCTGCGAGCTGGGGCCCGTCGGGCGGCTCCCTGGCTCCTCTGCCTGAGGCAGAGCGCGGCAGTCGGGCTGTGCCGGGGCCCGTCGGGCGGCTCCCTGGCTCCTCTGCCTGAGGCAGAGCGCGGCAATCGGGGATTCACCGGGGCCCGTCGGGCGGCTCCCTGGCTCCTCTGCCTGAGGCAGAGCGCGGCAATCGGGGATTCACCGGGGCCCGTCGGGCGGCTCCCTGGCACCTCTCCCCGCGGCAGAGCGCAGCAGTCGCGGTGTGCCGGGGCCCGTCGGGCGGCTCCCTGGCACCTCTCCCCGCGGCAGAGCGCAGCAGTCGCGGTGTGCCGGGGCCCGCGCTCCGCCCTGAGGCGCCGCCGCCGCCGCTCCGCCTGAGGGCGCGCGCGCTCCCGGCCCGCCCCGCGCGCTCCCGGCCCGCCCCGCGCGCGGCCCCGCCCGGCCCCGCCCCTCGCGCCGCCGGCAGGGGGCGGGGCCCCGCCCGCCGGCGGCCGCCGTGATTGGCTGAGCCGCGGCGCCCTCGCGCCCACTCTTTGTGCGGCCCCGGCGCCCGTCGAGAGTGGGAGGGGAAACCCCGTGCGAGGGGCGCCGCCATCTTGGCTGCGGGGGTGATGGGGGCGCAGCGGAGCCGCGTCTGAGGCAGCGGAGCGAGCCCGGAGCGAGCCGAGCCACAGAGCCCGCGGGGCACCGGGCACCGCCCGCACAGCCGCGCTGCACAGCTCCCTGAGCCCCGAGCACAGGTACGGGGCGCCCGCGGGGGTGGCCGGCCTGCGGCGCCAGGCCCCGCGGCGGGGCTGCGCCGGGCCGGGCCGGGCGGGGCGGGTCCGGGCGGCGGCGCTCCGGGCCCGGGCCGCGGCCCGCAGAGCCCCGGCGGCCCCGAGGGCGCTGCGGGCCGGCCCGCAGGGGAAGGGGCGGCCGGGCCGAGCGGGGCGAGGCGGCGGCCGGGACTAGGCCGCTCCGCTGTGTGCCGCCGCCGCCTCCCACCGCTCCTCTGCGCCGCGCGGTCGGCAACGCCGCCAGCGAACGCCCGGCCACGGGCGATATTTTCATATATGTGTTTCTGTATCTGCCCCTTACGAGCTGTTGCAGTTGCACGTAGGGTGTGTGTGTCGTATCGTACCGTGTATGTGGCCGATGTGCCGCGTTATCTCTGTTTTTGATTGCTGTACTGCCGTGAACTTTGACAGAAAAATGACTTTTGAGGGTTGAGGGAAAAGCCACTTCCTATTTGAGAAAGCAGCGAAAGTACTCTAGACTGATTTTTTGGTCTGAATTTATTTAGGCTAAACAGAGTGAAATTCTTTCTCTTAATTGTTTATTGCCTGTTTGCAGCACGCTACGTATCTGCAGCATCTGTTGGTAGCTTTGTCCTGAATTGGAGTTGTGCTGAATTATCCTTGCACTAAAGCCAGGCAAAGGTGGGTGTCTGCTCTGGAGGTTACTCGGTGTGGCCTGTGCTTTGAAACAGGGTAGATCTGTCTTGGGATGCTTTTCAGAGGTACCAGAGCCCCTTAGTGAGCAGGATTCACTCAGGCTGGCTGTGTCCTAAATCATATCAAACCCCAAGTCCCCACTTCTTTTACAGGAGCCAGATGTTACCCAGTGGAATGTATTGGCTGGGGTTGATTCCTGTCATGGTTTGGACTGAGGGGCCCTTGTGCTTGGGCATTACTTGGGAATGGGAAAAAAAAATACGAACCTTGGGGAATTTAATTACTAAATGTCACAATTTAATATGGTTTAGAAAGGAATTTCCTTGCTTCCTCTAGGGCTTTGAAAATGTCATAAATCTGAGTGGAAGGAAGAAGTTCCTCTTTTCATTTTCTGAATAACAAAAAAAAAAAAGTCCTTATGAAGGACAGCAGTTTGGAAACAAACCTGTTCTACTGGAGGTACTGGGATGTAAAATGTAAATAATATTTTAAAATTACCTGCTCACTCCTGGGCATCTAATAAAACCTGCTTAAGATTGGTTCTCATTTTGCTGTATCTTCCTGAAACAGGAAGTGGATCTTAGTTAATATTTACCTAAAACGTCTGTGACTTGTGTTTTCCAAGGTGATGACCCCAGAGTGTTCTGACTTGTTGCAATGACAGAAAACTCTTTTGGTTTTGTATATACTGTGCCAGACTTCCCTGATATTTCTGGACCTTGGTTCTCCTGCTGTGAACAGACCCACGACAGGTTGGAGTGTTCTGTAGGAAAAGTGAGGAAACACAAGTGGATGCAGGGCTGCTGAGAGGAGGGACATGGCAGAAGGAGCTCGAGCTGAGGAGGACAGGTAGGCAGTGATTAGTTCAGCACTGCTGCTGGGGTGTGGTCAGGGAGAATTGAGGTGTGCACATAGGAGTGCAGGAAGTTTAGGAAGCAAAATGCAGTAACCTAATGAAGCAGGATGTGAAACCAGTAGCAGGATAACCAGGACAACGTGGGTGTGACTGGAGAGCTGCTGAGGAAAGTCAGAAAGTGAAGGTAGTGTGATTTGTAGCTTTGGTTCAAAAAGAAAAATTACGTTCTCCTGGAGGAAGGAGAAGTGAAGGCCTGTGAAGCCTTTAGAAGAACCTCGCAGGCCTCAGGCTGGGTTAAGGTGTTTCACATGATTTGGGAATATATCAAATGCATTTCTTCCAGAACAGCCTGGAAAGGGCTCTGCAGGGCTGCAGTCTGAGCCCCAGAGCCTGCAGGCCTTGTGTGCTGTCAGGGAAAGAGTAACTGGAGGTGGGAATAGTTAAGGAAACGCAAAGTGATCCTGGACAGCAGGTCCCAGAGGCTGCTGGGTGATCAGAGATCAGCTCAGCCAAATTTCCTCTCTTGTGCTGATTGGATACTTCGGTGAGATCCAGGTGGGGGAGGCTGGGGAGGATGACTCTGGAAGAGCTGAGGGATGAGTAAGGAACTGGCCAGCAACAAGTGATGTTGTCAGACAGGTGTGAAGGCTGCAGCAGGCTCTGAGACTCCTCAGGTATCAGGCTCAGCTGGGCTTTGTAAAGCCAAGCCTTCAAAAATGAATAAATAAGCAGAGCAGGATGGCTGCAGAGCATCATCTTAAAGAGGGCCGAGATGTTGATGTGGTTTAGGAAGACCTGAATGTCCTTGGTGTGTGAAAGGCAGAGAACCACAGTGGAATTTAATTGTAGCAGACCTCATAGCTTTACTGTGGACAACAGACCTATGGGAATTCAGTGCTTGGGTGAAGGAATTGATAACAGGACTGTTATTACCTTCAGGGTGCTGTGATCTTACAGGTGGCCATAACTGAAGCACACACACAGACTGTTTCTAGTGGCCTGCTGAAGTAAGGTACCAGTTGAACCACATTGTTCTGTGTGCTTGACAAAAGTCCTTATCAGGGGAAAAGTGCAATTACGAAATGAAACAATTCTGCCTCTCTCCAGCTCCTCCCCCTTAGCAATCATAATGCTGTCTGTTAATTAACATCCAAGTAAACCTGCAGCTTCAACTGTCACAGCTCTTCCTGCTGCACATCCTTGGAGAACGATGCACAGAACACCTGGCTGCACAGATGGACTACAAAATACCTTTTGCTCCAGTGGTTCCCTGCCTGCAGAGTGCTGTGGTTTGTAGGGAACCAGTAACAAGTGGGCAGTGCTGAGTTTGAAGGTGGTAGTTTTTTCCCAGCTCTCATCCCTGCACATGAACCATCCATCAGCTGATGGTATGAACCACAGCAGTGTCTAATAAACCTTCTGCAGGCAGGTTCTGGGCTCCCTTCATAACACACCTGCTTCTTGTTGAGCATAAAGATTTTAAATTTCTCAGTGCAGATGATACTCGGTGAAGAGTTAAACTGTGTCCTTGGAAGGAACTGCACAGGTCTCACAAAGGCTGGCATGACTCTGATATTTACAGTTATGTTATTGTGATAAAGAGTGTTACAGCAGTGTGCCCAGAACAGTCTTATCTCAGGGAGTACAGATATAGCTGATACTTGAAATAAGGCTTCAGTGAGATTTCTAAATATCTGTGTCGATTAGGGGAGGGGATTTACATGTACTGGTGTTTCATTAAGGTTGTCGTTAACTTTATTAAAAAAAAAAAAAAAAGACTGAGGAAGAAGTTGATATATGGGAAATGGATTTGACAACACTGCTCACAGTAAAATTTCTAGTCTTAATGTAAATCAGAAACGAATTGTATAGGCTTTGAAATGAGCATAAATCTGTGCTTAGTGAGATCCTCTGGCCGGTGGCCATCCTGAAATGATGCTCTGGGCTCCAGGGCAGCCTTACCTGGGAGCAGGGAGCCAAGCTGAGCTGGCAGACATTCCTGGAAGAAGGATGGCAGGTAGGCCAAGCTCCCAGACTAAACTGCTGCTTTCTGCTACCAGCAGACTCATGGCTGGTTAACTGGGGTGTCACAGTGCACAATGCCAGCAGTGGCTGAGCTGAGCTGTGGATATTTATGTGCAACTTTCTCAGCCCTGCAGTTCTTGCTCTCCCAAGAGGAAGATGCTCTGCCATCCCCCATGTTGGAGTTCCTGAGATTCACATGTCTGGAGCAGAGAGGGTGGAGGCAGCACTCGAGTTCCTGCAGAGGGGTGATGGCTATCAACACATCAAGCCCTTACATTGACATGTAGCTGATAGTTTAGAATTCACTGACCCCTGTTGTGCCCTGTTCTTCTCTGGACTTCCTTCTTTCGTCTGCACTAAATGCTGAGGTGCTCAGTTTTCCAAGGCTGAATTCTCAGCAGGCTTTCTCTGTTTACTTGGTTGCATTTTTTTTTGTCTCCTTCAGCACAGAGTCCTTGTGGAATATCACTTTTATTCCAAGATCTGAGTACAGTTTGAATTCCTGCTAATCCTTATTGGAATTTGAGTGTTTAAAAGTTTGTTATCTGGTTGTTTTAGTATTGTTTGGGGTTATATTTAATTTTTTAATTTAAAGGAGTCATCTCTTCTCCAGAAAAGATTCCTGACCTTTACTGATGGTTTTCAGAATCTCTTCTGTAATGTGACCCTTGGAATAAATGTAATACCAATATTTTTTGTATTGAAATAGCATAGTTAAGACTTTTTAACTTGGAGGGCATAATGAAAATGGACATATCTCAGCAAGCAGAAACAGTGTGACAAATCAACAGAGCTGTATATTTAGCAATGAAAATTGCTTCAAATTCAGTTTGTGACAGAGACTGCATTGAGTTCCCATTTTGCCCATGCTTTTAAAAAAAGTCCTCCTCACTTTGCAGACTCTGATAGCAGGGTGCCTTTCCCTCCTGCTTGGAACAGCAGAGCAGTACAGCATTGTTTACCACACAGTGATATCCTAAAGTCATGTGCTCAGAAACGTGGAACTTCCCCGTGTTTGGGAGGACTTGGCATTCCTGGTCTTGGGAAAAAGAGAGGGCGTGCATGCTCCTGCAGATCTCATAGCCACACAAGGGGTTGGTTGCCTGTCTTGGAGTTCATGGTGCTGGTTTGGTTTGGGTTTTAACAGCATAATTTATTGGCTCTTTCCATCCTCAGAATGCACAGGAGATCTTTGGTGCACATTGATGCTCTTGGTGACTTGTGGCTGTGACACCCAGCAGTTCCTGCTCTCCTCCTGAAGTACTTGCGTGTATAAATCAAATTTTTCAAGCTTTCTTTTATACTTCCAGTTGCCTCAAGGCCCCCCAGTTCAGCCCCGAGTGCCATGCAGTGGAGCTGAGCTGTGAGTGTGGTGCTCCTGCCTCTGCCCAGAAAGGAGGAGGCAGGTGAAGGGTCCAGCAGGAAGGAACACGTGCTTTGTGTGCTCAGTTTACTGTGCTGGGAATGCTGGAGAAGAAAAAGAACATAATGTGTAAAGATGTTCAGGAAACTGGAAGGACTGGATGTTTCCACAGTGACACATTCATTTGGAACTCAGTATGGAGCAGTGGCTTGTCTTTATTTACTGCTGATGAAAATAACCCATGCACGTGTTGAAGCTGGTACTGTAACTCTGAAATCTTCCAGGAAATAAGGCAATAAAGCTGCTGGCTTGCTTGGTGTCCAAAATTCTCACTTTAATTTCCTATCTTGGAATAATCTTGGTTTAGTAGAAGAGTGTGTCTGTAGGACTTAGCAGAGGTGCTTTGTGTGCTGCTTGGGCTAGAAGGAGTGAGTGTTCCCATCTCTGGAGCCAGGCAGGAGGGAAGGAGGAGCAGAGCAGCACCTGGCACTCAGTGAACCCTGCTCAGCTTGGGAGTTGCTCCCCTCCCAGGTCTAGATAAGCGTGTTTGCCTCCAGTCTCAGCACTGGGCAGTGAAGGCTGCTGCCTCTGTGCTGGGAATGAGATTTGTTCACCTTTCTTCGGCCTGCAGCTCACTGAGAAGGATTAATTGTGGGTCAAGGAACAGTACTTTGCTTTTGAGAAAGTCACAGGCCTGTAAGCTTTCCTCTGTTTGTATTTCTTTCCAGTATTGGTTTCATTTGTCATGTGAATGACACATGACCTAATGAAAATCTTTGGAGGCTCCAGCAGTGTTCCTTGTAAGGAGCACCATGTGTTTGTAATGGCTGGCTATCTGCCCTGCAGGAGCAGCAAGGGAAGTGCTGAATTCCTGCTAGAAATTTTCCACTTGCTTAACTGATCAGTGGATCCAGTTTAACTTAAAGCTTGGGACAAAAGCCATTTCCCATCATTAGTGTTACCTGGCAACATCTGGCCCTTGCAGATGTGTCATCCTGGCTGGTAGTAAGTCAGCTTTTACTCCTTGCAGATCTAGACAGCTGAAGCCAGTTCTACATTTAGGAAAATTCTGGAATGTTAGCAGTACTTCGATTGCCTTTTAAAAAAGAGAAACTGCTCAGCATCCTTGCTGTAACACTGCTGTGCTGACAAAGCCACAGAGATGTTAACCAACTTCCTGAACATCTGATTTGTGGCTTGCACCGCTTTTCTGACACGGACAAGCAGCACCCCAGGCCCCAGTTAAGGCTACTACAGCATTCTTCTAAATCTTAGCTGTTTGCTGCAAGCTGCACTGCTTCCTTTGTTGCTGTTGCAAGTCTCCAAAGTGTGAGGTAATAGTTCCAACTTGCTGGTTTTGTTAAATCTCTTCTGATTTTGTGCTGGAGTCAGGTTTTATTTTCGGTTCGTACATCAGCTCTTTGGCGGGTGCCTGCTGGTCTGGCAGTGACTGTGCAGAGCAAGGAGGGACTGAGCTTTTCAACAGCCTGAAGTCTTTCTGGATAAAATTGATTATCAGTACTACCCTGGAGTGTGCTTCTACTGGGAGGCCTGACTCAGAGCAAACAATGTGGGAACTTTGCTGGCTGTGCCACTCATTCAGTGACTGTGGGGAACTGCACAGATTGGAACTGTGAATGGAAGGGTGGCTGGGGGAGACAGGAAGAGGGAGGGGATTTTTGTTTATATGAACTAAATTGGATGAATTGGGTTGTCTTGAGGGGGAACAAATATCAGTTCTGATGTGTTCTTTTTTTTTAATTTTAGTGCCACAATGGCAACTGCACCTTACAACTATTCCTACATCTTTAAGTACATCATTATTGGTAAGTAGCAGTGGGCTCACTCCTCTGTATGTTCTGTGTGGCTACATGAGAAGCCTGTGGCTGTGCCACTCTGCTTCCAGTGTGCTTGTCCACCTCAGTCCCCACAGGTCACCACACTTCTCTACAGCTTTAACATTTACTGAAGCATTTTGCATCATTAATCTCAAAGGTTTTAGAATTTATGTTGAAGGCACGAGTGCTGATTGGAAACCATTGTGTGAGGCTCATAAACCTCTGTCAGGCTGTATTTTTGTGTTTAAATGTTGCTTTTAGCTGCAGCTTCCTTGGCTGCTTAGTCAGGGACTCTAAGGGATTACATTTATTGCTGTCCTGGAAGAACTGGTCTTGTTAATTGTTTAATTGTTAATGACCTTGTGTAGGTGTAAATGATCTGCAGCGTTATTGTACAGGTTTGTAAGTCAGGCTGCTGTGACAGCCTCAGCCTCTGGAAAAGTTGGTTCTTAAAAGATCTTGCTGTGTCTCACTTTTGGCATTGTGCAAGAGGATCAGTGGAGATGAAGCAATTTCATGAGCTGTTCTGGAGGGTTGTCAGAATTTTTGATGTTCTTATAGCAGGACAGGAGCAAACACCAAGTATACTTTATATTTCAGTTTCTTCAGCTGTACTTATAACCTCGTGAAATACAGTTATAAAATCAGTAATACAGGTTAACTTACTTCTTGAGTGTTCTGCTCTTGCTTGCATACTGTACCTGGAAGCAAAGCTTTAGTGGAAAAGTGGATAAATTTGAGGATATAGGCAGGGATAGAACACTGCCCATCTGACCTGAGAAATGAATGTCTCTGTACCATTTGTTGTGTGGGAGGAAGAAAATGTGCTTGTTGCAACAATGGTTTAACTATTCTTTCTGTAACAGGGGACATGGGTGTAGGAAAGTCCTGTTTGCTTCATCAATTCACAGAAAAGAAGTGTGAGTATTTCAGTTGATGCTATTTATTCTAACTGGCATTTCATCCCTTTTCCCTGCCTGTTCCCATCATGCATGAGCCCAATTTGGTGTCTGTCTTAACTCTGTATGAGTTTGCATTGTACTGGGGCACATTTTTAGTTTGACTTCAGCAGGTGCAGGAACAAATATTAATGTAGTTATGGCAAAACCTGCTCCAGCCAACCCTGCCTGTGAGGAGTGGGAGGACTGGATCTGATTTTACAGCTTTTCTGTGGATTTTGATATGGACAAAGAGAAGTTTCTTGGTTTCTTGTCTGAACTTTGCATGTTTTCAATATTGTGTAGCTTGATAAAAGCAGTTGGAGTTTTTAGAGCTGTTAAGGAGTTCAGAAGGGAAAAAAAAAAAAAGGAATAATTTTTTTTTGGAGTCCTTGTTTGCAGCTTTAAGCAGCCCTGCAGGACACTTGGCCTGCCCTAGGTGATGGTATTTAGGGCTTGCTAAAGAAACATTTTCTCCTGTGTGGCACCATCACTAATGAAGAATTCTCTTCAGTTCTTCCTGGTGTGTGTTGCACTGGGGTTTGCAGCAGCTGTTTCCTCCCTCAGTGAGTAAGTCTGGAGGTATTTCTCAGTACAGGCCTCACCATGTGCTGCTTGAGATGTGCTAACAAGTGGGTAGGAGCTGCAGTTAAAATATTTGTTTTCCAGTAGAAATAGGAATTTCTGACTGTCGTTTTTAATGAAAATGCAGTATCAGCCAGCTATTTAAATGCCATTTTGCACATGGTCAGGTTGTCCATGAGGAGAATGTTCTGTCAGCACCGAGCCAAAGCAGTTCAGCCATCCAGTGTGCCAAACACCTCTGCTCTGAGACTGCCCTGACTCTAGGTAGCCTGAGCAGGGCCTCATTCTGTCTGTATTTTCTTGATCTTCCTCAAAGATGAGCTTATTAACATGAGTTTATCATAACTAGCAAGATGCCTTTTTGGATTTGGTGTGTTTGTAGCTACTTATGACACTGGCATTTTCTTGGACAGTCATGCTATTGCCTTGTCTGAACCAGTTTGGGTATTTGATTTTAAAGATGTGACAGACTTTTTAACTGTATCTTTCTTGGTAATTCCCTAAAAATTATCTTTTCCCTACTGCATTAAAATAGTTAACCTTCTGCAAGGATAGACTGGGCATCAGCTGACTTGGTACCTTCTGATATGTATGGCCAAAGAGCAGCAGAGAAGGCAAGGAATTCTATAACTGTTTTTAAAACTAACAGCAGCTCAGGAAATACAGCATCTTATTTCTGCTTAAGTGGTGCAGTTTAAGAACTGTAGCTATAAAAATGCTTTTTTAGAGATTGAAAATCTGGTAAAGATAACTGAAAATTTGTGGTGGTTATATTTCTGCAGCAAGGCAACGTGGTCCTAGGAAGATCTGATCTTTGCTCTTATTTTTCCATGACAGTTATGGCAGACTGTCCCCACACAATTGGTGTTGAATTTGGCACAAGAATAATTGAAGTTAGTGGCCAAAAAATTAAACTACAGATTTGGGATACAGCAGGACAAGAGAGATTCAGGGCTGTCACACGAAGCTACTACAGAGGAGCAGCAGGAGCTCTCATGGTCTACGACATCACCAGGTAAGGGCAGCAGAGCTCTGGCTGTGCCTGGGGAGGTTGGGGTGCACAGCCCTGGGAGGACTGCCTGGTCTGTGCCCGTGGCTCAGAGGCTCTCTGTGTGTCTGGATGAGCAGCATTCTGCTGTGTGATGCCTGCCACCCCTTCTCTGAACACCCCAGTGTTTAAAGAGCTGCAGGTGAGACACAGGGAATGATGCGAGCGGCTTTTCTTGGCAAATCTCACTGCTGCTGAGCCTGAGGAGTTTGCATTTCAGGCTGTGCCCACCTGGTTTGCAGTTGTTTTGAAGGCCTGGCTTTGTGCTTAGCCTCTGCCCCGAGCAGTGGCTGCTGCTGCTGTGGAGGCAGTGGCAGTGCTGCTCACCAGCGTGCCTGTGAACGTGCGGAGCTGCCCGTGCTGTGTGGGGGAGAGCCTGGCTCAGCCTCACCCCGAGCCTGCTCCCAGCAGCCTGGCACTGCACTGGGGCCATCCTGCCCTCCTCTAGAGGGGAGAGCTAAAGATGCTGCTCAAACAGTAATGCATCAGATGCAGCATGAAATAGTTCAGCTTTCACGCGTTTCTCATCTTCCCCTGGGGCCGTTCTTGATATTCTTCAGGCACCTCTTTGTTTTTTCCTACGTATGTAGGTGTATTTCCTGTTTGTGTAAATCTCGAGTAAAACATGACCTTCTGCAGTTAGTTACTGAAGTGCTGTTCTGCTGCACTGTGTTCTGTAAGAGTATTTGGCAGGAAACCCTTTAACGTGTTCTGTACAAAACAGCCTCAGCGCTGTCTGTGTGCAGAGCTGTGTGCTAGCAGTGGGAACTGGTCTGGCTTTCCATGGCAGTGGAAGAGCTGCTCCAAGGGTTTGAAGTTGACTTGCATTCGTGGTCTGAGTCCACACTGCTGCTGCTTTCTCTGTCATGAGGTGGGGAGAACAGCAGGGGTGATGGATGTTGCTGTGTTTGGATGCTGACTGTGCTGTTGGCACCTAAATATTTTATAAAAGGCTGAAAGTGTCCTCTCTTGATTCTTTGCAGAAGAAGTACGTATAATCACTTAAGCAGCTGGCTGACAGATGCAAGGAACCTCACCAATCCAAATACTGTAAGTTGGACTTCATTTAGCTTAAAAGCAAGATTGCTTCTCCCTGAGCAGGCAATGGGAGGCTCAGGCCAAAGCACTGCAGTGGCCTCTGCAAGAGCTGCCTGTGTTTTCTGCACTGCTCCTGTCCCCACTTGCAGAGTGCAGTGATTAACTTCCCTACTGCAGCTGGAGCAAAAGGGCTTCCTCTGAAAGTCTTCTTGTGCCACTCACCTTTCAGGGTCTGTTTGAAGCAGTTGGACACAAAATTGGGATGAAATTTGATTTGTGTTACTCTTTGCTTTGTGTCTGTAATGAGGTGAATGCTGCCCTCAGGCTGGAATGTAAATTGGATCTCCAGCAAAAACTGACCAGGTTTTGTGCAGAAAGATCCTTCTGGGACTCTCTGCTCGTACCACAGAGCTGCTGTTGTTCAGGCAGTTCCTGAATGCCTCTAAAATACTTCAGCACCAAACTGATGAGAGAACTCTAAAGATTCTGTCTGGATTAGCAGCCGATAAAACAAATACAAGAAGTGGCTCAGGGTACAGCTCGCATGAGTAAAGAGCAGCACCACTGCTTTTTAGGACCTCATCTCATGAGAACACCCTAAAGCCTTGGAAAGTGACAGCTGGAGATGCTGTTCCTGCTTTCCCAGAGTGGGGAATGCTAGAGCAGAGTTCTCCTGAAGGAGCATGGCTTCTGTAGATAATCTGCTCTGCATATTTCCCTTTGGTTTTTCAAAAAGTCTCATTAATAATGAAGGTGACAGTGAAAAGGCTCCTAAGCTTTTTCCCAGACTAACTTTGTCTCTCCTGACCCAGGTGATAATCCTCATAGGAAACAAAGCAGACCTGGAAGCACAGAGGGATGTTACATATGAAGAAGCCAAACAATTTGCTGAAGAAAATGGTGTGTTTTTTTTTCTCTTGAGCTGGTACTTTCCTACAAGATAGTGATGTTAAAGTGAATCCTCAGCATTGATAGCTGCAAGCTTACACTTCCAGAGTGATGGAATAGTATGTACAAACTCCTGCTGTGCTCAGGCAGTCTGATAACTGTGTAGTTTCTAGAAATCAGCCTTAAATACAAGTCACAGTTGTTTAGTACTAAAATGGTGTCTTGCATGTCATGGGGAGGTCGTGATGTGTCTGACTTTGGGCTCTTTGAGGTGTGTTGTGCACTGACTGTTAAACCTCTGTCTCTGAACAGGTTTATTGTTCCTTGAAGCAAGTGCAAAAACGTAAGTGACTTTTGGCTGTGGGAATGTTCAGATTTCTCTGTTTGCTCTGACTTGAAAGCAGTTTGGAACTGAGACCTCTGGCTGCATTTCAGGCAAAGACTGGTTGAATTCAAATGAACTGATTTGGATTTCAGGCCTTATTTGAGTGTGGAATGTGTTCAGTGTGTAAAGGGTTCCTTCCCCTGGGCGTTCAGAGCTGCAAGTTTGGTCTGTAGGCAATGAGCAGCCCCTGCAGTCACTGAAGAATTGCTGTGCCTTGCTTGGGGCTGGCTGTGTCACTGGGCTGCAGAACTCCAGGGCCACCAGGAAACGTGGCTCCCACTGGCACCTGTCAGAACTTGGTAACAAAAAGAGGTTTGGACCCATGGTGGCTCCTTGTCTTTAAGCCTCTGTCAGAACTGTCCTGTGCATGTGACTTGATGCCTTGGCTTATTTTTGAATTTTATTATTCCCCAGTGCTTTGGCACACCCTCCTTATTCCTGGCTGGTCCTGGTACGGGCGCAGTGGCCAGGGAGGGCATTGCCCTGCCCAGGGCCGGCCTGTTGGGCTCAAGAAGACAGGGCAGTGCAGCCCCAGTAACTCCTGCTGCTCTCTTGCAGTGGAGAGAACGTGGAGGACGCGTTCCTGGAGGCTGCCAAGAAAATCTACCAGAACATCCAAGACGGGAGCCTGGACCTGAACGCGGCCGAGTCGGGCGTACAGCACAAACCGTCAGCCCCGCAGGGGGGGCGGCTAACGAGCGAACCCCAGCCCCAGAGAGAAGGCTGTGGCTGCTAGTGACCCCTCGGGCTCCTCCTGACCCCTCACCTCTGGCTCTAGGGAGCGGTGCTTTTGACTGCTTCCCCATCTTCTGTACATCTTACTGGGTTTAATTAAAACTCTGAGACAAGTTTAACACAGTACTAAACTGCTAAACAACTTTAGATGTAATCAGGTTATCAAAGGCAAGTAGAGTAATAAAACCTCTCCTGCATGGTAAATCTAGAAGTTTTTTTTTTTTTTTTTTTCCTTGATTGTCCTTGTGATAGTGTCACCGATCCATAATTTAAACTGAGCACTGATGCTGGACTCCTGATTTTACACTTTCGCAGGGCTTTGTCTTGTATGGTTTATTTTATGGTTCTTTGGCCTTTCTTCCCCACCTCTAACTGTTCGAGCTGTCAGTAGTAAAGGATAAGTTTTTGCTGTGAAATGACTTCAGATGGTAGCGAGGGGCTCTGTAATGATGTGCTTTTGTTGGAAGAATTCCCTGTGGGATGTGCTGGGGTCGGGGTGGCGCAGGGAAGCGATCTGTTCATTCTTGTGCTCAATAGCTTTACGTCATTTTTTTTGCCACTTTTATCCTTTACCTTTGTTAACAGAACGTAAATATGTATAAAATTTGAAGGAACTGAGCTAACAGTTAAATACATCCTGTGTATATGATTTTAATGAAGAAAATGATGCCTGGCATTAGAGCAGTGTGTAAGAACCCCCGTTTGTACAGTCTGAGCTCTCTGTGCCCCCGTGGCAGCACAGCCCAGCTGGGGCTGCAGCTGCTGGGTGTCACTCACAGGGTCCCCACGGTGCTGGGACACAGACATTAACACTAGTGGGGTGTGGCTCTCATTCTGCACTGTGCAATGCTCCCCTCTGCACTCAGCAGTGCTCTGCCTGCTTCTCTTTGGCATTCTCGGGCTTCAGCCGTGGCCGGGCTCTCGCACACCTCCCGCTTTTGTACCTGTAACTTTGGGACTGGGCAGAGGCTGAATGGGACAGTTGGAACAACGTGTGCTCTCTAGGGATTTTTAACTACTCTTGTATTTTTTAACAGTGCTGTGTGAGGGTTTGTTTTTTTTTTTTTAAGGGTTTTGCTTCAAGCACGTCCTTCCTGGGCTGCCACAGCCCGGCCTGTGTGTGAGGGGTGTCACGAGGTGACCCTGCCTGGGGGGGTGTTGCTGCACTAATGTGGGGTTTTACTGTGGCTCCTTGTGCAGCTGCACTTGGAAAACATCACAGGGTTTAAAAATGGAAGGGGGTAAGTGCTTAACCACAATCCAATGTCCCACTTCAGGCCTACTGCAGAGTTTCAAATACAAAGTAGTCTGAAAATCCCTCTCTAGACACTAAAACTCTACAATGTTCAGACTTGTAAGTAACCAGTGGTACCAGAGTATTGTACAGTCAATGTTAAATAAAAGCCAAAACTGGAATGTGCAGACAATAGGATTTGGGTAACTCGTGTGCTGTCCCTTTGTTTTGTCTGGTTAGTCCTTTTTTAACTCCTGTTCCTCAGTAGATGGGTATGTTCAAGATCTCCAGCTCCTGCATCCTGCTTAACCCAAGGCTGCACCAGGGTTTGCCCAGGGACCACGACCTGCTGCTGGTGTGAAGTCAGTGTTGTAATGACTACAGCTTGTTGAGGTGCAATACCTGTACTCCCAGAGTAAGTTACAGTAGGTCTTACTGTTTCTGTCACAGAAAGGATCTGTTTGGACTGCTGTACTCCTCATTTGATGTAACAATGCTATTAATCTAAATATTTGTAAATAAAGTACCTGTATCTAGATAAACCTCCCTGCTGTGTGTTACTTGCTCTGGCCCTCTGTGCTGAGGGTGGGACCTCTGAGAGGGGAGAGCTCCTTGGAGTGCTGGGCTTTGTGCTCAACCTTCACCTGGGCCTTACTTGGTACAAACTTCACAGGGTTTCCCAGAGGAATCTGCCAGTGGTTCCCAGAGCTGCTCTCTAAGGGAAGCAGGGCTGGGTGGTGTTTGTTCCCAGTGAACTCTGACAGTGGCTGCATAGAAGAATGTTATCTTTAATGAGGATGAGAAAGGCAATGACAGACTGATGCCAAAGCCGATCCCTGGAAATGGGTGGGGAGGGCTGGGACAATCCCTGCACAGCCACTGCCCTGTGTTGGCCTTTTACAAAGTGGCTTTTCCTCTGCTGAGGAAAAGTTGATTGTATTTTGTTAAGAAGCCATTGTCTGTATCCACCTGGTTCAGACCAGTGATGCAGCCAAGCCTTGGGAGAGGAAGAGGTGCTGGCCCAGCAGCCAGGGACAGGGACAGAAATGGCAGTGCTGGACAGGTTCCTGCAAGGAGGAGCCCAGCATCTGGGGCATTCCCACTGCCCAGGGCAGGCCAGTATCATTGTCCTGGAGAGCAGCTTTAAGGACAAGAATCTACAACCACCCCCAGATAAAAGCATCAATCACAAAAGTTTATTTTAAGGAAGTATCCAAAATAATTGTATTTTAAACCTCCGTGCATTTGGCAACAGCTCAGGCCTTGTAACAAGGTTTCTTTAAAGTGGGAACTGGCCACTAGCTGAACTCATAAAGAGGAGGTTGGTTTGGATACGTTTAAATACACATTTAAAATAATTTTTTAAAAAATCGCAACTTACATATCTAACCCTGTTGTCAATTGTATAAAACCTTCACAGTACAGGCCTTGCAGCAGCTGGTTGTGAGTGCTGGCAAAGGCCTTTCCAGACAAGGCTCACCCAGTGAGGTAGAACTCTTCAGAGGGGGCACCTGAGGGCCTCTGTCCAAGCTGTGGATGTGCTTTGGGCTTTGCTTTTAAAGTGAAGCCACTTTTCAAGTAACACTTGTACCTTAAACCGTTACAAAAGAACACTTTTGTACCAGGCTGGGGTGGAACCAGCTGTCCTAGAGGTTCAGCCCCAGGGCTGAACAGTTAAACCAGGAAAGTTCCTGAAAGACCAGGGCTGGCAACAATTTCTGCAGCAGTAACTGCATGTGCAGGAGAGCTCCCAGCAGCTCGCACCCAGACTGCTGCACGACTCACAAGCCTCAAGCAGCAGTGACAGCAGCCCTGGGAATGCTGTCACTGGGGAGGCACAGCTGCCCCCTGCTCCCTCAGCCTCGCAGCCACTGGTGTGTGGTTGAACTGGCCTGAAGCCACATCTCACCTCTGGCCTTCACTGAGAGATTCCTTGGGAGCTGGAATGCAGCACTGGTGATCCCAACAAACTTCCCGGGCTCCTGAGGACCTGGAACAAAACCCCAAACCACTGTGAGGAAAGCTCAGCCTTTCCAAAGCCATCAGCCACTGCCAGAGCAGGGCTAGAGTGTGATCATCACCTTCAGAACCCCTGCCCAGCCTCGGGGAGAGGCTGTAACAACTCCCAGTGAGAGAAGAACCATTACACCCCCCAGATCAGAGCTCTGGTCCGCAGCAGAACATTACCTGAGCTTTTGTTACATTCAGGGCACTGTGAAGAGATCCCAGGCTGGGGCTGCCGGGCAGGAAGAAGGAATCCGAAGCAGCGCTGCTGACCAGCTCATCCAGCACCTGGAGCTGGCGCTGCAGGCTGTGCAGGCTGCCGGCCGTCTGCCGCTTCCCCTGCAGCAGCACCTCGGCCTGCTTGGCCAGGCAGCGCCGCAGCTGCGCCTGCAACACAGCACGGGCCCCGCGCTGGCAACACGGCACGGGGAAGAGTGGGCTGGGGACACGGCGCTGGGAACGGGAATAGTGGGGTAGGAACGGTGGGCTGGGAACACGGCGCTGGGAACGGGAATAGTGGGGTAGGAACGGTGAGCTGGGAACACGGCGCTGGGAACGGCGGGACTGGAAACGGCGGGGTGGGAACACGAGACTGGGAAGAGTGGGCTGGGAACACGGCACTGGGAACGGCGGGGTGGGACTGGGAAGAGTGGGGTAGGAACGGTGGGCTGGGAAGAGCAGGACTGGGAAGAGCAGGACTGGGCACATCAGGCTGAGCACACTGGGCTGAGAACACCACGGGTGCTCACACCGGGCATTGGCAGCACTGTGTAAAGTCAGCCCTAAAGGCTGGAAGGTTGTCTCACACCACAAGCAGGGGGCCATGGGTCTGGGAGTTATTTTTAAATAAGCTCTGTTTTGATGGCCATGTTCTAACTGAGCCTGGACCTTAAGGAGGTTGTGGGTGGTGCTGAACTCCTCTGTCATGTTGCTGATATACCACAGGATGATTTAAATGAGAGGATCTTGTTGGAATACTCCAACATCCAATTAACTGTCAATTAAAATTACTCATCTTGCTACAGCTTTTACTGTTCCTACCCAAAGCTCCTCTCTCTGGTCATTGCAGAGTGGATTGGCCCGAACTGAAGGAGGATCCCCACTCCCCCAGGTTGTTTAGATCATGTTCTGAAGGGGCCCAAGGGATGGGAGGGGCACAGATGTGGCACCTTGAGCCTGTCCTCCTGCTGCTGCAGCTTCTCCTGGAGCATCTCTCCCCGCCACTTCTCATCCTTTGGGGAAAAAAAGCACATTCAGCCATGGGGAGCAACACAGCACCAGGAGCAGCAGCTTGTCCAAAGCTATTTACCAGTAAGAAGACTCTGGAAATATTGAACTTTTCTTCCAAGGAGAGGAGCTGTCTGTCAGCAGCACTGCAGGGAGCAGTCTCTGAGTTAGCACTCTCACACTGCAGACTCCTCTTTCCTTCAAATGATGCTTCCAAATCTTCCAGCGGGTCTGGAGATGACAAGCGTGAGGATTTAAACCCTGTCCTAATTTCATTTTCAACCTCCAACTTCAGCAAGGTTGCTGCACTCTCCATTTCCCTTTGTGTCTCTTCCAGGCCTTGGGTTTTAACCTGCAGCACAGAACAGTTGGGTTACAAACACCAGTCCTGAGGGCTTTTCCTGTGTAACTGAGCAGGGCTGTTGTGGACATGGAGCACTGCAGGCAGAAACCCCAAAGCCTCTGCCCTGCTGCAGCCCTGGTTCCAGTGCTAACTCTGCCAGGGAAGCCCCTCAGATGGGAACTCCAATTACCAGGAGTTGTTGACCTAACCCTGCCACACTCTGACCTTGCAGGGCCTTCCCAAATGTGACAGAAACGGGTGTTCCATCATTCTGCTCTTTTAAATGACCCAAACCCCCAAACTTTCTCCACTCAGCAAGGACTTACTTGCAGTTTCCTTTCTAGCTCCATCCTTTGCATTTTCTGTGTTTCTCTCAGACTCAAGAGTTGTTTTTCTGCTTCTCTCCTCTCTGACAATATCTGATCTTGCAGCTGCTTTAGCTCAGACTTGGAGACCTCCAGTTCTTGCTGAAGACACTGTATTTCTCTGTCTTTTTGTTGTAACTGTAATTCTTTTTCTGAGAGCTGATGTTCTGTAATGAACATTTAAAAAAAAAAAATCCTGATTAGCAAAAGCTTATCTTGGCCCACTTCATATACAGCAAGAACCCAAGCAAGATGGACAAAAATATTTGTTGTGCCATTATGCTCAGCCCCCAAAGACAGTGGCAGGTCATTTGTGCAATGACTCTTACTGCTTTTTCTGATGCTTTCTTCAAGAGCTGCACACCAGGACTCCTCCTTTTCCAGCCTCCCAAGGTTTTCTTCTGCCAGCTTGACTTTAGCTATTGCCTGCTCCAGTTTCTTGTGTTGATCTGTTAGTTCCTTTTCCAATAGGATTTTCTGATCCTTCACTTTAGCTGCACATTCTTCCAGTTTTTTCCCTTCACGCTCTGAGTTTTGCTTGAGGCGATGAAGAACCTGCCAGAAACCCCCCCCACTCTGAGCTTGAACCAGCACCAACTCAGGGAGAACAAAAACCATCACTGAGAGACATGAGAGGAGTAAAACCAGCATAAATTGGAAAGAACTCCAGTCTAACAGTCCCTACTGACAAAAGATGTTTGTCAGTTTTTCTTGCCCCTCTCATTTTCAGACCAGCTCCCTCAGTTTTTCTTTTGGGTAACACTTGGCTGAAACTCCTCACCCAACCCGAGCTAATTTGGCTGAACCAATGTGTGCTTTTGTGATTATTTGTACACTCACACCTCAAACCTTAAGGTCAGGAGGAAGTGAGGCAAGTCAGAGGGCTCATTACCACTTCCTGTTGGGTGACTTGTGTTTCCTTCTCTTCAATCTTTTTCTGGAGCTGCTGCAGTTGCTTCTCCCTCTTCCTGTGCCTCTCCTGGCATTCCTTACGTTTCCTTAAATACTCTCGGATCTCCTCTTTCAGGGCTGCCTGCTCTCTGAGCAGCTCCTCCTGCTGCCTGGAGTTGTTGTGCAAATCCTGCAATGGAAAACAAAAGCACACGTGGCAGGAGGAGCTGGGAAGAGGAACCAGCCCCAAAGGTTTGGGTTTGAGAGAACAGAGCTGATCACTGGCACACCCAGGGCTCCTTCCATTCAAGCCAGCCACAGAGTGAATTAACACAGAAAGAGCCACTACATAAAAAGCCAGAAGGTGCTGCTTGGTTGGTTTTTAAATTATTTTTTTCCTAAGAAACAATAAACCCACTCGACACTGGGTGAGAAGAAGGCAATAAAGCAATCCCTGTTGTCAGCTCTGCAGGGCTCTGATGCTGAGCTGTGCAGACTCCCAGAGTGACCACAGGGCTGTGTGCCACTACAACCAACCTGTTCCACGAGGTGAAGCTGCTGCCTCGAGGCATTCAGTTCTCCTTGCAGTGTTTCCAGTTCTTCCTTTTTCCCTAGAAAAGTATTTGGTGACATTTTCAATCAGCGGTTTGAAATATCAATACAGAGAAATTCTCTCTTTTCATGAGCAAGGAGTGAATAACACAAACACAGTTTATGAAATCTCCATCTTTTCAATATGTTAAATCCCTTCTGCCTTTGGACATCTGAGCATGCTGAGTGTTTAATATCACACAGTTCAGTTAAAGTGTGTCTTTTAACAGAATTTCCCTTAAAATGTATCACCTCTTAAACCCCAAAATTGATCTTTACCCTGAAGATCCTCCTGGACAGCAACAACCTCTGCATTCAGTGATTTCTTCTGCTTGTTCAGTAGCTCCACCTCCTGCTGCAGGTTCTTAACATCCAATTCCACTTTTTCCATGTTGGACAGTACAGTTCTGCTGCTGTCTTCAGCAGCAGTTAAGTCTCTGTAAAATGTGAACCATATTCTTGGTTAGCTGGAAATCCTTGGTGAGGACTTGAAAAATGTCAATAAAACCCTCTGAGCCCAAGGGGATGGCACCAGCAGTCAGAGCAAGACAAATGTCCAGTTCCAAGATGCAACACTTCACTTTTCCTAACAGTTCTCATGGCATTGCCAGGATTTAACAAATGCTGCTGATTCATCAGCTCCATTGCTGAATATTTTTAAAATCTGCTGTAGAGAGGCTTAAAGCAAAAGCTCCACAGAACATAAGAAAATGCCTGTTCTGTATCACTGGGCACAGCAGAGTTAGAGCTGTAATTTTAATACAACAAACAGACATTCCAACACTTCCCCATCCCCTCTGATCTCTGCAGAAAAAAAAAGACATTCCCCCACCTTTTGGTTTGTGACAACTTCTTCTCCAAACTCCTGGAGTCCTCTTCCAGCTTCTCCTTCTCTCTGCTCAGAGCCTCAATGTTGTTTTGCAGAGTTCTCACCTGAGAGCTCAGCTGCTCGTTCTCCTCACGCTCCCTCCTCAGGAGCTGCTCCTGCCAATCCACTTCCCCTTGCTGACACTGAAATAACCTCTGAATGTTCTCCAGTTTTAACTTCTCCTAGGAAAAACAGGTGTGGTGAGCACCACGTTTATATGGTCCAGCAGCAGAACAAGTATTGACATGCTCGGCTGCAGCCAGAGTGATTTGAGTGCATTTATTTAAGGGAGGAAGGTGACAACAGGATGGTTCCAAGTAGCCTGGGGACCTTTTTAATGCTAGAGATCATCCAGTCCCTTCCACACTCAGTGCTTGGAAGTGAGGACACAGGATCCAGATAAAAAGTCTCTGGAAGCTCCTAAAACCCATCATTCTACAGCCAGAGAAGAGCTCCTGTGCTCCCTCTCTCCCACATGCACCAAAAAATCCCATTATTTTAAAGGGCCTAAGCAGCCTTAAGACTTTTCTGTGATAAGCTGAAATCAGATTAGAAACTGATTGATTTAAAAGCATCAGGACTCTGTTACCCACAGCTTAGGAGAGCCACAGATCTCCCAGTTTCTGCACCAGCCACAGAAGCATTTCTTACCTCTAGAACAGCCACCTGGGTCTTTTCCAGCTCATTGACCTTCTGCTCATGCTGTAGTTTCAAACCTTCCAGTTCATTCTTCTCAAGCTCCAGCATTTCCAGCACATGTTTCAGCTCTAGTGACGTGAAATAAAGAGCAGTTATTGGATTAGGATGTGGAGAGCTAAAGAGCTCTGTGTGCTCCTTCCCAACCTGCACAAACCCCAGCAAATCCCAGGACATACCCATCTTATGCTTGGTGATTTGCCCAAGTATTCCTTGAAGATTTTCCTCCTCCTTTCTAATATCCTTCCTTAGGAGTGAAAGCTGTGCTCTTCTCTCATTCATCTGCACATCCAGTTCATTCCTCTCAACACTAAGCTCTCCCAGGAGTACTTTTATTTCCTGTAAGAATGTGTCAATGTTACAAGGAATACCAGTCTTTGGAATTTTAAATGAATTTTTCCTTTAAACTGAAGTTCTAAATATTTATAAAATTACTTAACAGTCTGTCATCAGTATTCTGGTGTAACAAACAAAAAATACAGAGTATTTAATTTAAGGTCTTGTTTGCTGATGATTTAGAGTAGCAATTCTGCAAAGATTTTGATTTCCAAATCTTACCACAACATTGTCCTTCAAGTGAAAAATAGGCCTTAAAACAAAACCAGACAAGAAGCCCTCACAAAAGAAAATAAACCACAAAATATAATTAGCCCTGATACTTGGTTTTGATTTCAGCAGGGAAGTACAGAATCCTCTCTGTGCAAATGGGGATGGGGACAGACTGGGGCAGCTGTCTTGTGTTTTACACACACTGATCACACTGATTTCCTTCAGCAGCTGCTCCTCAGCAACAGGAAATCATTCACAGACTTATATTTAATGTAATTCAGCTCTCAAGGGACCAATTCTGTAAAAATTACTGGAACTGGGGAGATCTTTGTGCATCTGGACCAAGCTTCTCGTCACACAAACCCATAAAATTCCATGTTCTACTTCTCAGGGGCAAAACTGATGTTATGGAAACCTCCTGGAATGTTTGTAGCACTTCAAGTCTTTTGCTATAATGATTTGAAAACTCATTTGGGACTCTTACCCTGATTTGGCAAAGTTTTTCATGTGCTTCAGTCTCTCCATCTCGAAGAGCTTCTTGGAGGTCACCTTTCCTTTGGGAAATGCAGTCCTGAAGGCCATGGAGCTCTTCTGTTCTTTGAGTCACCTGCTGCTCCAGGAACAAGAGCTCTTGCTGCTGAGCAGAAATCTACAGTGGAGAAGTTTAACAGAAGAATTAGCACAAGTTTTTGTAGCTAAACATGAAAAAAAAAACCCCACATGAAAAAGTGAATCAGAGAGACTGGGACTGTAATTATGAGCCTAAGGTCAATTCCAACAAAATGGATAGCCCAGGGTTAGTAGGCCAAGCCTCACCTGATCTTTCAATGTTTCCAGTTCAGTTTTCTTGCCCTGAACAAGGCTCTCTGCCTCTCTGATGATTTGGAGATGCTGGCCCTCGTTACCTTCTGCAAGGCAAATATCTCCTTGGAGCTTCTGAAGACTGAGAGAGAGGATAAAAACAGCAGTCAGAAGAAGTGAGAATATCTTGGGCAGTGACTCACTGGAGGAGGACATGTTTAACTTAATACAGTTCATGGTAAATTAGAAGTCCTCACCTTTCAGTGAGCATTTCTATTTCTGGTTTAGTGACTGCAGCTCAGAGCCTCTTGCAGCCACCATTTTGTTGATTTCCTTCAAAACACCTTCTTGTTCCCTCTTCAGCTGTTCCAAACCCCTCGTCTCTGTCTGTAATAACCTAGAAGAGCATTTATGCCTTTTCATATCAACATTTTACCAGCTCTCCTCTCCAGAAGTGTCTGGATAGTGGAAAGAACCCAGTCCTTGTCCTCAGCCCGTGGGACACAACCCCCCAGGAGCACTCAGGGTACCTGAGCTGCTGAGCTGCTTTCACCAGTTTGGTGGCTGTCTCCTGAGCCCTCTGCTCCAGCTCCTCTGCCTCCAGTTCAGTGCAGGACAAATGCTGCTTGGCACGCTTGTACTTCTGCAGAGCCTCTTTGGTCTAAAGCAAAAATTGAACATTGACACAATGCATTCCACCTCATGCTGCATTTGCTGTTTAAATGTGAGCTCCTGGCTTGAATATTCCACCTCAGCCTTCTCCCTCTTTCTACCATGACCAACTTTTTCTCCTCTCTTGTCCAGAGCAGAAAACCTTCCTCCTCTTCAACAAGGACTAAACCAAGTTCTTCCAGCAGTTTATTTCCCCACTTATTTCACACAGAAGCATTTTAAGAGGCTCCAGATCACCCAAGTGAAAATAAACTAGACAAACAAAACAACACTCCAATCCTTCTGCCCTCAGGGTCTGCCTTCCCTCACCTTGCCCCGGGTGCTCTCGAGTTCCACCTGAGCCTCTGTGAGGAGCCTGTCAGCCTCCCTGAGCTCAGCCCGACGTTTCAGCAGGGTCTTCTCTGCACATTCAATCTCCTGTGCAACATCTTCCTGCTGCTGCAGGGACTCCTCCAGCTGCAGCTCTGCAAGGAGGCTGCTGCCGTGGCCGTCGATGAAGTCCCTGAGAGGTCAGGATGAAAAGCACAGAATTAAAACACAAAGATGCCAAAGATCTGGGAGCCTCTTGAAGTTCTAGAATTGTAAATTAGTCAAAAAGCTGACTTTTGCTGGGACGAGGTTGAAGGGGTTTTTATGTGCACGTGCTTCCCTTCAGGGCATGCACTGCTCCCACCTGTGTGTGCTCCGTTTCTGAGCCGCCCGCCGCAGCTCTGCCACTTCACACTCCAGCTCTTCTCTTTCCTGCTCAAGTTCTTCAAGGTTTCCATGCAATCTTTCCACCTCCTTTTTGTATTTATGCTCAGCTGCCTCTGAGCATTTCCTTTGTATTTCTTAGACTTCAAGTAGCACACAGTGTCTTCCAGCCTTGAGACTTCACTCTCCTGCATACAGGGAACAGAACACAATCAGGATCTATTTTCCTGACACCCAGGAGCAGCTCCAGCTGCCAAAGACTGTAACCAGCCCCAGACCCTTCCTAGCAGGGAGTTTTTCCTAAACCATTTGTCAGTCAGCTCCCAAGGGTTCCAGCTGCAGCCCTGGCTCTTACCAGGTCCTGATGCTCAGGCACGTTGCAGTGGAGCCCTCCCAGGGGAATGAGTGGCACTGTGAAGTTTGGAGGCAGAGTGCCACAAACCAGAGGGGGTGGGCCATGGATGATGGAGCCAGGAGCAGCTGCAGCTCCAGGGGCTGCTGCAGCAGGAGGGCCATTAAGCCCCACACCCTGAGGTGCAGGGGCCCCATCTGGAAGGGCTGTGTAAATAACTGTGCCCGGGGCTGGGACAAAGGCAGAGGCTTCAGGGACAGGAGATCCTGCATTTCCTTCACCAGCTTCTTTTGCTCTTCTACCTTGAAAAGAGACAAAACCAAACATGTTATTTTTAATCATTTTTTTCAGTAGAGATAGTCTTCAAACACCCATTTTAAATTCTATGTAATTTACAAAAAGGTAACAAATACTGCTTAAAGAAAGTTATTCAACAATAATAAACATTTATATTCACTCATGCCCATAAAAAAAACAAACCTCTGTGAACTCTAAGCAAGTCCATCTTTAGTCTGCTCCTAAACATTCTGAGACTGACACTGACTTACCTTTGCCAGAATTTGCTTTGTGCAACCTATTTCTGGCTGGTGAATAAACCCAACACCCTTGGCTGGGCAAGTCCTCCCTCCCACAGGGCCCGTCCTGAGCATCCCCTCTCCTGGCTGGGGATGTGCCACAGCACCCCAAACACACTCCAGAGTCTTTGGTGCTGTGGGAAGCAGGAGTTGAAGCCTTAAAAAAAAAAAAAAAAAAACACAGCATGTGTTAATGTAGAAATGACAAATCATGGCAAATAAAGGAGTTGTTGTAGACACTCTAATGATTTTTCAGAACAGGCTACCCATACTCTGCTGTCTCTCAGTTCTAAGCATGATGCTGCTTTAAAAGCACTAAATATATCTTAACAGTGTTGGTTTTAAATTCAGACAATTATTCTTTTGAAAGAAATGTTTGTCTGTAACATCCCCTTTTAACCCTTTCCTAAATGGATTTTCAGTCCTGCCCACTGAACAGTTCCCTCCCAGTGTTATACACCCTGGACTCCTATCAGCACAGTAAAGGGCTTTCTTTATCAGGGAACTTTTGTGTGTTTTATTTCACTATTTCTCCTACATGCCAGTCAAGATTTGTTCTTAAATTTCTCCCAAACCTGCTAAATTTATAATGCACTTTCCCCCATCAAAGGGCTTTCCACAAGGCAAACAATCCATAAAAGAGGATTTTTACTGCTGACCTGTGATGATGGCATGTAGCACCAGTGCCCCCCTCTTTTCAGGGGCTCTGCTGCACTGCTGCTGTGATCATTCTGCTGGGAGAGCACATTTCTGAGGGCTGCAATTTCATTCTGCAAGGCCTCAATTTCATCTTTGTTACCTGGAAATGAAGCACAGTTTTAGAATCATCTAAAGCAAATAGTTAAGTAGATACTGCATTCAACTTTTGCTCTCAGTGTTATCCAGTTAAACTGGAACTATATTTTAAAAAATTAATTACTGAGGGAAACAAATTAAGTGTTATCTATAATGACAGACATACACAGGAGGTTTGGTGGTTTAAGATTGTGGAAATACAAGTTCAGATCCAGGTAACTGCTGCTCATTTTCCTTACCCAGAGCTCTGACAATGTCCTGGAGCAGTTTCAGTGAATGCTCAGCACAATCAGTGTTTTCTGAACAGCTGTAAAAAGTGCAAACTAATCAACACTGACACTTATCCTGTATAAACCTGTAGAGAAGGATATTCTCAACACTACTCTCCAGATTCTCAGTTCAAACAGTGAGAAATGGGGAATAATAATCTTCTGTATCCCTGTCTATCTGCAAGAAGTGGAGAGAAAAGAGAAATCACCTGTCCCAATATTATTCAACAACCATTTCAAACGGTCAATCTCTGCTTTTTGCTGTTCCACAGCTTCACTTAATTTATTAATTTCAAACTTCTGAGTGCTTGATGCAACGGTCTTCTCACCAGCTTTCTCCATTTCCTGCAGAACCTATTTGAAACAGAAGCTTTAATCACAAAAAGCTCCCACCCCATGTCACAAAGCTGTTCTTCCCATCCCCTCATATCAGAGATGTTTGAGTGAACAGGTGATGGTTTTCCTTGAAACTCAGCTGCTCCAGGCAGAGAGGTTTTCAGTCTGTTCTTGGGCAGGTGTCAGGGGAGGGAAGGACACTGTGATTTGGGAAAACTAGATGGGAAAAGGGCAGGGCAAGAACCTCTAAACATGACATTTCCAGAAACTCGATGGTACTTTATCATATAACACAGAGCAAACAACCTACTTGCTCTTCCTTCTCCTTCAGGAGTTGTTGTAGCAGTTCTATTTCTGCTTCTGCTCTGGCAAGAGCCTGGGAAGCACGAGCTGCCTCAGCACAGAACTCTTGGGCTTCCTCAAGCTCCTGAAATTGAGATTTTCATTTGAGCTCTAGGTTGCAGGAACATTTCTCAGGCTTGAGACGTGTCATTGTGAAAAGTTAACCATTGACAAAGTATCAGCACATGACTGTTCTGGAACTCTAGATTTATGTAAAATACTGTTTCTCCTTTAACTTTACAGTATTGGTACAGAGGAGATGTTACTGTGTAGTCAAAAGTGCTTCCCAGCTGGAAAAAGAGTTGCCAGTCCTTTCTTTTGTTTTCCTGTCTTACAGAACAATGTCTTATCTATTGTTTGCCTTTCAATTAGTAAGAGATTAATGATCTTCCCCCTGCCTTTCCCTCCCACAGCAGGAACCTGTCCATACCCAAATCTCCTCACCTCTGCCCACAGCAAGAGCTCCTAAGCAGCTCAGAACTATGCAGAGGAAAGCTCTGAAGCTCCTTTGAAGGACACCAGCACTGCTCCCACTGCAATGGCATTAACAAGCAATTCATTACTTCCCCCTGCTGATTTACCTCGGCTCTCTGCTGGTTAATCCTGAGCACAGTCCCCTCCAGAGCCTTGAGCTGGTTTGCAGCTATGGAGAGCTCAGTGGCTGCCAGCTTGTCTGAGGTGATCACTGCTCTCTGCAGCTCCTTCAGTTCCTTATCCAGACTCAGCACTTGCATCTGTGCCCTGGCATCTTCTAGTTTTTTCTGAAAGCAGGAAAATAGACTTTTACAATGTACTGTCTTTCATCCTCCCCCTCAACCCATTTTGTATTATTTAGAAAAGTAACCTAAAGTGAGGACAAGCAGTACAATTTAAGGGAAAGATGTTCTATTTAACATTTGTGTTCCTATGTGTTGTTTTAGCTTGGAAAGCAAAAATTCACAAGTTTTTTTCCTTCTTCCCTGAGCAATCAGACAGTGCATGGCCCTGCCCTCTCCCATTCTTACCCTTTTCTCTTAAATTCTCCAGCTGAACAAGAATAGCCTCTTTTTCTTCATCTGCCTCCTGGAGCTGCTGATCAGCCAGGCCTTGAATCTCTTCCATGCTCTTTATTTTTTCATGCAAACACTGAATTTCATTCTTTAACTGATGGACCTTGTTCTTATTTTGCCTGTTTTCAGCTTTAACCTGTAAGTAAAATATGTTAGAATAAGTAGCCAGAAATTTTTTTCCAATCAAAAGCCACCCTGTTTTAATTATTTAATTAATTTCTGGGAAAGGCAGTTACCAGCATACTTTGTATCAAAACTGTAACTGTAGTATTTTATGAGTGCCTCAGTTATTTTATTAGAGTTCTGTACAATGATCTTTCAAGAAGGTTCAGAGCTGTATTTTTCTAGTGGTCATTAAAGTCTTTGTTGCCTCTGATCATTGACTAATTCAGGTAATCAGATAAAGAAGAGGAAGACTATTGATGAAAAATCAAATCAGACTCCACTGTTACACAAAGGACAGAGCACAGCAAAGCTTCCTGAAGTGAAACTTGATCCTTCAGCTGCAGGTTCCATGTTTTAGACTAAGCTGAAATCGTCTCACTCTTGCTTTGTTGTTTGATACATGCCTGTCTGTATTTCTCCTGTATTTCCTCCAGTTTTTCCTGTTGGGATGCCATTTCTTCCTGCAACTGTCTCTGTCCAGCCCATGCCTTTTCTTTTTCCTTCTGTGCATCAGCAAGGATGTCACTGAATTCTTTCTGCAGACTTGCAAGGCTTTTCCCTAAAATGTCACCTGAATTTGGACACCTGAAAGAAAAACAATCCAGGTTCCAAGACAGAAAACAGTGATTTGAAGCTGTGATCCCAGATACTGAAATCATGAATGACAAACAGTGCAAGACTGAGACATGCTGTGTAATTCACTCAGCTCAGGTTGGAAAAGCCCTCTGAGATCATCAAATCCAACCATTCCTCCAGGACTGCCAAGGCCACCACTAACCCGTGCCCCCAAGTACATCTAAATATTTTTTTAAAATCCCTCCAGTGCTGGTGACTCCACCACTGTCCTGGGCAGTCTGTTCTGCTGCTTGGCAACACTTTCAGTGAGGAAAATTTCCCAGATATCCAACCTGAACCTTCCCTGGCATAACTTGGGGTCATATCCTCTTGTCCTGCCCCTTTCACATGCTCAAATCTCCCTCTGTTTGTACTTTTATTCCACTCACTTCATCTCTCCTGCTCCTGTCTGAAGCTTTTGCCTGAGTTCATTTATACAAGCCATGACATCCTCAGGATGAAGTAAGTTACCAACTGCATGGTTTAGCTGATTCTGGAGATCTTTAAGCTGTTGTTTAAGGACATTATTGTCTCCCTAAAAATAGACACAAAAAAATCCACACAAATGTAAGCAAACAAATCCACAAGTGATAAAAGCTAGAAAATTTAATATAACAAATACTTCACCTGTAATTGCTTGAACTGTAAAAGCAACTTGTAATTTTGTTGTTCCATCTCTTCTGCCAGTTGTGCTTTGCTCTGAGCATTCTCTAACAGTTGTCTTTCCTTTTCAAGTTCATCCTGCAGGGCTGACAGTTCCATCTACAAAACCACAAAACCTCCTGATTAATATCCCCAACCTGTCACCCAAACACACAACAGATGTATTTCTTAAAACAGTAACAATATGACAGCACCTACAAAAGATCCAACAAAACAACCCCAAGCAAACCATCTGGACCTTGCTTCAAAGCAAAGTTCTAAGCCCCAGCAAACTGATACTGTGGGACACACCTAAAGCAGCAGCTGTGTGTGATTTAACCTTGGAGATGAGGTGTCCTGGGGTAGCTATCACCTCTGGCAGCACTAAAGCTCTGTTCTTACCTGGCTAAGTTGTTGCAGTCTTTCAAACTCTTCTTTTTGCTGTTTGACTTCAGCATCTCTCTCTCTTAATTGAGCCTCATAGGTGCTGACCTTCCCCTGAGCTCCTTGGAGGGACTCGTTTATCTCTCTCTGCTCCTGGAGTGAACTCTCCAGCATTGTGATTTCCTGGAATTCAATACCCCTTTTAGAAGGATGTACACAGGAGAGTCAGAAGTTAAGAGTGTATTGCCTCCCTTCCCTTTAACTCAGGAACTCCACTAAGATTTGAAGGTGGGTGGCACCTCTGCCTGCAAGGTCAGACCAGTGCTGGCACTGACTGCCCAAAATCGACACTCAGGGTAGAAAGTGGAGCTGGAATGGAAACAGTATTATCCCAGGAGTTCATGTTTACATATCAGGATGCCCAGACAGCCCTGTCACTGGCTGACAGGACAGATCCAAGCTGCTGGCACACACCCCTGTGACATAAGAGCTGACATCAGTGCTGCCACTCCCCCCAGAGCCACCTGCAAACCCATTTGCAGTGATGCCTGCAAGGTCAAGCCTGCATCTCTGAGCCATCTCCCACAAAGCTTTACTGCAGGCCTCAGGATTTAACTTAATCAGCAGATTTACTGCAGGCCTCTTGCCACTGGTTTCAAAGGCCAGATTCTACTCCTGAGGTTTGTGGCCGTTTCATCATGTTATCATATCACAAACTATTTTGTCCAAGGAATTGTGCTTCCCTAGTCCAGTTTAATCTGATCACCAGCTTAGTTTTACAAGTTTATTCTTAGACATCTGAACTTGGGAAAAGAGGTATTAAGCCTTACTTTTCTCATATTTTCTGCATCCATGGCAACCACTTCCAGGTTGTTTTTCTCCTCCTCCAGACCTGCCAATCTTCCCAGCAAAGACTCTTTTTCCTTCTGCAACTTCTTACACTCCTCATTGGCCTGTTTTGCCTGATGCTTCACACTTTGCAAGTACTCCTGCAAGCCAATGATAATACTTTCCAAATCCCTTTTCAGTGCTTCATTTGTTGCTATTTGACCTGCAGGAATGCAAAATGAATTTGAAGTAGTTAAGAAGACACATTTATTTACCAAACAAACCAAACTGCCTTCCTTCATCATTTCAAATGTTTGCAATTGGAGTAAGTAAAAATAGGTACATAGAACTCAGCCAGAAAATATTGGTTTTAAGGTGAGGATTCCCAATATTGCTGTGTTAACCTGGCCACTGGAAGAGTTAAAAGAAACTGCAGCTCTTTGTGCATTCCTGCCCCACTTTCCCAACAGGTAGAAGTGAGGTGAGCACACACAGTTTCCTTTTACATTAGTTGAGAATAGTTTTGTACCCATTCTGCATTTCATTTAAGCAAAGATAAACAAAACAATCCTCAATTCAATTGTTGCGTTGCCCTAAACACAAGAAATACTTGAAAACAGAAATTAAAGTTTACCATCAGTGAGCTGCTGCTCCAAATCCTTGATTTCCTCAGTTTCCTTTGCAATCCTGGAGAGCATCTCATCCAGGCGAGTCTCCAGCTGCTGGCAGTGTTTGTTCATTATATCAAGGTGCTGCTCCTTACTTGCTTTTCGAGCTTTCATGTGAGCCTGTCAAGTAACAGAAACGTACAACAGGGCATCAACACAGATTTAAAAAATCAAATTAGCATTTTGTCTCTGTTCTGCAGTGTCCACTATCAGCAGAAAAGCCACGAGCTCAGCACACACTGGTGGTGCTTTGGGGTTTGTTACTTGTTGTTATTTCCCTCAGTCCTGCCCCACAAAGGACCCCAGATAAGCAGCAATCTGTGACTGCCAGCATTGTCTGCAGGCTCCCCCTGCCCAGGCTGAATAAAGCCTGCATTTATCAATTAGTACTCATGGCTAGTATCTTTCTTCCTGCCTTTATATTTTGTTCTACCACTTCCTCTCTCAGTCAAGAACAAACATGATTTCTCCCAGAACCTTTAATCCTGTCATCCTGCATTGCCCTCACAGCAGATGATGCTTTAGAACATGTCAGGTCAGCACTTGAAGGAAAATACTCTGAACAAATAGCAAGTTGGGCCAGCTTTACAGTTACTGAGTAAATACTCCTAAGCAAATCTTATTTTATTAAAATATTTCTGGAAGATACACTACATAGCTCACACAGACTTTGGCAAGGACTTCATGCATTTAGCATGAATTATCTGATTGTTTCAGCTGTTTACAAAAACTTGGTTATCAACAGAATAAAGTGTTGTTTCTTACCAGTGTGAAATTGCTCAGAAACAACCCAGAAACTTGGGAAAATCCAGAATTATACTGTCATGATTAACTGCATGTTTTTCTTACTACTCAAAACAATAAATCGAGCTAGCAGTAGAAAATTTAAGTATGAGTTCTCAGAAAAAAGAACACTTACAAAGTTGCTTCCATAACAAAAGTAAATGAGTAAAGCCAAAGCTTTTTGGTTTTTTAACGGATTAAACCGGAAGTTAACTTAAACATCCATATCAGCACAGTTCGACTTGTCACCTTGCTAAACACAAACTGTTTTGGAAAGCAGCTTTCCAAAAGCGACATTTCAACAAGTAACACGCGAGCCGCCGCCACTGAGCCATCTTGCTGCAGCTGCTGAACGGCACCGAAAATGCAGTTTTAAAAAGAAACAAAAAGCCACGAGTCCCCGACCACTTACAGCTTTGCCTTTGTCTTTTCTTCCTGAGACAGCACTTGCAGAACGCCCCACCCCTGAGCGGGAATTCATTTGAATAAAGCCCCGGGAGCGGAGTGTCCATGGGGGCTGGAGCTGCCGCTCCCGGCTCTGCTCCCAGCCCCGGGCCCGGCTCTGTTCCAGCCCCGATCCCGTTCCCAGCCCCGTGTTCCCGTTCCCAGCCCCGTTCCCGGCCGTTGGCCCTCACGGCGTTTCCTGTGTTGTGATTCGAAGCGAGGGGCGGCCTCGGGAAGGGCCGGGCCCGCTCCCGGCTCCTGCCCCAGCTCCCGGCTCCTGCCCGCTCCGCTCCTCCCGCTACTCCGCCCGCCTGCCCCGCTCCCGGCTCCTGCCCCCGCTCCCGGCTGCGCTACTGCCCGCTCCGCTCCTGCCCCTCCCGGTCTCCCCCTGCCCCTCCCGCTCCCGGCTCCTGCCGCTCCGTCTGCCCTACCCCGCTCCGCTCTCCCCGGCTCCTGCCCCCGCTGCCCTGCCCGCTACTCCGCTGCCCCCGGCTCCTGCCTCCCCGCTCCCGGTCTGCCCCCTCGGCTCTGCCCCGAGCCCCTCCCGGCCCTGCGCCTGCCCCCGCTCCCGGCTCCTGCCACTGCCCGCTCCCGGCTCCTGCCCGGCTCCTGCCCCCGCTCCCGGCTCCTGCCCCTCCCGCTCCGGCTCCCCGTCTGCCCCCGCTCCCGCTCCTGCCCCCGCTACTGCCCGCTCGCCCCGGCTCTCACTGCCCCGCTCCCGGCTCCCGGCTCCTGCCCCCGCTCCGCTGCCCCGCTCCCGGCTCTGCCCCGCTACTGCCCCGCTCCCGGCTCCCGGCTCCCCTCGGCTCCTGCCCCCGCTACTGCCCGCTCCCGCTCCCGGCTCCTGCCCCCGGCTCCCTGCCCGCCCCGCTCCCGGCCCCCCCCTGCCCCGCTCCCGCTCCGCTCCCCGGCTCCCTCCGCTCTGCCCCGCTCCCGGCTCCTGCCCCCGCTCCCGGCTCCTCCGCTCCCCCGCTCCTGCTCCTGCCCCGCTCCCGGCTCCTGCCTCCCGGCTCCCGGCTCCTGCCCCCGCTCCCGGCTCCTGCCCCCTCCGCCCTCCCCGCTCCCGCTCGCCCCCGCTCCCGTTCCCCCAGGAGCCTCCCCCGAGACGCGCTCGGCCCTTCTGCCACCCAACAGCCGAGGAATTTAAGTTTAAAACTACAAAAGGAGCTTTTAAAAAAAGCAGTGTTTGCGCTTTTTTGTTTTGCTCTGTTGAAATCAGCAAAGCATAAAAATACCTTCGCTTCTCACTTAAGAGCATCCGGCAGGCCCGACAAACCTTCACTGAGAGATAAAAGCTCTTAAAAGCCCTATTAAGATAACTCTGTTTCATTTTAGTTTAATTTCTGTGTTTGCTGTAGCTGAACACAGTTAATAACTCAAAGTCCTGCATCTCTGATGATCACAAAGTGAGGTGGAAGCTGAGCTCTCCTTGGCCCCCCAGCCCGGGAGCTGTGACCTTGCTGATTGTCTCAGCACTGCCAGGACTGCAGGTGACAGCAGAGAAGGCATCAGTCCCCCCAAACAGGCTGGGTAAGCACTGCCAGACACAGATCTTTAAAAGCCTTTAAGGCCAGACTCCACACAAAGATGCACCAAGGATTTCTCACACAGAAATTGTCTGCAAGGCTCTGCCCAGTGTGTTTGTGTAAAGCATAAAGATTTAGTTCTTAACGTGCTCTACAGCACCTGCTGGGAAAAGGAGTTGTTCAAGTGTTGCACCAAAGCTGGTTGGTTTGGTGGGATATTTCAGCTGTAAAGGTTTTTTTAACTTTCAAATTATAAGTTAATGACTTTGATAAGCAAAAGAAAATCTAACTCATGAATGGTCACCTGTTAAAGCTGCCCTTAGTCTTTTGCACAGTATATAAAAACTTGAGATTCTGGATTTACTTACATGCCTTGGATCCTCAGGATTTCTAGAACCAAGAGAACTCTGCAAATCTTCAAGCTCTTTCTGATTTTCCCCTATTTCTCTTTTCTGTTTCTCTATCTGTTTTTTCCAGTTCTAGGGTTTCCTTGCGTAGCTCCTGCAGGATTTGTAACTTTTCACTCAATTTCTGTTCAATTGCTTCCTTGCTGGCCTGGGAGATCTGCAGACAGCATTAGGAGTTGAGTGGTTGGAAATACACAGATGAGCATGGATATATTTAACATTTAAATAAAGAAGCTCCTGGTCACTGACTTTCAGGCAAGTTTAAAAATTAAAAATAGCAATTGATGACAGTTGAAGAAGTGGAAGAAGCTGTTTTAGTTTAATGCTGATAAATTAATTCTTGCTGCCAATTCTGCAGCTACATTGCTTATCAGCTGCACAACTCAACCTACACAGCAGGTTCTTCCAAAGGGTTCTGGGGAGAGTCAGCAATAAATCAGCAGCAACACATGGAACAGATGTCATTAACTGCACTACAGCTCTAACAGCTGATTTATGACCAAGCTCTCCAAAACCTGGAAGGTTTTTCAGATGCTTGACACATGGATTTATGTCTGTACAGTGGCCTCTTTACAAGAATGGGGATAAAAAGTTGTATTTTCTTACATCAACACTGCTTCAAACACCTTCCCTTGCTCTTTGTGGAAAAACTTACCTTTTTTTGAGCCAGAGCATCCTCCAGTTGTTGCAGTTCCCCTGTTACTTTCAGCACTTGTTGCTCTGCATCTCCAATTTCACTTTGCAGCTCTTCTAATCTTCTTTGTGCTGCAGGCAAAAGAAACCCAACACAAACCCCACAATCCCACAAAATACATTATAATGTTGTGTATAGCACTGATACACAGCAGTGTATGAATACATTCATCAGCACAGCATTAACACAGTGATAACCACAGCTAACACATCCTGGTTTCTCAGGAAGCACGTCCAAAGTTTGTTTAACAAGTATTACACAATTAAATTCATGCATGAAATATGAAACCTCCCTAGAACTGTGTTTTCAATAACATGCAATGCTCTCATCCTGAGTTATCTTAAAATAACAGCAGCATGGAACTGTAGCAGTTTTGACACAAAAAATGCATTGACACACTGTTTCTATGCTTCTGTCATGACTGTGGAATGGAATAAACCACACTGACAGACATGGTTTTATCTTTATTTAAAAAAAAAATAAGGTTTTACCTGAGTTAATCTTTTCTTCCTTATCCTGCAGTATTTTATCTAGACTTTGGAGATGTGATTCCAGCTGGGGTTTCCTACAGAACTCCTCTTCCTCCCGGTGCATTTTCCCAACCTGCAGCTGCTGAGCCTTGTCAGCAATGTAGCCTTCCCTTATAAACATATTTCTTTTGTACCTGGCCTTGCCAATGTAGGGACTTTCACCAGGTACATTATCAAGGTCAACCTCCTGAAATGTAAGAAGCAGAGTCTTTATCTCAAAACTATGGCTGCAGTCCAAACACACATTTAGTTCTCTTACAAAGTGTAAAAAGAAAAACCAATCTGAAATTAGAAGAATAATAAGAAAACACATTATATTTAACGTTTTTGGCCTTAAACATTGTTATTTTATATTTTATATTTATTGGAAATTATATTTATTGGGAATTAAACCCAAACAAACCCAACTGGGATGTGACCAATTTGTTGCAGAAGTCTGGAAGAACTTTTTCTTAGCATGTTGAATTTATTTAGATTATATTCAGTCCATTATATTGTTGCACTTAAGTTTTACTCAGACATAACTTAATTGTGGCCAATAATTATTGATCTTTACTTTTCTCATGGATTCCATTCTGGCATTTTTGTTTGCAGGTATGACAGAAGTTGGGCCTTTAATAAAGCAATATCTGTAAGATTATAGGAAAACTAATAAGGCTTTTATTTTCCAAGTTGAAAAATCAAGGGAAACAGCAATTTAAAGATCCACGATTTAAAAAATTATTACCTCTGAGGGAAAATAATTTAAGGGCTCAAATTTTGCATCAATCTTGTAAAAGGCCAGCTCCTGCTCCAGCTCATACTGCTTCTGGCAAGCCCGGGTGAGCTCCACTGTCTTCTGCTTCAGCTGGGAAAGCACAGAAAGCAGAGAGTGTCACTCAGTGGGATTCCTCAGCACTGTCACAGCCAGTGCAGCTCCACAGAGAGCAGGCACAGCCCTGGAGCTGGGAACAAAGCTCACAGCACACTCTGGGATCAGGAATATCACAAAGGGCAATTTTACAATGGGGACTAGGAGGAGACAAAAGCCCCACAGTTAATAGAATACAAATGATCACATGAAAGGCCTTCACGTAACAAAGTGACAAGTTTATTTTTAAAGCTAATTTAGGATAAAGCAATGATTTGGGTATGATTCTTTAGCAAAATCTAGGCCAAAATAATATATATATTTACTGCTACTAGTGAGCATGAGGACTATTAGCACTCATAGTCTGTAAAAAAAACCAAAATATCTCAATTGTCAGGAGTACAAGGTCTATGCGTTTTATTTTAGCTTAACCATGAGCTAGATTGGTTTTGAGGTTATTTTTAAATAAAGGTCCATCATGTGACTTCTTTTTAAATCAACTTTTCACACTGAATACCTGAGGGAGAACATGCAGCAAAATTCCAATAGAGAGTGGAAAGCAGAACTAATGGAGGAAAAGAAATACAACAGGAAAGGCTTAAAGAAAGAATTCAAACCCTGAAAACATCATGCAAAAATCAACTCTGTTTCAGAGAAAACAGGGAAAAAAATAGCAAGAAAATTGTATTCCAAACCACAGTGAATATAAAGCCTCACTGGGACACTTCATAATGATGCTGCTACTTCAGGGAACGTGCAAATACATCCTAGAAATAAAGCAACCATGCAACCCAGGGGCACAGTGGGGCTACCTTGAGTGAGGAACAAAGGCTCTGCAGGAAGGGGACTGTGACAAACCCAGACACCAGCTAAAGGGAGACAGAAGTGAGCCAAGTTTGTCATCCACAGGAGAAGAGTGGGTTCAAGCTGCAAAGTATTTGCTGCTAAATCTCATTACATCAAAAACTTCATTTCAGAAGCAGACTGCTGGTTAGTGTGTGTCTGTTCAAAGAAACAGCTGGAGAAGTACCAGGTATGGGAGTCTGAAGGATAAAATTTTAGAGGACAAGTCTAAGCAGATAAAATCCAAATATTAAGTTCCCATCAGGTCATTCACAACCCAGCACTCTCAAGTCAGTTGGACTTTGCTTGCATTTCATGGCTACCAATGAAAGAGGCTTTAGGATGATGTGAATAAAATACAATTAAACTGCTGAGCATTACCCAAAATACTAATCAAGGGCTACTACTGACATGCAGCTTGTGGGCACATTTTGTTTTTGTAAAAGTAGCAATTTTCTTCCTTATTGCTGCAGCACTTTAGAGTCTGAGCAGTGCAGATATTCAGAACATCAGGAATTTAGCAGCTTAGTCTTTCAACTGACAAAATTTTACACAGAAATACATAAATAATTACTAGAAACAAAGAAGTTACTATAAATCACAGGAGTGATACTGAGTGCTGCTTCCACATACTTACTTTTCCCCACAGAAAGAATACTGAAGGTCAATAATCACTCTCTAAAGAGCTGGAAGTCTCTCGGGTTTAAAATTAAATCTTCAATCATTTGAACTGAAATTCACAACTCAGTGTCCAAAGATTTCCTTAGTGCCAGGGATTGTCTTACCAGCTCATTTTTGGTGCCCAGGTCCCTCTGCAGCTCTTCAAAGCTTTGTCTCTGTTGCACAGCCTTTTCCTTTAGTGACCTGTTGAGCTCATCTTGATGCTGAAGTTGCTCAAGCACTTTGGACTGGCTAAGTTTCATGTTCTCCATCTCCTTTTTTGTGTTTTCCAACTCTCTTTCTAATTTTTCTATCTCTTCTGAAAAACAAAATCAGAGAAACGTTCCAAGAGAAAAATCTTCTCCCTCTAAACTTAAATTTAGTGTCACTCACTTGAGATTTAACAGATTATTACCCAGATTAAACCTCTTCAGAGCTTCCTGCCTGTCATGGTTTGTCACTGGCTGGCCATCCAGGTTTTCCAGAGCCCTCAGGTGGAATATGGTGTACAAGCAGTAGTGAGGCAGAGCTGCAACTGGGTTTCCAGCAAGGAACAGGGAGGTCAGATCTTGCAGAGGCTTTAGTTTAGCTATATCACGGAGCTAAATCAAAGAGATAACAATGCTCAGACATCCTTCTGAGAAGAATTAAACCCCCAGGTTTGAATTTCTGATTATATTGAATGTTCCATGATAGGTATGTATTCAAATTTAACCTTTATGCTAAAGAATAATCTCTAAAACCCTACCAAAATACACAGTATTATGACTAAAGTCACTCCTTAAAATCAAATCATTTCCTCTATTAAAAATGCCACTGCAAAGAGTGTAAATGGAATCAAGCTTTATCCAGGAAATGTCAAGATACCAAGGCCTGTTGATGTATAACCTCCCCAAAAGTTATGTTTTCCCAAACAGCATAATACAGGTTTGTACCTTCAATTCCTGCACAGCAGGAGTTTCTCTGATAAATAACTTTCTGAGGCTCCCAGCTGCTGCATTTCACAGCAGACTTTGTGCAAAGACACTCAGCAATTACTGAGAGAAAGTCAGTCAGTAGAAATCCCCCCCAGAAAGGCAGGGCAGTGCCTGTTTCTAACTCTAATCACTTACTGAGGATACTTTATTCTGTTTCAGGTTCAGGCTGCGCAGGGATTTCAGTTTCTTCCCTACCCACACAGGAATGTGCTCAACCTCATTCCCTGCCAGGCTCAGCTTCTGCAGGTTCTGCAAATGTTCTATGCCTTCAATTTTGCTGAAAATGAGAAGAGAAATGGAATTTGTCATGAAGCACAGCAAATTTAAAGTGAGACTGAGGCATTGTGGATAAACTACAACAAAATCTGTCACAGTTAATTAAGCAAGAGATCAGCAAAAGCATTATTTACTGCCAAGGGCAACTGAAATGAAATTACAGCAGCTTACTGACGAGTACTAAATTAAGACCAAAAATCACAGCATGATTTTCTGTCATTGTTGCAAACTCATTACTTTTGCAACATGTCTTCATTTCAATATTAACACTGTTTTAATGTGTGGTAACTCCATTTTAATAGGAAAAATTTGTTCTTTCTCTCCCAAGAATGTAATGGGACCAAAATGAATCAAAATGAAGTTGTTCCTTGTTTTTCCTTTCCCCCCACAAAAAGGAAGGATCAGCTGTAAAGTGACAGCATGAAGAGCTCCATTTTTAGTGTTTTCATTAAAATTATTGAGGAAACCATGCTAGGTTGTAGTTTACTTGAGCATTTTTATGAGTATGTGTGAACATTAAGTAAACCATGAGTATTATAACGAAGTACAGCAGGATGTGCTCCTGTGACTGGGGAATTTTTTGGATATACAGGAGCTGCACACAACCAAAGTGTGAAAACAGAGCAGGAGCTAAAAGCTACTTTGTCCTTTTCAATTCCTGTTGGGAGAGGAAGTTGTGTGAAGGCAATGTGTAGAAACCCTGGGGTTTGCTCACTTCCCATTGTAAATGCCTCTACTGAAGTGGCAGCTTCTCTGCTGCAAAGGCAGTTTCATAACAGCAAAGATCATAATTCATTGACAGAAAAATTAAAAACAATTAGGAATTTTGCTATTGCATGAACCCTTCAATGCTTTAAACAAGACACCAGGCTTTCAAAAGAGTTCAAAAGCAATTTAGGGAGTTTATGGCCTGCCTGATCATGCCCATTCAGCTTCCTCTCCTAAAAGAAAAACTTATTATATTACCTATAATAATAAACAGCAAAAGTTTAATTAATTTTTAATGCACTTAATTGGGTTACTGCCCACTCTTCATTGTGGTATCTGGAAACTTGCACTTCTGGCTTGGTTTCCAAGGAAAACAAATTAAAGCACAGCCATGGCACCCTGACAGCACTTCCCAGAACTATTTATACTTCGAATACCTCAGAGCTTGTGTTTTTCAGAAAGACCTCAAAGCCTCTTAGTCTTGACATACAATTGGGAAACTCACCTCAAGTGTTCTCTCCTGTGAGAGAACTGACTTAAACAGGAAAGGAAAATCAGCTTGATTGACCCTGGGCTCTTTCCTCTCACCTGATCCTGTTGCCAGCCAAGTTGAGTTCACGCAGCCTCAGCAGTTTGTCCAACTTCTCCATCTTCTCTATTTGGTTGTTACTAAGGTTTAGCACCTCTAGTTTAGAGCACTTTTCCAAGTTTTCTATGTACTAAAGAACAGAAAATCCCTTAGCATAGGGTTTGGATTTTTTTAAAGAGAGAAGCAGCTTTTAATTAATTAAAAATACCAAGTATTTTAATATTTTATTAATCACAGTTTATTGTGCTACTCTAAAACCCCACTTTAGGTTCAGTGTTGGAAAGCTGAATTTTAAATGTACAGTGAGCCAGTCTTCATCTACATAAAAATGAACATGTTATTAAAAACCAAAAACAAACAAACAACAACCCCAAACCAACCAAAACCTTCACAATCCAAAACCTAAAAAATTACATGAACTAATTTGATTTAAACATCATTGTAATGACAATTCTTTTTCATTTGCTCAAGTCTCCATTGCCTTTTTTTTGAAAAGAAGCTGGTTGCAGAAATAGGCTAAGAGAATTAGACTGTGCTGTTTACATCCACTTAAAAGTAACCCTGTATTAAACAATTAATTGTTATTATTTTAAACTTAGTTTAATTTACGGTTATTTCCACTTACCTTAAATTTCTTGTCTCCATCCTTTGGGGAAGAAAGATTCAGTGAGCTTATACAGGCCAGATTTTGCTGTTTTGACAGACCCTTTATAAGGGGTTCAGTTATGTACTTAACCCCTGGGCTAACACCATTTTCACCTGAAATTAAACAGAAAGGATTGATAATTTTTATATTTGTTGTTTTCTTTTCACTGAATACTGGAAAAACACTGAATATGATGCCCCCAGAAGCATTTACAGGAAGGAGTAAAAATCTCATCGTTCACCCCCAGCTTCCATTGCTCCCATTTCCACTTTTTTGTTTAAAAAAAAAAAAAAATTAAAGCAAATTTTTCAGGCTTCTTTCCAACAGATCATCCATCTTTAATCACACAATTCACAGAACACTAGCTTTTAATGCTGGTGGTATGTACTTGGATACCAGTATTATTTACTGTACAATACCTTTCTGAAATTTAAAAGCAGCTCCAACATTTCCTGCTGGGAGATCCAGTCCTTGGTTCCTCTGCTCCATGCTTTTGGGAGCAGCTGGAGGTGTCTGTTGGCCAAGGGGTGGAGATGTGGCACTTGAACTGACAGGTGACATTGGCTGAGGTGTCTGGGATGCTGATGGTTTTCTGCCTGGAGCTTTCCTTACAGAGCCTTTCTTCATTGCCAGAAATGCTGGGTATCACATGGCAATACCTGGAAGAACTGAAAACAATTATGAGTCTGTGTAGAAAGCTAATTCTTCAAGGTTTCCATGACAACAAAGGTGCTACAGAATCTGCCAAAACCCACTTGTCCAGTGGGTACCAGCTTCCAGCTTTCCTGGCACTGGGATGAATTTTACCTTTATACTCCCACCCTTGTACAGCACAGCCCCAGGGACTGATGGAGCAGCTTTGTGTGTGCAGCTCATCTTCCTCCTGTCCTGCAGGCTGTGGTTTACACAAACTCTGCAGGTCTGGGGATGCTCTCAGCTCAGGCCAACAGAGCTGGCAGGCACACAAGCAGAGCATTGGATCCCAACTCTTCCCAAAGCTTGAGATCACCCACTTTGCAGTAAGAACAAATGCAAGCAGAGAAAGGCAAGTGACAAACCCCAATAAATTAGGATCTGTCTAGCACTGGCAATCTCAGAGTTTTCCTTTCTGCAAACAAATTATCCTGTGAGTGCCTGGGAAATCGCAGAGAATGTCAACAGAAACTTCCCTCAGTGATGGCCATGTTTCCCCAGGGATAAATGTAGGGAAAATCCTGTGCTCTGTGTGACAAAGCCCCTGTAGCAACCATCTCCAAGGGACAGAGCTTTACTAACACCTCCACCCACTGAACAAGGAGCACGTTTTAAGACATTTTTTAAGATAGAAAAGTCTTCTGTTAGGGGAACTTGGAGCTTGGTGAGTGATGCCATTGTGCCTTGAGAATACGTTCTTCATTGAGACGGATTCTTTTTTTCTACGAAATTGGAAAGGAAATAAGGACAAGGAAGGGGGCGGGGCAAGAATAAAGGCCACTGTTTTCTACCCATTACTTGGAAGCACAAATCACACAGGATCAGGACAGCGAGACTGGGAGGCGCAGGAGAGGAAGAAAGATGCCGGCGCGCTTGAGAAAAGCCCCATTGGGGCGTTCCTTCATGTTTCAAAGAGCGCACTTCGTGGTTTTATCGCTGCTTCCTGAGCACAGGCTGCGGTTTCGCAGGGGATCTGCGCGGGGATCGGGGCCCCGTGTGCTCCCAGTGCCCCCAGCCCCTCCCGCCCCCTCAGGCCTCCGCTATGATTACCTGCGTTGACATGGTAACGCCGGCTCGCCGCCGCCTCACGGACCGGGCAGGGCGGCCTCGGAGCGCTCCCGAAGGACGGCGCCGCCTCTCAACGCACCTCTCGGCCGCCTCTTTGCCCTCACCGAGCGATCGCCACCCGCACCGCCCAGCGCCGGCCGCCGCGGCTCCTTTAAGGGCGCTCCCTGAGGGGCCGCCCCGCCGCCATTTTGTCCGGTTTGGGGGCGGTGGAGGGGGCGGCAGAGAGGGGCGGGGCTTGGGCTAGGTCACGCCCTCCGTGCCGTTCCCGCCGCTGAGGCCACGCCCCTCGCCGGTCCCGTCTCTGAGACCCGCTTCCGCGGGGCACCCCCCATGCCGTTCCCGCCGCTGAGGCCACGCCCTCGCCGTCCCGTCTCTGAGACCCCCCTTCCGCTGAGGCCACGCCCCGTGCCGTTCCGCCGTGAGGCCCCGCCCACCGTATCATTCCCGTCGCTGAGGCCCCGCCCTCTCCGCTGAGGCCCCGCCCCGACCCGTTCCCGTCCCAAGGCCCCGCCCCCTCCATCGAGGCCCCGCCCCTTATGCAATTCCCGTCGCTGATGCCCCGCCCCCTGTGCTGTTCTCGACTCTGAGGCCACGCCCCCTCTATCGTGGCCCCGCCCCCGCTCGCCATTTCCCGCCGCGTCCCCTCAGGGCGAGTCCTCGGGGTTTGCGGTAAATAAAATCCAAATCGCTGTATAAACATTAAAACCTGGAGGGGTTTTGGTTTGTTTAAAAGTCGAGGCGCTGTACAGGCAATGAAACGTGCTCTGCTGATGGGCGGTTTTTTTTCCTTATCTGTGATTTATGTCTGTCGTGTTAGCGTCTCTGTGGAAAATTGCATATTAATGAGCATTATTGGAAATGCCCGGCTCATTTGCGATGATAAACTCTGCGTGTCCGCTCTAAATCACTGACATTTTCACAGAGGTGTGTGAATAAATCCCTTTTTGACACTTCTGTGTTAGTTCAGCATCTGTGTGAAATGCAGGGTTGAAAAGCCAGCAGGCTTAGAAATGGAGGGAAGGAGCAGAATTAGATTTTTAAAATCTATTTTAAAACACTATTTCAGAGTATTGTTAGACTTTTAAAGCATTTCCACGTGTTCTTCACTATTTGCACCTTTTCCTTTACGTACCACCCCCATTGGTATCTAATATGTATTTTTACCGCTCATTTTAATAATGTTAAGCATCTTACATTCTATAAGCTTTTATTTTATTATTGCTTCTCTCCTAGTTCCTTACCTCTGGTGAGAAGCTGACCTTACAGTAATTTCATTTTATATCGATCAGAAACACTTTTGTAAATTCTTTTCCCGTAAAGGCTGGCCGTGATATTTGTTTAAACTTCAGCATTCTTGCACAACTTTATTTAACTTTGCATAAACCTATTTGTTGAGGTGCTATCCGAGATTATCAGGCCTGCAAGGGTTTTGTGGGGGGAATTTTTTGCAGATTTTAATTTTTTTTTAACAAAATGCTGTTTGAAATACTGTACATTGACAGATTATGCTAATATTCTCATATTGCAGTTTTTATTTGTAATGGAAGCGGTCTGAGAGTTGGCATAAACCTGGAATACAAATAATTAAAATTTGTAAGGGAAAAGTTATTCCAATACAACAAAAAAAAAAATAATGTGGGTCTAAACACATCCACGCATTATTTGATATAACTCAAATGCTTTTTGCTTCAGACACAAATTTAAAGTCACTTTGATTTAAAAAATATTTTGCTAAGGGCAAACTGAATGTGTTTTTTTGTTTGTTGGGGTTTTTCCTACCTCTGAAAATCACTTTATTCTGCTGTCGTCAGAAGGAAAGTGAGGACTGACACAGGATTGCTGTTGCCATATCAAAAATTGAAATTCTAAATTAAAAAAAAATACGAAGTTTAGCAGTTCAGGCTTCCTGGGGAGGCAGCAATAATGTTTTAATAAAGACTGATCTGCCATTAATTATTAACAGTGAGTGAAATGTGCTGGTGACATTTCTGCTCACCCCCTCCATTGCCATCCACAGTTTGCTGCTGTCCCAGGCACGATGACTATTTTAATATATTTTATTGTTTTGCTATTTTCTGGAACGACTTTTAGCCAAGAAAAAACGTAAGTAAAAGCAAATAACAGAATTTACTGGAAACGTTGCTTGATTGTTGTTCCTCTCTTTTGGGTAAATAAATCCAGAATTTAAGTAGAGCCAATACAAAGGGCACTGTCCAAATAGGATTTTAATTAGTGTCTTGCAATAACCTGATTATCCTGTTTGCTTTAATGCTGTGCACCTAACTGAATTACAAAGGGAAGTAAGAAATCTGAAAGAAATTCAGTTCTATCACACTGGTGTTGTTTTTCTATTCCATGTACAGATATGTCCTTACAGCACCAAAGCTCTTCCGAGCTGGGGCCTCTGAGAAAGTTGTAATTCAAGCTTTTGGTTATGAGGAGGAATTTCCAGTCAGTGTTGCCTTAAAAAGCTTCCCAGATAAGCTCGTTGTGTATTCCTCTGGTCGGATCTCCTTAACTCCAGCCAACAAATTCCAGGATGCTGTAACTCTAACAGTAAGGAATTCAGACTTTTCTAACAGTCTATTAGTACATTTAGTGATAAGTTTTATAAAAAGATTATGGTAAGGTTTCAGTTGGGGAGGGAAGGCTAGTGCCCCAATTTTTTGGTCTGAAATTAAAATTACACTGAATAAAATCAGTGGAAAGGAGCAACACTGAGGTTAAACATAGAATCAAGCTATTTCAGCAACATTGCCATCCTTGCATAACTTCACAAAGTTTCTAGATTTGATTCTAGGCAGAATCAAATCAAAGTGCCAACCACAGCAGCAGCTTTGTTGTGGCCAGCATTCATCATGTGCATAAATGGAAATCTGATAATTTGTACTGGGTTTGAACTTGGCTGGTTTAGTTCTGGGCTTAAATAAAATGCAAAATTTCAGAATATCCATATTTTAATGCTCCAGACCATCCTCTGTCATGTAAGCAAGAATAAATCCCTGTGAGTGTTGATATTTTCATTCAGTGATACTCAGCCACAGTGTGGTAATTGCTTTTCAGATACTCTTTACATCCAAAAATACTGTAGGAAAAAAGACATAAAAACCATTTTAATAATCTTCAAAAACCTTTATTTCATCTCCCCCAGGTTCAACCAACAGATTTACCAAGAACAGATAATTCAGACAAGTATTTGTATTTGGAAGCTGTTTCTCCACATTTTACAAGATTTAAAAAAATTCCTGTTTCCTATGAAAATGGGTTTCTTTTTATTCATACAGACAAACCAGTTTATACTCCTGATCAGTCAGGTAGGTAAATAATGCTTATTTCTCTTGATGGGTGTTTAATTTTTAAAGTCTGCTGGCTCTGCCAAGGAATTAGGATTTAAATGTTCTTTAAGCTCTCCATCAGCTGATATTTCATTTTTTTATCAGCAGAATAATACTTTGAATTTTATCACACTGTAAAAGTGAACACTTCTCCCTGCCCTCCTCACCCTAAATGATTAATTTGTGGCACAAAGAGTCAAAGATATTCCTGGGAATTTGTTAAAAATATCTCTGAGATTTTTGGTTGTTTTGATTTTGAGATTAATTGCTGTAATTCTTACAGTGAAAGTCAGAGTTTATTCTCTGAATGAAGAACTGCAGCCAGCTCGGAGAGAAACTGTCCTAACTTTTGTGGTGAGTTGAAATTGAATTTAATATTAATATTTTGTAGCTCTAATAACAAATAAAGGTAGGTAGGTAGGTAGATGGGAAATCAGTATTGCAATCAATGTTTAATAAAACTCTTAGATGTTTTTACAGGTAGCCAGAGATCTTTTAAAAGATTCAAAATTGACTTTGCAAAGTTGGATAGAGGTTTTCACATCCCAGATCTAAAGTTATCCCAGAATTAAAAAAAAAAATAAATCTTTAATATCTGGGAAAATGATTTCTTGAGGGAACTGTAATAATATATGGGGTTTATATTGTTTGTTTCATGTAAGATATAAAAATAATTAATATCTACTGTATTTTTAAGCTTTTAACATTTGGCTTGTTATTACAGTAATTTTTTAGCTATTTTATTCGGTGGAACAAGAATTAAGTATCAGATTTTCAGTAATTTCTATAAATATTTGTGGTTTATGCTTTGAAACTCTTAAGAAAATTATGTTATGGCCAGGCTGCCTCTGAAATCCCAGGATGAAGATTCCCCTTTTGATGAGAACAATCTGTAACTGCTCATTCTTTCCTCTTGTCATTTCAAGGATCCTGAAGAAGTAGCAGTGGATATTTTGGAAGAAAAAGATTTTACTGGAATAGTTTCTTTTCCTGACTTCAGGATTCCTCCTAATCCAAAGTAGATTTATTTAATTTTTTTTTTTTTTGGTGAATTATTAACGATATAATGCTTTTTTTTTATAGTGGCTGTCACAGAGTGGTTTTGTGTGGTGGGCATGATTTGAAACTTGGAGATTTTTAACATTTCACAGAGGGTGGAATCAGGATAGAAATCTTATGGCAGAGTATTCCCCTTAAAGAGCAGGGAGTGGTAGGATTTTAAAGCTCAGTTAAAAAAGAACATTAATGATGATTAAAGCCTTCAGCTGTAGAGATATAAACAGTGACAAAGACGTGGGGAATTTCATATTTCATAGGTGTTTCATACAAATCACCAGCATTTTCCCAGGAACAGCAGCATAAATAGAAAATATCTCTTCAGTTCTCCTTTTCAGTCTTGAGAGGGTGCTGAAGCATTGCTGAGATGGCAGAAGGATGAGAGCAGGAGCTTGAAAAGCTGGCTTATAACTGATTTTATTCTCTGTTTGATTTCAATGCTTTAAAAAAAGTGTCAGATAATTAGTGATGTATCAGAGAATCTGCCCAAAGTAGGCATTGACCACCTGCAAAAATGTGGTCCAGAATTTTCCTCTCTAAGAGACCAGGAAATATTATTAAGCAGTAATAATGATTTTTGCCTTCATCATTAATTTCCATCATAAAAACTGTTTGTTGATATTTCCTAGGTATGGAATCTGGAAGATTAAAGCCAAGTACAAGAAGGATTTTGTGACCTCAGCTGTGGCAAAATTTGAAGTTAAGGAATATGGTAAGTTGATCCCATGCTGTGAACCTGCACTTTTGGTGCTTTCAAGAACCCAAACCCCCTTGGAATGGTGATGATTCTTCAGTGGCTGGGCTGTGGATAAAAACACCCCCAAGTGACCTTTTTTTCTACTCAATTTACAGCAATGCCAAGCTTTTCCATTGTCATCGAGCCAGAGAGTAACTTCATTAGTTCAGATAAATTTGAGAACTTCAGGATTGTTGTGAAAGCTAGGTGAGGAAATTTGGCTGGGAATTCTGAATATTTTGTATCTCTTCTTCTTTTACCTGAGGAATGATCCTCCTGAGTCCAGAATTTTCCTCTTTGCTCTCCTCAAGAAGCTCTTTCATTAAAATCATTTCTGCTGTGAGAAATCTAAGATATCTATTAAGATATCTATTATTATCTATTAAGATAACAGATATCTAAGTGACCCTTCTTAAAATTCTCTCAAAGTCATTATCTTTCAAAGAAGTGTTTAAAACACACAGGCATTTGTTTTCCATCTCTTGCCTAGGCAGTTACTCTTCTTCAAAAAACAAATGCTTTGGTTGCAGCCATTAATCTTAAAAGCATTGATGCTGTTTTATTCTCAGCTACTTTTCCAACAAAAAGCTTCCCAGTGCTGATGTTTTCCTCCGTTTTGGAATAATTGAAGAAGGTGAGAAGAGGATGATGCCTCAGGCAATGCATGTGACGAGGGTAAGAAGCAGCAAGTCGAGTTTGTGTAGAATTCACATGCCTAACTCAGGACTGAGCCAATCCCACTGAAGTTTTTCCATTAAATTTGGTGAGAATGGGCTTCCAGTCATAATTTGCATCCCAGTGGGGACTTTTCCTGTGTAACTCTGTCCTCAGGGGCAGAGAAATGCACTTGGAATGAAATTCAGAGGCAGCATCTGAGACAATGGCATTGCAATCTGGTGTAATTACTCTCTTGGCCAAACTTGTGTGATTCAAATTTCTGTGAAATAACTTCGGTGCTTTCTGTTGCAGAGCAGATGAAATCAAATGGAGACAGGCAGATGAAAATGATATTCTGATTTATTCTGGGGAGTCTGCTCTGCACTAATTATGCCCTTTCCTCATTTAGTGAGGATATCTCTGTGTTATCCTCACCTCTTGATGAGCCTGACAAATTTTGCAATATGTGCCATTGGTTGATTAATTTTAAATAATATTAGGGAATAAAGAATTCTTTATTAAAACATCCCCACCTTTGATTTCCTCTGAAAATGGACAATGAACAGAAACACATTGAATCTGCATGTGGTCTATGTATTATTTCTTGGTTTTTTGCTATAAAGTGATGATTTCTATTTCATTTCCAGATTGAAAATGGAGTTGCTAAGATCAATTTTAACAGTAAGAGAGCAGCAAGTTCTATAGGCTTTGACAGTCTGGAAGCACTGGATGGCTCATATTTATATATTGTGGCATCAGTGTTGGAGTCTATGGGTAAGTTGCTTTTTAATTGTAATTTTTCTTAACACTTATGCAAGTGTGGACAGAACTAGAATAGAAAATTATAAGGATAACTTTCCTAATATCAGACTTCCTTTAATATTCAGTTCTTCCAAAAGCTTGTGAGGAAGAACAGCCTATTCTCCTAGGGATTAAACTCACTTTTGGCTACTTGTTCCATGGAGTGCTGTGTTTTGTTAGGTGGCCTCAGTGGAGAGGTGGAGTCTGCTGGAGTCAGGTTTGCTGTCTCCCCTTACAAGCTGAGTTTGATTGCCACTCCTCTCTTTGTGAAGCCTGGGCTTCCCTTCTTCATTAAGGTCAGTTCCCAGGAGCAGGGTGGTTGCCCAAACCCCATAATGCACAAGCTTTGTGATTTTCTCTCTGGATTACTCTGTGTCTGATAAACACACTTCAATTTCCACTGACCTGTGCATTTTTTGACTCCCCGTTGTAAAAGCAGCTGAGCAGTTTGGAAGATTCTTCCTGAAAAATGTCACCATTTCTTTGTCCTGATGAGCAGGTGCAGGTGAAAGACACCATGGATGACTTTGTTGGGAACATCCCTGTCACTGTCACTGCAAAATCCTTTAGTGAGCAAATGGATGAGACTCAGCTGATATCAGAGGGTTCAGAATCTGGGAGAAGAAGAACAAGCATCAGTGATGGAACTGCTTTGTTTGTTGTTAATATCCCATCAAACAGCAAAATGCTGGAGTTTCAAGTGAGTTAAAAATTTCTGTTAAATTATTTCTTTGAGGGTGAGGTCTTGAGCTGGCTTCTCTTCTGTTAACCCCTCTGAACAACATATTGCAGAATGATTTAAGCATTGTCATTGCTTCTTTGCTTAGGTATGATTCTGTGGTCAGACTGTTCAGACATTTCATTATCTCCCCAGGTAAAAACTGCAGATCCACGGCTTTCAGATGAAAACCAAGCAAGTAAAACCTATGAAGCAAAAGCTTATTCATCCCTGAGTCAGAGTTACCTCTATATTGACTGGGCTTCAAACCACAAAACCCTGGAAGTGGGGGATGTAATAAATATTAATGTATATCCCCAGAGCCACTACATTGATAAAATACATCACTACAGCTACTTGGTGAGTAACAGATGTTTCTGCATAAAATATTGAATTGCAGTTTAATATGGATGGTCATGGATGAAAAACCTCAACAATCAAGAACTATCCTCAGCAGAGGATGTGTGCAGCTCAGACAACTGCTTCCTTTCAGATACAATCTGTCAGCTTTATAGGAAAAAAAGAGCAGTCTCATGTTTAAATTTTATATTTGTATGGTCTATTTTTTTTTTAATACTTATCTGATGTTGACTGGGATTGAGGACAAGGAGTGTTGGTCTCAAGAGCTATTTCAGAAGGTGAAATGTAGATGAAGGAAGTGCAGAGACAGCACTTCTTTTTAGTGGAAGATAAAAATTCTAATAATTATTACATGTGAAAAATAGAACGAATATAAAATTTGACTTTTTTTATTCTCCATCATTTTTTTTTAAATATAGATCACATCAAAAGGGAAGACAGTGAGCTTTGGAACTCAGGAGAGAATTAAGGATTTGGAATATGAGCATCTAACTTTTCAGATAACCCAAGAAATGGTTCCTTCAGCACGTCTCATTGTTTACTACATAGTCATGGAGAGGGAGCTGCAGAGTTAGTGGCTGATTCAGTCTGGCTGAATGTGAAGCAGAAATGTGGGAATAGCCTTGATGTGAGTAGCAAAACAGGCACTGAAATTTCTGGGCATGCATTCATTTTATGGTCAGATTTTGTCTTGGACTTACACAAGTTCTTTAACACTTCAATTATTATAGTAAGTGTCTGCCATCAGCTGGAATGATTTCAGAACCATGTGCTTTCAACATCACCAATATTTGTTTTCATTTATAGATTAAGCTGCAGTCAGGCAAAGAGACAATGAAGCCAGCAGAGGTTGTATCACTCACCATGAACACCCAGTCCAGTTCCTTTGTTGCTTTGTCATCTATTGACAAGGCAGTCTATGGAGTCACAGGAAGCAGGAGGAGAGCCCTGGAAAAGGTGAGCTAGCACCATAAAGAAAATCAAATTGCTCTTTGTTTCATGTTCACATTCACTAACTGATCTGAGTCATGCACTCAGCCAGCCTGAAAAGGGGCAGAAGAGCAATTCAAGCCAGAAAGTTGTTTGTTTAAATCTACAGTTCAAAATTATTAAAATAATTGGTTTGCAATCCTTTGAATTCCAGTAGAAGGAAATTGTGGTCTTAAAGGCAGATCTGAACTCTCTCACCAGAACTCCACAGACCTGGCCAAAAATAGGTTGCAGTGTTAGGCAGCTCCTTGCTCAAGGAGCCATGGAGACAACCTCCTCCTTTTTTTTGTTTCCCCAAGACCCTTTGCAGGCTGTGTTCTGAGGACTTTCTGGTAGCATGGCTCGTGTGTTTCCCCTCAGATCCTGCTGCAGCTGGAGAGGAGTGACTTTGGCTGTGGGGCTGGGGGAGGACAGAACAACGTGGCCGTGTTCAGGATGGCTGGGCTCACCTTCCTCACTAATGCCAATGCTGATGACTCAGAGGAAGCAGGTACATTCCTGTGGAACTGTGGATTTTCTGAAATGCACCACTGGCATTCTCAGTTATTATCCTGGAACTCAAGGGGATGCATGTACTGATGATATATGTGTATATCATCATGATGTTTGAGGGGGAAAACATCTTGGGGAGCAGTCACTATAATCAAAATGAGAGTACTTCCATGTGATTAAAACAGCAAACATAAAAGGTTTCCTGCCTTTGGAATGTGATTTTGTGGAGTTATTTTTAAAAGGACAATGCTGTTACCAAAAAAAGTTAATGTCAAGTGTACTTTTTCATTTTTTTGGACAGGTGAACCTTGCAATGAAGTCTTAAGAACCAAACGGTCTGACTTCAAGGAAAAGATACTCAAAGAAGGTGTTAAAAATATTTCTATATATATCATTATGAAAAAAAAAAAACCACTTGGAAATAAAAACCCCATCTCAAGGAAGCGAATGATTTTATTTTTATTTCAGTGGCCAAATACCGAGATCCAGAAGCCCGGCAGTGCTGCAGGGCTGGAGTCAAAGCTTACCCAGTCTCTGAGACCTGCAGGGAGAGAGCTCAGAGAATCCAGAGGAACCAGAGGTGCATTTCTGCCTTCACAGATTGCTGTGAGTTTGCCAACAAGCTGCGGCTGGAAGAGCCACATAAGCTCCTGATACTGGCCAGGATGCGTGAGTATGAGAGCTCTGGGTGTCCTGCTCCAGAGAGGGATGGAACCTGTTAACCCCTCCCTGCTACCTGCCAGGGTTATTCCACACAGAATTCTACCAGTCTCCCAACACTTTGGTTATATATAGACTTGAGATTTTCCTGCAGAGGGGTAGGAGAGCTGTTCTTGGATTGTGTTTAGCTCTCTCTTCTTTTCAAGCAGAACAGCAATCAGAGAGTATTAAGAGTAAACCTGAATGCTAAATATGAACCCTCTGCCCAGGGCCAAGCCAGCCAGTGGGTAACACCTCAGGAAAGATCCTTGTCTTCCATTATCTCCCTTTAATTGCTTGCTAACATGGGGATCTGTCAGGATATTGGACTGGTATTCACATTGGTAAATGGAGGAGGTGGGATTAACACAGATTTTTGACTGAGGGTATTTAGATACCTTTTTGCTTGTATGAGGGTTTTTTACTTGCTGTATTCGTGTTCTTCAGATTTTGAGGCTCTCTTGGAACTGGATGAAGCTCAAGTTCGTAGCTACTTTCCTGAAAGCTGGTTGTGGGAAGTTCACCAAATGTCTTCAAGGTACTGCTTTTCTCAAATCACCTTTATAGAAAGGAAGTGGTAAAACTGAGGTTAACCAGGTAACCTTTGTTGTACCTGAGACGTGTGCTGAAATGTGTTTTACCCAAATAAACTATTCTTGCCATGTTCCCTTCCAAGCTCCATATGCTATGTGCTGCCCAGGTTCTTGAGCCACTCTTCCTTTCAATTTGGACCTTGCCAAATACCAGCTCCTGTGAAATCAGCCAAACCCGAGTTTATTCACACAGAAATCCACAATTCCTCTTTTCTGGCTCAGAGCTTTCCTGAGTCTCTCTTGGAGTGTCGCTGGTGATGAGCTGTGCTGTTAACAGATGGTGACTGGTAATGGATAAATGTGAAAAACACTTCTATCACAGGTCCAAGACTCTGTCTGTCACCTTGCCTGATTCACTGACAACCTGGGAAGTACAAGGTGTTGGCATTTCAGATAAAGGTAGGTACTGCAACCCAGCTAGTTTGGAGCTAAAGAGTCAGGAAGCTTTGTAGACCCTCTCTTTGAGTTTGACACTCCTCTTCTAAAATGTTCCCTTTCTGGTTGATAGACAGGAAAGGAGAACAAAAATATGTCTTTTAGGGGAAGTAAATCACTTCATGGCATGTTGTGAGTGTCAGTGGCTGGGAAAACAAAGCCTGTCTTGTGTGTGACAGTGGCTCAGAGAGAGTAAGAAGAAGAAAAAATATTGAGTAACTCTTTCCTGGACAAATTTACATTGTCCTGCTACCTGTAGCTCAGAGACTTGAGATTTTCCAAGAGATTTGGTAATCCAAGCAGAGAATTTCTTTGGGAAGGAGAAACCCAAAGAACCTGGTGTGTCAGTGGGGGGGTGAGGAGTGGTGAGAGCAGCTTGGATCAGTTAGCAAAACCTGGGAACTTTTAAAAAGCTTGGACTGTTCAAAATCCACACCGAAAAATCATAAATCATCACTAAAGTATGTCAAGACCTTTTCAAACTTGTTTATTAGAAGGGTGGATAAGACACTCTGCTTTCATGTTTACAATTCTCTCAGGTATTTGTGTTGCTGCTCCTTTGGAAATCCAAGTTGTGAAGGATATCTTCCTGAGCATTTATGTTCCTTATTCCGTGGTGCGAGGGGAGCAAATCGAGTTAAAGGGATCCGTTTATAACCATAAAGCCTCTGCAATTAAGGTAATTTGTGTTAATGAGTCCTGTGGAAGGACTGACAAAATGAAAGAGCATTCTTTAATCCAGCATAAACAGATCCTTGGATGAGATTTCTTCAGTCCTTATGCCAGTGTTATGTGCTGCCAACCTTACAGTAACAGAATGCCCAGTACAGGATTTCAGTGGCTTTGATATTTCTCTGGTGCTGTACCTGCCATGGAAATGAAACATTAAAATCTTTCCACCTTTCAGTACTGTGTTAAAATAGCAGCTGGAAATGGAGTCTGTACCTTTGGAGATTCTGCAAGTGCTGGATCAAGGATGCAGAGCTGTAAATTTAAGAATCTGGACGCTGGCTCTTCCTCAGCAGTTACATTCCGGATCCTCCCGTTGGAGCTGGGTCTTCACACTGTTAATTTCTCATTGCTGACCCCCAGGAACAGTGAAATTGTCGTTAAAACTTTACGTGTCATGGTAAGAAAAACAAATCTCAATCTTTTTTGAATTTCAAATTGGGTTCAGTTGAGTCAATATAGAAATCTTGCTTTATTTTAATATTATGATACGATGTCCTTGATCTTATACCTTGATTATAAGAACTGAAAGATTATATGGATAAAAAAAACAGATTAGAACTTTGTAAGCAAAGGAGAATACTTTATTCTAAGCTGTTTGGTTTGGGATTTTCACTGAAACACATTTGTTTCCATTCCTAAGGTTTAATTTAAATCTTTTGTTAAATTTTCTCAAGAATTATGTGAGCAAGGACACTAAAATTCATGTGGAACAGCTGTACAACAGTTAAGTTAAACTCAACTGCAGAAAAAGAAGGAAAAATAGTGGGGGTTTAACCTGTTTTTTCAGCTGATATATTTGATTAAACAAAAATGTTTCCATTTTCTACCTCTTTCCTCCTAATGATCCCAGCCAGAAGGCATTAAGAAAGAACTCCATGCAGGTTTCACTTTGGATCCACAGGGTGTTTATGGTAAGAGAATTGATGATGTGTCTTTGTGTTATTTTTTCCTGTTCTTGATTCTTCTTAATCAGATTTTTCAGAATGTGAAAAACTTGGAGTTTCTCCTTCCTGAGATATTGTAAACATGTTCTTTCCCAAGGATTTCCTGCCTTGGCTTAAGGATTAATTTCTTAAAGGAATCTTTAGATGTATCTTTTAGTGTGATATGATTGTAAGCTTTCCTCAGCTTTATTAATGGGAATAGAATATGTTCTCATTTAACCAAAAAAACCACAAAGTTTAGGTCCAGATCAGATTTTTTTTTGTAGTAACAAAAAAAGATAAACAGTTTGCACCTGTTGCTTTTTAAAGCTTGGTGTCGTTTGCCTGTGCATTTGGGAATATTTCTGGGTTTCAAGTATTGGTTGCTGAGTTCTCAGTTGTAACCTTCAATCTGACAATTATAGCTGAATCCTCTGTTGATTTAGATTATGCAGTATTTATCTATATGTATGTACACACACATCTTCAATTTCAGGTTCAATCAAGAGGCGACAGGAATTTCGATACAAAGTCCCACTAAATCTGGTCCCTAAAACACAGATTGACAGAAGTGTCAGTATAAAAGGTAAATAGAAACCTCAGTGCACTGCATATGTACTGCTCCTCCTATTTTGTATTAAATCAATCTGATTTCTTCTTTTCCTTTTGAGAGAAGGCTTTGCAAGTCCCCTTTGACTGTAGCAATTTAAACACTTCCTAAAGAAGGGTCGCTCCTGAGAGGCAGATTCGCTTTCATGACCTGTTGTTTCAATCATGTGGGGATTTTTCCCTTCCACAGGACATCTCCTGGGTGAAGTGATTGCCACAGTCCTGAGCCCCAGGGGTCTGCAGATGCTGACCAGCCTGCCCAGGGGCAGTGCAGAGGCCGAGCTCATGAGCATTGTCCCAGTGTTTTACGTGTTCCGCTACCTGGAGGAGTCGGATAATTGGCATTTACTGGCCCTGAGACCCTCAGCTCCAGGACTCAGATGAGGAGGAAGATGAAAGAAGGTAAAAAAATCTGCTGCTTCTCTTGCTTCAGAGTTGTAGAGGGCCCATAACTTTTGCTAAGTGAGAGGGGTGATGCATCTAAATATAATTCTTGTGCCTGGTGTATCCCTCAGGAATTGTGAGCATCTCGTCGTTCAGGAAGGCTGACAAGTCCTACAGCATGTGGAAGAATGGCCAAGCTAGCACATGGTGAGTTCAAAGGAGGTTTGGGGTTGAAAAAAACCTTATTTCACTCCTTTGCTTTCATATTTTCAGTAAGCACCAGACAAGAGTGTGGTGGTAGATTTAAGTAGTGCTTACAAGTCTGAATAATACCTTTTCATTCCTTGCTTTCACTTGCCAAACCTTTTCTTTGTGTCCATAATTCACACCATGACAACCAAGATGGCTTTGGGATGTCATGAGTTCATACCCTGAAACACGGGAATTGATCCTGGGTTAACATTATCTCAGTAATTACTGCCCATTTGTTAAGTGAAATTTCAAATTCATCTTCATTATCCCTTTGAACCGTGGGAGAGAGTAGGATACAGATTCCTAAAGAGGATTGGTGTGTGCCCTCAGCAGGGTGTACCTGCCAATCTCAACAAACAGGAGCTCTTTGCTTCCCTTGGCAGGTTGACAGCTTTTGCTTTAAGGATTCTTGGGCAAGTGAATCAGTACATTGATCTTGATCAAATGTCTGTTTGTGATTCCCTTCTGTGGCTGATTGACAACTGTCAGATGCCAGATGGGTCATTCAATGAATTTTCAAACTACCAACCAGTGAAACTACAGGTATGGAACCCAAACATTTTCTCTGCTTAGGCACTAAAGCTGAAGGCACCAGGAGATAGAAGTGTTTTAGCAGTGCAAGATATTTTAGGCTGTATTTTATTAAAAAAAAAACATTCAAGACAACTTTTCTCTTTATTCTGAATTCATTTAAAGCCCAGCACAATCTTACAACCCTTTCTGTTTCCCACAAAAACAAAAAGCTGCTTGTCACTTCCTGATATTTAGAAGAAGAATGTTTAGGTTCATTTCACAATCTAAGAGTCCTGGCTTGGGAATAACTTCATATATTGTGGGTTATTTTTTACAAATGAGCTGTTACCTGCCAAAGAGTCAATGTATTTTCAGGTTTAACTAAACTGATAGTTTTTACAGGAATTTCTATTTGTTTCTACTGCTAAACAGTGAGAAGTTCTATTTATTTAATTGAACTTTAATTTCTATTTCATTATTTTCATGTTTTGATTTTTGTAGGGTACATTACCTCGAGAAGCTAAAGAAAAATCTTTGTATCTCACAGCATTTTCTATTATTGGAATTGACAAGTCAATGAAATTATGTCCTACTCAGGTAAACATTATTTTTATTTGTGCCAGAGGGCGTGGATCTGGGCTTCCAATTTCTTCCCTTTTCTTTAACATTTATTTTAAATAACCAAGACTTTGGTTCATATTCACGGATTTATTTGCTTTGTTTATCTTTCAAATTCAGCCAAAGAGCAACAAGGACTTTCTGCATTTATTATAAGATATTGCAGAAGACAATATATATCAGTATATAGATACTACATATACTATATATACTACATATATATACGCTATATATCTTTATAGTATATATCTATCTCTTTCTATAGTATATCATATATATTGTATATAGTGTGTATAGTATATATACTATATATAGATATATAGTGTATATATAGTGTGTGTATATATATTTTTAATACATATATGTGTGTGTGTGTGTGTATATATATATATATATATATATATATATATATATAAAAATCTCTTGATAAAGAAGACATGTTTCTTTAGTGACAAGCTGTAACCTGTCCATATTTTCAGAAAATACACTATATCTATATATATCTAAATAATATCTATATATCTATATATAGATTTACACACTATATAAAGTATATATACTATATATCTATATCTAAATATAGATTATACCTATATAATATATATAATATATATACTATAAATGCTATGTATATATGTAGTATATATAGTGTACATCCATCTTTCTTTCTCTTTCTTTCTTTCTTTCTTCTTTCTTTCTTTTCTTTTCTTCTTTCTTTCTTTCTTTCTTTCTTTCTTTCTTTCTTTCTCTTCTTTCTTTCTTTCTTTCTTTTCTTTCTTTCTTTCTTTCTTTCTTTCTTTCTTTCTTTCTTTTCTTTCTTTCTTTCTTTCTTTCTTTCTTTCTTTCTTTCTTTCTTTCTTTCTTCTTCTTCTTCTTCTTTCTTTCTAATAGTATAGATATAATATCTTATAAATTTTTCTTTATCATTGTATATTACTGTTCCTGTCCATGTCTTTCAAGTCCATCTTCTCTTCTTATATCTATCTATAGTATATGTATCTTATATCTATTTCTTTACCACTTGTATGATTGTATTCTGTACTGTTCTATGTTCTCATGTCTATCTCTGTCTCTGTCTCTATCTCTGTCTTCTTATCTCTATATCTCTGTCTCTTATCTCTATCTGTCTCTATCTCGTCTTGTCTATCTCTGTCTCTTCTCTGTCTCTTTCTATCTCTACTCTGTCTCGTACTCTGTCTCTATCTTCTGTCTCTATCTCTAGTCTCTGTCTCTATCATCTTTCTATCTCTGTCTCTATCTCTGTCTCTGTCTCTATCTCTGTCTCTTCTCTGTCTCTATCTCTGTCTCTGTCTCTATCTCTGTCTCTATCTCTCTCATTCTCTCTGTCTCTCTCTATCTCTATCTCTGTCCTCTGTCTCTGATCTTCTCTTCTCTAGTATACTGTATGTAGGTATTCTATGCAGTGTGTATATGTCTCTTGCTGGAGAAGGGGTGTCTCTCTGGGTCAGTGTGGTGGCTGTGAGCTGTGGCCTGTTTGCAGAAAGTGCAGGATGCCCGGCCAGGGCAGGGCATTACCTGGAGCAGAGGTTTCAGCTGGCCCAGAGCCCCTTCACGCTGGCCATCACCGCCTACGCCCTGGCCCTGCTGGAGCCCACGCAGCGCGCGGCGCGTGCAGCCTTCTCCAGCCTGCAGAAGGAGGCCTTGGTCACAGGTACTGCTCACCTGCCCTGGCCCCGGAGCTGCCCTGAGCTCCTCTGTGCTCCTCACTCTGCAGGGTTTGAGCCTGGGGGCTTCCCCAGTGCACGGCGGGTTGGTGCCTGTCTCCTGAGTGTCTCACCTGGGGCGGCAGAGGGGCTGCTGTGCTCGCATCTGAACCCTCATCCTCCTGCAGGGGACCCTCCCATCTACAGGTTTTGGAGAGATGCTTTCAAAACAGAAGAGGAGCCAACCCCCAGCTCTGTCACTGCAGAAATGGTTGAAACCACAGCCTATGCCTTGCTCACTACTTTGCTGAGAGGGGATGAAAACTATGCCAAGCCCATCATCAAATGGCTCTCTGAAGAACAGAGGCACGGGGGAGGATTTTATTCAACTCAGGTGAGCTTTTACTTATTTTGTCCTCATTCTTCAACTACCAAAATCAGAAACTTTTTTTTTTTTCCCATGTCTGGAAATTCAAGGCCAGGTAGGATGGAGCTGAACAACCTGGGACAGTGGAAGGTGTCCCTGGAATGAGAGGGGCTTTAAGGTCCCTTCCAACCCAAAGCATTCCATGATCCTGTGATATCAACATTTAAGGTGATAACACAATTAAATGACCACACTGCCAACGACTCTGGTGTATGGGATTAGTATCAAGTGACTCCATTGCCATAATATTCATGGTCTCTGGGAAATCTGACTTCTCTTCATTAATATAAACTGAAATTTTGTAAATAGACCCTCTGGAGTTAACTCTTTATAATTATTTTCTGACAGGACACTATTAATGCCCTTGAGGCCTTGACTGAATATTCCCTGCTTGTCAAACGGCTGAATTTGGACATGGATGTTAAAGTATCCTACAAAAATGGTGGACCCCTAAATTTATTCAAACTGACAGAAGACAATTTTGTGGGAAGAATTATGACAGTGAGTGAATAATATTGCTTTAAAAAGGGAAACCAGAATTCTTAGCATCTTGGTAAATAATTATCTGAGCTTTGCAATAGCTACTAAAATAGCTGGTTTTTTCTTAAAACAAACTGGTAATAATTTGGTATAGAAAATGTTTAAGGACTTTGTTTATCTGCTGTTTTTAATATATTTGAATATTCATGTAAATTTAATATTTCTACAGAATCTGTTGCATATTTGAAATGTCAGCAAGGCAAGCAGATCAGCTGACCTGAATTGTAGCTAATTGTTGCTAATCTTTATTATTAATGTGTAACTTCTTGTTTCTCACCAATCCTTTAGGCACCTTTGCAAGATGATCTATATGTAAGCACTGGAAGCAGCACTGGCATAGCTACAGTAAATGTAAGTATGCAGCCAGGGTTTATAAATGGAATTTCTCTTCCCTCAATATGGTGGAGTTTTGCTCAAGGACTCCCTGTTTCTTTCTGTGCTGATAATTTATTTGCTCTGCTTTGCTGGTATTTTTATATTACCAATAAATCAGACTTCTTTCTGCTCTTCCCAGTGTGAGTTTTTTACAGTTTTATACCAGTTTTGAGGGTTGTTTAATGCTGCTTCTGTTTTGTCTGACTTGTTTGTGTGTGTGCAGGTGAGGACAGTGTATAACACCATTGGTACTTCTGAAGAGTCCTGTAACTTTGAACTGAAGATTATTCCAAAGAGAGATGATGGTAAAGGATTAATATAATTTTAAATGTTGCTGCTCAGGTCAGTGCAGGGGAGGGAGGGGGAAAATCCTGGGGTTTTGATGAGTGTGTTTTATGAAGAAATAAATAAATTCTACCACTTTCGAAATGCAAAACTGGAAAAGATATTGCTAAAAGTTTTTTTTTAGCCCTGTTTGAAATGATTGCCTTTTTGTGAATAGAATTAATATTTAATTTATTTTTGTTAGGTTCATTTTTAGTCATTTATGGAAGAGTTTTTACAGGTGGGAGAGTGAGAAGAAAGAAATTTGATGGGGAGTGGGAGGGGTTACAGTGAATTGTACAAAGTACTGAGAGTTCCAGTCCAGTTACAACAGGAATCAGAACCAAACTCTGAGTTTAAATAATACAAACACACAATAAACTACATTAAACCTTAAACCTGTCATTTCACCTGAATTACCAAAGAGGGAAATGTTTGTGGCTAGATAATGAATTCCTATAAAAGTAGCCACCAAAACAATCTAGAGAATTAGCTTCCAACCCTGAAACTGCTTTGTGAGAGTTTTGGGCTGCTGCTTCTGGAGAGTTTGTGGCTAGATAATGAATTCCTATAAAAATAGCCACCAAAACACTGCAGAGAATTATCTCCCAACTCTGCAAATGCTCTGTGAGAGTTTTGGGCTGCTGCTTCTGGAGAGTTCTGACATTCTTTGGCTCTGCTTGCACGCCCAGGTCGCATCAAAGGAGATGGGGAGCCCCTGGGGCGCCTGGAGGCCTGTGCAAAGTGAGTGCAGCTGAGTTTATTAATCATTGCACCAGCTCTCCTGGTCTTTTCTTTCTGATTCTTCACTGTTATGTACATGTGTAAACGAGCCAAAGGTCATGATCTCTGTGGGAAGGAGTCTTTGAGTTATTTTTGGGCGCCTCTGGAATACAAGCATTAAAAGCTTCTTCGGGCGTGATATTTGCATAAATCTGAATTGGTTCATCTGGACTGTTTTGCTTCATTGCGAGTTTACTGTGGCCTAAATGTTGACAGAATTTTCCTCGGGTTTTTCTGGGATCACACTCAAGTCTGCCTCTTTCGTTTCAGTTACAATTAACTAATACTGGCTTTAACCTGACTCAGGTACAGGCCCAGTGCGAGGGAGCCCCGGTCGGGGTCTGCTCATGCTGTGATGGACATAGGGCTGGTCAGTGGAGTGGAAGCCAATCCAGAGGATCTATCTACTGCAAGTATTCAAGAAGGGTTTTTCCCTTACTGGATTTATATGCCAGAGCTGTAATATTTACTGTCCTTCATCTTTTCCTGTGCCCTGCAGCTTGCGAGTGGAGTTGATCAGCTGATAGCAGATTACGAGATAAAAGATGGGCACGTTCTCCTGCAGATAGACTCTGTATGTTACCCCTTTCCTTACTGTAAGCACTGCTTTTCCTCTTTGGAATCATTTTGCCTCCTTTAGAGCTCCTTAATTCATGTGTCTCTCAAACAGGTGCCAGCTCACAAGTTCCTGTGTGTTGGCTTCAGGATCAGTGAGCTTTTCCGGGTCGGGATGCTGAGCCCTGCCACCTTCACTGTCTATGAATATCATGCACCAGGTATGTGTTCCAGCTCTTCACAGCCTTGTTTGCCTTTTAGCTCTCTGTGCCTCCCAGACAATTACATTTTGCCATCTTTCACAGATTTTTACTCTATTTTATTTGAAGCTCAGGTGACTTTTGACTCACCAGGTTTCAGTGTTGAAGTCTTGGACTTTGTTTGTCTACATGTATTTGTTATTTCTTTCTGGATCTTCTAGATAAAAGATGCACCATACTTTATAACCCCTATGGGAATGAAAAACTCGTGAGGTTGTGTGAAGGAGATGAATGCAAATGCATGGAAGGTAAGCTGTATTTGAAGATGTTTTTTTCATTTTACTTGGTGGGAAAATGCAGGGTAGTGCTTTGAACAAAACCATGCTGAACATAAGGAAAAAGTCCTCATAAGGACACAGCTGTTTCCCCTCCAGATTTTACATTAAAAACAAAATTTAAAGACATATGCAGTGTGATCATGGAAGTCTGGATTATGTCTGGTGTTCGAGGGCGTTACTTTGTATTTTAAATATTCTCTGTTCCAGCATGCAATCCCATACTTATGGTGTTGCTCAGTTAATTATCCAGGATGATGGGAGCCCGTGTTCTCTTTGGGCACACGTGCTGACATTCTCTTAGCTCTGCCTTCCCCCTTCTCCTCGTAGCTGAGTGTGGTAAAGTCCAGGAGAGACTCGACCGCTCGCTAACTGCAGAGCACAGGAGGGAGGCTGCCTGCCAGAGGGACACTGCTTATGGTAATGGGGCTTTCTCTGCCTCTTTCCCTGCTCTGAATTGTTTGTTTGCTCTCTCTGCTGCTGCTGCAAAACATCTTGTTCATATGAGAGCTGTAGTGATTAGAAATTCAGTGTGGTTACCAGTGGCATGATGTAGAAAAGGGTGAGTTCACGGTTTCCCCCAGATTAGTTGTGGGTGGGGCTTCCCAGTGCCTTCTGCCCCTATAACCATTGTATTCCCAGAAATCAGTGTTAAGGGACACAAAATTCTCCTTCTGAGCATCCCTAAGCATTCAGGATGCATGGCAGGAGCAAGGAGTAACCAGGTTGTGCTTCGTGTCGTTCTGCAGTTTATAAAGTGAGCATCTTATCTCGCAGTGAGGAAGGGTTTTTTGTGAAGTATTCTGCAAATCTTCTGGACCTCTATAAAAGGGGTGAGTGTCCTGTTCCCTGGGTCTGCTCCTGGGAAAAAGGAGTTGGAATGTTCTTGGGTACTCAGTGTCTTACCTGTTGCTCACAGGGCCTGTGGAACTGAAGCTGATGTTCACTCCTTTTTGCTCTGAGTTTAAACATCCCATATTTTCTTAAAATTGCTATAGTATAAAATTACTTAATGTGCACAAGGCTTATTTGCCATTCAGATTTAATTGAAAAATCTTTTACAAGAGACATGTTTTATATCATCAAATTTTCCTGTTATAGAACAGTGGCAAAGAGATTCCCTGGCTGTGCACTACTGTGGAAGTATGAATTACTGGAAATTCTTTTTGTGTAATTGTCCAATTCTTGATTTTTAATTTTTTTTTTTTTTTTTTACTTCAGGGCAGGCTTTTGCTCAAAAAAATAATGAAATAACCTTTGTTAAAAAGAAGACCTGCACAGATGTTGAATTGAGCCCAGGAGAGCAGTATTTGATCATGGGAAAAGAAGCCTTAAAGATAAGCATTGGTTACAGCTTCAAGTAAGTCATTTACCACCAGGATATGCTGAGATTTAATCTCAAAGTGTTTGTATGTAATAATCCTTGTGGGGTCCAGAATTGATTTCATTTTGAAAGCATTCACCCAACAGTCACACAATGTGTTATCAGATGTGCACACTTAAAGCAGGATTATGAACACAGAGCAAGCACTTCCATATTGGAATTTTTTTTTTCCTGTTTGACCTTTTCCTTCCCAGATCTTAGCAGCAAATGATCATTTCCTGTTGTCTCCTTAGATTCCAGTACCCTTTGGACTCCAGCACTTGGATTGAGTGGTGGCCTTCAAATACAGCCTGTACATCCTGTCAGGAGTTTCTGAACACAATGGATGATTTTGCTGAAGATCTCCTCATCAGTGGCTGTTAATTCACTTGGATGGTTTTTAAATTAAAAATCCAGATCAAATCTCATTGAAAAGAAGGAAAATCCTCACCTATTTATTAATTCTTTTTGAGCTGAACACTCATTAATAGTTATTGTGAAAAATTGTCTTGGCCTGTATTTCATAGCAATGTTATTACAGCAGGGTGATGTTCAAATATGGTTTTAAAACTTGGATAAGAGAATGACACAGAATGGTGCAAAGACATTTGAAGTCAAAAGAAGTGGATTGACTGTAAAAACAAACATGAAAAGCACTGTCTTGTCATTAAACCCAAGTCTTATCAGAACATAAATACATGCAGCCACTTTGTAAGCTCTCTGTGAAAGAAACTTTATTCCTTAGCTTTTCCTTTTGTACTCTGTTTTTTTTTTTTTTTTTAATTCCTGCATTTCCATTCCTGACAGTGACTGAGGCTGGTTTTATGCTCTGCTTTCTTGTTTTAAAAAAACCCAAAACAAAATTCTTCAATTGTGTGTGTGCCTTTCATTATTTGTGTTTTAAGACACAAGTCACCTGAATCAACATCTCCTGTAACTTAGGTGGATTAAAACGAATCTTACTTTGCATGGGATGACTGAGTTTGACAGTTAAAAATCTTGCCTTGCCTCCAGGAAAGTGGCAGATAAAAGGCCAATTTTCCTGCTCACAGCTCCTGGCACAAATCACCTTGGTTCCCAGTAAAACTGAGAGGAGAGTTTGATACAAAGTACAGTTGCACACATTTTTATTTGTATTGAAGAGTTGCCCAAAAGCAGCACGTCCAAGAACTTTAAAATTACTGTTTCCCTCTCTCTTAGGAATATCTTCATCCAGAACATTTAAGATGTGGAAAGAAGATAGTCAGAGATGATGCAATTTTTAATTTTGGCTCTGTGAGTATTTAACTTTTTTTTTTTTAATCCTCCAAACTTTCTAAGAAGCACAAGAAGCTCACACTGTGTCCAGTACTAACTGGATATAAATTCAAACTGCAGGGAGAAGCACAAGGAAATGCTCAGTGGGGCTGTCTAGACAGGCCACCTGTAAATATTTCTGCTCCTGAACTGGTAACTGTGTATTGTGAGACCTAATTATCTCTTTAAATGACCAGGAGCATATCTTGTTTTCACAGATGACTTGTGACATTTAAGTTCTATTGATTTTTAGTGAGCCAGACTGCAAAAAAAAGGCTCCTGAAGAGCAGTTATTTAAAAATAACTCATAAAAATTCTGCTCTTAAATATCAAATTGCCATCACTAATTTAAAAAAAACCCACTTTAATCTTATTTGTTATCCCTGTTTCTATTTGGAATTAACTATCCAGTGTATCAGTGAGATCAGTAAAATACTTCAAATACATGAAGTATTCAGATATTTAGCCACGTGTAGGATGGAGGTGTGTGCAGGTACCAGTGGCAGGAAGATTTACCTTCCCCACATGGCATGGCTTGACTTTCACAGCAAAACCACGTGGGGCAAAGGTGTCTCTGTGCCTTCATCTGCTGCCACGTGCAGATGATGTTGGCAGATTTCCACAGGGCCTCCTTAGCAGGAGGAGAGAAGCTGGAAATGGCACGGGAGTGATTTTAGAATCGGTGCCATGCCAACCTTAGTGCCTCCTGGTCAGAGAGTTCTGAGGCACCAAACAACCCCCAGGATTAATTCCAGCAAACATGGAAATTCTTGGAATAATCACTGCTTAGGTGACTCATCTGTATTATGAAATGGAAATTATTTCAAAGCACATTCTGTCCTTCCAAGCTTGCTGTGGATTCTGGACACCAGAGCAGTGCTTTTCTCTCTGAATTGTACAGAGTGTTTTTCTGTTCCTTGCTTGTTTATGTCTGTGATGTGCAAGTCTCCAAATGTTCCAGCCTTTGAATCCCCAGCCAGCAGCTCTGGTGCTTCCAGAAAATCTTGCATTTCCCTGCCCCACTGCTGCAGTGCTCCCAAAGGGCAGGCAGTGTGAGGAGGCTGCTCTGCCCCCGTGCTGGTCAAGTGCTGAGTGCTCCAGCCCACGTTTACCCCCACTTTTCCAAGAAAAGGGATGCCTGACCTTGCCTGCACTGATCATCTCTGAAAGCAGGACCCTCTAAGGGCAGTTAAATAAGTGTGGGCATTATACTTTCATTCCTTTTTCATATGTTTCCCTTTGAATAAGGATATCCAGCAGATGCCATTCAAATGTGATTCTCTTCTTGGCAGACCTGAGTTGGCTGAATTCCAGAGATTATAACAAATCTAAGGGTTAATGCTGTGTTATCCCTTAACTCTTAAAAATTTCTATTTCTGTACATTTCCATTTGTATTTTACTGGTTTTTAGACAGCTAAGCATCACAAAATGAACTCACTTCTCTTTTCACTGTAACCAGAAATTAATCTCAATGTCCCAAGCTGGTGAGTGGCTTGAATAGCCCAAATTCCACCCTGTTATGCACAGTGACACGTGAAACTCACACTTTGGTTTGGGCTGAAAGCTGCTGGGCTGTGCCAAAGAGCTGTGACTAATTCAGGGAGGGAGCCAAAGGGTGCCTTTCTCTGGCCATTGTTTCCCAAGCAAGGAAGAAGTGGGTTTGTGTGGAGAATCTCTCAGGACATGCCACAAGCCCTGGGCAGTCTTACTCAGCCAAGTGCTCTGTCAGAGTTGGTGTGGAATTAGGAATACCTGACAGTTGTAGAAGAGGAATGGTAAATCCCTTTTGCAGGCTGATATTATTACTTCTGAATTCCTCCACTGTGACTGTCATAATTCTCTCTTGGCTGACCCCAACACATACATTAAATACTAGGTGGAAGAGAAGAATGCTCCCATGAGCTAGGAGGGTGCAAGTCCAAGTTACCACATAATTTTTATTTTGTTATGATGCTCCACTCTCCTCTGAAATGATTTGGAATGGGAGAAATATTCACTTCATTGCATCTGGGCAATGCAAAGCCAAAATCACACCAAAATTATTTTCTGTATTTGCCCAGCTGTGTGGATGCTCAGTCTCTCTTCTGAGTAAACAGGTGGAGCAATACAAAATCTTTGAATAAAATGCTCAGTAAGATTCCTTTCAAGTCCAAAACTCTTTTAATGAGCAGTGTCAAACACCCATTTCCACAAAGAAGGAGTTGTGGAATCAGCTGGCAGGGGTCTGTAGATCCCTTTACAGAAGGGCTGTGCAAGACATGGGTGAACACAGAGTAAGGAAATCCTTCTTTTCTTTTGAGTGGAGATCATTTTGTAGCTTTCAAAAATCACTGTCTGGGAGCTGCCAATTTGGTGTCCATCCATGGTGGGTTGTGTCCCTTGACCCTACCTACAGAGGCTTATTTTCAGTCTGTGTAAATGTTAATGTTTAGACATGTCTCCCAGCAAAATGTGTTCTTAATCTCCTGCTGAATTCTTACATCAGAACACAGAAATTTAGCGTGGCTGTCAGTTATTTTCCAGTAAAACACCCACCTTATAGGAGTTACATATGCTTTCAATTTTTAGGATATTTAATAATGTTTTCATCCCTAATTAGGAGAAATATCTGGGCTTGGTTCTTTCATTCCCCAGGGAACCAAGAGTTTGGTTTTGCCAATTGCTGGATCATTACAGAATTCCAGTCCTTGTGTTAAATTTTGCTTTTCAAGTTCTGAATGAACTTGGAATTTGGATACATGTTTAAGCAGCAACCGATTTCCTGGAAAATACTAAACTGGATTAAACACCACAACTCTCATAAAAAGAACATTCAAGTGTAGAAAACAATAGCAGAGAAATCCTGAGTAAAGCTTGCTCTATTCAACCCTTTCTTTTCTATCCCAGGAAATATTTGTTACACACAGAGGGTTATTTATAAAATAGTTATATTTACCCACGCTCAGAGCTAGAAGTCACGAAATGCAGATTATTCCTAAGGTGCTATGGCTCAGACTGCAGTTCCTTTGTTTATTTGCTTATTGACAGCTAAAAGGGGCAATTTCTTTTATAAGCAAAGTAAAAAAAAAAGTTATATTTGATGCTCTTCCAATCAGTTGAGATATTAAACCCCCAAAACTGGGATTTACAGTGGAAAATCGATTTTTCTCTTCAGGGCAGCAGCCCCACTGGTGCCAGTTTAAAGGACTGCAGAGCACACAGAGGTTCAGAGCTGGGTTTAGTGCTCTGAAGCTGATTCCAAGGAGCCCTGACATGGACTTGAATTGTCTAATTTGGCTTTACAAGAGCAGCCCCAGCAGCACATTCTTTCCACGGGCAGTTCTGTGTTCCCTGCAGTTTGTACCACGAGCAGCAGGATTTGTTCACCCCCAGCTAGAACAAATCAGCGTGGCTGAAATTATTTTGGAGGAGCTACACTTGATATCTACATCTGCAGATACAGGATTTCTTCAATTGCAGCACAAAAAAAGAAAACCCAATGGGAAAATTGCTTTCCAGAGAGGAAATATGTCAGGAACACCTCAGCCATCCCCACTGGAGGAGATGCACGTTGCACTCTGCCAGTTTGTACCTGCTGAAAGGTGATTTGCAATTTATAGACATAGACTGAGGTGTTGGAGACAGGTTGGGCCTAAATGGCAGCTGTGACTGAAGTCATTCCTTTACTGCATGGCTGAGTTGTCTGTCTCTGCCAGGGGCTGATTAGCCAGGTTTCCTTCATTATTTATAAAAAGCAATATGCCATAAAAATGTCATTTTCACTGCCTAAATCATAAAATTTTCCATTAAAACCTTCTGCTGTAAGGTCCTAGAGAATATTCCTCCCCAGGCCCTGACAGGGAGGTAGAAATGGGTATTCATTTCCAGCAGTAGTGAATTCCAGCAGTTTGGAGTCACCAATCTGGGTAATATTAAAGGGCTGGGCTTTTTTTCTGAGCTTCTGTTTTGGTCAGGAATCTCAAAAACAAGGTAGGATCAAAAGCTTCCTATGGAACCATGAGGGATCAAATTAATCTGTGACATAAATTAGCAGGACTCCATGGATTTGTACCAGAAATTGGGGGGATGTATCTAAACCTCCCTGAGCTCCTGTGTGTCCCTGCTGATCCTGCCAATCCCCGTGCCAGTTCTCAGCTGGGATTAGTCCCAGCCCAGAAACACTTCCCAGGGGAGCCCCTGGGCTTTGGAACAAGATGCTCATGATAAGAAAAGCTATTAGAGAGCCAGATTTAGGATTGCTGGGTTTCCTCCCAGTCCAAGGAAGGAAAGCCAGCCATCCTAAATCCTATCTCCCCCAAGGATCCCCAAGCTTTGCCTGTGGCACCTGCCCACAATTCCTGCTGCCCTCCAAAGCCAGGCTGTGTTTTGGGTTCTTCCAGGCTCCCACTGACCCTGCACAGATGGGAGCATTCCCTGTGAGCCTCCTTTGCTGGCTTTGGGGTTTCAACACCCACTTTGTGATTCAGGGGTTGGATGTGGAGCTGCAGGTTTTGTTTCCTTGGCCGGATTCCAGGGACTCTGCTGGGAACATGTCTGGGATTTGGGGATTTGGGGCTTTTGGAGTCCCATTGCTGGCACAGCTGCCAAGAGGTTTGGCCTCACGAGAGGGCTCTTTTTATTCAGGAGTTTAAACACTTACCTGTTTCCCCTATTCAGAATATAGCCTGTTACTCTTTTACCTGCTTTCCCCACTTCCAGCTGTAATTTTTCATTCGGTTCCTCCTATGCTTAAAATTTATTTTCCTTCTCCTTGAGAATCTCCTTAAAAGCATCTTGGTTTGTGAACACTCAGGAGTTTTCCTTCTTACCACGCAGTGTCTTGGTGAGGGCTTTGTTTTTCTTTTGCAACACCTGTAAAGGGAATTTTGAATTCCACTTGTGAAACCTCAGATAACACTTGGAACATCTGTGTTCCCTGGGTGTGTTGCCCATAAAATACAGGTACAAATAGACATGTCAGTGGTGCTGTGGAAATTACTCAGGATTATGAATCACACTGAAAAATACTATTGGAAAGCTGAGTCTGATGCTGTTAGTCATTCTGCAAGAGCAAAGGGAATTATGGGCTCAGTGGAAGAGAGATGCAAGTTAGTGCAGAGTCAGTCTCTTTCTGCTTCTGACATGTGGAAAACATCTTCTAAACATCTCTTTTTTTCATGTTTATTAGCAAAATGAGCAGCTTCTGAAAGGGTTAAAGGAGATTTGCCATAACATTCACTTTCCCCTCAGTTCTTGTCATTTAGGAGAATTAATAAGATATGAAATAAATCTGATGTTTCCTTTTTCTGTTTCCACTAATTAGTCCCAGTCAATCAATAGAATATCCACATTTTCCCAGCTGCTTTAGAGTCAAAAGATACTGAATCTGAACTTGTTTTTTCATGTCACATCCAGAGCTTTGGAAGAGTGTTTTGGCAGGCTTCCCTGCGGGCACAGCTCCCATTCCCAGAGTTCTCTCCAAAGCATTAAGAATGGAAATAAGCAGCTCAGAATTTTCCAGTTTAGCTCAGGCTAAGAGAAACAGAAGCACAACCACAAGTACAGCAAAGCCCTTCATGTGGCCAGGGAGCTGAGCTTCAGCTGGGGGAGCTGGCACCAACTGGTCCGTGCTGGGCTCACACATCACAGCCACGTCTGTGCTGCTGGGGGGGACAGTGACTGAGGCACGAGACCACCAGGGAGCTTCTCCATGTGAGGAAGCTCTGCCTGGAGGCTTAAACTCAGAGGCAGCCCCAGAACCCTCTCAGGGAGTGACTCTGAAATGCTCCTGCTTGTAGGAAACCATCGAGGCCACTGTGAGAGAGAGAAACACTTTCGTTTTCTCTCCGCTCTCCAGGGTGATTCCTTGGCTTGGCTTGTGGAAAACTGCCTGAGTGAGTGACTCAAATAAGGCACACAGATGTATAGATATATATAGATACAGCTATAGATATAGAGATAGATATATTAGATATAGATGTTGATGTAGATATCTATTTAGAGAGAGACATATAGATATAGAGCTATAGATGCCATAGATAGATAGATAGATAGATAGATAGATAGATAGATAGATAGATAGAATAGATAGATAGATAATAGATAGAAATATATAGCTATAGATATAGATAGAGATTTGTAGATATATCTATATCTAAATATATATATATGTGTGTGTATATATATATATGTGTGTGTGTGTGTGTGTGTGTGTATATATATCTCTAATATAGATATACATATAGATATAGATGTAGATATATAGAGAGTGTCTAATTTTGGGTGCTTTTCTCCTGTCAAATGCTGAAGAGGTGCTCCAGAGCATCTACTCTTTGGAGGGAAATATTCCTAGGATAATAGTATCTTACAGAGAATATGATCTGGGAAAAATCCTGAGGCAGAGCAGGGATGAGGAAAGTAAAATTGATTCCTGATGTCTGTTTGAGGGTTCCAGTCCAGCTCTTATGAAACTTAGTGGGAAACTTTCCTGCTCCTGTCAGGAGAGCTGAGCTGGTCCATGGGGTGTCACCATAACAAGGCACAGCCACAAGTGGTAGTAGGCACAGACAGATAAAACTGAAACACGTGAAAAGATTTTATTAGAGACAAGGGATTGAATTGGGGCAAAGCTGTCGAGATTGCTGAGCATGACAATAATCAGATTCAATGATTCTTCTTTTTCTAGTCTTGAATTAATGGATCCTCACAGACAGTCTGTTCCATTCAGAAAATGAGTAATAGTGTGGAAGTTACAGAACTCCTTTATATCAGAGCTCTGAACAGGCAGGAGTCTTGACTTGAAACTGAGCTCCAGTTCCTAGAAGTACTGAATCTCATGGGCACTGGATTTGCTTTAACTAGCTAATTTTCCTTTCTGTGTTTTACCATTTTTCAGGTTTTCCTAGAACATGTGCACATTTTCCAACTAATTTATGCTAATCGAAAATCATGTTTTCATAGAATGAGACATCCCTATCTTAAACATCTCTTTGAAATGCAATTCTCCTTTTGACTGCAGTCTTTAAAAGCCAGAATATCTGAGCCTAAATTCCATTTTCAATGTCCTATGAAATTTGTAGCATTAAGAGTCTCAAGAACTTGGCTTATTTTAAAAAGGTGATATTAAATGTATGAATATATTCCCTTATGTACTTTTTCCCTAAGAAATAAAATGGTCATTCTCCTTAAATAGTAACACAGTGCCCTGCAATGCTGAGCACTTCTGGAATGGCTCTACATTAAAATTAAGCTTCAAATTTTAATCTCTCTCTGAGCCACATCCTGTTTTCAGTTAACTGATCTCATATGGGGGAAATTTACCACAGGAAATCTCTCTAGTTTGGAAAGTACCAAAACCTTATCTTTAGTTTCTTTGTGTAATTCAGCACCTTTGGAGTCAGAGATGTAACAAAGTCACAGAAACTTTCAAGAAGTCTCAAAGCAAGAAAAAAGGAGTGAGTTAAGGGTGTAGGGAAGAGGTGGAGCTGCCACTTCATCCCTAAACCTGACCCTGTGGTGTAACACTGATCATTCTAAAATTAACATCTTGCACATCTTTGTATACCCAAAGTTAGAAAAACCACATCCAGATATCTTTCAGTTTCTGAAAGAGATTTTAACTCACATCCTGGCAGAAGCTGCCTGGGCCAAAGTCACTCATGATGAATTTTAACAACCCAAAGGAGAAAAAATGGGTCAGGCCAAGGCCTCACTGGGGCTGTGTCACACTTCCCTCGTAGCTTTGAGTTAATGCCCAGCACTGATGACTCTGGACTGCAGATCTACATCACACCAGCACTTACAGATGTGCTGTAGATCAGCACAGAGAGGAGGGAAGTGGAACTGAGGTGTCTGTTGTGTCTGTCTGTGCACATCCAGCTCGGGAAGGTGCCACACTTGAAGCAAGTGCTGCTGTACAATAAATCCCTCAGCAGGCACCACACACCCACAGGTACCTGCAGCTGGTGGCTCCTGTCAGGGCAGCAATCGACAGCCAGGGAAGCACCTAGAGAAACACCTCTGCTTTTTATTTTTAATTCTGAGCAGGGCCTCACCCCCAGGGATATTCCCCACAAGGAAGAGTGAACAGATTTGCATGCATGACTTTTTCTGAGTGAATCCTCTGTCAGAACTAGAGCAGCCAAGTGAGCTGTGTTAGGGGTGAAGCATCACCTTGTGCTGATAATGAAAGTTTGCTTTGTAGAATCTTCACTGCACTCTAAGAAGGCCGTGCAGACATTACCGAACTCCTGTGTTTGTTTCCCCGCTCTGCTACCCCCGGGCTGCGTTGGAGGGCGAGCACAGCGGGGTTTTCCCGGCGAGCTTTCCCGGAGGCTCCGGGGGCTCCCGGGGCTGCCCCGAGCCCGCGGGGCCGTGCGGGGGATGCTGTGACCGCGCTCGGGGCAGCAGCACTTTCTGTCTGAGTGCCACCATGGCAGAGCCAGCTCCGCTCCGCTTTCGGGAACCAGCCGGCAGATTCTCCACTGCAGCCGGCCCGGGGGAATTTGCTCCGCGGGGCATTTCCTCGGCCAATTCGCCGTGCCCGCGGCCCGGGACGGCGCCGGTGGCCCGAGCGAGGGAAGCCCCGCTCCCGCCGGCCCCGGGGCGCGGCTCGGGCTCCCCGCTCCTCCCGGCCGGAGCGAGGCAGCATCGCCGAAATCCAGCCGAGCTCCCGGCCGGCCGCAGCTCCCGTACCCGCGGCCAGCGCCCGCCCGCGGGCTCAGGTACGGGAGAGGCGGGGACGCGGGAGGGCTGGAGGGAGAGGGAGGGATGGAGGGGGGCAGCAGGATGGCAAGGAGCGGGAGGGATGGAGGGAACAGGGAGGGATGGAGGGGGGCAGCAGGATGGCAAGGAGCGGGAGGGATGGAGGGAACAGGGAGGGATGGAGAGGGGCAGCAGGATGGGAGGAGCGGGAGGGATGGAGGGAACAGGGAGGGATGGAGGGGGGCAGCAGGATGGCAAGGAGCGGGAGGGATGGAGGGAACAGGGAGGGATGGAGGGGGGCAGCAGGATGGGAGGAGCGGGAGGGATGGAGGGAACAGGGAGGGATGGAGAGGGGCAGCAGGATGGCAAGGAGCGGGAGGGATGGAGGGAACAGGGAGGGATGGAGAGGGGCAGCAGGATGGGAGGAGCGGGAGGGATGGAGGGAACAGGGAGGGATGGAGGGGGGCAGCAGGGATGGCGAGGGGCAGCAGAGATGGAGGGGAGCGGGCCCCGCTGCGGAGAGCGGCCCCGGACACACGGGCCCGGTGCCCGAAGCGCCCCCGGTGGGTGGCGGGGGCTGCCCGGGGGTCCCGGCCGCTCTCGGCCCCCCGAGGCCGGAGCGCTCCGTGCCGGGGCCGGGCCCGCGGTGGGCGGCTCGGCTGCGCCGTCCCCACCTTCGGTTCCATTGCGGTGCTGCCGCGGTTTAATTCAGGGCTCTGGCAGGCTGGGCGGCTCCTGCGGAGCTCCCGCTCAGGTGCCTGCAGAGGCGGTGGGAATGGGCTAAGCTAAGCCTTGGAAAAGGCTGGTTTGTCCCCAGAGCAGAGCATCAAAGCCCAGGGTGTGCCCTGCCCACCTCAGGGCAGTCACACCGCCAGCCCGGCCTGCTCACGGCAGCCTGCAGTCATTCATTTTCAGATTTCTCAGTCGGCGTGACTATTGGTAATGCTGAGACAGGTTATGGTGTGTCTGTACTGTTACGGGAAAAAAAAAAAAAAAAAAAAGCGTTGTGAAGGGATTATTATAATCAAACCACACCTGTTCCCTGGGTGAAAACCTTCCTTGGGCTTTTCAGGAGACACCAGAATCAGTTTTGGCTGCATTTCCAAAAATATCCCACTGCACAGCTCTTACTAGGCAAACCAGACTGAATGTGCACGACACCTTGGCACACGTGGCTCCAGTGTGCTGGCCAGAGCACAGCACTAAGGGCTTGTGGACTTGGGAGTTCCTGTGTCATTTCACCACGAGTTTTATGACTTTGGGAAGTTACTGTCAACACACCAGCTGCTCAGTTTCTGTGTCTATGAAGTGAAATCATGAATTTTGGCTGCTGAGAATTGAATGTGGTTGGGGATTTACTCTGCAGGAACAATCCTGTGTGATAAGGACCAATGGGACTGTAGCTCATCTTTCTACAAGCTAAAAACTCTTGAAAGGAAACCCCAAGCCCCCCTTTTTAGGACATTGCCTATTTTAGTGTTGTGTTTGAGGGAAATTTTCAAGGTGTACAGTAATTTCCTGGTGCCAGGTCAAACCCCACTGTGACATTTGGTCTCGGCTGTCACTGCAGCCCCAGCCAAGCACAGTGAAGTTCCTGCTCAGGTTTGGGGCTGCTCGAGGACTTGGGCACATCCTCTCACATCCAAGTGAGTGTGTGCCCTGTTTGAACAGCTGGATTTTATCTCCTCTTGGACAGTGCCCACTTCAGATGGCTGAGAACACCCTCAGGAGCCTGCAGGACCCCCCTGGCTCTTCCCCCGATGAGAACGAGTTTCCCTTCGGGTACCCCACCAACATTTGTGAGGACACCCCTGGTCAGAAGTTCCTGTGCAGCAACTGCAACAACATCCTGAAGAAAGCCCTGCAGACCCTGTGTGGGCACAGGTACTGCTCTGCCTGCCTCACCTGGATTGTCAGGTACGTGCTGGGCTGTGCCAGGAGCTGGGCTCTGCCTCCCAGCTCCGCGCTGGGTTTCATTGCCAAACTTTCATTATCAGCACAAGGTCCTCTTCACCCCTGACACAGCTCCCACCCTCTCTAGTTCTGACAGAGGATTCAGGCAGAAAAAGAGCTGTGCGTGCAAGCCTGTTCACTTTTCCTCGTGGGGAATATCCCTGGGGTGAGGCTCTGCCCTGGCTGGAAGGATTTTCCATGGACTGCAGGGTACTCCCGGCCTCCTCCTTGTTTACACCGTGCAAGTCTCTGGGGCATGACAGAGTTTTTCTATCTGTGACATAATAATTCTGATTTAACCTTGAAGAACTGGTCCAAGGCTGACTTAATCCTTCCATGGCACTTTACAGGCCTTTGATAGGGGATGTTATGGGGTTTTAGTTAATATAATGTCATATATCTGTATCAGGTCAAAATGGGTGTTTCTGTGTTTTAAAAGACTTAATTTTCACATTCTCTTTCCCACTTGGAGTTTTTGAATCATTCATTGGATAAACAGCTTTCCATTTTTATTCCTATTTATGGTTCAGTCTGCCCTTATTTTACTGAAATACAGATAAGATTAATGGACATAACAGAGGAGCAAAACCTTTTTAACACCAGTGTGTTCAGGAATTGGCCCTTTAATGAACAAGGACTATGGATTCTGAGTGGAAATCACAATGTTCATGGTTTTATTTGTGTCAGTGCCTATACAAAGACCTCCTAAACTGCAGTGTACCAATGGATTGTAATTTAATTTTTCTTTTCTTTTTACCAGAAACAATAAAAATGCAATTTGCCAGAAATGTAAAGAGGAAGATCCCGACTCTTTAGGTGAGGAAAGCCTATTGGCAGAAGAAAAGGTAAGTTGTCCTTCACAGATCATTAATTTATCATTAACCATTCTCTGTAGTCATCACTGGACTGGGGTTCAGAAGGGAATAATATCAAATGCAATAGCAGCTGATAGTTACACACTTTAACTTAGGCTTTAATAACTTGGGTTTCCCAGAGTTTTTGATTTTAAAAAGTGTAATGGCAGCCTCAGGACTTTCCAAATCCAGGTTCTGCAATGTAAAATCCCAAACTCTTCCATATGATTAACTTTTTATTGCCTCAAAGAAACTGGTGCTTTCCTACTTGTAATAATATGTCTTAACTGTTACTTATTATCCTCAGGAAGTATTTTAATGGATTTTCCAACCTCATGGCTTCTTGTAGCCTTTAAGCACGAAGCTGACCATAATAATTGATACAAACTATGCCCTGGCAAATGTTTCATCTGTAATTTAATGGTGCAGATCTCTTCTTGTGTGATTTTCCAGGCAAATTGTTGTGCTTTTCTATATCCCAAACAAAAATTGTGCCATAATGTCCAGTCCCAGCCTGTCTTTTTCCCTCCTCTCTGATTACATGCAGGGACATCAACAGACACATAATTTGTCAAAATTTCTTAGGGGGAAATGCAAACAAAAAGGCAGCTGACAGTGGCATAAAAGCCAAAGTTTAGGAAGCAGCAAAATGACACATCTGCTGTTACTGCTGAACTTGGTAACATCCCAGAAAAAAAATCCTAAATTCTGTAATTAACTTCCCAATAACAGATTTCCTGCACGAAGAGGTGCAAGCTGAACCCTCCTGAGCTGATTGTGCTTTGGGTGCCACTTTGGGGTTTCTCTGCTGGGGGTTTCTGCAGGCTGGGCTGGGTGGCTGGGGACAGACCCTGGAGCTCCAGGCTCCAGCAGGGCAGGAGCATCTGCTCTCTAGATCATTCCCAGCAAATGCTGGGCAGATTTTCAGGAACTTGGAAATGTGGGCATCGTTTATAAATACTTCCCTGCCTCTGTTTGTGAAGCTTTCCCCTCCCAGTCCTTGCTCTGTGTTATTCCATGTGAAATCTGCATTTTTTGTACTTACCTCTAAATATCCAAAAATGCCTTTAACTGTGGCAGGGCTTCTTCTTGTGCCAGGATATTTTAGAGCAAGATGTAATATTAAAGAGTGCAGGATTCCATAATTACAGAGGAATTGTACAATTCCTCGTGTTTAAATAACACAATCTATGTAGTGCAAAGAACAAACCTCTCTCCCATCTGGTTCATATTTTTTTTAGCACACAGTGTCTGCTAAATGGAAACAGCCCGGATCTGAGCAGTGCTCTCAGTGCAGAGACTCTCAAGTCCTCCCTGCAGCACGTTTAGGAGGTGTTAATGACCCGATAATGAAATGCATTCATTAAGGGACCCCACAGTCAGGGGCCTGTCAGCACATTCCCTGCATGTGAAATATTTCAGGCTCCTGTGAAAAGAAATGTAAAATAAGAGCTGTAGTTGGCTGGGCTTATTTTCAGTAAATTAATATCGTGTCAGATTATTTTTGAGTGCTAAGAAATAAATGATTTAATAATTATTTGGGTTTGTACTACACTAAGATTAACTTGCCATGTCACAGAGTCTTATACAGTAAATTTAAAAAAAAAATAAATTAAAGATTTATCAAGGTGTGGATTTCTGCCACCCTATTCTTATTCCAGGGATGCATCCAAAAGTGCTTTCTCACCAATATTTTTTTTCCTTACTTTGTTTTCTTTCCAGGCCTTTGGTGATGCTGCCATCAATAAAGAGATTTCTGAACTCAGAGTCCACTGTGTGACCCTTGGGTGCAGCTGGTCTGGTATCATGAAAGATTTTGAAGTATGTTTAAAGAGAGTTTATTCACATTCATATGGAATGGGGACAGAGAGGCAGTGAAACCAGGATATCAGCAGACACAAATTACTGCAATTAATTAGAACCAGTGTCACTGCTGTGATTTATACCAACATTTTTATCTAAAAACGTGCCATTAATCCATGGAAGGTTCCCTGCCTGTGGCAGGGGCTTGGGACTGGATGATCTTTGGGTCCCTTCCAACCCAAATCACTCTGTGGTTCTGTGATTAACTTTAGGAGGCCTTTGGCCAAATCCAGAACATCCTGAATGAAATTCACATGTTTTACAGGAGAAATAATTCCCCCCATGTCAGTGTATTGATTATATTCATCATTCTTTTCAGACTGAACTGAAATGCCTCAGTAAAAATATTTAAATGGACAAGATTTATGAATCTGCCATGCAAAATTGAGTAATGAATACAAGGGAGAAAGCTGGGACCAGGATCTTGTTGTTTTTAAACCAAAGCCCTAAGAGAGACTGTTTAAGGGAGACCTCATGTTTGAATTTACCAAATGTTGTTTGGTTTTGGTTTTGGTATTTTTAAAAATTAATAATTAACCAAAAAAATCCCCAGTAAAGCTGGTGAATTTTTCACCAGTAATCTCAGTAACTTTGTGCAGTGGGACTTTACCCAAGCTTAGAAGAACTGCAGATCAGAGCCCTGTGCTGCCAGAGCAGGCACTATTTAAAGATCAACGTGAATCAGCACTTTACACGTGGCTTTATAACTTTGTTCTTCCAGGAGCATCAGAGCTTGTGTGAATATGCATTGATCCCTTGTCACACGGGCTGTGGGCAGGTGGTGATGAGGAGGAAGCTGGCAGATCACTTGGAAAAAGGCTGTGTCAATAATGTGACAGTGTGTCAGCAGTGCCAGTGCAGCCTGGCCAGCCCTGAGCACCAGGTAAGAGCCCTCCTCTCTCAAATAAAGGCTTTATGTTGGTGGTTTCAACAAGCTGTGATGCCATTTTTCCATCCTGATTTTGTTGCACTCGGGAGTATTTAATTTTCCTGAGTTTGATCATTTTTCCATACGAGTGTTGGAGGGGAAAAATGGATGTGATAATCTGCTGGTGATGTGACAAAGCTGCTCAGGCAGCCCAGGTCTCATCCCCTGGCTCAAAATGTGTTCTGGTGTGAGGTAAAAGAAGCCAGAAAAGCACAGAGAGCAGCAGGGAAGGGATCTTGAAAGTGGCTGGAGTTTATTCAAACTAAAACTACCCACAAATGTGTAGGGCAGGATTCTGTCAGATATTATTTCTGTTAGCTCTGATCAGATATAAATCTCCAAATTATCAGCAGTGTCCACAGACCAGAGAGATCTCACTCTGAATCTGCCACAAATATCTCAGTGCCCAAACATATTTGCCTGATATTTTTTTGTTATTTGCTCAAAACAATGAATATTGTTCCCTCCAAATGATTTCAAGAGAATAATTGCCAGCCTTGCAGGTGGGCACGGTGATTAAAGACCCATGTGACAGGGGGGCTGTGAACATTTCAGAGATGTAAATAGTTCTGGGTAGCTCTGTCAAAGTGGTGCCTTTCCACAACCCTCTGGGAGAAAATAGTAAATTTTGGGTGCTGCTCTTGCTGTCTTCGTCTTATTCATTCAGTTTTAGGTCTTGTGATTTTTTTTTTTTATTTCTCTGTTTTTAAATGAACTTCCCTGCTCTGAGAGTGCCTCTCCCTGTTAAGGAATTGGTGATCTGCAGCAGTAAAAGAGCAGAAATGAATAAGATCACTGGCAAGATAAAGAGTGTTAAAAAATGAGTTAGAGAGTGAGAAAACCCCGTGGCTGCATTTCTGAGAATCGAAAGGGAAACCTCAGGACTGGTATGCAAAGGAGTTTGTGGAGATTAAAGCCACCCACTCAGAAGAGTGTGGAGGGAAGCTGGCAGTTGCTGTGTTAAATACAGATATTTCAGAGCCAATGGCAGGGGCATCACTTCACCCCTCGTGCAGGCAGGAATGGCAGGAAGCCTCCTGGGAGTGGTGATGCATTTTGTGTTAGCTCATCAGGATGGAGAACTTGGATTCCAACCTCCAAAGTGTTCATAAGCAGGATGCAAGAAGGGTCTGCACATTGAGCAAAGTGTATGGAGTCATTGCAAGAAGAGTTTATACTTGAATTATATCTGAATTTGGATTTATGTTGGAGTTTCCTGTGCTGTAACCTGTTTATGTTCATATATATATATATATATATATATATATATATATATATATATATATATATATATCTGTATATATGTGAATTTCCTGTTCTGCTGGTCATTGTTTCTTCCTGTTCTCTAACCCCTGCTTGTCCCTGCATGTATGTGAGAGCACATTTGTGTTTGTTCATAACTTTGGTTTGGACCTGGCAACACCTGCACATTGCCAGTCTTGTATCCAATATCCCAGGGTGACCTTTAATTCAATAATTAAATAAGACACTGAAATTTTTCCTTCTTGTTTTAATGACAGGGGCATTCATGTGAAGGCAGTCTATGCAAGGAACAAAAGCCTGTGCAAACAGAAACAGCATCCAAGGAAAAGGTGGGTGAAAGATGAGCGAGTGCAACGCAGCTTTATTTCAGTTAATAAAATTATCACTAGTTCATTTTGATTAAACAAACACCTGAGAAGATCTTCAGATCCAGCAGTTGTCTCTGGCTGCCCTTTACATCCCAGCAAAGCCCTGCTGACTGCCTTCTCTTCCCTGCTCCCACAATTACCTTCACTTAATTATCTTCTAAATTCATCTTGTAAAATGGGCAGATTCTCGTTTCCTCTCCTACCTTGAGTGAGAGCCACATGACCAGGAGTGTGCTGTACAGCAGTGCATTCACAGCAGCTTCTTTTTGAGAAATTGTTACCAGGTGATCCCTGTGGTCCATTAAATTGTGTTCTGTCTTTTTGTGGTCTGTGAGATGCACACCTCCCTGCCAGGCTGTGTGCAGGAAACTTGCTGTCAGCCACACTCTGCATTCATTTGCCATCAGTTTTCAAAGCTGGCTGGGCACTGGAAGCTGTGGAATTACCTTGCCTTGAATTAATCTGATTTATAGCTGCTGGGTTGGTGGCTTAGGTGTTTGTAGGGAAATCAAAGAATTCCCTTCAGTTGATTTTGATTATTTTTTTTTTTTCCAACAGAGCCACTCTACATCCTCAGCCAGCAAGGATGGGTGCTGTTTTTCTGAAGTTGGCTGTACATTTAGGGTGAGTGAAACAGGTCCCCTCAGGAATGTCCCACCCTGCTCTGGACATTCCCTTCAGGGAAGTGTCTCTTAAAACAGAATCAGCCCTTCTGAGGCCAGGTGATGCAGCTGCACCTGCACCCAGCAGTTCTTCCCTCTCCCAGGGAGCTGAAGGGGTGCTGGGCTGGGCCCCAGGCCAGGTGTGCTGGTCATGGAGGGGGCAGTGACAGCCTTGTCTCTTCCAGGGAAGCAAAGAGAAGATGCAGGAGCACGAGAAATCAGCAGTGGGGGCCCACATGCTACTCCTGCTGCAGCACATGAGGCAGCTGCAGGGAACCTTGTGCTCCACTGCCAGAGCTGCACAGAGCTTCCCCTCACAGCCAGAGCTGAAGCTGGAGAGTGCAGGGAAAAGCATCCCTGAGCTGCAGAGCCCAGCAGGGCTGGAATTCAGCAGGGAGCCAGAAGTGGACTGTTACCCTGGATTTTCTGCTCCTGAAAATGAGTCTGTCCTGCAGCAGCTGGTGAGGGAGAAAGTGATTTCTGAGCTAGAAAATAAGCTGCATGTGTTTGAGAACATTGTGGCAGTGCTCAACAAGGAGGTGGAGAGCTCTAACTTGGAAATCCTGGCCTTCAGGAGACAGAGTGAACTGGACCAGAACATGATACGGGGCCTTGAACTGAAGGTAAAAAATTGCAGCAAGGATTGTCTGGGTGCTTGTTCTACAGAGAGCAAACACTGACACACCTCAGGAGAGCTGGGGTGGGGATCAGCACAGGAGTCTGAGCTGTGAGGCTTCAGTTCTGGACACATATTCAGGATCCTTTCGTTGTTTGATACACTTTCAAACGTGGCTCTCTAATATTTGCTCTCTAAACTCACGTTTAGGTAGTGAGATATTCCTGAGAGTTTTGACTGTTAGAGTTTGCCATGATCAGACTCTGAGCAAGCAGGAGAGCTCTTTAATTGCCTGATCCTCTCACTGCAGCATTTTGCCTGGAGGCCCAAACAACATCTCTGCATATGTTTTGACATATTGCTGTCGCTTAGAAAGGAATCAAAGCAGAACTTGCAGAACATGAGGACTCCAGAAGGATTCAGCCACCCCTGCAGCACAGCCTGGAGCAGGGAGGTGACTGAGGACTGGGTTTTTTTTCCTAGATTGCAGAGCTGCACCGGTGCCTGACGCAGAAGGACGTGGGCCTGAGCAGCCTGCACAAGAGCCTGCTGTTCTCTGAGCAAGCCTCCTACGATGGGATCTTCCTCTGGAAAATCACAGAGGTTGGCAGGAAGCTCCAGGACTCTGTGACTGGCAGGACAGTCAGTTTGTACTCCCCAGGTAAAGCACAAGATGAACATGTGTGTTCACAAACCCCAGCCCTTCAGAATCCCCCAGTTTCTCCAGAATTCTGCTTCTTGCTGCTCGTGCCAGCAGGAGGATATTTAAAACAGCTCCTTAAACCAAGCTGCTGCTCATGCAGAGATCTGTAATCCAGGGCACTGGGATGTGCTTTTCCAGGGGGCTGTGCTCTAGTCTGGGCTCTTATCCTGCACTTTGCCCTCTGCCACAGCTGCTTGCAGTGGATACATCCCTGCCAGCCCTCAGCTCAGGGCTCTGGCTGCAGCTCTTTCCGACGTAGGAAGTGATTGGATTGTGTAAAATACACCTGTGTGGCTAATAACAGGTAGTTTTCACCAGGGCTTGAGGCACTAAAAGAATTCCAGCCACAGGGTTTTATAATCTCCAGGAGGTGCTGATTTATCTGTGCCCCTTTCTGTGAGAGCAAACCACATCACACATTGCCTTTTCCCATATACCAGAACACACATTATACCTTTTCTTTCCCCAAAAAATGGCTTTACTAATGAAAAGTTCTGATTTTCAGCTTTCTACACTGCCAAATATGGCTACAAGGTGTGTCTGAGGGTGTACCTGAACGGGGATGGGACAGGGAAAGGAACCCACATGTCCCTGTTCTTCGTTGTCATGAGAGGAGACTACGACGCTTTGCTGCCCTGGCCTTTCAGGCACAAGGTAAGAAGGGAAACCTTGCCAAAAGTCAACACAAGGTGACCTCTTTCTCTGAGCTTTTGTGGAAGCTGAGTGCTTTTCCACATCCCTTTCCAGAGGTGAGGAGCTGTGCTGCACTCCTGGGTAATAATTTGGGAATAACTCTGACCGGAGTCCCTTGCAGGGAAAGCTGCTCCTGCTGATATTCCAGGCTTTGCCAGGCAGGATTTTCAGACACCAGAACGTGGTGTTTGGAGTGTTCCAACCTGTGTCCACCTGGGCTAAAGCCAGAGACACATCTCCTGGCTCTTGCTGAAGATAGGTAATATTGGGAGGGAATATAGGTGAATAGGAGGGAATTATGATTTGCTGCCTGAAGGGTGAGGTGAGAGTTCCACTTACAGATGTCTGAGGTAATCCTGGTTCTTATTTTTCCCCCTAAGTGTGATCTGATAATGGCAACAATGGTTAGAAAAGCAGTGAAATCATGGCAGGGCCTGACCTCTGCTCTGGCACTTGGTAATAATTCTGTTAGTCTCTCCTATAAATAGTTTTACTGCCAGTTAACAGCCAACAAAATAGAAATCAAAGTTCCAAATCCTCTCTGTATTAAAAGATTATTACAGATATTTCATATTTCAAGCTAAAGAACTGTGAGTTAATAAAGGGGGAAATGAGGTGAGGAGATTCTATACTGATATTTAGGTTGTGTCTTTTACATATTTGTGCATGGGCAACTGAGCTGTTTCTTGTGATTCCAAACCACAATAACAGGATAAATGTAATGACTGTAACCAAACCCAGGGGCTGTTTCAGTTGTCAGGAGAGACAGAGGAAAAAGCCTTTGGACTGTGAATTCTCTACCAAGGAATAATTCCTTACTTGATGAAATTTTATTTTGTTTTATGAGTAGCAAAGTTTTAAAAACTTGATCTGGGAGTTCACATGAACTGACCTTGGAGGTTGGAAACATTCATTACAGCTTGGACTTAATTATCAGTGGAGCATCCACTGCTTTTGCAGCACTTCTGTCCCTGCTTGGTTTGTTTTTCACTCCAGCAGCCCCTCATTGCCACGTTCTGTTTTGCAGGTGACATTTATGTTGCTTGACCAAAATAACAGGGAACACATAATTGATGCCTTTCGCCCAGACCTGACCTCTGCTTCATTCCAGAGGCCAGTGAGTGACATGAATGTGGCCAGTGGCTGCCCCACATTCCTGCCCCTGGCCAAACTGCAGTCCCCCAAACACGCCTACGTGAAAGAGGACACGCTTTTCCTGAAATGCATCATAGAAACAAACTAGCACATCCTGAAATACGGCTGGCTGGGGAAATCACCTGCTGAATGTCAGTAGATTACGAGAGGAGCCCCCTCCCTCTGAGAGCTTGTGTTAGTTTGTGTGTGCACAAAATCCCCAGGGCCTGAGCCTGCACCCACTGGCATCGCCTGGAGACGCCCAGGGCAGCACTGCTGGGAGGGGGTGATTTCACCAGAGCAGCTGTGTTGGGTGTCACTCCAGCCCTGCCCACCCTGCTGGAGAAGGGGCAGCTCCTGCTCCAGCCAGCCCGGGGGTGGCCGTGGTGCTGGGCAGCTCTGGGGAGCAGGAGGGGCTGAGCTGGGGGCCCTGGGCTCAGCTCCCGGGGGCTGCAGGGGCTGGCAGCCCCAGGGGCATCCTGGCTGCTGCTGCCCAGCAGGAGCAGGGACAGATCCCTCCCCCTGAGCATCAGGTGTCTCTGCTCCCCCACCACCTTGGAAGGCAAGAGTCATGGCCAGGGCTGGTGGCCACAGTCCCTCCCTGGGCACTAAATCCCTCCCTGGGCACTAAATCCCTCCCTGGGGATTCCCTTCTTGCTGTTTATTCCAGCCCTCCATTTCTTTCTGTGCTCTGTAAGGAGATGTTGTGTTGCCTCAGCAGACAGGGAGCAGGTTTCTCTGTGCCTTGGGGGAATTCCCTCTAGGATTTCCAGAGGAGCCCTTGGGCTTTCCCACTGTGGATACAGAGCTCTGCTCCAGGCAGGGTGAGGCCCCTCAGTGGTCTGGTTTAATCTCCACTCACTTCCTGGACCTTCAAGGCAAGTGACTTATTAGAAATTATTGATTTTTTTTTTTCTTAATGTGCTCTGATGTTTAAGATTTTGTGCACGGCTAAAATGCAAGTAACTGCTAGAAATGGTTGTTTTTTTTTTTTTTTTTTTGGTTTTCTAATAGAGGGAAGGAATTAATTTTTTTTATTATAAGCAAAACAAGCTTGTGACTGTCTGGATGTGCAAAATCTCTCACTTCTGTCTTGGCAACAGCCTTTAAAATAATTACTTGTGATAAAGCATCACATTTCAAAAACACCCACCCCATAAACAAATATTTATCAAAGTTTGTTTGGGAAGGAACTGGATATTCTCTGTGTCTTTTCCTCTATTCCATCTTTCAAATATTCTTTCAGGGACAAAAAGTGATTTCCCCAGCAATATGCCAGCCCCTGTCACCACACTGGAATAATTTACCTAAAAATATTATGCTTTTCCTGTCTGTATCACTTTGACAAGCACTGTATTTATTACAATCATTCATATTTTCTTATGATCCTATTTATTTCCTAAGTAAAGCTCACTAACTTAAGAAAGGCTTGGAGTTATTTTGGCTGTCAGATAGGGAACTGAGTGGCCTGGAGCTGTGATGATGGGGGTTTGTTATAGAAACAGCTGAGCTGTGCTACACTTTCCTGCCTTGCTTTTTCCTTCTCTCTGGAGAAGGGAAGGTCTTTTGGGAGCCGTGCTCAGGAGCTGCAGAAATTCCCAGAACTCTCAGGGCATTTCCCCCAAATCTACCTGGCTGGGAGACCACTTACAGGCTCTTCAACAGAGCCCACAGATAGAGCTTTTTTTAAAAAAAGACGGCTGTGGATCAAATCCATGCCAAATAAACAAACAGACACAAACCCCAGCGTGCAGTGCTCCTGCTTTCCCAGGCACAGCTGGCAGAAAGGGCCGGATCTCAGCTAGATGTGCTCTGGTTGTGATTGCAGCCACCCAGGGCTCTCTTCCCAGGGCATCTCCATCCTCGGGCAGGCTCCAGGAGCTCGGGCTGCCTGCGGAGCCGCTGCCAGGCGGGGCTGCGCTCCCCATTCTCACCTCCCAGCCCTGCGGCCGCAAAAGCGCCTCGGTGAGGAAGTGGCTGACACTGAAAGGAGCTGGAATCGGGGCGGCATCAAGAGTTCTCTGATCCAGCAAATCATTTCCGTGCGATTTTGTTTTTTTTTTTTTTTTTTTTTTTTTGGTCTGGATCAATGCCAAGCGATGGAGGAAAAATCACGGCGGATTTGAGGGAGTTAAATCAGCAGCGTTTGCTCTGTGTTTAACGGGCAGGTTGGCAAAGAGGCAAAGTGCTCCTACAGCTACGATGGTCTGAAAAAATCAAGGACAAGGTTTGGAGGGAAAAATCGTATTTTTTTTTTTTTTTTAACGGACTAGTAAAGCCAGAAAAAGCCAGACAGATTTTTGGGGTATAAACCCTTGCTGAGGACAGGGACAGAACTTGGACTGGTTGTGTTGCTCAGTCAGGCGGCTTCAGTGAAGAGCTGGTGGAGTCGAGACCCTCGGAGCAGAGGGAAGAGAGGGGCAATGAGCAACTTGTGGGAGCCACTTCTGATGCCAGGGATGTGCCCTGCTGAGCCGGCTGCTCCTCCAGCTGGGAGTGGCACTTGGGAGCCGCGCTGGGTCGCCCGGGAGGCTCCGGGGCCAGCGGGAGCCGCGGATCCCATCTCCACGCCAGGCCTGGAGCTCCCAGGCAGCTCCGTGTTTGGGTTTCCATTCAATATTCCTCGCCTTCGGTCTCCAAGGCTACACGCCAACATCCAACCCCTCCTCCCACTCCTGTTTTCAAAGAAAGAAAAACACTGTGAAAAGAGGCTGCAACGATTTCTGGGCACTTTTCAAAGGCAGCGCCGGGAGCTGCTCGCCCTGCGCGCTCCGCGGGCTCTGCCCCAGCCTGGGCCGTGGCTGCCCGGCTGCTCCATCCTCGGGCAAGCAGGAAAAACCTCACCCCGGCAAGTGCAGGGCCTGGGGGAGCAACTGAAAGTTTTTAAGGAAGAAAATGGGAGTTTGGAGTCGTTAACTACACGGAGCTTCATTCGAATCCTTCTGCAAAAGCTGGTTTTGTTTGAGAATTCCATAGCGGGGAAGGAGCCGGAGCCCTGCCCTGGAGCCTGGCCGAGGGGGCTGTGGGGTTGCTGCCCTCCGTTTTCACCGCTTTTGGGGCTCTCGTTCATTTCTCTTCCCTTGCTTAGAGAATAATCTGCTTTTAGCGGCCGGATGCTCCTGCCCTGTTCAGCACAGAGAGCGGGACAGCCTCGGGGGCCAAAGCAGCGTCCAGGTACTGTCAGAGTCCACAGTGCCGAGGAAATGGGATACCCAGGGGATAGCTGGGTGGGTGTGCAGAGGAGCAAGAGGAGGACGAAGAGAATGAGAGAGGAAGATGAGGAGGAAGAGGAGGAGAAGGGCAGCACCCAGTAGCTCACTGCAGTGCGATCTGAGTCCAGGCTTGCTGGATGCTGTGACAGAAGCACCTGCAGAGAAACCAGAATTAAATCTGGTTTTTGTAGCTGCAATTATGTTGCTTCGTTCCGGTTAGAAAATGTAGGATACATCTCAAATTCTGGGGCTTTTTTAATAATTTTTTTTTTTGAGACTTTTGTCCCAGCGCAATGTTCCCGTGCCCTCCCTCCGTGTGGAAGGGTTTCAGTCAGGTTCTCCCCGTACACCCCCGGTGAACTCGATCCAGCGTTTGATTTCCGTGTCACACCATCCGCATTCCTGCGGCGAGCAACCAACACGCTGCAGCATCGAGCCCGGGGGCCGGGAGGAGGGTGCTGCTCCTCGGGGCCGGGCGGGCACAGGCACGCGGTCCCGGAGCGCAGCAATCCCTGGGATTTCGGGCAAACGCTGCAGCCCCAAGGCACGGGCCGGGGAGCGGGGTTTCTCCCAGGGCTGTGGGCAGGGGTTATTTTAGTCCTGAGGTGACTCACACTTATCCCGGTGTGACTCACGGGGAGCTGGGGCCCGGGGCTGCTTCGGGATGTGCTACGGCGTGGCACGGCATGGCACACATGGCACTCATGGCACACTTGGCACACACGGCACTCATGGCACACTTGGCACGCTTGGCACACACGGCTTTCCTCTCGCAGCCCTGCACAGGGAGCGGCCGTGCCGGACCCACGCTCCGGGAATCGCCTTTCCCGTCCCCCTCCGCAGGTGCAGCATCACGAGGAGCGCTCTGACACTGAGGTTTTATGGGAAAGTTTTGATTAAAGAAATGATTCCCAAGAGTCGGGTGTAGAAAGGGAGGCTCAGCCCGTGCCGTGCCGCTCACCCCGGCGCCGGGGAGCTGCTCACTTGCAGCTCCAGCTTTGTTACACGTGTGCTCTGAGTGAGCTCCTGCATCCACCGGGAGACAGGAAAAACCGTTCGGACTCTGCTCGCGCTTGGCCCAGACCCGGCACTGGGAATCAGCTCTCCTATGGCCCGAGCAGCCTGGAAAACATTGCTTTTCCAGGGTCGCTTTCCAACAAACAGCAAATCCTACAGATTTCTTCTTGGCACCGACCGAAGCATTTTTTACAGCGATTGATTTTCTCTGTGAGATTCAGAGAAAGGCTGAAAGGCTGCTCCCGCTTCCAGGAATCCCGGCGAGCACAGGTCGTTCCCTGTCGGGACAATGCTGCGCAGGCACTGCCCGCATCCCACCCCTCCCCGGGGCACCGGGGGAAGCCCTTTCCGGGCTGCGGCCGCGGCTCGCAGGGGACCGGCGGGGAGGTCCCGCGAGTGCCAGAGGGTGACGGTGCCTCTCCACGGGCGGTGGGTGCGTGGCCGACCCTGGGTGTCCCGGCCCGGCCCCGGGGATGCCGCCCGCGCTCTCCGGAGCACCGGGCCGGACCGAGCCGGGATGTGCCGAGCCGGGATGTGCCCTGCCGGTCCGATCCGCTCGGTTCCTATCGGTGCCAGTCCATGCCGGGCGGTCGCTGCCGATGGGTCGGTGCCCGTCCGGTCGCTGCCGGTCCGTGTCACGCCCATGGGTCGATGGCAGCCCGGTCCGGTTCGGTCCGTGCCGTGCCGTGCCGGTCTCTCGGTGCGGCCGGGTGCCGTGCCGGCCCGGCCCGTGCGGTGCCGGTGGGTGCCGCGGGGATGCGCTGCGCCGCGGTGGGACCGGACCCGTGGGAGGCGGCGGGGGCGGCCCCGCTAATTGCATAACCGGGACGTCAATGCCGGCGGGAGCGCGGGGGAAGCGCGGGAAGATGGCGCCCCGCGCCCGGTCCCCGCCGCGCCCCGCAGCCCCCGGGCCCGCGCCCCGAGCGCCCGCTGAGCGCGCCGGGGCCCCGCGGTAAGGGCGGCCGCGGCCCCGGGGCACCGGGCGGGACGGGCGGGCGGACGGGCGGGCGGACGGACAGACGGACGGCGCCGCGGCCGCCTTTGAATGAGCCAATGGCGGCGGGGCCGCGGCCGCCGCTCGGGGCTGCCCGCGGCCACCCCCGGCAGGTGCCTGCGGGGCTCCCGGCGCTGCCGCCGCCCGGCCCGCCAGCGGCGTGGGCGCTCCCACACGTGTCCGCGGGGCCGGGGCGAGAGCGGCGGGAGCCCCGGGGGCGCGGAGCTGCGGGAGCGGCCGGGCCGGGAGCGGCGGGGGCCCCGCGGGGGAGCGGAGCGGAGCGGAGCCGCCGCCGCGCTCGGACGCGCTCCCACGCGGGGACCCGGCGGGTGCCGCTGCCGGGACGTGTCCGGCTCGGGAGCGCCGGGCTTTGCCGTGAGTGGGATCGCTCTGCCCGGCGCGGGGCTCTCGGCGAGCGGGAGAGCCCTCACGGGGGGCAGGGGCCGGGCACAGGGGGAGATCCGCGGCGCCAGGACACGCGTGGTGCCGCGAGGCCACACGTGTGGCCGTGACGGGAGCGCCAAGGCGAGAAAAGTCCTTTTCAAGTCGTTTCCGTGGTGTCCTTCGGGATCGCAGCTCTGCTGCGGGTGGTTTCTTTGCCTCCTGCACCCCAAACCTCGTGGCGGTGACATTTGGCCGCCCGGGTTCGCTCGCTGTGGGTGGTGCTGGCACATCCCTACTCCTGCTGCAGTCCCGGTGGTTTGGGAGCCCACAAAAGTGCGCGGAAATTGTGATTTTAAAATCACAGTAAATTTAAAGCTTTTATTCCCAGCGTGCCCCTTCCCAAAACTGAACCATGTGGCGTGTCCCAGTGCTGGGGGAGCCTGTCGGGGGTTAATTCCCTCTTGTTCACCACTAGCAAAGATTTGGCTGCTCCCTGGGTTTCGTGGGAAGGAACCGTCTCATCGGCTCTGTTTTGCAGTGTCCCGAGCCCCTGCTGGTGGGGCTGAACCACCTCCAGCCTCGGTCCTCGCAGGCGAATCGCTCCGGGATGCTGTGGCCGGCTGATGTGTCGTGCCGAGAGGGCAGGTGACAGCGTGCGTGTGCCCGCAGGCTCTGCTGATGGAGACCCCCGAGCTGAACCCCCTGATCCGGGACGTGTACGCGGCCGCCGGCCGTGTGCAGCAGGCAGCGGGCTCGGCGCGGAGGGGCAGCGGCTGCCGGGAGCTGATGGGCAGGCTCACCGAGGGGCAGTACGTGCTGTGCCGCTGGACAGACGGGCTCTACTACCTCGGCAAGATCAAGAGGGTAACGTGGGCACCCCCAGGGGAACGGGAGAACCCGAAGCGGTGCCGGTGCCATTCCCTGGCTCAGCTGGTGGCTCAGGGGGTGCTGGCCTGGGCTGCGATGTGTCTTTGGTCAGCAGGGCGTTTTGGGTTGCCATCCTGGCCCGGGGTGTCACGCCCCAAACCTGGCTGCCCGCAGCCCCGAGAGACAGGATTAGGCACCAGGGAAAACAGGGAATGGGAGCTGACCCACAACCGTGCTTCCTGCTCCCTTCTGGCAGGTGAGCGGCTCCAAGCAGAGCTGCCTCGTCACGTTTGAGGATAACTCCAAGTACTGGGTCCTCTGGAAGGACATCCAGCATGGTGAGTGTTGCCGCAGCCTCCCTCTCCCGCTGCCATGCTGTGGGACCCTCCCCAGCAGCACGGGGACGCGGCTGTCCCACCTCTGCCCCCTCATCCCACAGCCGGCGTCCCGGGGGAGGAGCCCAAGTGCAGCATCTGCCTGGGGAAGAAATCGGGCCCCAGGAACGAAATCCTCATCTGCGGGAAGTGCGGGCTGGGTGAGTGTGGGTGTCCCAGCCGGGCGAGGGTGCGGCCGGCCCCGCGGCGCTGACGCCGAGCCCTCCCGCAGGTTATCACCAGCAGTGCCACATCCCGGTGGCGAGCGGCGGCGAGAGCCCGCTGGGGACGCCGTGGTTCTGCCGCCGCTGCATTTTTGCCCTGGCCGTGCGGGTGAGTGGGGCAGCCCCGGCTCCGTGTGCTGCCCGTGCCCAGCTCAGGACGTGTTCCCCGGGCGGCTGCGCTGACCCCGTCCCTGTGTCTCCCTCAGAAAGGGGGTGCCCTGAAGAAAGGAGCCATCGCCAGGACGCTGCAAGCCGTGAAGATGGTGCTGTCCTACAACCCCGAGCTGCTGGAGTGGGACTCCCCACACCGCACCAACCAGCAGCAGTGCTACTGCTACTGCGGGGGCCCCGGAGAGTAAGGCCCGGCCTGGGTGTCCCGGCAGCTTTTGTGGGGAAAAGGAAGATGGGATCAGGGTGGGGATGTCTGAGCCCAGGCTTGCAGGGCACTTTGCTCCCCACGCCGCCTCTGCCACCTGGGTCTCTGCCTGCTCCCAGAGGCACCGTTTGCACCAGAAACACCAGCTAGGGACAGCCTTTGTCTCCCGGGCTGGGAGGGGATGGGGCAGTGGCTGCACACGCTGCCCTCACTGCCCCTGTTCTGCTGTCCCTGCCCAGGTGGTACCTGAAGATGCTGCAGTGCTACCGCTGCCGGCAGTGGTTCCACGAAGCCTGTACCCAGTGCCTCAGCGACCCCATGATGTTTGGAGACCGGTAGGAGCCCTCTGGGCTTTGCTGAGGGGGCTGCCCAGGGGGGACATCCCAGCTGGGTCGCCCTGATCCGTCTGACACCGAGGTGGATCGGGTGGCCCTGTCCTACAGAGCCCCTGCTGGTCCTGCTGGCACTGTCCCACCATCCCTGGGCCCTGCATGGCTGATCCTCTCTCCCAGCATTTTCCCTGCTGTTTTCCAGGTTCTATGTGTTCTTCTGCTCTGTGTGCAACCAGGGACCAGAATACATCAAGCGCCTGCCCCTGAGATGGTAAGAAACAGGCTCTGCCTCCTCTGCAATGTGCCCAGCTGGCTCTGGGACACCGGGCTGGCTGATCCCTGAAGTGTCCAAGGCCAGGCTGGACAGGGCTTGGAGCAACCTGGACTAGGGCAAGTCATCCCTGCCCATGGCAGGGGGCAGGACTGGTTGATTTTTAAGCCCTCTTTCAACACAAAGCATTCTAGGATTGTGTGTTTGGGTTTTCCCCCAGCTGCAGGCAGCGTCCCACCTCTCCCCAAAGCTCAAGGGATGCTGTCCTGGCTCTGGGATACGCCTCTGGGCTGGGCTGCTGCCCCTGTGAAGTGTGAGAAGGTTACTGTGGGGTTTTGGGAGGACCTGGGAGCTGCAGTGGCACTGGTAGAGCAGGGCATGGTGGAGGCAGCATCCTGCCAGGGCTGCTGACCCTGTGCCCCTCTTTGCTGCAGGGTTGACATCGTCCATCTCGCCCTCTACAATCTGGGCGTGCAGAGCAAGAAGAAGTACTTTGACTTCGAGGAGATCTTGGCCTTCGTGAACCACCACTGGGACCCTCTGCAGCTCGGGAAGGTACAAACACACCCCGGGCTTGAGCTGCAGAACAGCCATGAGTGTGAGAAATGCAACCCCAGCTTGTGCAGCACTCAGCATGGCAGCTCCGGCTTCAGAGGAGCTCAATCCACTTCCTCTGCTCTGGGATTTTCCTTGTTGGAGTGTCAGACCTGACACCTTCCCCAGTGGGAGCTAGAGCTGGGAGAAGCACTCACACCAAGGCGTGCTGGAAACCTCTCCCCAGGGCGGGCCGGGCCGGCTCCCCGCGGGCGGCAGTGCCTTGGCTCCTTCCCTCCCTCCCTCCCTCCTTCCCCGGCCTTGGGCAGGAGCCGAAAGCCGGAGTTCGGGTTCCCCCGTCTGTTTGGATTTTGCATAACCACAGCGGCACTGAGCCCTGCCTGCCCCCCTGTCCCGCAGCTCACGGGCACCCCCATCTCCGAGCGCGGCCCCCACCTGCTCAACGCCCTCAACAGCTACAAGAGCAGGTGAGCCCCGGGCGGGGATGGCGACAGGCTGGCATGCAGGATGCTCCCGGGCCAGCCCTGCTGAGGGCTGTGCCCTCCCCTCTGCCGCCCAGGTTTCTGTGTGGCAAGGAGATAAAAAAGAAGAAATGCATCTTCCGCCTGCGGATCCGCGTTCCCCCGAACCCCCCCAGCAAGGTGCTGCCGGAGAAAGCCCCCGGCGAGGGCGAGAGCAGCTCCTGCGAGCTGAAGAAGAGGGGGAAAAGCAAATACGCCCATAAGGACAGGTGAGTGGCCCCGTAGCCCCGCACAGTGCCGCAGCAGCAGCCCCCCGGCCGTGCCCCCCTCACGCCCTGTTCGCAGCCTCCTGCCGCGGCAGCTCCAGCAGCAGAAGCGGCGAGCGCGGCGCAAGAGGGCCAAGTTCCTGCTGGAGGATGCCATTCCCAGCGTGAGTCCTGCGCCCCCTCCTCTCTGCAGCCCGCCCGGGGCTCGGCAGCCCGGGGGCACTGCCCGTGCGCGGGGCACTGCCGAGCCCGGGGCTGCCCGCAGGATTCCCGCACTCCCGCGGGCAGGCAGGGCTCCTGTCCCTCACTCGGGGAGGGCTGTGTGCCCTGCCCGCTGCCCCAGGCAGAGGGGGCCAGTGGTGGGGTGTCGGCAGCACCCCCGTGCCAGGCAGTGAGGAGTGAGCTTGTTTTTGTGACAGAGCGACTTCACCTCGGCCTGGAGCACCAACCACCACCTGGCCAGCATCTTCGACTTCACGCTGGATGAGATCCAGAGCCTGAAAAGGTGCGTGCGGCCGGGGCAGGGGTGTGGGGGGCAAGGGTGCTGCTTGGGGCCATGCTGCATCCCAGCCTGTCCCACCCCACCCTATCCCGCCCACAGTGCCAGCTCAGGACAGACTTTCCTATCGGACGTGGACTCCACAGATGCCACCAGCACCTCAGGCTCGGCCACCACGAGCCTCTCCTACGAGTCCAGGTGAGGACTGTGCCCCTTGCCCCCTCCTGGAGGGGTCCTGGTGGCGTGGCCAGGGGGGCGAGGGCCTGTGTCTCCCCTCTTCATGTCCCACCCTGGGGAGCTTTTCCTCCCTGTGTCCGAAACGGGCTGGGGGTCCCAGAGTGGCACTTGTTGGGCGTGTGGGATCGGAGCCGTCGGTCCTTGCTGGGCTCCCCCAAATTCCCGGCGTGCTCCTTCCAGAAGGCAGCGGGGGGAACATTCTGTGTGCTGCCCTCACTCCTGCCCTGTGCCCTCCCCGCAGCCGCAGGACCGTGGGCAGCCGCAAGCGCAAGCTGGCAGTGCCAGCCTACGCCTCGGGGGCCAAGAGGAGGGGGGGCGAGCTGGGCGGGCGCCCGGCCGCGACCACCCCCGAGGGCAGCGAGGCAGCGGCAGGCGCCGACCGCCCCGACGACGGCATCGACAGCCACACCTTCGAGAGCATCAGCGAGGACGACTCCTCGCTGTCCCACCTCAAGTCCTCCATCAGCAGCTACTTCGGGGCCGCGGGCCGGCTGGTGTGCGGGGAGAAGTACCAGGTGCTGGCACGGCGGGTGACGCTGGAGGGGAAGGTGCAGTACCTGGTGGAGTGGGAAGGCACGACCCCCTACTGAGCCCCGCCAGCCCCCGAACCTCTCCCGGAGCCAAAGCAGAGGAGATCGGGCTGCTGGGGAAGCCCGTGAGGCGCAGGAGAGGTGCTGGTCCCTCCCCCCGGCAATCCCGGCGGGTGGAGGCAGCGCCCAGGCTGACAGCGCTGCCCAGGAATGAAACCTGAAGCCCTGACACTCTATTTTTTTAATGTTAACCATTTTTAGTTCCTCGGCTGTGTTTCTGCAGAGCGCGGCCCAGCCGTGCCCTCCTGATGGAGCAGCGAGGGGGTCTGGCCCTCCCAGAGGGTTCCCCTGGCACGCTGGAGCAGCTGCCTGGGGCACCCCACACCCTGCTCACACAGAGGGACCCGGGCTGTGCCTGGCACAGCCTGGCTCTTCCCACTGTTCCAGCTCACTGAGCAGCCTCGAGGGGGTCCTGCTGCCAAAACACGAGCCCCTCCTCATCCCTGGGCTCTCACAGCTCCTCCCTGTGCCCACGGGAAACTGGGGACAGCTCTTGGGGTTTTTCACCTCACCCTGAATCCATTCATTAAAGGAATGTGGCTTGTTTTATATGAGAGGAAAATGCCCCAAAGCCAGCCTGCACGTGGCTGTTGCAGCCACGGGGCAGATGTGCTCCCACCCCACAACCTGGACTGTGTGTGGTGCCACACCAGCTTCATTTCCCTGTTCTGACAATCATGATCTTGGAAGAGATCGTCCAAAAACTCCTCCTTTGCCTTAAAACCACCATGGGCACTTCACAGACTGGAGCTCAAGGCCTTTGTTTCTACAGGAATCTTTATCCCAAATGTGCCAAACCAGCAGACAAACCAAAAAAGGCTGAAGAGGACAGCAGGGGCAGGGAGAAGGGGCTGCACTCGAGTCCCTATGATCATCCCTGTGGCCTCCTGGCTGTGCCTCTCATATGGTGGTGTTTGTGAGCACAGGGCTTGATTTGTCTGCAGGAGAGAAGGAGCAGCCCCCTCCTTTAACAAAGCAATACTGCCAGCTTGGGCAGGAGCAGAGCAGTCGGCTTTTTAAAAAAGATTGAAAAATATCAGATAGATGTGTTAGATTTTTTTCCTTTAGAGAGAGAGAGATATTTTTAATGTTCTCCTCATCTCTTCCCCCCTCCCACTGTGGCTGTCCCATGGGATGGAGGGTGGGCTGTGCTGGGCTGGGGGGTCCTGTCCATCAGCAGACCCTGTCCTGTCCTACCTGTGCTTGTGGGATCTCAGCTCATATGGAGCAGAGCATCCCTGTCCTTTTGGGAGAGGTGCTGCCAGGTCCCCCCATCCCTGGCAGGGAAGGGTCCAGCAGCTGGAGAACTCCCTGTCCTGCCTTAGCTTTGTCCTCAAAGGATCACTTCAAGTATTTCCCTTTCTTAGTGCCTGTGGAGCCCTTCCAAGGGGCTGCCAAAAGCTGTGCCAGGGCTGAGCAGGGTTGTGCCAGTGGGATGTGCCAGTGGACATCACACTTGTGGAAGCACCCACAGGATGTGGCCCTGGCTCCTCTCTGCTCCCTCTCTGTTCCCTCTCTTCCTCTCCTGGCTTCTTGCAGAGAATTGAATGTGGAGCCTTTAAAAGTATTTTTGTTGCAGAGTATATTTTGCATTCGCTGTAATAGAGATTATAACAACTCTGTGCACCTTCTGATTTCTGAGTTCAGGTTGCTGCTTGTAAGCAACTCTCGTTATACCCAAGTTGTAATTAATATGTTTGATGTACAATTAAAAAGTGGGGTTTTTTCAACATCACTGTTATTTTGTAGTGTGAGGATTATTGAGTTGGGATGCCCAGTGCCCACCACGGGGCAGCTGGTGCTGCTGGGTTGTGTTCTGTGCCAGGTGAGGCGTGCCCTGAGCTGTGCAAGCCCTTTCCTCCTGCCCAGCTGTGCCCACGAGAGCCTGCCCAGGTAAGAAACGCTCCTGTTTATTCCCTTCCCAGTCACATAAATAACTCGAAAATGTTCCATGAGTTATATCCCAAAACCCAATAACAAAAGGATCTTTTACAAAGTTCAGCTTGTAAGCCACTGCCGGGGTGGGGGCGCAGGGCCAGGGCTGGCCGGACCCAGGCTGGATGGGCTCTGTGTGTGCTGCTCGCGGCCCCTGCTAAATCCTGGCGGCCTTTGCTGCAGTTTGGCGGCTCCCTGGCTCCTGCAGGGCTCCTGCAGGGCTCCTGCAGCAGGGGCGGTGGCACGGCCGCATCCCGCAGCCCCCGGGCTGGGAGGCAGCGGCGCGGCGGGGCAGGATGCTGGGAGCGCCCTGCGGGGAGCAGGAGCCACGCAGGGCTCAGGGCTGGCTGTGGGGACACCTAGCACGGCACGGGCTGCCAGGCCACGGCTCCCAGCTGGAATTCGCTGCTGACAGCCTGAGGCAGCCCCGAGTGTCCTGACAGCGGCATCTCCGCGTATCCTCATCCGCAGCCTTTGGTGCAGGCGGCCCTTCCCCGGCTGAGCGTGCAGCGGCTCCGGGCCGCTCGCAGGAGGGGAGGTTTCCCAATCCCGGCTCCTGTGCCGCAGCAAACCCGGGAAGGTAAAAGGTGCCTCCCGCGCGGCTCAGCAGGGTCACCCCGAAAAGGAGCCGCACTTGGCGCTTCTCAGTCCCGTGGGACGTTCTCCTCTATCCATTTGAGGTAGAGAGGGTTTCCTTGGTCAATAGGCAGGCTGATGATTTCGGGCATTTCAAAGGGATGGATGGATCTAAAGTGGAACCAGGCGCAGAGGAGGAGCAGAGTCAGCGCCAGCCCCGCAGGAAGCTCCCAGCCCTGCCCCGCGCCCTCCCGTGCTTCAAAGCACCCGCAGCTTCTTTCTGCCACGTGGGAATTCTGCTTTGAGTCTGGGATTTACCACAGACTGCCGGGGGCCTGGCCCAAAGCTGAGCGTGCTCCCCCCTCGGGAAAAGCAGGAAATCCTGTCAGGAGATTGTCAGGGGATAACCTGTGCGAGGAGAATCCCCCCTCGAATCCAGCACGGAGGGCTGGGTGAAGCCCAGCAGTTGATATTTCTGTCACTTTTTGCTGATGCCATCTCTGGGGTTTTCTGGCTTGTAAGACACAGCAGGAACACTTAACCCCCCACTGGATGGGAAGGGGCTCAAAGAAGTCCCAAAGCTGGAGCAGGAGGTGACAGCCTACCTTGGATGGGACACCCAGTGCTCCTGTGGAGCCAGAGCCTCACCTGACGTAGTTGGACAATTCCCCTATTTTGGACGTCCTTGTTTTCACCAACTGTGTGGAGTAAAAAAACAAAACAAACCCTAAGGGAGGTGTGAGGGGTGGAGGGATCCTGATGTGCAGTTCCACCCACCCAGCACGGCCAGGGGTGTGACAGGAGCTCTTCCAGGGCTCTTCCCTGGGGGATGATCCCAAACCCAGCAGGTTGGTGCCACCCTCCCCAAACCTCCCTGCAGCCCCTTTCAGCTGGGGTCGTTTGCAACAGGGATTTTTGTGATGTAGGGAATGATCAATTACCAGCAGTATTTCCGTGGATTCTTCCAGTTCCCCTTTCCAGAAATACCTGGATTTAAAAGAAAAGCAGCATCAGCAAGTCCAGCTCTGGGTGCAGCCTTGGGTTACTTTCCCTGCTTGGTGCTTTTTGCACGTGGCCATTTCCTTACAAAGTGGCTCAAGAAGCATTTCTGGCCCCAAAACCAGGAGTAAGCACCCCAGATTTATGGACCAGAGCCTCCTCCAGAGAATTTACCCAGGGGGACTGGCAGGGCAATTTTGCTGGGACTGGGTGTCCTGTGGTGGTGGCCCCGCTCTGAGCAGAGGCCAGGGGACAGTGCCTGCAGGGACTGTGGCTGAGCTCGCTTCCTCTCTTTCCCTGCAGGAGAGGAGCTGCACTTCTCATGAGTCAGACATGACCTTTCAAAACATTGCTGCTGCCAGGAGCCCGTCCTGATCTCATCTGCCTGCAGGGCTCCTGCGTGAGGAGGGCTCGGAGGCGTCGCGGTGTCTCCTGAGCAGGGCAGGAGCAGAATCCAGCTGGAGCTGCCAGGGCTGGGCAGGAGCAGCTCTGCTTGGGTTTGTAGGAAATGATGGGTTAGGGGAGGAAGGGCATTACTGGGTTTGCCCTCACGTGGGATATGGGGGTGCACTGGGGGGAGCCCCTCCTGAGGGAAGCTGTGGGGGGATCTGCTCCAGGAGGAACAGCTGTTTTGGGGCTGTGCTCTTGAACCCCTGTAACAAGTGCAGTCCCTCTGCATGGCCAGTGAGGACACCTGCAGAGCAGGGCTGGGCCTGTTCCAAGGTCAAACCCGCTGCTCTTCCTGCCTGAAACAGCTGCTTAATTTTGTAAAGGCCTTTTCTGGTCCTGTCTTAGCTCCATTTTAGAGCCTCTAATAGCAGGCACCATGTCCTCAGGACCAAAACCCCAAATTGCTGGATGTCTGTAGCCAAGTAACCAATAAATGAATGATCCCCACGGGCAGTCAGAGCAGCTGTGCTCCTCAAAAAGCTCTGAGCATGGTGAGACTCGTCCCCACCATCTGCAACAACAAACAGACCCAGCAGCCTTCTGGAAACTGAGGCCTGTGTCCATCCCCTCCTTCCCTCCCTGCAGAGCCCAGGTTTGCCTCTTCCATTGGGGAATGTCCAGCCCAACTTACAAGGCCGAGCTCTTGGGCAGGATGTTCACACAGGCAGCCAGTTTCTTATCCATGATGGCCCTAGGGGAGACAGGAGGGGAGTCAGTGCCAGCCCAGCTCAGCACTCACCCCCAGTCATGGGACATTCCTTTGTGCTGCCCAGCACTGCCAGAGCACCTTTGGCATTGGAGACATGGAATTTTGGGTTACTTATTACCCTGAGAAAACAGAGGCAAAGGTGAACTTGGGCTGGAGATACTTCAGATCAGGCCCTCCTGGCAGGGCTCTGGACCCTCCCTGTGCTGAGGAGGGAGTTTGGGTGTTGCTCCTGGTCTGGAGGACCCTGCCCAGTGCCAGCCCTGTGCCCCTCTGGCTGTGGGGTCACCAGGGCAGGGACTGAACCATGGGACTGCCAAATCCTGGCCTGGGATGGATGGGGAGGGTTTGTGTGCTGCTGTCCCTTCAGGCAGGGCACCAGTGACTCCACCTTTGCTTTTCGTTTAACACTGGCTTCGGGGGACCATGGCTGGAGAGGAGAAGCAACCCAGGAGGCTCAGGGTTGTTTGCTCTCACCATGTGTAGGCAGTTCCAGGCATTTAATGCTCATGGAGCATCTTGAGTTAATCTTTAGACCAAGAAAGTGCAGCAGCACGAGCAGAGCCACCCCTGCTGTGCCTGTCATGTCACACATGGCACAAATCAGTTTGGATTTGCTGCCTGCGATTTGCAAGTCCCTTTAGCACTGGAACCTTCTGGTTTCAGTGCTCTGTCCCAATAAATTGAGATCCTGAACTTTGTCCCAGCTAGCTTGCAGCAACAAGAGGCCACCAGGGGAACAGAGAACATGGTAAGAAGCTGAATGTGATCTGTGGAAAATGTCTGCATAATACATGATAGCTTTGAGTCGGGCACTTAGTTGTGTGTTTCTTTGTCTGTGCCTCACAATAGGCCCTGAAGTGAGACAGATTAAATATTAATAAGCAGAAAAGCAAAGAAATTGATAAGCACAAATCTAAGGCAGCAGTGGGGGCTGGTGGGGTGCTGGGCAAGTTGGGTGAGGGGCAGTGGCCACACCACCCAGCCAAGGGGGTCAGCTCCTCCTAGGAGAGGCAAGAAGGTCTTGAGATGCTGAATTCTACCTGCAACTTCTGCTTTTCCAAAGCTTGAACCCCTTTCCATAAACCAGTGGAAAATTTCCTTGCAGACTGAGCCATCTGAGTGAGTGCTCCGCTGAGCAGTGCAAAGGAAGAATAAACACGACAGCACAGGAAAAAGGAAAATGAGTGTAGAAGCCTGTGTCATCCCCTGCAACCAGAACTCATTGCTCCCCATCCCAGAACAAAGGAATAATTACTCCACCAGTGAAACCACAACCAAAGTACACATATCTCAGCGAGGGGGAGTGATTTATCTCCTCTCCCTTCCCTGCAAGATGAGGAACAAAGAGTGGAAAGCATTTGCAAAGCTGTTAAGACGAGGCATTTTCAGGAACTGAGGCTCTTTTCACCAGGTACAGTTGCTCCTTTTTTTCAGGAGACATCGAGCAGTGCAGACATAATTCTATTTGAATTTCTTAATACAGTTGCAGTATTTAAGGTGACACAAACTCCCTTTCAGTAGCCTGTCAGTTCCTGAACATGTTTGGGAGCACTTTGCTGGAGATGGAGGGGTTTTGGCAGCAGCAGGGCAGCAGGAAAACAGCGCAGGAGGTGTTGCAGGAAACTTCACGGTCCATCATAAACACTTCCCCAGTCAGCACGGGTTCAGTTCTTTGAACAGACCATCCATTGAGTCAGGGGCTGACAGATGTGTGAAAAAAACTCTGCATGCAAAATGTCACGCAAAGTATCTCCCATATTAAACTAGAAGAAGGAAAAAACTGAGGGAAAGCCCTCATTCCCTGAAGTTTGCCTGGTGAGCAGAGTGGCACCTCACAAGTGTTTGTTGTGGACCCCTTTCATAGTTCCTTTATTTTCATGTCAGAGTACTGTGCTTTGTCCCTCTCTATAAATATCCCTCCTGGAATTTAGTTGTCTTGGTATTCTAGAGAGGAATAAAGACCGTGGTAGACCAGAGAACTCAGATTGGAGCTTAATCCATCTGAGAACCCAGAAATTCATGAAAATGGGTCTTGAAAATGCAAGGCAGTGAAATAAATTGAGAATTGCTTGCTGTTACCACAGCATTGCCTTCAGAGGCAAGTGTCAGCTTTCCTTGGGGCACAGCAGCTCTTGGCAAGGGGGTTGTGATACAGAGTCAGTGGAAAGGAGCATTGCTTGTGTGTTACAGAATCCCAGACAGTTTGGGCTGGGAGGGACCTTAAAATCTTAGGTCACTTCACCCCCTGCACGGGCAGGGACACCTTCCACTATCCCAGGTGGCTCCAACCTGGCCTTGGACACTTCCAGGATGAGACAGCCACAGCTTCTCTGGGCTAGAAAAGCAAAGTACAGAGGGCCAAGGAAATATTCAGCTTTCTTGCAGCTTTGGGAGCCCTGAAGCAGGCAAGGCAGGGAAGCAGGCCCGTACCTGGCGATGTCCCTGGCGATCTGCTCGTTGAGGCAGTTGACCAAGGCGATGGAGTGTGTCCCTGGGATGTAGCTGCCCGTGAGAGCAGAGTGCAGGTGCACAGCCAGGCCCTGGAGCAGGGGGTACATCAGCACCAGCAGTGTCAGCACCTCGGAGACAACACCAGGGGGTTGGCAGGTGAAACACTGCACATTGGAAAGCAGCGTTTACATGGTCAGTGACCTGAGGGACATTTCCAGGCTTCTCTCAACATTGCAGGAAGCAGTTACATTTAATTAAGGTGAGAATCTGCTCCTCGGGGATCCATTCCTCTCCAAGAAGGCAAATCCCGTGCTCAGGGCAGGAGAGGGGAGGTTTTGAGGCTGTATCAGCCCAGGGGTGCCCAGGCCTTGACTCTGGGAGGTCAGCCCCAGACTAAAGGAGGCTACAGCCCTCACCACCCAACCACAGCAGCCAGGACTGGGTTTCTGAGGAAGACTAAGGAGGTGAGACATGGAATGTCTTGGTTTCTAGAGCAAAAAAGAGCAAGAAGGGAATGGCTGCCACACCCAGCACTTCTCTCCTGCTCCGGACACGTGTCCTTTAGCTGTGTGTGTCCAGTGTCCATCCCCCTGGGAAATGGGGGGACAGGAACCTCTGCCTCCCTGGGGATGTGGGCAGGATGTCAGCAATCTGTCCACGGGAAACAGATCAGGTGCCAAGCCCTGGGGAACCTCCATCCTGCCCTGTCAGGTTGTTCTCCTCTCTGTGCAGCCCACCCAGCCCACGCTCCAGCCTCACAGCCCAAATGTGAGGCAGGTTTTAAATTCATCTCATTTTAATTATCTGCTACTAAGAGCACAGTGAACCAGGGTCCTGTGTGGCACAGAAATCTCAGTGTACTCAGCCCAGGGCTGCACAAACACCAAGGCTCTGCCCGTGGCCTGGCACAGCAGCAGCAACAAGTGGGGTTTGCTGTGCAGGAGCTGCTGGTCCTGGCAAGCCCCTCCACTGCTGTTTGTGCTCACATGCCATCAATAGCCTCCCAAAAAAACCTCTCCCTGTCCCAGCAGGGATGCTGTGGGAATGGTGAGGTTAATCTGGAGTGCTGAGCAGCAGCTGAGGGACGGTGCTGTTCTGGGCTGCAGTGCCTTCCCTTTGTCTTTTGTTTTGTTTTTGATGTAAACAGCATCTGGCCCTGATTCAGCTACAGTGATTAAAAATGCTTAGAAGACTAAGGATATATTCTTTTTTCCCCCTTATCTCCACCCTCCTTTGTCCTCTGAAAAACCTGCCATTACAGCACTAATGTAGAAATATCTTTTTTTTTTCTTCCCAATTGAATTAAAAATCTCTCTTGTCACCACAAAGCCAGGAGCTCCTTCCCATTTGGAAAATGACTGATGTGCTGTATTGCTTGTCTCCTCTTTCTCAATCCATTTGAGGAAATATTCTTTGTTACCACAAGACTACTCATCATAATTTTTAGAGCTCCTTCTGTGCTCTTTTCTCCCACTAAGCCATTTAACAAATATTATACAACAAATCCCAGAAGCTACTCAGTGAGTTACAAGCCAAACAGAGATGTGCTGGTGTACCTATTTTTCCAGATTAAAACGTAATCGTGCTCCTTGCTCAGGAAAAAAAAACAAACATCCAACCTGTTCAGCCTGCTGATCATTAATCTTCTTGTAAGATGTACGTGCATGTGATGAGGAAATCCCCAGGATCACTTGTGATTGAATATTAGTACAAACATGAACACTATCTTGGTTTTTTCCAGTGTTTCCTCCACCTTTTTTTTTAATGAAAAGGAATATTTCCCCCCCTTTTTTCCAGAATAATTGTATTTGCCAAGGGATGGTGCAAAAGAGGAGTGAAATGTCAGGATTCCTGCTTGATAAACCAATTAAACTCACGATTGCCAAAATACTGAAGTGAACAAAACTGAAAACACCCCTGTGAGGATTTAAAAACTTCACTGAAAAGCACTGAGCAGCAAAATGCCAGTTTAGTGCAGAGAGACTCAGATTTCTCCAACACCTCTTTTGGCTTTGGTGAACTAAAAACAGCTTTAGGACTTTTTGCCTGGTTTTGATGAGATTCTGTTAAAAACCCCAACTGAACAACACCACCTGAACACAACTTGTGGCAATGCTGAGCATAAAAGAACATGAAAATTTGCTTCTCTCCCAGCAGATACAGGGAATCCACCCCTCCTGCACGCCGGCTTTGGGGAGAGGTTCACTAACAAAGGTACAGACAGATATTCCCATGGTTGCTTGGCGTGGTTTGGTGTCTGACATGTTCCCCAGGGAGTGTCCTGCATCCTGTATCCCCATCCCAGCTGTGTGCCCATCCCAGCTGTGTGTCCATCCCAGCCCTGTATCCATCCCCATCCAGCCCCATGTCCATCCCAGCTGTCTGTCCATCCCAGCCTGGTGTCCATCCCAGCTGTTTGTCCATCCCAGCTGTGTGTCCATCCCAGCTGTGTGTCCATCCCAGCCTGGTGTCCATCCCAGCTGTTTGTCCATCCCAGCTGTGTGTCCATCCCAGCTGTGTGTCCATCCCAGCCTGGTGTCCATCCCAGCTGTTTGTCCATCCCAGCTGTGTGTCCATCCCAGCTGTGTGTCCATCCCAGCCCTGTATCCATCCCCATCCAGCTGTCTGTCCATCCCAGCTGTCTGTCCATCCCAGCCCGGTGTCTATCCCAGCTGTTTGTCCATCCCAGCCCGGTGTCCATCCCAGCCTGGTGTCCATCCCCATGCTAGCTGTGTGTCCATCCCAGCTGTGTGTCCATCCCAGATGTGTGTCCATCCAGATGTGTGTCCATCCCATCCCCGTGTCCATCCCAGCCCCGTGTCCATCCCAGCCCCGTGTCCATCCCAGCCGTGTGTCCATCCCAGCCGTGTGTCCATCCCATCCCCGTGTCCATCCCAGCCCCGTGTCCATCCCAGCCCCGAGCTCTCACTCACCAGCAGCACGGTGCCGCGGCCGGGCCGGGGGCAGCCCTGGGCAGCGGGGGGCAGCGGGCAGCGCTGGCTCAGCCCCTCCATGGCCGGCGGCCCCTCCACCTGCTGTGCCCGAGCGGGGAGCGCTGCCTGGACGGGCGGCACTGACTCCTCCGACTCCTCCGACTCCTCCTCCTCTCCTCCTCCTCCTCCTGCTCTCCTTCTCCCCGGCCGGTGCCCGCCCGCCGGGGCCGTGTCCCCGCCTGCCACCCGCAGCCTCTGCACCTGCCTCACCTGGGGGCACAGATCTGGCGGGCTGGCACCCCAAGGTGGGGTCAGACCCCCGAGTGCTGCCATGGCACTGCATCTGCCGGCATTTCCAGGCTCTCCCTGCAGTGCAGGCACTGGAACCCTGGCAGAGCCGTCCCCGTGCTCTGAGGAGTGCCGCCGCCATTTATCACCTCGGCTTGGATTTCCCTGTCTATGAAACTGTTATTTCCTCAGATTTCATCTGGCTGGGGCTCTTTGGATAGAAAGCACCGGGCAGTGCTGAGTCCCGGCGTGGTGTTTGCACCCAAAATCTCCTGTAAGGGCAGAGGAGCCGAGCGCTGCTTGTGTTTCACGATGGAACTTTATTGTCCCCCGTGTAACTTTGTACTGTCCCTCTCTCTGTTCCCACAATCTGTCAGAATTCCTTCCACGCCGGCCTGCAGAACACCCGAACCCGCCTGTCTATCGCACATTTATTTGGGAGATGTGATCTTTCGCAGAGCTTGAAGCACAAAGTTGTCGAAGTTACCGGATGACATCAACGTGTTCGCAAAAGAGGAGAAAACTCAGCTTGAAGACGTGCGGGGGTGGCGCGTTCTCCGCAGCCCAGGGAGCTGCTCCGGGCAAACACCGGGACGGCACCGGCTGTCCCGGCTCGCTCGGGACCAGCGCTTCCCCCTGCCCAGCCCAGGTAAACGCCGTTTAGTCAAATTAAAAAAAAAAACAAACCGAACGATCTCCCTGCACCGACCTCCGCCTCCCTCAGGGGATCGGGACCCGCCACGCCGATGAGACCACGCCCCCAACGGGACACGCCCCTCATTACCAGGACCATGCCCCTCATTAACGGAACCCCACCCCTCATTACCGGGACCCCACCCCTCATTACCGGATCCCCGCCCCTCATTAGCGGGACCTACCCCTCATTACCGGATCCCCGCCCCTCATTAGCGGGACCTACCCCTCATTACCGGATCCCCGCCCCTCATTAGCGGGACCTACCCTCATTACCGGATCCCCGCCCCTCATTAGCGGGACCTACCCTCATTACCGGCACCCCGCCCCTCATTACCGGCACCCCACCCTCATTACGGGACCCCGCCCCTCATTACCGGCACCCGCCCTCATTACCGGCACCCCGCCCCTCATTACCGGAACACTGCCCCTCATTACCGCGACCACGCCCCTCATTACCGACACCACGCCCCTCTACCGGATCCCCGCCCCTCATTACCGGGGCCCTCTGGGCGGAGCCGAAGGGGGCGCGACGCGCGGACATTTTGTTTACATTTGGCCGGACGCAAAGGGCGCCCTTAGCAACGGCGCGGCGGTTGCTAAGGGCGTTCTCGCGAGATTGCCGCCCGGCGGTTTCTACGGGCGACGCGAGCTCTCGCGAGACTCCCGGGAGATGGCGGAGGCGGCCAAGATGGCGGAGGCGGCGGCGGCGCTGCTGGAGCGGGCGGCGCGGCGGGACGCGGCGCTGGAGGAGCTGCGGGCCCTGCGGGTGGCCGTGCAGGCCGTGCCGCCCGCCGCCCTCCGCGCCCGCCTCGGCGAGCACCACCTGACGGCGCTCTTCGGCCTCCTCGCCGTCAATGACCGGTGAGCTCCGGCGCGGTGCCGCGGGCCGGAGCGGCCCCGCTGCTGCTCTCCCGGCGCGGGGGGTTCCTGCCGCCTCCCCGCCTCATTCCCTGCCTTCTTTGGGGGCGGGAGGTGGCCCAGCGGTGTCGCTCTCCTCACGGGCTCGGTGTTGTCTCCGTCCCGCGCAGGGAGCAGGTGTCCGCGTGTGTTTCCATCCTGGAGAGGCTCCTGCAGGCCCTGGAGCCCCTTGACGTGATCCAGACCTTCCGGGAGGAGCTGCAGAAGGGCCTTTTCCACCCCGATGACTCGGTGAAGATCCTCACCATGGCCCAGGTACGGCGTTTCCTGCAGCAGGAGGGGACGGAGCTCTCTGGTGAGCTCTGCCTTAGTCCCCAGCTGCTCTTTCCTGCCTCACTTTGTGATAAAAGCTGGAATTGTGTCCTTGCGTTCTCCTGCCGTTTGGGGTAATTACCGTGCGGTGTGTATGTAATGCTTTATGATGCATCAGTAATAATGTCCAAAACTGTGTCCTGACAAAAGCAACTTGTGAATAAAACTTCTGCCACGTGTCCTGGTTAAAGCTTTCCGGGCCAGCAGGTGATGTAAGAATTAAAAGCAACAACATTTTAATATTCAGATATATTAAACTATTGTAGAAACACCAAAGGGGCTGTGGGAGCTGGACACTTGTTGCATTATTTTAAAGGAGTTGGGATGGATTTCTAGAAATTCAGCTAAAAACAGCTGCCCAGGTGTTGTCCAGTTGAGTTTTGATCCAGAAACCTCAAAAAGATGTGATTCTGGCTTTCTGTGCAGCTGTACCAGTGCCTGAGTATTATTACAACGGAAAAAAAAATGTTTTAATGCTGTTTTCTCTCTGAACTCTTTGATCAGGTTGGGAGGATTGTTGAAGACTCAGATGCTGTCACAGAAATTCTCCACAGCCCCGAGCTGTTGCGACAAATCATAAACTGCATTGGTGGGGAGAAAATAGCAGTGGCCAAAGAGGTAAACGTGGCTCTAATTGTCCCATTCCTCTGCAAGCTGAGGGAGCTGGGTAACAACAGTAACAGCTCTCATCAGTGAAAATTTAATTGTAATTAAGTGTACAGCTCTAGTTAATAAGTTAATAAAGAACATCGCATCTGAACCTGATAATCTGGGATTTTCTTCTCTCTGCTTTTGTTCCTTTTTGATGATCAGCTCCTGTTTTTGCTTGCAGGCCATTAAATCCCTGTCAAGGATAGCCCAGAGCCAGGAGGGTTTGGAGGCTCTGTTTGGGAGCAGTCTGTTGAGTGACCTGAGGAGTGTCATGGCCACGAGTGACGTTGTTCGATACAGGGTCTATGAGGTGGGCAGGCTCTCTGGAGCCCCTGGCTCTCAGCCTGGCTTTTATGCCTTTTAAATTATTGTTTTCTCACTGCTTTACGTGCTTCTGTTCATGCCTGTGTTTCATTAAAACTAGAAAGGAGTGGGAAGATTACAGCTCTCATGTCATAACTTCTCTTTCCCACTTTTTTTGCTATAAAAGTGTGAGTTACTGTTTATTTTCTAACTTGTAGTGCCTAAGGTGTTGGAAGGGCTACACAAAATTACTAAAGACACCAGAAAGTGTTTGTTTCTCTGAAAATAAAAGTAAAATAGTTAACTGTAGCCTTTTAACTTTTGGATGTGAAGTGCTGCTGAAAGTTTTGGAGAGGTGCCAGCTGTCAGTCTAGAAATGTTTGGCAAAGGAGAAATAACACAATTTATCCATTCTAGAACTTAATGGGGATAGCACAGGAAGAGCTGTGAGAAGAGATCAAATGCATGTGCTGTAATCTTGGAACTCTTTATGAACTTGCTTCAGGCAAACATTTGGGTTAATGATAAAAATGTGATTAATCCCATATTTAAGGTACATAGGGTTAATTAGCACTATCAGATGTATTTGGCTGTTGCTGTGAATTATTACAATGTTTTTATAAACCGTCCTTTTTGCTTTTATTTAGTTAATTGTGGAGATTTCATCAGTGTCAGCAGAGTCTCTGAGTTACTGTGCAAACAGTGGATTAATCCTGAGTTAATTGGGGAGCTGACTGGAGAGGATGTGCTGGTCAGGTATGTTGGTGAGTCTGCCAAGGAGGTTTCCAGCACTGTTAAACTCTGATAAACATATTTGTGTGTGTTTATTGTAAAACCCTTTTCAGAAAAACGCTTTATCTGCCCCTTCTTAAACTGTCTTGAGTGTCAAATACTTTATACTTTAATCTGAGGACCAAGCTGGAGTGATAATTTGATAATTACCATGTGTGGCTGCAACAGAAACACTTTAAGTTCTTTCACAAATCTAAAGAGCTGAATGATCTCGGAGAAGCTTGGACAGTTGGGATCATTTGGGGATTTTTTTGCTAGGATTTTCTTATGGCTGTGCTTTCTTTTCCTTAACCACTGAGTGCTTCCAAGCCCACTGGAATGAGCTGAAATGCCCCTGTGTGTTGCAGGGCCACGTGCATAGAGATGGTGACCTCGCTGGCCCACACGGCCCACGGGCGGCAGTACCTGGCTCAGCAAGGAGTCACTGACAAAATCTCCAACATCATCCTGGGGGCAGAGTCAGATCCCTTCTCCAGCTTCTACTTGCCAGGTGACTCCCTGCATTCCTTCTTCCCAGGGTTTGCTTTGGTAATTAGTTAAATTGACAGCAATGCCAAGCCTCTCTGTCAAACGCTCAGGGGAAATTTTGAATATTAGAATATTGGATATTTATAAAATGCTGAAGGACAGTCTGATAATGAAGGGTGTTCCTCAGTAAGATCTGGACAGGCTGTGCTGTAGCTTTAAAGTTTGTGTTATTGTAGCCTTTTTTAGGAATACAAACATCATAAATTAAGCAACAGTCAAAATATTTGGGTTGTTGCTTAGTTCTGTCTTTATTTTGAGCTTTTTACCAACACTATTCAGACTTAATAACATTTGTTTAGGAACAAATCACATTAATGTACATTTAATTTTGCCATTGCTGAAGTTGCTGTTCTTCCACTCAGTGCTTTTTTTTGGTCTTGTTTTCTCAGGATTTGTTAAATTTTTTGGCAATCTGGCTGTTGTGGACAGTCCCCAGCAGATCTGTGAGTGCTACCCTGTCTTTATGGAAAAAGTCTTTGAAATGGCAGAAAGTCAGGATCCAACCATGATTGGAGTGGCAGTGGACACACTGGGAATCCTGGGGTCAAATGTGGAAGGCAAACAGGTTTTACAGAAAACTAGTTAGTATTTTTTTTTCTTTAATAAAACTTTGCAATATAAAAGTGAATTGGTTTGGGGTGATATAGAAAGGAATTGAAAAATATAATCACTTATCTAATGAATACATTTGTAATGTAGCTGATGGGTAACTGTATTCCTGTAGAGATCTGGCTGAATTAATGAAAAGCACTTTGTTTTTGTTTTGAAAGGAAGTAGATTTCAAAATCTCTTAAGCAAAATTGGGCACCAGGCCAAGAATGCCCCCACTGAGTTACGGCTGCGGTGCCTGGATGCGATTTCATCTCTGCTTTACTTGCCTGTAAGTTGGGGGTTTTTTATCTTTGTTTTTTCTTTAAATCTCCAAGAATGGAATCATCACACACCTGAGTAGCTGTGAGGAGATGTTTTGCAGCCTCTAGGTTGGGTAGCAGGGGTGCTTTCAGTGTTCTGAGTCATTAATTTACTGTTTGGAAATTCCCTCACTGGTTTGCTTAAAGGTTTGGGTTTGTTTGTAAGGAGCCAGGTGTCCTGAAATGTTAATAAAAGATGAAGTCAAGGCTTCACTGAGAGTGAACAGGTTCATGTCCTTGTGATCAGAGGGGTAGGGGCAAACTGCTGCAGTCCCTGTGGTCTTTGGGTCCAGGGATCTGGGTTAACAATGTAGCTCTAAATGAGTGATTAAACCATTTGAACACATCCTGAAAGCTTTTCACAATCCTACTCAAACTCTTTCATTTTTGTGATTTATGTAGCCAGAGCAGCAGACAGAAGACCTTTTAAGAATGACTGAATCCTGGTTCTCATCCTTGTCCAGCCAGCCCCTGGAGCTGTTCAGGAGCATCAGTACTCAACCATTCCCTGATCTCCACTGCGGGGCCTTGCGGGTCTTCACTGTGAGTGCTCTTGGTTTCAAACACCAGGGAGTGACTTGTGTTGCCATTCTGTCTCAGATTTATTTATTTCTTCGAAAAGAATACCACAAATCTCATTAAAACCCAGAAGTAAAAGGCTCAGAAAAAGGCATTTTTTTCCCTGTGCCCCACTCGGCTTCCCCATTTAAATAAGGCAGCAGACACATCATGTCTGTAATGCTAATTTTCTCATAAATTGGAGAGGGGAAAAAAGGCAAGAGCTGTGCTCTAAGGTGCTGCTTCTGTACCAGAGACACTGCTGTGATAATTCCCTCAAAACTTTGAAGATGAGCACTGAGCCCTACTTGTTCTCCAGTGTTCAACCCTGCTGCTTGATTTGAGTGGTGGTTTTGTATCTCATTTAATTTTTCCTATTCCTTCTCCGCGTACCAAAAACCCTATTGTGTAACTAACTGCTTTTCTGGGGTTTTAAAATGTTTTCCCCCCCTCTCTCCTCTTTTATCTTCCTGTTCAGGCCATTGCAAATCAACCATGGGCCCAGAAGCTGATGCTGAACAGCCCAGGCTTTGTGGAGTACATTGTGGACAGGTCTGTGGAGCCTGACAAAGCTTCCAAGGATGCAAAATACGAACTGGTGAAGGCCCTGGTGAACTCCAAAACCATTGCAGAGATCTTTGGCAATCAGTACTACCTGAGGCTCAGGGCTTACCTGCACGAGGGCCCCTACTATGTTAAGGCAGTTTCTACTACAGCTGTGGAAGGAGCAGAATAATGTCCTTGATGCCTGGGGTCCCCCCTTGCAGAACACAGTCCTGGCACAGGTGTTGAGCTACAAGGTGTAAAAACTCTCCACACTGGAGGTTGTCTCTGTAAAGGAATGTGAAAATATTTTGACTCTATTTGAAATGAGTCAGGAGAGCAAATGAAAGGCAGTTTGATTATTTCCCCCTAAAATGCCATGGCAGAAGTTCCCCGTGTGCTTCATGAGACAGGTAACCCAGGTGAGCACTTAGCATCTGTTGACTGTTTTATTTGGCAGAATTTATCAGTGTTTGTTTAAATTGTTCTTGGCTTTGGAGTTTCTGTTGTGTTTTCTCAGTAGGTTACAGTTATGTTAAAAAAAACCCCACCAAAAACACCTCAAGGTTTGTAACCTCAGATGCTGCCAAAATTTCTATTCTTTTTTAATTCATTTTTTTACCTGCCAGAGGTGGCACTTGCATGGAACACTCTTTGTTCTGTCAGAATCCTGTTGCTGAATAAGCCAGTGGCACTGTCCACATAGGGAGTGTGGACTGGATTCTCTTGTTTTCAACCTGCTGGATTAGAGTCTTGCTGGAATAAATAATCCTAACTATTGTTTACATTTTCTGCTGAGGATTAAAACAAAAAGTTTTTTAGCCCTTTTACAAACAAATCAATGCACTCTGTAGGGATCAAACCCACCTGGGAGCTTTGTCCCCCTTGTTGGCTGTTGCTCAGTTTAGTGGCTGGAGCACTACAAGGCTACTTCAGAACCAAATCTTAAATTGTTTACACTATTTTCTAACAGAGACACATTTCTTTAAGTGTTATTTAAAGAAATGTGATATTTAGTTACCTGAGTTAGGCTAAAAGGGGTAAGAACATGGAGTTCTTGTGTTGAAGGGAGTGAGTGAAGTGGGAGTATGGAAATGTGGCATCTTAGGAAGTCACAATTTTCTTCTGAAGATGTCAGAACTGTGGGAGAGACTCAGGAGTGGCTGGGCACTCCAGTGACGTGTCTGTCCATAAACAGAGACCACAGGCAGCTTGAAATCAAAGGCTTGCATTCTTTTTGTTGAGGGGGAGCAGAGTCAAACATTAAAAACAGTGAAATTCCTCCTTTGGGGCTTATTTTAGTGAAGTGCCAGCCAGGTGGCACTATGGGAAGTCCTGGCCCCGTGTCCCTGTGCTGCAGCAACTCTGCCTTTGCTAGGTGGAGGTGCAGCTGGCATTGCCTGCCAAAAATTGCTGCCCAGGGCTCCAGCTGGGCTCAGAGGAGCTGGGGGAGCTCCCTTCATGTTTGCTAAGCTGTGGAAATGCAGGGGAGGAGGTGCCTTGTTGCTCACAACCCAAGATGTCCCTGAGGTGTCATCCCAATGCTGCTGCTTTTATCCTGAATGCCCAATGAACACCTGCCAGTGGGAAAGGCACTGCAGTGTCTTTGGAGAGAACATGGGAGCTTCACAAATCCTGCATCCAGCAAACCCATTACAGCACTGAAAAGGAAATCTGAAGAGTGTAGAAGTCCTTAGCTTGCACTTGTTCTGGCCAGTTCAGCTCTGTTGTTTGAGGTGGCTTTGTGTGCTGGAAATATGCTGAAATGTCAGTGAAAGAAATCAATATATAAACCTGTTCTGCAATTCATGAGCCTCTTCCATGTGTGTTTTCAGCTGGTGCTTTTGAAGGCTACTCTGTGTGCTGGGTATTTAGCATCTGCTTTGCAGATACATTTGCCAAGGACAATATTTTAGATCGTGCAGAGATGCCAAACAAGGGGATTTTTTATGTATACACATATGCTTTATTTTGTTGAGCTTTGAGCTCAACGTTGATTGATTAATTGATCACTTTCCCCTTACTACTCAGATGCAGTTGCCTGCCCATGCTGTGAATTGCCATATGGATTACATGCTGCTGCTGTATCTGATACAAATGACAAAATTGAAGTGTGTTGTTTTTGTCATTCCCCCCTTAAAGTAACAGGTGGAGATAATTGAGGAAAAACACGAAATGGAACACTGGAAAATTGAGGTAACATACTGAACATTTGGTTGAAAAACCAAAAAACCCCCAAACCAATCCTTGTCATTTGATGGATGTTAACAGACAGCATTACGTGAGGAATTTCCACGATGGCTCAGTGTCTGTTCCTGCTGGAGCTGTTCTGTTTCTCTGTGAACCAGCCTGCTCAGAAGCAGCTCCTTTTGTGGATGGAAAGCTTCCCCTTTGTTACAGAATTCTTTGGGAGCAGGTGATTCCTCACTCACATAAAAAAGGAGTTTTGAAGACACAAAAGTCTGAAAAACCCTGGATATAGACAAAGTCTGTTGGGATAATCTTTTTTATTTCCATGCATGCACTTGTAGGTACTTACAGAGGCAGAGTACATCCAGTTCTGCTCTGTCACACTGCAACAGTGAGAATTTATTTGCTGCTGAAGGGAAAAGTGCAGACTTTGGGAGGGCATCCTTTGTGCTGAACATTAACGGGATAACACAGCCGATGAAAGAAAATCCAGCCTCTTTTTGCAGAAGTTAAACATTAATTGACAAAATGAAGTAGCTCATTTTTTATCCTCCCCAGGTTGAATTGTTTGAACTTATCAATGTAGGTCAGAACCTTGCAGGACACCAGGCTGTAGTAGGTTTCCAGTAAGGAGCAATCTTCCCCATTCGCTCGTTTCCTTCCAGCCTTTAAATAGCTGTCCTCCCTCATGTGGGAAGAGGTGAAAATGAATTTATAGCAGCATCGATTGTAGCTGATGTGCTTCTCCCCAGCGAAGCGGGAGCTGTGCCTGGCAGTGATGCCAGCTCTTTTAGCACAGATTCCTACAAAGGCACCGGGGGGCACCAGCAGTGGCACCTCCCTGGCAGCCACGTAAACCTTGCGAGCCGCATCCTGGGACATGAGGAAGGCGCTGCCGTGGCAGAAATCCGGGTAGAACTCCTCGGGGTACTGATGGATGGGGACAAAGCCAGGGCTCTGGGGGTCCCTGTCAGGCACTCTGTGATGAACCACCCTCCCAAGGTAGATGTCCTCCAGCTGGGTTAAGCTCAGCAGGTACGCAGCCAGGCTGGGAACACCCACAAACACATCCTGGGCTGTGTGAAGGATGTACCTGGCGCGGGGACAGAAAGTCACCGTCCACTCCACGCTCATCAGCAGCTTCTGTGTCTGCGTCTGGGGGGAGTCGATGAAACTGCCTTCAATAATGTCTCGGTGCCTTTGAGCCTCTTCACTGATCTCCTGCTGGGTGCTTGCTGAAGCTGCCTTTCCTACAGCAAACGGGTCAGCACGCTGTAACCCCGGGTGCCTGTCGCGTTGCCCCAGGTCTGCCTGATCGTGTCGCGCCTTGTCCTGTTTGCTGGGCTGCTTAACACAACAATGAGCAGAAATATCTCTTGATTGGAGCAAGTCGCTGCACTGCCGCTGGTGTAAGAGAGGTTGGCCTTCAGAGGATCCAGATGCAGCTGCCTGGCCCTCTCCCTGATCTCCAGAGCCTTCGCATCGGTGTAGGAGAGAGGCAGGGAGTGCAGGAAGTATTGCTCCAGTAGATCTGCCCCGAAAAGCAGCACGTGGAAAAGCAAGACATTGAAGAGGATGAAGCACCACTGGTGTGTGCGGAGCCTGCAGGGTGTCAGCTGGGGAACAGGAACAGGGACACTGAATTCTCTTGCCTCTCAAACCAAAAGGCTCTCCCTCATTCTACAATATACCAATGCAAAGCAATCACGACTTTTAGACAGGGGGCTTTGTACTATTAGTGTGAGGCTTTTTTTTCCTCCTAGAAACTTAAGGAATCTACTTGTGGCACAGTGAGATCTCAAAATGAGAAAGATGTTACCTTTTTGAAATCTTTCTTTGCATCCATGTGGGGAAATACTGAAGAATGACTTGCTATGAATAATTTTTTTTTTCCTGTTACTGAAGGCTTAAGGTGCCCCTTAGTGTGTCCTTGAAGGAGAACTTTTGGTCTCCTTGGTCTGACACTGCCCTGTGAAAGCTGTCAGGGCTAGAATCCAGAGGGAAAGGCCAGGGTGGATGGGGTTTGGAGCCTCATGGCAAAGTGGAAGGTGTCCCTGCCCATGGCAGGGGGTGGAATGAGATGATCTTTAAGGTCCCTTCCACCCCCAGTCCTGTGAGGGCTGTAAGGCTGCAGCACTTACCTGCATGGTGCTGGGAGCTGTCCCTGCAGCAGGGGCTCTCTGGGCAGTTTCTCCTGCCAGTGGCTCTATGTGGGTCTGCAGGATCCAGTTACTGCCCAGTACCTGCAGCCTGTGGCTTCCACCTCACCTGCCTGGGCAGAGGAAAGATGATCCCCGGGGCTGATCGTGTTGCAGCCTCATAAAACAAAGCAAACAAAACCCCAGCCTTCCCTGTCCTTAATTTCTGGCACTCAGAGAAATAAGTGAAGCAAATGCTGGGGCTCGCTTGGTCAGAGGAATCCCTGGTGCTGTGCAGTCTGTCCTTGATCTGCCAGTTTGCTGCTGGCCCTGGGGGTTGTGTTTTTCACAGCTGGGCTGTTGTGGTGTTGCTCCCCCAGTCTGGGGCAGTTGCTGAGCACTCTGCATCTCCTGAGCTGGAGCTTTGGGCTGTGAACTTGTGGGTTTGCCTTGTGTGGGGTGCTGGGGGAGCCCCGAGGCCGTGGGTGCTGCTGGGCCAGGCTGGCTGCAGCACTGGGGCCGTGCCCTGCACAGGCTCTGCCTCGGGCTCTGTTGCTGTTGGCTCAGGCACGGGGGAGCCACAGGGGCCTGGAAGTGCTGCAGGGGGAAGTGCCAAAGACACCACAAACAGGATGGAGCTGTCAGCAGGGGGGAGTTGGCTTTGGCAGTGGGGCTGGGGAGCACTGAGGGGAGAGGGGCTTGTGGGTCTGCAGCAGTGCCCTGGGAGGGCAGGGAAGGGTTGGGTGATGGTGGTGCTGGGTAGTGCCCCTCTTGGAGGGGTAGATTGAGGTGTTTGCCTTGTGGGAACTCCAGCCTCCATGGGAGAGCAGGGAGATTGTGATTTCTTTTTAATTTTGAGAAGGTTTCTCAGAAGTCAGGGTGCTTTTGTGTTCTGCATCTGTAGGTGAAAGGAAAACACAGCACAGCTCTGGTTTGTCTTGGCTGGACCATTGCAAGGCTCCCTGCAGCATCCTTAGGGCAGCCTGGATTAGCCCAGTGTCCCAGGGACATGGAGAAGAGCTTTGATTTCTGCCTGGAGGGGTCCAGGGTTAATCCCCAGCTCTGGCTGAGCTGCTCAGCTCTCCCAGCTGTGTTGATAGAGGGAACAGAGGAATTACAGAAGAAACCAAGTTCCCAAAATCTGCTCACAGCTTGGAAGTGCATCTTACCCCACTGAAAAACCCCAAAACACTCACAGTGCACACGTCCCAGTGTGAATTTCTACTCCAGGCTCTCCAAAAAGAGGGAAAAGTCCTTCCCCAGGGCTTGTGTGTCAGCTGGGCCACAGCTTCATCCGGCCCAATCTCACACTCTGCAGTCCTCACAGAAATTGTGCTTTGAAGCTGGGTGAGCTGTCAACATGGGAAGTGTCAGTTAAATGTGTGCCCTGAAATAAAAGGGGAATAAGGAAATATTTTTCATGTAGAATAATACAACCCTGCAACTCCAGATACCCATTCTGTGAAAAAAAAAATTCCTTCTTTGAAGATACTCCATCTCCAGCTGAATCATTTAATCAGCAAATAAATACCAGCGTTTGAAACCTCTTACATTAAAAATTGAATATCTTTAGAATGATAAAATAATAATAATGGTAAGCCCCACATGTTTATCACCCCTGGTGCAATTAGGCCCAGCGTGGTGCTGGCAGCACTGCTGAAGCCATTCCTTTAGCACTGCTCTGTGGTGGCAGCAGCAACTTTGATACCAGATATATAAAATTAACACTCCCCAGCCAGGGCACAGGCAGCTCTTGGGTGTGGGTTTTTATTTATTCACAGAGTCCCACTGGGAGAAAGCTGAGGAACAGCAAGGCAAAGATTGCTGAAGGGGAAAATAACTGAGTCCCTCAGCTCCAGGGGGTTTGCCTGGGGGTGATCCCTCTATCACCTTTAACCCCAGGTTTCATGCAAACACAACACCCAGCAGCTCATGTGTAACCTTATCTCACTTTTCAGAAGTGAAGCTCGTTTGGGGAAACCTTCAATCTCAGGGAGATCCAAGAGTTTCCTGGCAAGGAGTGAATTCAGGACCCTGGAATGGCTGAAGTCAGGTCAGTGAGGGTAGGGAATGCTGTTCCTACAGCTGCTCTGAGACCCTGCACAATCCTGGGGGTATAAATTAGGCAGTCAACCAGGACAGCAGTTTTTCCTGAGCCACAGGGCTAGAATTTGCTTTCTGTGAGATGATTTCACATTTTCATTACATTTTATGCCCGGGCAAACCTCACTAAGGAGCAGGGGTGTAATTCTGTGAGCAACTTGAGCTGTCCTAAAGCTGTGAGTGTTCAGACTGATGGATGTTTGGGTTTGATTTTTTGGAGAGCACGTACTTCATGATATCCAAAGATCAAAGCAGAGCTGCCAGGAGGGTGGTGGGAGATGCTGTTGAGCAGGAGGAGCCAGGGCAGGCAGTGGGTGCTGCAGGGGAGCAGCTGAACCTGCAGCTCCTTAAAACATCTCCTAAGGTCTCCTGGCTTCCCTCCCAGTGCTGGGAACGTTTGGAAGAGGGAGCAGAGCCTGGCTTCCCTCAGCTCTGCCTGACTTCACTTTGTGAAAATGCAAAGGCTTTGGATGACGCACTGTTCTCAGGAGAGGGTGGATGGAGGGGATTGATGGGGAAAATCCAGTGAAAAACAGGTTTCCCAGGATGAATTGGTTCAGATGTGAAAGCTTGAGCTCAGCCTGCCCTAGATGTCCTTCTTGGCAGGGTGGACACCCCCCTCTATGCCCACCATGGTGCCCCTGCTCTTCCCAAAAGCCAGGTGGATTCCCACAGGCAGGTTTGCAGTTTTTCACTTGCTCCCTCCTGCTCCAGGGACAGCTCTGAACCCCTCTGTGGAACCCTCCTGGCACAACATCCCTTCCCACAAGGCATTCCCTGTGCTCTCATGGATTCACCTGTCTGATTCTAAGGCTCAGGGATGTCACCCCTTGTCACCCCAGCCAGGATGCTCCGGGAACACAAAGCACTCCCAGGTTTCCAGAGTGCTTTGGATGCTACACAAAGGATCCCCTTTATTCCAACCTGCCTTTTGCAGTTTCACCAACACACACACAGACCTGAGAACATGAGGGGCTGCAAAGGGACCTGTCTGGTTTTTAATAACAGCATCAGTTGCAATAAATAGAGATGGTTGTTTAGGTCTTAGTCACCTAATAGCAATGTTTGTGCTTGAAGACATGATTCAGCTCTTGCAGGCAGTTCTTCACCTCACATTCTCCATGGGGTTTGGGAAATGATGGAAGAAGAGGCTTTGTAAGAGTTCTACAGTGTGTGTTTCACTTGTTATTTGATATTTAATATCCCTTTGGGTATTAAATAAAAGTAGAAAACTGAAAACCAAGCCAACAAACCTGTGCACTGACAGCAGACAAACATTTCTGTGGCTCCCAGTGTGCAGACGAAGGTGTCTTTTCTTCTGATTTAATGGCTCCTTTGATGAGCCTAAACCCATGTTTTTATAGCCAAATTCCCTGCATTCTTCTTTTTGTTTTGCATACATCAGTCTAAGAGTTGCAGAGCTCTCTCCTTTTTTATGGTATGTTTGATTATTCCTTCTTGAGATTAATGACAGCTTTGACAATTCCCTACCTCTGCATTCCTGGATAACGACAGCCTCAACCCCTGTGTGTTCTGCAAGTGCTGTGTTCAGCCTCAGGAATGCAGAGTTAAACCTGAGCTCAGTGGATGGAGCACAAACCTGTGTGAAATGCTGAGTTGTGAGGCCACAGGGCCGAGCGGGTTCCCCAAGTGTTCTCCCTGCCAAGATACCAACTTGACAGAAAAGCTGCTTATTTTACAGTGGACCAGAATTTCCTCGTTATTAATTCTCAGACTCTGCCATGTGAGTTGCTTTTTTGGTGCTTTTTGCCTCGTCCTTTCATTCCCTGCAGGCTGTATTTGTGCCTGGCAATTGGAGATTCACATGAAATTCATTTGACACGCACAACATCCGCAGCGTCGGAGTCTCAGCTCAGGCTCTGCTTGGATTAAATTCAGTCCATGCTCTGACAACATTTCCAGCTGGGAGCAGATCTGGTGCCGCTGTTCCTGACACCGTGGCTGCTCTGCCCTGCACTGGGCATTTCTCCTGTGAGAAGCGGGAGACATTTCAGCTGGAGCACCTTCTCCTGGGCACCTCCTTGCCCTGGAGTGATGGGCTTCCTGCACCCAGACAGGCAAAGCTTGCCCAAGGTCGTGGAGGGAAACAGGAGCTTGAGTGATGCCCCAGCCCATCCTCTCCATGGTGCTGGATGGATCCAGCTGTGCTCCCACTGGTGTCCCAGGGCTGGGGAGGGGCTGCAGCCCCCCAGCCATGGCCAAGGCTTCTGCTGGTGGGGCTGTCCCCAGCGGGCAGGGGGTTATCAGGAGCTGGAGCAGGACAGGGACACCTGTGACACGGCTCCCTGGAGCCCTGCAGGTCGCTGGACTCGCATGCTGTGCTCTGCAGAGGATGACTTTCTCTCACTCTCGCCTCTGACTCATCCCTCTGTTGCCTCCCACAGATTTATTTATTGTTCTCCCAGACGCAGAAACAGCAGAGTTGAGTCTCCCTGCCCTGTGCCAGGCCCCTCCTCGGGCAGCTGGGCTGGGATCTGTCGGAGCAGCCGGGCCTTCCCCCGCACTCATCCCTGGCGGTTCCCACTCCGGGGGTTTGCCTTCCCCTGTGTGACCCCCCTGTGCTGCTCCCGAGCCTGGCTCTGCTCTGGAGCTGTTCACACACAGCATGCGGCCCTGGAAAGGCACTCGGCATCTCGGGATGTGCCCGTTCCCGGCTGTGCTGCTCATTCCCTGCCCAGGGAAAGCAACCCCTTGGAATGTGTGCTCCCCTGCTCTGGGTGTGGCAGGAACGTCGGGGTCCTGTTGGGACTGTAACAGGAGGTACATGAAATCCTTATTAATTGTGTTTTGTGTCTATGTCTGCTGGGAAACAAGGACTTGTAGCGTCGATAGCATTTTGGGGAGTGCTGCAGCTGGAGGCACAAAGGACCAGCTCAGCCCCATGCCCTCAACATTCTGAATGATGCCTTTGCAGAGAGCACTGCCCTGCCTCCCCCCGGGCTTTGGGGGCACAGGGAACTGCTCTGTGCTGAGCTGGGAGCAGTCCCCAAGACAAGAGCTCTTTCTTCGGGCAGGATGCTGCCAGATTGCTCAGCTCGTCCCTGTGGTGAGCAGCTACTGTGCTCGTGGTGGGACTGGTGGCACCAGTGTCAGGGGCAGGTGGCACCAGTCCCACTCTGCCATTCAAACTCCAACATTTGGATGGGGATGTTCTCGTCTTCTGGCTCTTTCTCTTTCATGTTTCATTTCTCTCAGCATCTGACTGTAACTGTTTTAAATAATTCCTCCCCCACGCCTGTGTTATCACCCAGCATGTCAATACGCTGCTGTGCACCCACCCCTCTCTCCCGGAGCTGCACGTTAACACTTTGCATCAGATAATGTGAGGCAATTAGTGAATGGAGAATAACCTTCCCACTGAAAAGCAGGATGGGTTGGGAAGCATCACACGGGTAGATTGCACGGGGAGTATTAATTGCTTTTCTCTCCAATGACTCCTGGTGTAGGAGAGTCCATCTGGAGAGAGAGGAGGAGGAAGAGATGCTGCGGGAGAAACAAAGTCTCCAGTGCTGGAGAGAAGCGCCAAGCCCAGCGCATCCGAGTGGGGGTACTTCCCTCTGGATCCGGAGGCTGTGGCACAGCGGGGGCTGCGGCATCCACCGTGTGCCGATGATCACACGAGCCGGGAGCGGAGGTGCGGAGTGCCTGGGTGGGGTATCCCGGGGTCAGCGGGGCTGGGAGCTGCCGGAGAGAACCCAAAGCTCTGGAAGCAGCGGGATCCCAGCGTGGATGGTGTCACCTTCCCCTGGGTGTGGCTGAAAGTGGTGTGGCTGAGGTGGCAGAGGCGCTTTGCACACAGCACAAGGGGCTGCGTGGCCGCTGCGTTCCTGGGGTAGCGGTTCCTTCATTGGGGTATCACCAGTACAGCTCCGGGGTCCCACCAAACAGCACCACAGCGAACTCCCCAGCGTCCCCACAACGCCCTGGGCTCGGAAAGAGAAATGGGAAAAGGAGAGGAGTGTAGCCCAACTGGGGCAGAGCGACCCCCGGGCCGCCCCTGCCGTGTGCCGGGGGTGCTCAGCGCGACCCTGCTCGGAGCCGCTGCCTTTGCAGCCCCTGCGAGGGGACACGGCTTTGGGACACTTCACACTGGCCGCATCATTACTGGTGGCACCTCCTGGCACATGGGGCTGAACTTGGAGGAGAGGGAAGGCACCTTGGAGCCCATCCCGTTAACCCTTTCCTGAAGGCGGCCGGCTCCTTTCCAGGCTGCCCACGCTGTCCCTGGGCTCGGGGCCATTCCCCAGCGGGGCCGTGTTATTGCAGCAGGGTCCCCGGGAAGATCAACGCTGCCGGCCCGGCCGCGCAGCACGGCACAGGAATTCCCGGGGCTTGGCCGCGCTGTTTGCTTTCGGCACAGCCCCGAGGCGCAGCAGCGCTTAACACAAATATTTGTGTGGGTAGGAGAAAAAAGATTTCCAACCAAATGGAAAAGAAAAGGAAATAGAAAAGGAAAAAAAGAAAGAAAAAAGAAAAAAAAAAAAAAGGAAGGAAGGAAGAAAGGAAAGGGAAAAGGGAAAGGAGAGAGGAAAGGAAAATGAAGCGAGCCATCCAAAGGTCGTGCTGACAGAGGCCAGAGGCGAAGGGACGCGGACTGCGGGGGGCTCACCGCGACCCCCGAGCTGCGGGGGCGGCGGGCGCGGCCGCCGGTGGCGTTGGGCGGAGCCGGCCCCGCCCCGGCCCGGCCCCTCCAGCCCCTCCAGCCCCTCTCAGCCCGCACCTGTTGCCGCCCGCTCCCCGCCGCGCTCCCCGCGGTGCCGCCCGGCCCCGGCATGCGGAGCGCCCGAGCGGCCCGCGGGCTGCCGCGGCGGCGGGGCGCGCCGTGATGGGCGGCGGGCAGCGGCCCCGGCAGCGGGACGGCGGCGCTGGCTCTGCCCGCGGCCGGCAGCCCCCGGCCCGAGCCCCCGGCAGCGCGGGGCGCCCATGCTCTGCCCCGCCTCGCCGCTCCGGGCCCCCGCGCCGCTGCGCCGATGCCGTTCTCGGGCGAGGAGCGGAGCCTGCAGGGGATCTACAAACCGGCGGGGCCGGCGGAGGGGCGGCCGGTCTGCTCCGAGTGCTACACCAACCGCTCCTTCGTCTACGACGATGGCAGCGCGCACAGGTACCGGGGCTGCGGGGCTGGGGAGGGTCCCCGGGGCGCTGCCGTCGCGGGGCTGCTGGAGAGCGGAGCTCCCGGTGCAGCCGAGGAGCCCCTTCCCCTTTCGGGCCGGCCGGCAGGACCCCCGTCCCCCATCCCCACCGCTCTCCCCGTGCCCCGAGCCTGGAGGAAAGTTTCTGCGGCACTTCCAGGCCTGGCCGGGGTCCCTGCGAATGCCCCTGTGGGCACAGCCCCTCGCGAATGGGGCTGTACGGGGAAGGGGTGCTTGGAGACGCCCGAGCAGTCCCATCCTTCACGGGAAGAGGGGCCATGGTGATCCCTCTGAAGAGCCCAGCACGGAGCGAGGCTGTGCTCCGGGGTGTGAGGGTGAGGCAGTGCCCGGCTGAGCCCCGGAGCCACCCCAAAGCCAAGGGGCTAAAACACACCCAGGAAAAAGCCACATTCCCGTAGGTGCCGCCCAGCCCCTGCTCCATTTTCGGGCTGGTTTCATGCCAAAGTTCCGATGTCCAGTGTGAGGGAGGGGCTGCTGTGTGGAAGGGAAGAGCTGCTTGAGATCAGGGGGACTCAATGCCACCATCCTCTTGTGCCTGGCAGCAGCACCTGTTTCTCACAGGTGGTCCTTGCTGAAGTATCCCCGTTTTTCCTGAAAAATGCTGTGGATTATCCTTGTTCTGATTAAATTTACTAGTGTGGCACTTCTGATTGTCACACTCATCAAATGCCAGCTGAAGTGTGCAGATGAGTTGTGTGTGTCAGTTCATGCTTGGCACAAAAGGACCTTAGCTGGGTTTGTGCCGTGGGCTGTCCAGCTGGGATTTTCTCTGTCTTCATCTGCTCACCGTGATTTAGAGAAATGGTCTTTTATTCCTAAAAACCTAAAAGAAACAGTCTGTTCTTTAACTCTCAGTGCATCTCCACTGAGTGGGTAATTAATAAAATCCCTGAATATTGTTTTTTTAGGGTTAAGACCCTCATTATTACCTTCCCTCTGTCGGTGACACAATGTCCAATGCATCCAAGGCTCCTTGGTGCCTCAGGACCCCCAACACCATTGGGTTCCTGTGGGCACAGCAGGGTGGCTGCAGAGCACAGTGCTTTCCCCAACCCCCAAACTGCCTCATTTTGCAGTTGTGCTTGATGTGTCTGCAGACATGACACCCTTGAGGAGGTTATCATGTCTGTGAAGATCAGGGATCGGGCTGGAGACAACAGCTCCCAGAGGTTTCCAACTCCAGCCTTGTGGGAAGATGAGTTGCTCCTCATTACTGACACCACAGCCTGCCCAGGGTCATTTGTCCTCATTTAATCCACTACAAAACCCTTGCCCAAAGTTCCTCTTGCCTGTCTCTTTCAATCTGGAAAGAGGAACTTTGTTTCCTAATTATTGTTCTACAGCTTGATGTGTTTCTAACCCCTCAGGCTACAGAGAGGTTGAAATGCCATTGCTTTCCATGGCTTGTCTTGCCTGCCCTTGTGCTCAGCCCTTTGCTGCCCTTCTGGAGATTTTAAACAAGCTGCCTGCAGCCCTCAGGACTCGGCAGTTTCCCCAGCTCAGAGCACACTGGTGTCTAATGCACTTTTCCCGAGCTGATCAGCTGAAGAAGCAGAAAAGGATTGTTACAGACAGGCTAAAGAGAAAGGGCAGGAGCAGGCAATGAGCATCATTAGAAGATCCCAGGGGCCTCTGGCTGATGTGCTGTTTGCTTTCCTCTTCTGCAGCTTGGGCTGGGGGCACAAATCCTGGCAGGGGATGATCATCCACATTTAACCACCTGCTGTCTCTCAGCCTCTGCCTGGTACCAGGGTTTCTCCCTCACCTCCCATGGTTTTCCCTCCTCTCTAGGCTGCTGTGGGGTTTGTGCACAGCCTCTGGGCACACCAGGGCTCAGCAGTCAAGCCTCATCTTCTTGTCTCCTCTCTGTGCTTCCAGGTGTGGAGCTGTAGGTGTGCTGGCAGACAAGCAGAGCTGTCCCCAGAGGTGTGTGTGAGGAGTGTGAGAGCCAGGATTGAGCAGCAAAGATGTGGAATCTCTGTGTTCACTGAACCTTCTGCTAAGTGTTCAAGGGACCTCAGCTGGGCTGACCCTGCTGAAATAAATGGAAAACTCAATTATCCCTTCACTTAGCAAATCTAGAGCTGGCTTAAAAGCTGTTAGAGAGAAAATCTGTCTTCTCGGTTTCCTGAGTGTGGAGATGTGTGTGGAAATGTCTGGGAGCCTCCTCCTGGCCCTCTTCGTAAGGGGATAACGGTCTCAAAAGTCCCTCCCAGGTAGAAAACAAAGGGTTAATTGTAAAAGCACTTGAGAGTTTGTTTGGAGAGTAAATATACATTTCTGGCACCCAGAGGGTACAAAGAGCCTAAATTTCGCTTTCCTACCTCGTGGGAAATCTGGGTAAATGTTTGCACAAGGATCCAGCCTGTCACTTTGGGGAACCGAGGATTTCCTCCGGCCAGCGGCTGCGCTTCCTCCGCCTTGCCCATGTAAGGGCACCGCGGGCACGGGTGATGGATGAGCAGCCAGATGGAAGGACTCACACAAAAATATCCTGCCCCAGTCAGGGGGCCGGCAGGAGAGGCAGGGATGGGCGGGAGGAGGCTTGGATTTTCCATCCCCTGCCTCCTGCTCCCATGGCTCGTCTGAGAAGGAAGAGGGCGGCGCACGCGGGGCTACCTGGAGCGGCTGCTTAGGAAGGTCATGGCTTCGTGTTAGACGTACGTGGCTTTTCTCATGTCTGCTCTCAATGGCTCTTTTGGGGGATCTGTGTGGCTGCTGCTGTTTGTAGCCCGTGGGAGCAGGGATTTGGGTGCTGTGCCTCGGGTTTGGGAGTGGGATGTGGAGGGAAGATGGGGCCCGGCTGCTCCAGTGCAAGCGGCAGAGAAGTTGAGCTTGGGGGCTGGACAGCAGCAGCCTGGCAGGCTCGGGAGGTTCCTGTGGAATGTCGGCTCCAGGGGGCTGGGTTTGGCAGGGGCTCTGCTCAATCCCACCTGACTGGGGAAGAAATGGCCTTAGAAATGACAGCAAGATTGGGAGCAGTGGCAGCCAGGTTAAAAACACCCATCAGCACCTTCTGCCACTCTGGTTAAAGCCTCTGCCTGAGTCCAAAGGCAGGAGAAAAGAAAGAAAAGCATTGATTAAATGGGATTCTTGCTAAGTGTGAGCACTCATCCAGGCCCAGGATGGCTCTCCCATTGCTTCTCCTGCTAATCTGTAGATGATTCCAAGGAACTGTCTCAGTTTAGCACAAGGATAGTCTTTGCAGCTGACAGCCTGTTGTTGTCTCAAGTTTTCAATTTTCTGGAAATGAATGAGAAGATGCTTCTTTGGCAGAGCTTGTAGCTAATTAGTAATCAGTTCCTCCAGGCAAGATTACTAGCTTGGACATTTATCAGCTTCCAGAAAGTCAGCTTTGTGGATTGCAGCAACTGTTGCTTTGGCTGCCCATGGGCATCCGGGCCTTGCTGTTCCAGGAGAAATTGCAAAGGGGAGCCATAAAACTACAGGGCCAAACATCCTGTATTTTCAGGGTGTTTATGTAGCGGAGATAAGATAGAATTCTGCTCTTGTTTTCCTCAGATGGCTAGGAAAGGGAAGTGTGAGGCTCTGGACTGCTGCAGGGAAGCACCCACCAGCACACCTGGCTCAGTGGGAAGAGGTTTTGGGACCCTTCCCCACTATCCTGTTCATGAAAGGACCCCCAGTGTGCTGGATGTCCTTCTTAGGAGCTGCCCTTGGGCTCTGGCATGGCTGTGTCACCCTTCACTGGAGAACAGCAAAGTAGGTCACTGCCTGTGCTCAGGGCTCTTTCTGCTCTGCAAAAATATTTACAGCATCTATTTGAATCCTCCCCGTCCTCCTGCAGCGACCTCTCCCTGACCCCACGCCTGGTTCCCGAGTGCTGCATGCAATTTGTTTTGGAGCCTGTGAACGTTTCTCTTGCATCCCTGCCAGGCTGGGCTGGAGTGTGGAACATCTCATTCATCCTTCTCATGAATAAAAACCAGGCCAAGAGCCAGGCGAGCTCTGAGCACAGGTGCCTCTGGCCTGGTGTCCTTTGAAAGTGCCTGGTGACAGAAACTACAGGAGGGGAAGTTTAGATGGGATCTTAGGAAGAAATCCTGCTCTGTGAGGGTGGGCAGGCTCTGGCACAGGGTGCCCAGAGAAGCTGTGGCTGCCCCATCCCTGGAAGTGTCCAAAGCCATGGCTTGGAGGCACCTGGGATGGTGGGAGGTGTCCTGCCCATGGGAATGAGATGGGATTTAGGGTCCCTTCCAGGCCAAACCATTGTGGGATTCCCTGGCAGGACAGAGCAGCCCTTCCCTGGGCTGGAGGTTGTACCTCTCCAGTGGCTGTGCTTCCACAGCCTGGAAGGAAAGCTTCCCTGGGGATTCACCTGCTCCCTCTTGCAGCCATTGGCACTTTCTGCTTCCATTAGAGGATGGGAGTTCTGTAATACAGCTGCTCTGTGACAGAACATGCTGCTGCTCCTTTGAGCTGCTGCTCTGTGATTTCCCTGCGTTCCTGCAGCTCCTGTGATGTTCTTGTTCCCTGGTTGTCCTCTCTGATTTTATCTGCTTTTCATTAGGTCTCTTTCCAGGCTAGAGACTCCTCCTGATCTATTTGGCCTCACCTTGCACAAAACACTTTGTAACCCACAGTTATCTCAGGTGCCCTTCTCTGTGCTGTTTCAGCTCTGAGGAGGGGAGCCAGAAGTGTGTGTGACTCCATGGTGGGCTTATCTGGAATAAAAATCCTTCCTTAAAATTTGGGGGTTTGACCACACTGAGACCTGTTGGCTTTGTGGCATCATTTGCTGTGACTGTCTCTTTTCTGAGTGCTCATTTGCAGACCTCTTCGTGCCTGTGCAGGAAGATGATTGCCCCCCTCTCCCTTTGGATCAGTTGGAATTTATTGATGCTAATTTTTGTCTGACATTTTATCAGGAGGTTGGTCAGTGCCACAGGATCTGCCTGTTTACAGTCTGGTTTTGGTTTGACTACACTGGATAATTTGCAGTCATCCCCATCCCCTCTGAAGCCAAGCAACAGTGGAGAGCCTTGTGGGACCCCACTGATGTTTGCTTCAGTGTTCCCCTTCTGTTTGTCTTCTGCCTTCCAATCCAGGAGACATCTTCCCTTCATCCCATCACGTCCTGGCCCGCCAGGTGTGGTGACAAATCTGCCTCTCGGGGTTTATTTCTGCAAGACTTTGTATTTCTGAGCACTGTGAAGAGACTCTTCCTCCTCCCACGTCCTTCTATTATTTTCTGCTTCCATAGCAGGGGTTGTTCTGCAGGAGTCTGGAGCATAAAGAAGTTTTTTTCTCCATACTCCAACCCTTGCTGCTTGTAGCAGCTTGGGGCTGGGCAGAAGGGAGGATTGTCCCAGCAGTTTATTAATAAGAATTAGCACTTTCCCAATCTTGCAGTCTTTTTTATTTTCACATGAGCCAGAAAGCTACTGGGCACTGACAAATGTGGCAGAGGATGTGACAGCCTGGGGTGAGGGGGAGTGAGTCAGGATTGTGTCCCTTGGGATATCACAGACACAGGCAAGGGTGGAGGGCTGGCTGTTGGCTCTCCAGGAACAGCTCTGGAGGGATTTGTTCTCTTTTTACTTTAATAATCTGTTTAGGTTTAAGATTTGTCGTGGTTGGTTGGTGTGAATCATGAGCCTGGTGTTACCCTGCATGCTGCAGCACCCTGTCATTAAAGGCTGGCTGGTTTTCCTGAGGAATCTGGTGTGCACAGCCCCCAAAATTCCCAGTGGGACTGGCAAGGCCTCACCCCTAGGGATTATTTCTCCAGCAGCGAGTCCTGCTTGCTTCATTTCTCAAGCACTGGGGTTGATTCAGCTTTTAAAAGAATTGGTGTGTGCTCCCAGGCCACCCTACAAACCCAGCAGTGGGACAGGCACAAAAAGGGGTGATGTCCTTGCTGGGAAAGGGCTGGACAGTCTGGGAAACGTGCTCCTCAGCAGACAGCTGAGGACAGGCCTGGTGCAATCCAGAAATAGCTCTGGAGGTGGCTGAGTCAGGAGTTTCCCAGCAGGGCTGGGGCCCTTGGCTCTGCAGGCTGAGTGTGTTTTGGGTTTGCCCCTTCTCCTGAGATTGCTGCTGGCAGGGAGGCCCTGGGAGCCCTTTGCCCAAGGACAGTGGGATGGGGAGCAGAGCTGTGTCCTTAGCAAGCAGGCCTGTGCTGCAAATGGTCAGATGAGCTAATTTGCATTTTATTTGCATATTTACACAGTAGAATAGACTGGCTCGAAGTCATAGAATCACAGAAGGATTTGGGCTGAAGGAACCTCAAGGATCATCTGGTTCCAACCCCTGCCATGGGCAGGGAACCTTCCATAGACCAGGTTGCTCAGGTTGGTTCCACCAGACCTTGCACTACTCCAGGTTGGTTTTTTTTATTAAAGAGATGAGGAGGGCCCAGCCCAGGCCTGAGGAGTGGGAGCTGGTCCCCTCACCTGCCAGGAACCCAGGATGTGCAGGATGTGCTTTCCCTCCCTCCTTTTTCCCGCTCTTATTTGGGCTTTGCAGCCACCAGACACATCAGCAGGGCTTGTTTGCCTTTGTGCCAGCACTGCCAGCCCTTCCAGAAGGGTGCTCTGGGAAAAGGGCATGGCTGTGGCTCACTCTCACTGGATCTCTTCCCTCTGGGAGGGCCAGCAATGGAAAATTTCACTGGGGCTGGGGATGCTGAGCTGCCTCTGCCACTCATGTGCTGCTGTGGGATCAAAGAAGAGGGAAAAGGCTTCTCTGTGGGTTGTGCCTCCTGTGAGCTCTACCCTGTCACACAAAACATTCGTGTGCACCAGGCCAGAAGGGATGAGGAGATTTGGGCTCAATTGCTAACACAGGGCTGTCTAATGAGAAAAGTGGCTCTGGACCTGGAAGGTACAATTTCTACTTTTATCTTCTAGAAAATAGCATTTGCCAGCGGGGGAAAGGCTTGTGGAGCTTTGCACTGACTCACTCTTCCTGTTCCTTTTCCACGTGGAGCTTTGCACTGACTCACTCTTCCTGTTCATTTTCCACGTGAAACACACAAAATGCTAATTTCTCCATGAGGCCTGTGGTGCTAAATTGCCTGTGCTCGTTGGAATCGAAGCAATGGATGGATTTGTCACAGGGCTCAGCAGTTCTGGAGAAGTTCTGAGCAGCAGCAGCTCCTGACGTGGACAGTCCAGCTGTCTGTGGAGATGGCAATTTGGATGCAGGGATTTAATCTGGGAGACTGAGCGCTTCATACGTTGTGAGTGTGTGTATATATAGAGATGTGTGAGTGTGTGCTCTGCAGCTGTTGTACCCAAACCAGGACTTGAGCCAAAGCTGCTCAGGCTACATGGGAATAATGACTTGGGTGTTGGGATGGGCCCATTCACATCCCTCAGGTCTCTTTAAACTCTTTGAATCCAAAAATATTAAACCCACACCCATCGCAGGAGCACCGGCGACTCAATGAGTGGTGACCCTGAGTCACTGTGAGACCTCTGGGGAGGGACAGGGATGGTGGGATGAGAATCTGGGGCTCTTCCTCAGCAGTGATTTGGCTGCTGCTCACAGAGAGAGAGGAGGTGTTGGCAGAGAAAACAGCTCTGAAACAGCACCTCCATGGGGATGTCCCTGGGATGGGAAGGGTGATGCCTGGGCAGGGGGATGCTGCACTGGGGTGTGAGGCACGTGTGTGGTGGGGCTTGTCCTGCACGTGTGCTCACCCACACACATGTGCAGAGCTGCTGCCTTCCCTCCCTGCCTGGTCCTTGCCCTCTCTTTGGCTGTGCTGTGCCAGCTCTGCCACCCCTCCGTGCCAAAAGCGGTGCCAGCCCTGCTGCAGTGGCTGTGAGGGAGGGATGTGCTGCCTCCCAGCCTGGCTCTAGGGACCAAATCTGTGTCCCCACGCACTCCAGCCATTAGTAGACCCCACAGGGATGTCACTCAGAGGAAAAAAACCCCAAACTGAAAAGAGAGGGGAGAACAACTGTAACCTGGTAACCAGAAGAGCTGTGGGAGGAGAAACAAACACGAGATGATTGTATATATTTAAATAACTATAGGAAAAGAAAGGGCAGAATTTCCTGTATGGCTTGGTTCCCTGGAGAGGCTCAGAGAGCGTGGTGGTGGCTGGGCTGGCTGAGGATGGACCAGGATGCAGGACCAGCCTCTGCAGCTGTGCCTGGGTCAGGGAGGACAGGACATGGCAGAGTCCTTGCTGTCCTGGAGCAGCCAAGGACCCTCTGGAGAAGTATCCCAGCCCTTGAGTGCAATCCAGATACTCTCACCCTAGGGTGGTCTGGGCCAGCAAAGAGCAGCTGGAGGCTCCTGCCCAACCAGTGCCCATTTTGCTGCCCAAAGCTTGGGCTCTGCCAGCAGCCTGTGTCCTGTGTCGGTGCCAAGAGCAAGAGAAATGTCAGACCCTCTGTGTGATTCTTGCTCCACTGTTTCAGCCAGGGATTGTCCTTTCCATGCCCTCAGAGGTGGCAGGAGGCACAGCAGCAGGGAGTGCTGGGTCCCAAACCTGAGGAGCAGTGGCCTTGCCTGCGGAGGGGATGTTGCTGTTGCACACGAGGTACTCGCTTTCCTGGCGACACATCCAGACTCCCATGCCATCCTCCTGGGGAAGGATGGAGTTAGAACAGATGGCTGCCAGCAGGACCTTGTGCCTCTGGCTCCCTTTACAGCTTGGAGTGGGAGAGGAGAGGCTTAGATTGGAGGTTATGCAAGAACTTGCCCCAAATGTAGGTTCACCTGTTCTCTTTGCACACCGCAGCCCTCAGAAGGAGAGGGAGAGTGTATCCTCCAGAAACATTTGGTGCTGACAGAGCACAGGTGTCACTGAGAGCTTGGAGCTCCTGCTGGTGCCTGGCAGGTCTGGGCAGTTCCATCACCCAGCACGAGTGAGGGGTCTGTGATGACCCCGGGTGGTTTGGGACTGGTTTGTGGTGGGAAGCAGGAAGATGCTCTGTGGGTTTTGTGGTGTGCAGTGTGCAAGGAAGCAGAGAGAAACTCGGCTTGTGTCCTTCCTCTTCTTTGACAGACAGCGTTAAAAATAATAATGGAAATCCTAATATTCATCTCCAGAAGCTCACTGCCTGTGGATTTTCCTCTGAGGCAAAGCTGCCTCTTGGATCTGGGGATCTGAGGCGCTCCGAGAGCACGCGGCACTGCAGAGCCACGCTGAGCTCTCGGCTCTCCCTGGTTTTGTGCCGGCATTTCCAGCCCCAGGGCGTGGTGCTGGCACTCAGGCTCCCCTGAGTGTCCCGGGTGGGAGCAGCACGGGATGAAGGTGTCTGAGCCCAGCCCCGCCCAGCCCAGGGAAGCACTGGAGGAGCCCAAGGCAGGAGCGGCTCCTGGCTCTGCTGAGCCGGCTCTGGCTGGGCTCTCACGGGGGCAGAGAGCAGCACGGGGGCCGGCCTGGAGCACCCAGGGCTCGGTGCCAGCCGATGCCAGAGGCCGGGCAGGGGCGTGTCCCCCTCCCGCTGCTTGCGGGGAGCTGCCCAAGCTGCGGGAGAGACGCTGCTGTCGCGGGAGAGTGGAAGAGTGTTGAGGTTTCCATATGCTGATCGCAGCGCGCTTTTTTAGTGGTACATGGTTCTGGAGGAAGGAAGGAAAGGGATGATAAAAATAAAGCTGCAGATCTGTATTTAGCTATAAACCACTCCAGGATTATTTTTTTTTTTTTCGGTAGTATTTGAAGACTATGCAATAAATGAGCTTGTTCGTGAATTTTTTATTTTAAACCACTACAGCTTTGAAGAAGTAGCCAGGTTGCTGTGGTATTTGCATAGCTCAGGATCCCTGTGTTTGGGAGGAGAGGTTGTAAATCCTCTGTGCCAGTGTCAGGAGATCTGTGTGCAGTGCAGGAGCACTTTTGTCTAAGACATCGATGTGTAACGTTTCAAAGTCGCTGTCCAGATGATAAAGACATTTTAACAAACAAGTGATTGCAGCATTTCGTGTAGTGAAGCTTCATCCAGAATAAACAAATGTGCCAAAATTTAAAAATTCTGAATGATTTTGTATGCAAGAATAAAAGAAAATGCATTCAAAGTGTAGCTGCTACTGCCAATGGGAGAAGAAACTCAGATGCAAATAGCAGAAATTGTGTTGCCAGAGCTATTGATATCATTGGATTTTACTATAGTTTCTAAATGCTGATGGAGGACAGTGGTAAATATTTGCTTTGTTTCATGATCTGAGACCAGAGAAGATAGATTGGCTTGGAAATGAATCATGTGGAATTTAAAAAAAAAGCACCAGTACCCAAACCCCAGCAGATGAGTGTTTGCTACCCAGGAGAACGGCTGGGAATAGCTGTGAGCATCCATAGCTCCCAGAGGGTGCAGGATAAGGATGGCCCTGCCTGTCCAGACCCCAGGAGCTGTGGAGTGTCACCCAGGGTGGCAGCTGTGGGTAAAGGTGCCCTTTCCACATGGCAGGCAGTGTGTCCATGGCTGGGCAGCTGCAGCACTCGGCCTTTCCTCTGGGAGAGGAAGCAAGGTGCTCCTCCAAACAGGCACTTCATAATCACTGGAGAGCACTGGGTGTGACAGTCCCCTTCACATGCAATTATAATCACCCCCATTTGGAGCCAGGCACCTGGCTCCCTGCTTTAAACCATGGTCGTAATAAGAGAGTGGATAATTTCTAAAAATTGCATTTTCTCACGCTGAAACTTGAGCTTCAGGATGCTGTCCTGATGGCCTAGAAACAGCGTGCTTTTGGCCTAATTTATCATAGTTAGGCTCTAAGAGGAATGACTTAATTGTGGCTTTTTTTTTTTTCCTTAATGTTAGATCCTCCTTTGCAACATGAGCTAGAAGAGGTGGTCAGCAAACTTCAGTGTTTATATGGGTTGATCCGGAGGGAGTGCTTGAGTTGACAGGAGTTTGGCTTGATTTATCTTAAAGACCAAGTTTTGGATCAATGAGTGGCATAGAATAACCTCCCTGTGCCCAAGGCCGTGCACAGATGCATTAGTCAGAGCAGAGCCTTGGCTGCACTGTGCATATGGCAGCTAAAAGGAGCTGAAAAGCTGGGGGGGGGGATAGAATTAAGTGGCAAATAACATCAGTGAGATCCCTCTGAAGCACTGAGAGCGGGCTGGGCTGTCTTCTGGGGCTCAGCAGAAATTCTGCATGCCAATTGCTCTTCTGGAAACTCGGGAACAGCAGCTGAGCAGGACTTTGGAATCTGGTCAGCTGGGCAGTGATTTACAGGGGCGTGAGTTGGTAAAGATAGAAGATGATCTGAGGAGCCTGAGCTCCCAGCCCCGTGGCAGATCCCTGCATGTGCTCTGTGCCAGTTCAGCACCCAGCTGCTGGGAGCTCTTTTGCCTGTCTTTAGCTTGTGCAGGGTGTACTGGAGGCAAAGCTGTGGGCAGATGCTGGGAATGAGTTGGAGAGGCTTTGGATGAGACTCTTGGAAGTACATCAGACAGGACTCGGAGTATTTCAGCTATTTGCTGCCTCACACTCCAAAGTTACATGTGAGGGACAGAGAATGAACTCAGAGGCACTTCTCCTCTTCCCAGCCCCCCTGTCTTCCTCTCTTTCAACATAGAGTCTGTGAAATTGATGCTCCTGTCATGGCATGGATGAATTTCACTGATGAAGCCAAAGCAGAAAGGATCAGGACCTGGGGTGCTGCCTCTGGGCTCCCTGCCGTGAATGGCTTTGCTGCTTTGTGAAGTTTCAGTTTAACCCCAACCATCTGCGATGGGTAACTCGAGCTGACGTGGGCGGCAGGGGCATGTCCACGTTCTGGCTGATGGGAAAAGAGACCAAAGAAAGCCCTTAACCCTCTGAAATAACCTTCTGAGAGCTGGTTGGGTTTAATCTCCTCTCTGTGTGCAGTGGCCACACGCAGCTGTCTTTGAGCCACCACCTTGGGTGTCTCGCAGGCACTGCCACCCCCCAGCCCCCGGTCGGAGCCACCGGCATGCCAAGGGATGGGTGATGTATCCTCCTGGCCGCGACACTTGGCAGCTGGACAGGCGCCTGAGTCATCAGCCTTCGCGGTTTCTCATTTAATCCTGGGGTTGTTCAGATGATTTAAGTGCCAGCAGTCCAGAGGGGAGGTTGTGCTTCTGCTTCCAGCACGCTTGTGGAGCCATCGCCTTGCCTGCCTCCCATCCCTACTTTTCCTTGCGGGGGGGGGAGGCCGGGGGTGGATCAGGGTTTGGCCGTCAGCTCTCGATTATCTTGCGAGCAGTTTTCTTTCCTCCCGGCAATTGGGCTGTTCCATTGGCTCCTCTTGCTCTCCGTCGCTCGCCTGCTGAGCAGCAAATGTCCTGTGCCCGGCGGCGCTCTGCGGGGCGCTCCGGGGGACCCTGCCCGCCCCGCCGGCCCCGCTCCTGAGCCCCCATGCCCCCGGGGGGAGCGCTCTGCAGGGGGGGCACGGCCGCCTGCCCCGCAATGTAATCGCGGCCGGGGGTGCGGGTGGCGCGGGGCCGGCCCCGGAGGAGGCGCCGGGGCGGGGGCGGGCAGGGCAGGGCTCCCCCCGGCCCCCCCATTGCCGCTCTCCCCTTCTCTCCCGCAGGCTCTCGTCGCCCGGCGGCTGCGGCGGCGGGGACGGCGGCGGGAGCCGCAAGAGCGGGGTCATTCTGGACATCGCCTCCCTGAAGATGACGGAGCTGGAGTCCGAGGTGCTGCCCCTGCCGCCTCGGTACCGCTTCCGCGATCTGCTGCTGGGGGACCAGTCCTTCCAGAGCGACGACAGGTTCGGGGCGCGCCGCGGGGACGGCGGGCTGGAGGGCGCGGGGACACCGGAGGGACAGGCGGAGCTGGGGCGCTGCCCGAGCGCGGGCACACGTCCCTGGGCTGGGGGACAGGGACAGGGACAGGGACGGCGCGGCCGCCGCTCCGGGGGACAGCCGGAGCTCTCCGCGGTGCTGCGGCCGCGGGGCCGGAGCCGCCCGGCGCGGAGCTCTCCGCGGTGCCGACGGGCGGCACGGGCTGCGGGCACGGCTGCTCGGAGCCGGCGGGCTCTGGGTGCTGCTGGAGGGTCCGGAGGCGTGTGGCACCGCGGGATGTGCAGCGGGTGCCTCGGAGAGCGGCGCTGGGGCCATCTGGGGCGCTGGATGTGCTGGGAGCTGTGGGTGTACTGTGGGTGTGTGGGCAGCTTGCTGCGTCCTGGAGTCCCGTCAGGGGTTGGTAAGCAGGAGACGGGACTGATGTCTGGGAGAGGTGTGGGAGAGTGAGGGGCTGGTGGAGCTGCCTGTGACACCGCGTGTGGAATTTGGGCTGACAGTTTATTTAGGAGGGACGGCTCCTCCAGGCTGTTCTGGGATGCTCTCTTGGCAGCAGAGAGACTCTGAAGAGCTGCCGGGGTTGTGGTGCCGCTCTCCCTTCCTTGGGCTGGCCAGAGGAATGGCCTTTATGTGCTGAGCAGCAGCCTGCTCTTCCTGCCTGGCTGGGATTTATCCCCAGGTTGAGTGAGCAACAGAGGGAATGTCACGAGTGGCAGGAGAATTCCATGGGCAGAGCAGTTAAATCAAGAGGAGCAAGCACCTTCCCTTCAACTCTGTTCATATCAGAAATACCCAAGAGATGCAGTGCTAATGGGGAGTCAGATTTTTATCTTTCCCCACCAATTAACTGTGTGATGCAAACAAAGAGAAATGTAATTCTTGTTGGAAAAAAACCCTTTCAATTACTGGTTAGTCCTTGACTAGCTGTTGTGTGCTTGGTACACCTGCATCAAGGCTTTTGTGCGTCTCTCTTACAAGATAATTTCTTTTTTTTATATGTACAAGTGTCATAAAAAAAAAAAAAAAGTGGTTTTGGCTTTGAGACTGTGAATGTGGGTTTTACAAATGTTCTCTATAAGTGTTCCTAACTTTTATCGCTGCATAAAATTGGTCTGGCTCGAAAATGAGTTTGCGATCCTGGAGGTTTTAAAGCCCAGATTTCCTTAACAGACACTTAAACATTAATATGGTTTTATGACACCAAGTGAGAAGTTAACATGAAATTCCTGCTGCAGAAAATGTCTGGGTTTCAGAATGGTCGTGATATGGCTCATTTAGTCAAGTTTGAGGATTTAATAATTTTCATATTTAAGTATTTGAAAGCATCTGAAACATGGAGGATGGCAGTTGCAGATTGTGTTCTTTCTGCATTTCTCTGGTTACACCCCTTAACCTTCATTTTCCTCTAGATTTGAGTCTTTCTGATTCAGCATCTCTCTTTAATTTTAATGTGGAGATACTCTGGGTTGTTCTGTTAGTTCATTAATACTGTTTCTCAAGAATTCATTAGCCTTGTTTCTCAAGATATCTCAATTCCACTGGCTTTGTGCTGTTTTCTTGGGTTGTTTGATTTCCCCTTCATCTGGAAAACACTGATAATTCCATTGCGTTTGGGAATGCAGATCCCTGAGCCCACATTTGCTGTTCACTGGAGTCCACTTGACTTCTCTGGGAGCTGAGATAGCTGTGGGCTTTGGGAAATGCTGCTGTTAGGCCTAAATTCCAGTCCAAGTCAGTAATAATGGTGGGACCTTGTGGCTGAATCAAGCTCGCTGGAGTAATTATGACTAGTTCATTAGTCTGCTCCAAACCCACTGAATCAGGAGCTGGTTTAGGCTGGCAACAGAAAAAAAAAAAAAAAAAAAAAAAGCAAAGCAGAAAGACTTCTTGGCTTTGCTGTGCTTGTGGATGATAAGCAGCTCAGAGCTGTGCTCTGAAGGGCTTTGTTACAGCCCTGGCAGGGATGTGCTGAGGAAAATTCCCCCCTGTAAACTCTGCGGGGAACTGTGAGTGGTAAAACAGAGCTGGTTGGACTTAGAGGTGTAACACTGAAGGAATACACCCATAACACTGAATATCTCATTTATTTGTAAAAGGAATGCTTAAAACATTACTGCCTCAAATATCTGCTTTTGAACATTGCCCTGGAATGAGCACGGAGTGAGGAGGTTTCTGGGGTCAGCAAAGACTAAAAGGATTGGAGGCCAAAGGGGAGCCTGGGTTTTGCTGCTTCTGGAGAATTAAAACCATTTCTGTCAGAGATGAATTAGTGCATCCTCATCACAGAGGATGCTGAAGAGACACCAACCCTGGGCTGAGGTAAAGGAATGAGGTAATGCTGGAGCTTGAGGAGATAAGAGCTCGTTGACACAGGCAGATAATTAGAGAGCTGTGGTACAGCAGGAGGAGAGAGTAGGTCCAGGTAACCTTTGGAAATGAAGGAGCTGATCAGTGAATGTGAGATGGAATGGGTAAATCAGGCTGCTCCTAATTTACTTTTGTTTTTGGAATGTGGAAGATGAACTCAGTCTCTCTGAGCAGGGCTTGCTCTTTGGCAGGTGGACTGATTGACAGGAGAATTAAAATAACACTGAGCGTCCTGTGGTGGATGCAATAAATTGGCCAGGAAGCAAATAGGAAACGGCTGACTGGGAAGGGAATGTGGGAGGAAAATGGATTTGTGAAACAGAGAGAGAAAAGCCTAATGACAAGCAAATCTAGAGTTGTCAAGTCCAAGTGCTCCTTCCAGGATCATCTTACTCATCTTTGGAACTCACTACCACGAGATGGTGGAAGGCTTTGGGCTTTGCTGTATTTAAATTCTGGGCTTGACATTTCTGCCAGGCAGGCCTTTGGGTTAGGATTAGGTGTCGTTCAGCTCTGAATTCCCAGAGGGTGCAAACTGCTCTCAGGGCAAGGATCTGACTGATAGAGACTGAGAGATGATTTCTGCTTTGGGGAGGGAAGGTTCTCTTTGGGAGCCTTGCAGTCGCCTCCATTGTCTGGCATTAGTCCTGCCTGGTTCAGAAGTTTCTCATCCATTTGGAAGGTGCTGTCAATGCCAATACTGGGAGAAAAAATGGATTTGTTCTGCTTGCTTATGGCAGTACTGCATTTCTCATCTCACGGGTATTTTGTGGACACGAAAGCACCCGGAGCTCCAGGGTACACCAGCAAAGGCAGAGTTTGAGATGTTGAGCCTGTAACAAAGAGAAGGTGAAGAACTGGGGGCACAAACCCTGCTGGGGCCTGGCTGCCTTTTCATATCCCTGGCACAGGGATATTCTGGGCCTGGGGGAGCTGTGGGAGCAGGAGCTGAGCACAGCATCCCCCAGAGCTGGGCTGGGCACTGCCAGCCAGGCTCCTGTTCTGAGGAGATGCTGCAAGTGCTGATGAAAGGCAGCTGAGAAAGCACATCTGCTCAATGGATAAATATTGTTTCATACCCCAAGCTGTGGCATCCCTTTGATGTTTGCTGTCCTGACTATGGCAGTTTTTGATCTTCTGCATTCTCTTTTCTTGGACAGTGCTGACAGCTGGGTTGGGACACGTATAAAAAAAGCCCATAAATAAAATTAAACTGTATCTCAGAAAAGCGTCATTAGGAGCTTATTTGTTGCCTAATTTAAATAGTCTGAACACTTTCCAGAAAATCATCGTCAGAAGCCACAGCCCTATTTACAGGAGCGAGAAGTAATGGATGTCACTTTGATTAGGTGCATTTTTCTGAGGCTAATTATCAGCAAAAAATCATTTTGATGGATGAGAATGTTTGGAAAAGCTGCTTGTGCGGAAGAATTCAGAAACTACTCTATAAAATTTTAACATCTCCTATTTCAAATCAAAGATATTTTGGATGTTGCATAACCAAGAAAAGAGGATTTTGACAACCGGGGCCAATTCTTTTAAGTTTCTGCTTTCAGCTTTTTAGAGTCTTACAACTTCTTTGTCTGTGACCTGGCATCTGGTCTTTGTGTCTTTAATTTGTCACTAAGTGGTGGCTCTAGATCTTAGGTCAGATTATGCTTGGCATGAACAAAGTGAAGTGCTGCAATATCAGCCTTGGAGGATCTTATCCCTGCAGTTTTCATGCTAACATGCCCCAAGTGACTTCCTCATCAATATGCATCATTACATTAATGGAGCTGGGTAGTTTTGTGTTCCCGAGGCAGCTTCCTTGAATCTGTCTGTGGCTGAATCCCCACTTCATTGCTATTTGATTTAATGGGCAATTTTCCTCATTTTATTTGGAAGATGCAGATGCCAATTTGAAAATTCCAATTTGTATCCAGAAGTTAGAGACATTTATTTCCCTGCTGGTGAGGTAATGGCCAATATTTTAAGTCAGTGCAAAGTCTGCTCAGGCTGTAGCATCTGTGCCAGTGAAGGTTTGTACCTGGCACTAGGAGATTCAGCTCTGGTGCCTTTGTGCCAAAAAATTCCCCTGGGAAAGGCTCTTCATTCCCCAGCAGTCTGACCCCTTACTTGCAAAGCAGGGTGGATATTATTGCTGATATCAATTCCCTCAGTAATGGTGCTTAGACCCATTTCCAGCAGCCCTGGGTGCAGACTCTCAAGAGACCATAAACAAACCGAGTGACAAATGACACTGGGGAAGGTGGTGGGGTCCCAACCAGGAGCCTCAGAGTGCCTGTGTGCCCAGCAGAATCGAATTGCTTCTCCTCTGCCTTTGCCACCTGGCAAAGCAAGACCAAAGCAGTTATTAACTGGATTGGGCTGTTTCCCTGAGTCAAGGCTTTGTCAGGAAGTTTCTGTGTAGCAGCACAAGCAGGACTTTGCCCCTGGCAGCAGCCTGTGGTGGGTGTGCTGCTCCCACTGGGGCCATCCCTGTGTGCTCCTGCTCCTGAGCCAGGGAGCACGGCCAGGCAGGCCTGTGCACGTGCAGGTGTAGCTCTTTCCAGAACAGATGCCAACAGCTCTGCTGTGCCAGCCAAGGCTGTGGACAAGACTGAATTCAGTCCCCAAATCCATCTAAGCTGTTGGAGAAGCCAGGAGCAGCGGGCTGGACACACAGTGCTCCTCCAGAGAGCTCATTCCTGCTGCTGCATCAAATGGGAACGAGCATCCCAGGCCTCCAGCCATCCCCTGGCTCTTGTGGAGCATGGTGTGGTAGGTCTAGAGCAGCAGAGCTTAGAGCAGGGTAGGGAAATCTCCTAGGGCAGAGTGTTGGAGTCCCTGTATCTGCTGGCAGCCCCCTTTGCCCCTGACACCATGAAACCCACCCTGCACAGCCCTGCATGGTGTGGGCACCTCCTCTCCAGCAGCTCCTTACCCTTAACAGAGGCAAACCCAACATATGGATTCCTCAGCCCAGCTCCAGATGGGATACACTGGGATGAAGAGCATTGGAAGCCTGAGGCAACTTTATAAGATTGATTTGGGTTTTCTTGTGTTCGCAGATTTTTTTTAATGATAGCTTTCTTAATTGAGGTTTGTTTTTCCAGTTTGTTCTGAAAGGCTGCAGGGATGATTCCCAATGCTGTGTCTTAATTGCAGTGCTGCTTGGAGTTTTTTTAATTGATGTTTCCTCACAGCTATTGGTGTGCTCTCGAGTTTTCATCTTAAGGCAGGTACCCCTGGACATTAGCAGGAGAATTAGGAAAGTTATGAAAGTAATAGAGCAAAGAAGAAAAACGGTTCTCTTGTAATTATGACTATTATTTTATTTTAAAAAATGGCCATTGCTGTTTTCCAGGGATATTGTTTTCACTGTCAGCAGTGGGCCCTTGCTTGCAATAAAAGTAAGTGCACGTAGCAGGCTGGAGGAATGAGCAGAGGTGTCCCTGGAGTGCTGCCGTGTACGGCCATGCCCTGAGGAAAAGGAAGAACAACAATTGATTTTCAGTTATTTAGTGCAATTTAACACTGTGGGCTCAAATTTCCATCCTTCCCTGGGGTGGTTTTCTTTTCCCACTTATTTACTTTCCCTTTGGTTTCTTTTCTGTTTATTGGAGTAATGGGCTTGAAAGAGAAAACAGCATTCCGAGGTATTGAAGACCTGTCTGAGTGAAGGGGAGAGCACGAGCAGGGGCTCTGCAGGAGCTCAGTGAGGTGGGCAAATTAAACACATGGGCAAGATGAATTGTTTTACTCCCCTCAACCAGTTGTACAGGACACACTGGAAGTCCTAAGTGAAAAACTTCCTGGCAAACAGAGTGCAGAGGGGCTTGAGAAATGCTGGAGTCTTGGCTCCTGCCCTGGTTCACTGGGGCAAAGCTCCTTCCACGTGTTCTTGGCATGGGGTGAAGCCTGGTGGGGCAAACCTGGTTGTTCCTGTCATGGCCCTGGTGCATCTCTGTGCTCCTTGGAGCTCCTGTGCCACTCTAACCTACTGGGAAAGGGCAAAGGGAGAGCCAGGAGAGGAGCCTGGTTGGGTGTCAAACCTTGGCACAGATCCCCAGGGTCTCTGTAGCACAGGGATGTAACACAAGTGTGAGTCTGTGTGCCCAGCCTGCTGAGGCACTGCTGGGCTTTGGCAGCACACAGAGCCCTATGCCTGCAGGAATCCTCAGGAGTGTTGTGCTGCTCTAGGGGAGGCTGGGAGGTCGGGCTGAGACCAAAGCTGTCACCACAGCAGTGGTGACAGCACGAGAAACAACTTGGCAGCTGTAGCTGTAATTGCAGAGAATGCGTTAAATTTTACTGCTGTGTTTTCCCACCACTTTCTCTCATCACAGTTGCATCTTTGTTCCCAAGAGAAATGATTTATTGCTGTTCTGAAGGTGGTGCTCATTGCTTTTCCTCTGCACAACCTGTTCAGTGCCTGACTGTGCGCAGGGAGCTCAGGCAGCCCCCGCTCGCAGCCTCGGGGGACACCGAGCTTCCAGTGCCTCTGGAGCCAGCCCTGTCCTGGTGCCAGCCCTGCTCGGGGGTGAGCTGCTCTCCCTCAGACCCCTGTGTGGCCGTGGGGACAGAGATCACCAGCAGAGCCTGAAGAACTTGGTCAGGAAGTGCTCCTGTACATGCTCCTGTGAGCATCTCACTCGTTTTAGTGTAGTCTGTGCAGCAGAGGGGCTTAGACAGGCATAAGAGGCTGCAATTTAAATCCAAACATCTCTGGTTCTGAGAAGTCCCACCAAGAGGCAGGGCCAAGCCTTTACTCTCTATTATTTTAGCACTGCTTATCAAGAGAAACGTGAACACGTTGCCAGTGAAGCCCTGCAGCGAGCGCAGATTTCCCTGCCATGCTGCATTTGCCTCTGCTCCACTGGCACTTGTCTGGATCCATAGCAGAGATGAAGGTGTTCATTTGCAAATAAAATGCCTCATCTTGCTCCTGGCTGACAGCTCAGAGTGGGTCACACAGCCTCTGTGCAAGGCTCTGGCCAGCTTCTCTCAGGTTGCCCACCAAGAGTTGGCAGTGCAGCCTCCCAGTCCCTAAATCTGGATATTTCTTCTGTTATCAGTCCATTAATTTGCTGCATTGCTGCAATTAAAAAAAATATGTATCTTTCAGAGAGTTCAGAGTTTAGATTCTGTTGCTACATCACACTCTGTATAAATTAATAGCATTGAATTTCATCAGCTCTGTGACCTCATTTTCTCTCTTTGTGAGGCTTTTTGTTGCCATTTTAGCAAATTTATGGCTGGCTGTTTTACTGCAGGGAGATGATCAAAGTCCAGCCTGCTGGAGCAGGCAGGTCCCTGTGGTCACAGTCTGTGGGGAGGTGGCAGGCTCTGCTCTCTGTTCTGTCCCCACAACCTCATTGGCAATGTCTTAAGATCTCCCCTGCATAGCCAGAGGGCTGGAAGGAGGTTTTCAGGGTTGCAAATCCCCTGGCAGGTTCAGTATTTCCCCTTTAATTATTCTAGGTAATAAATAATTGATAATGATGAAGTTTGTGGTGTTAGAGTTAAGAACAAGGCCTTGGTGAGACAGAAATGCCACGGATGTTAGCACATTTCCAGCAGATTAAAGGGATGTTTTCTAATGTTCAGTGTTTTCCAAACTTCTCAAACTCAGAAAAGTTACCCTTTAAAGCAGGAGGCCTGGAGTAGTGGGTGAGGCAATGCTTGCAAGCATTTTTAAGAGTTATTTTCTATTCTCAAACTACATCAGCCATGTGGTGCAGGGGCAGACGTGCTCTGCGAGGGCCATCCGTGGCTTTCTGGAAGAACTCCAGGAGCTTTGAGTTGGCTTTGCCTCTTTGGACTTGCACTGGGGCCACAATTGCTTGGTCTTGCTTCTGTCTTCCTCCAAGCAGACCATCTGCTCATCTTCTTTCAGGAGACAGCCTGGAGCTGTTTGCTGACAGTCAAACAGGACATGGAAGTGTTCTGGGAGAGGAAGGTGGGAAGCAAAGTTTGTGAATGGGCACAGCACCTTGGCATTGAGACATCTCCAAGGCCATCCCTCCAGGGTCAGCCCCAACGTGCAGGGTGCCAGCCCTCAGTTTAGGGGTGAAAGTCTGCAGCCAGATGTGTTTTTTGCATGTCAGGGTACCTGTCACCGGTGTTTGCCCCATGTTTTTCCTGCGATGTTTCCCCCCATGGAACAGGCTCCCTGTAGCCATGCAGAGGGTTCCTCCTGCTCGTGCTCTCCCCATGCCCATGGCCTGGCTGCTCTGCCTGCCTGCAGCAGTTGTGTGGGTGTGCAGAGATGTGTAACGTGATGTACAAGTAGCCACGGCCGCAGCCCGCGGGGTTCAGAGCCGGGCCAGGCCGTGGGCGCAGCCGGAGGGAGGGAGGAGGAAGGAAGGAAGGAGGGCTGGTGTGAAGAACAGCACACACTGCCGGGGTGGGCGGCTCCTGAGGTCAGCGGGTAAGAGTGAAACAGCCAGGAATTAACTGGGGGAGGTGCCTGGCTGAAGTGTGGCAAGGGGGACACAGCCAGGTGTCCCTCAGTGGAGCTGGGAGCTTCAATCCCACCTTTCCTTTGTGGCGCTGCTGTTTGGATGAACTAAAATCTTGCCTGATGTGAGCTAAGCAATAGTGAGGGTTGGGTTTGTACCTGCCTGTGTTGGTGCAGAAATATCCTGGTTTTGCTCGGTGGAGCTGGGCTCTGGTGAGGTGCTGGCTGTCCTGTGCCATCGTGCCACCGTGCCCTTGAGTGTGTGGCACACTCTGGTGGGCTGGAGCTGGAGCTCCCTTCCACTGGGACTACTGCAGGGTGAGGAGCAGGGCTAGGACTCTTCCCTCAGGAGCCTTCTGCCACCTGAGCAGGGTTTGTGTCCCTGGAGGGGGTTCTGGGTGTGCACGAAGCGATGGAGAAGGGCGCAGGCGTCCCCTGTGCTCAGTGTCCACCTCCTGCTCAGACACGAACTGCTCCCTCGCCCGTGTGACACCTCTGCCCTGCCCCGCTGGGGCTGCCAGAGCCTGGCCCTCTCCTCTGGCCCGCTCCCATTGCTGTGCCCAGCAGGATTTCGAGTTGCTGCAGGATTTCAAGTTGCTGCTGTCCCCAGGTCCTTTGTCACGGGTGGGTTTTGCTGCCGCTCTGCCGTCTCGGTGGAGGGGCCCTCTGGAGGCCAGCGCAGATCACTCCTGTCCAACTCCTCCGCAAATCCAGGCGGATTGGCATTTCCTTAACTCTTGAGGTCACCCATGGATCTGCAGGTTGAATCCTCCCTTTCTCGTGTGCTGCTGTCTCCTCTTCCCGTCTGAGGAACCCCCAGGTCCCTCAAACCTGGTCCTGCTTTGCGGAGGGCTGTGATGGGCTCCTCTCTCCGGGAGGGGCTTTGTCCCTTTTCAGCATCTCCGGGGATAGACACGGATACTGTGTGCCCTCAGCCTCTGCTTCAACAGCAGGATTCCAACAAAAGCTTCACTTTAAGGTGAGCCCAAGCCCCAGCACCCCCTCTGTGCCTGCCCCGTGACTGGGATCTGCAGGGCTTTGTCGGGTTTGGGTGTGGATTCCTGCGAGCGGTGATCGCCCCGCTCCTCACTCTGCCGCCCATGGCTGCCACGGGAAGCTCCCCAGCTCATTCCCGTTCCCATTCCCGTTCCCGGCCCGTGGGGCTGGTGTTCCCCGGCCCGGCAGGCGCCGTGCGGGGAGGCTGCGGCTGTGTTTGGATCAGCCCCCGCCGCGCTTCCTGCGGCCCCGCAGCCTCCGCAGCAGCCGAGCGTGGCTCTGCAAATTTAGCAGCTCCTGCAGGCAGGGAGCTCTCGCTTCCTGGGCTGTGGGCAGAGCCATGGAGCTGCTGTGCCAGGCTCATTCCCGACGTGCCGCCGGTGACTATTAGCAGAGTCATTACTTTCCTCGAGCTTTGCTGCAAAGAGTTTCAGGCTTCGGATCGCGGCAAGCGGATCCGGCTGGGAGCTGGACTTTGCAAACTCCCAGCCCTCTGTGAGCCTCGGCCGTGGGTCACGGACTCCAGCACCCGCTGCTGGGCTGTCAGGGAGCAGTTGGAGCATGCAGCTCACGGCGGCTCCGTGACAGGTATGTGCCACCTCCCTGGTGGCAGGAGCTGTCAGGAAAAAGGTCTCCTCTGTCTAGGAGAGAGGAATATTTCTGGGGAGCAGGTGGTGAAGATGTTTAGCAAATGTCAGCTTGAGACCTTGCCATCCTGTGGGCAGGAGTGACATTGCTGAGAAATGTGTTATCCTGTCAGAAAGCAGCAAAAAATCCCCCAGTGAAATGTTTACGAGCGAGGCAGGGCTTTGCCGAAAGTGGGCGTTTTTCCACCAGGGAGCCTCACGGAGCGTGAGCTCCTGGGAGCGGTGGGAATCCTGAGCTCCAGCTCACATCACTCTTATCAACAGGACAAGAATCTGGCTGAGCCACTCTGCCAAACTCTGAATGCCTCAATCACTCCCCAGAGCAATTTAATTTGAGAGTGGCCTTTTCACTGATGCACGGTGCTGGTTTATAGGTGAACAAAAAGGAGTTTAAACAGAAAAGGGTCCTGCAGATGAGTACCAAACACAGCTTTTTAAAGCTAAAACACTACCTAAAACTCCCTTCAGAAAAACTGCCTGTGGTGGCATTGCAGAGACCAAGGAACTCACTTTCCCAGTGTCCAGTATCAATGTGTGAAGTGCATAATTGCAGCTGGTGTGAGAGCTCCGTATGGGAGTAATGTTTGAACATTTTCTCATTTAATAAAATGGGCGGTAATTGGCTTTTAGAAGAGAGTTTAATTGGAATAATTGGCATGGACACTCGTGTGTTAATTTAGTTTCTAATGCACAGTCACAGTGTTTGCTCAAGGACAGAAGTGGGGATTAGGTGGTGCCCATATTTCTCAGCAAGAAGTTGCAGCTGAGCTCTGGGAAAGCATTTATTGGAGGAAGCTGTTTAGTTACTATTCTTGAAGTTGGATTTTGGAGATGGATTTGCTTCATTACAGTTTGATGCAATCACACCCACGCTGCTGGGAGTCAAGGCCTTCTCTGACACTTCAGTTCCCACTTCAGATGGCTTGGGATTGGTCTTTGTGCTCCCATGGAGCAGCTCCAGCTCCTTGGCACAGGGACATTCCCGTCCTGAGGTGCTCGCACACACGTGTGCAGCAATGTGCTCACTCATGAGCCAGCACACCAGGAAGGGGAAGTTCCTGTTCTCTGCCCAGCCTGTCAGCCCTGCTTCTCTGAAGTCTCTCAAGACCCATCAGTTCCAGGTCAGTAAATCAGCACCATGAGGTTTTTGTGTGTGGAAAAAGATTTTACAGTCTCTTTCCAGCGTGGAGATGTCTCAAGCTGTCATTTCAGAGCTGTTCAGGGACTGCCATGAGCTGGAGGCTCTGCTGCAGGAGCTCCTGCTCTGTGGGGTCACCAAGAGTATGTGATGGTGGCACAAAAGCCATTTCAGCTCCTCAGCCTCTTCCAGAGCTGTAGTTTAACAATTTTTTCCTTTTCATCTTCCTCCAAAATGCTTTTAAATCTCGGTATTGTCACTTTGTTTGGATTCTTCCCACACAGTAACTGCACTTAGAACTGCCCAGTGCTGATGGGGAGATTTATTGCCAGCAGCTATTGTGAGAAAATTGAGAGGAAAAACAACTTCTAGGCAGCTCTTGTTACGGCCTCTAATGGGAAATATTTCTTTGGCGCTAAGAACTTGTAAATGGTTTTAGTGCTGGATGCTCTGTGCCTCAGAAATGCCCAGCCTTCCAGGGTTCAGCAGCACAAATGTTTCTGCTCACAGACATGTGCTGACCTCACTGCACATGCACGAGGGCTGCATTCCCTCCCAAAGGTGAGAGTTTAAAAAAAAAAAAACCAACAAAAAACTGACAAAGAGCAAAGTGTGGATCCCAGAGCCCAGGGAGGGAGCGAGGGGAGTGAGGATCAGGATTTCAGCAGGAGGGAGGAGGCAAGGAAGGGATGTTCCTCTCTGTAGCAGGGAATTGTGAGAGACTGGAATGAGGGGCTGGGTGAGTCCCATGCCCTTTTCCAGGCTGTGTTTGGAAGTGCTGGGGGAATCCCCGTTCCTTTTCCAAGGAATGTGATTCACCAAGGAGGAGACACACTGGGTGCTGCTGTTCCAGCACGGGTTGGTGAGCACAGGAGAGCACCAGCATCCACTTTGGGACCTCATGGCTGCTTTTCCTGAGAAACCTGGGAGAGCTACAGCAATTACCCAAACTTTGAAGGCCTTTTTCTCCCCCTAAGCTTTTTTTGCTCTGTTTTGTGCAGGCCGATTTTAGGGAGAGAAAGGAGTACAGCTGAACGTGCTGGTGAAGATATTAATCATGATATAATTCAATTTTAATTCCATTAGACGCTTTTAGTGATCAGGGAGTTTCTCACTTGGTTTAATCGACTCCTTTCCAGATGATGAAGCTGCAAGATCTGGCACTTGTTATAAATGTCTGTTTATTAAACCATCTTTTGTCCTAAAAGCCTTTGCCTGGCCAGGATGGATATAAATGGAGAGGAGGATGTTTTCAGTTCAGTCTTTAAGGAGATACTGTGTAAAAAACTGCAACCTTCTCTTTTTCATTTTTTGTGTCTTTATGTGAGAGATGAGAACAGGCCAAGGCTTTTTTTTTTTTTTTTTTTCGCTGTGCTTTTGACTGTTAATGTTCAAGGCAGCCAAGATCTGTGAAACAGCGTTTGCTGTCACACCAACTCCTGGAGTGGATGTTCCCTTTCCAACAGATGATTTGGTCATGGCAGTTGAACCAAAAGCTGATGAGCAGATAAGGGCAATGGTGGATAATAATTTTGGTTAATAATTTAAAATCTTTTTATGGTTTTAGTTCATCATTGGCTCCTGACCTGGCTCGGCAGGCAGCTCTGACATGTGTGAGGCACCTGTGGGGGGAATTCCAGGGAGTTTTGTGCCAAACTTCCTGGAGCCTCTTCACTCAGGGACACAGTTTCACACATCCTTGTCTTTTCCTTTTAATGCCTCGGGGCTGACCCTCTGCTTTTGGCTGATGTGGAGAGAGAAACCGTTTTTGTCACATCCATGACAGCACCTGTGTGACTCGGGCATTGCAATCACCTGGCTGCAGGTGACTCTGAACACTTCACCTGGCTCCAGGTGACTCTGGCACATCACTGGCTGCAGGCTCTCCTGGCTCACAGCAGAACTCACAGCTACAGCAGGATGTTGATGGGTAAGCAAATTTTTCCTCATTGAAGTTAAAATAAGAAACGTTCTTGGAGATCAATGGTCTGGCACAACCCCCTGTTCTAGTCCTTCCCACACAGCCTGATGAGGCTGTCACAGACTCCATGGAGTTCATGCCTCATTTCTGCAGCACACTGTGAATTCCTCTTTAGGGGGACTTGCCATTTTCTCTGTCTTATATAATGTATTACAAAAAGAACGCTGAGAGAAATGAAAAAAATGTATGAGAAATGGTAGCTGGCATCATCCAGTGACCCTGGGGAAGGAAGAAAATGTTATTAACATGAGACATAATTGGCAGTGCTGATGGAGAGTCCCAAAAGCTAAAATTTCTTCTTTGAACGTCAATCATTTTTCTTGGATTTTTTTAGAAGTTTTATGGAAGTTTTTAGATGCTAAAATTCTCCACGTTTTTCAGCAGAAACCCTTAGCACCATTTAATAAGCAGACACTGCTCTGCATCACATTACGATTTCAATACTTTAAAAGCAAAGCTGCTGCAAGAACATCATGAAAAAAAAAAAAAAAAAAAAAAGCAAAAAGCTTGGAGTCCTTTAAAACTGCAGAGTGGGAATCACTCTGGCATTTTGAAAGTCCCTGTGAAATTGCTTCCTGGCGAGCTCTGCCAGGCGGCTCCGAGGTGTTTGCAGCAGCGAGGGAGCCGCCTGTGCCTCCGGTGCCGTCTGCATCCGGAGCACCAGCGGCTCCTCCAGGCACTTCCCTGCTGGGCACCAAACCAGGTTCCAGAAGGGTTCCTGAGGTGCGTGGGGAGCTCGAGGCGCCTCTCCAGCTCCTGCTGCCGCCCCGGGATGGGAGGAATCCCGGCGGAGCAGGCTGGCTGTCCCCCGGCGCTGGGTGTGATGGAAAGGTGCCACAGGGGCTGTGGTTGCTGCCTGTGCTGCCTTTGGTCCCTGAGGATGCCCAGAGCATCCCTGGCTTTTCTCCAGGTGCTGGCTCAGCCCCTGCAGGAGGACACCGAGGGGGAAATCCCTGCCTGGAGAGGCTGGAGGGACATTGAGGAATCGCCGCGGTAATTCTGTCACACGCAGTGAATTCGCTGCTCCTCCTGTCCCACAGCTCGGGCACGGGGCTCCTCCTGGCTCCTCCTGCGAGCACCGCCAGCGGTACCCAGGGGCCAAGGCGTCTGCAGATTCCCGCTGGGAAAGAGCTGCACGAATGCTTAAAGCCATAAACATTTATGGTGCAAAGATCGTTCCTGCTGGGAGGCAGCGAACAGCAGCTGCTGGCAGGGCAGGGCGGTGCTTTGGGCTTGGGGGAGCCCGGAGCCCCCCCAGCTCCTCCCTGCTGGCTTTGGGTGCTGCCCTGTCACAACTCCCTGCTCCCTGCCGGGTTTGGATGCTCCCCTGCCTCTCCTCACTCCTCCCTGCCGGGTTTGGATGCTGCCCTGCCTTTCCTCGCTCCTCCCTTCTGGTTTTAGGCGCTCCCCTGCCCTCCTCAGCTCCTCCCTGCCGGGTTTGGGTGCTGCCCTGCCCTCCTCAGCTCCTCCCTGCCGGGTTTGGGTGCTGCCCTGCCCTCCTCAGCTCCTCCCTGCCGGGTTTGGATGCTCCCCTGCCCTCCTCAGCTCCTCCCTGCCGGGTTTGGGTGCTGCCCTGCCGCCTCCCCTGCGCATCGCTGCCCGCGGTGCCCGCATTGCTCGCTGGCAGCGCAGTCGGGGCTGACTCATGCTCGGGAGCGCTGCCCAGCCCCGCTGCCAGCCCTGCCTGGGTGAGCACCCGGCGCCGCTCTCATTAAATCTTGGGAAGCAGAGAGTGGCCCCGTTATGTACTCACCTGGAAAAGTGACTTGGCCGTGTCTCATTACTGTGCTCTGCCTGGAGACTTTTCATGCTTCCCTTGCAGATATATATTTAGATTTTACCCGGGGGCTTTTAATTTCCTCGCTGGCTTGAGCAGCTGCGACAGGTACACATTTACCTTCCCTTTTTCCTCCGGCCATTTTGACCTGCCATCGGCTTTGTTAAGAAGCAGAAAGGGAGTGGGAGTCACTGAAAAGCCTCAGGGTCTCATTGCTCTGCTTGTGAGCCTGTCAAATGCACCCAGGAGGGGCAACCGTGTCGGCAGCATCGTGGCTTTGTGGGGAGATTTGTTCAGCAGCTGCTCGGGCGTGCTCTATTTCTCCTCCCTGCTAAGCAGTCCCGAGTTGCCACACTGGGTTTGCAGCTTTCACGTTCGTCGCTGATGAGCCACACTTAGAGAGGTAAAAATGGCTTTGCAAAGGCTGCGATGACAGTTCTGGGATTCAGCGCCAGGCTCCCGCGCCGCTGTTACATAAGGGCTGCTCCGGCTCCCGGGGACCCGCGGAGTCACCTGGGGAAGGGGACCTGCCCTCCCTGCTCCCTGCCAGCCAAAAAGAGGGGTTCTGTTCGGGAATCCCCCCTCCGTCTGCAGCGAGCAGGGCACGGCTGCTGGGCGCCAGCCGAGCCCCCGGCACTGGGAGCAGCCTCGTGGCTCTGGGTGGGAGGGAGATTTCAGGGCACTGCTCCTATCACCGGGCAGTTTCTGGAGCCCTGAGTCCTCTCTTCTAAACCCTAACCTTTGGAAGTTGTTAACATTTGAAATGTTAATGCAGAGTACACTGGGAAGAGGAGAGAAATCAAAGGCTCTTCTGGTATCAGCCCGTCCCCTCCGGGCTCACAGCCTGCCTGCAAGCTCTGGATGTGTTTTCTTACTTTACATAATTTTTCCATCTCTCTCCATCAGCCCAGCTCTTCAAAGGCTTCCTTCTGTTTCCAGCTCTCTTGCAGTTGTTAAATATGCTCTCCTCTGTGCTTTCCAAAGCGTTCCTCCTTTCCTGAAACTCCATTGCTCCAGTTTATTGGAGAAGACTCCCAGACTCTTCTGGGTGATGCAGGAGCTGCAGCCTGGTGCTGTTTGGTTGTGCTGCCTGCTTCAGCTGCCAAGGCTAAATAGGGAAAGCAAGGGAATAAAACACAGGCAGTGAATTTCTGCCTGTGTCATGCAAATCTTCCTGGTGTCTGCTGTGACCCCGCTCGGCCAAAGGTTTCTGCAGATGTGTGATGGTGTCGGTGAATATCGGTGTTGCCCCGCTCCAGGCTCTCTCCTGGTGGGTTTGTTTGGTTTGCTACGATGCCAAGGACCCCCCCAAGAAGTGCAGTGGGGGTGGAGCAGCCCCCCAGAGCTGATCCCACAGAGATCCTTAGAGGTGAGTCCCCTCCAAAGGTGGATGTGACTGCAGCTGAGACTCCGGAAGGGAGAAGGGAATTTGGTACCGTTGTGATTTTGGCAGCAACACTCAGCCCAACTGCTGTCCCAGCCAGATGCTGTGATGACAGAAATCCCTGCAGTTTGTGAACTTTTCCTGAAATGCTTTTAATGACAGTTTAATAATAACACTTAGTGCTCAGTACAGAGCTTCTCACCCCTGGAACTGAAACGCTTTCAGTTGAGAAAGGGTAAGGACCATTATCCCCCGTGCTGGCAGGGGGGAATAGCTGCTTTTATTTGTGAGCCTAATTATAACAAGTGGAATTAATCAACTTTTCATATGAATGGTGTTGCTTTTTAAAGACAAATGCCAGAAAGGAGTCCTAGAGAGCTCGAAGTGGTGTAGATCCATCTGATGGCTTCTCAGGGCACTCATCAGAGCCTGTGGTGCAAAGGCATTAACCCTGCCAAGGCAGAGTGAGGAGGGAACAGAAAGGCCAGGCAAGACAGGGCACAGTGGGGGTTTACTGGTGCCCTGGGTCCTGCTGAGTGGGTGTTGCTGAAAGCTGCTGCTGTCTCAGCCCTGCTGGGTGTTATTCCCTCTGCCCTTCCCCTCTCCAGCTGCTCAAAGCCCCACTGCTTGGGAATGTTCTCCCAACTCCTGAGTGTCCTCTGATTCTCACTGCACTCCGTGTAGTGCTTGGAGAAATTCCACTGAAATAGTTGCTTGACTCATTGGTAGTTTCTTAGTGGGAGGAATCAGAGGCCAGAACCTCTTCCTGTGAAGTCACTGAGTTTTGGGGTGTTTTCCCCTCCTCTGTGTCCTGCTCTACATCCCCCTGGTGCATCCTGTCCCTCTCCAGCCCGCAGGGAAAAGGAGAGGTTCTCGTGCTGAGCCCAGGGAAGTGGAGGCTTGTTTTGGCTGGGGCCTCTTGGTGTGACAGTAATGGATAGTGAGTAACCAGGCCCTGAGAAGGCAGGTGGCAGAGGCTCTGAGATGCTTTCTGTGTGCTGCCCTGCTGCTCACAGCCCATTACCGGCTGGATTCACCTCAAAGGAAGCTGAAATCCTGGGAATTCCTCCCGTTTTCTTGGCCACTCACTGCCGGCAGGGAGTGGGGAAGGCAGGACCCCCCTGCCCCGGGGACAGGGGACACCGAGCTTCAAGGCAGGTTTGAAGTGCTTTGAATTGCAAAATGCTTTGAATTGCAAAGGGCTTTGAATTGCAAAGTGCCCCCTGAGCTGCCCCAGCAGCCCCAGGTCCCTTCTGTCCCAGGACAGCTCACCTGGATGCACCTCTCTGGGAGTGGCAGGTAGGAATCATCCTCCACCCCAGCCCTCTGCAGCCCCTCAGGGAGGATCCGACCCTCGGTGTGTTTGGAATTTCATCTCTGACAGGACCCTGCTGGCTCTCCCAGCAGTGCTGAGCTCCTGCTCCCATGCCAGGGGCCCTGGGCCAGGAGCACCTTCCTCTGCAGGCTAATGGAAAGAAAATGGAGAGAAGTTTTTTTTAATTGACTCAGGATCAATAGATAAAAGTATTTCCTAAGCACTTTTTTAAATAAATACCTACATCCTTGCTGCCCAGGGAGGGTTCCCAGGCATCTGCTGCATAGTCTAATATCTACAATCTGAGTTAATCAATGTATTGGTATTGTATGTTTGACTGTAAAAGGAACTGGAGCTCTTTGGGCTCAACTCTCTCACTAAGTGTAAGTCCAGAAGCTGATGGATAGTCAAAAATCCTGGCAGAAGGACCTGTTTTGTTAGGAAAAGGGTTCCTTGGGGCACTCTAGAGCAGGGTGTGCTGTTAGGGGAGCAGGTGAGGGCATCCTGGCTGTCTCAGAGAGCTCTGAGGGTGTCCATGCACCACATCCCTGTGTGTGGGAGCAGCTCTGGCACTGCACAGGCATGGAAAGGCCAAGTCCTACACAGAGAAAGAGGATGAAGCACCAACATTTTTTTTTTTCTTCTTCTTCCTTTTTTTTTTTTTTTTTTTTCCTTTTTGGCAAATTTATTATTTTCACTGAGGCAAATGTCAAAGGAAAAAAACATTCTGGTGAGGAAGCAGAAGCTCCTTTTTCTGTGATTTTAACTTCCCGTTGGGATAGAGAACGATTAGTAAATAGAGAAAAAAAAAATCAAATCTTTAGAATTCCTCAAAAACATGGATGTTTCCAGGCAGTTCTGCTGCAGAGGGATATTTCAGCTGGTGTTTTTTGTGGCTTGGCTGCAGGATTCTCAGTGGGATGGGGGATGGTTTTGCAGGGCTCTGCCTTGAGCCTTGGCAACCTCCAAACATTGGCAACTCTCGAAAAGCAATTTTGCAGAGTGCCTGGTGACAATGTAGGGCATTCCCTGGCGACTCCAGGGCAGAACTGGTGCAGAACTTCGTGCAAAACACTCCAGCTAGAGGCTGTGCCAGGCAGCTTTGTGCATTTATCTGAGTATTAGTGGCCCTCTGAAGTTTACTGAGCTGGTAATGTCATGCTGTGACATTTGTTGGGGTCCTGAAATACAGGAGGTGTTTGTGGCAGTAATAAATTACGTGGGATCTTGTTTTTCCTTGGTGTTATTAAATAAAGGGAGGTCAGGGTTGCTCTGTAAAGGCACAGAAACACAGAGAGGTCATGCAGGGAAAGGTGATTTTCCTAGAGCTGTTTGCCAAGCGTGTTCAGGAGTTCCTGGAGGGAGAATAATGAGCATTAATGGCTTTTCAGCTCGGGGTCCCTGGAGTTAACACTGTATTTGTATGAACACAGCCCCTCCTTAGAGCAGCAGCCCTGATAATGTCTCCTGTGAGGTTCTGGCTGCTCTTCCTCCACAGTGTACTTTCCCACCCAGGTTACTTCTTGTAGGTTTGGGATGATCTTTGCAGAGCTGATGCCTTTCAAGATTTTTAAATACATTAACCTGGATTCCCTTAAGGAAGTCTTGCAAACCAACACCCTTGGGTTGTGTCTCAACAGAGCAGGTCTGATTGCCAGAAAATGGGAAAAACTCAACCCCTTCCTGTATCATCAACTACTTCTAATGGACGGGGTGATGCTTTATTATTAATAAGTTGGATATGTGAGTAAAGGGAGTTTTGGCAGTCAGGACTGGAAGCGGCCTGGATAAAAGGGAGAATATTTAACAATGCAGTTCCTGTGGATTCAATTAAGAGCAATGAGGAACCTGCTTCTTTCTTAATCTCATTTTCCAAAATATTATTACCCCTTCAACTGCTGCTCAGCAATTCCCAGCCATCCCTCCAGCCCCCGGCACAGCAGTGGTCTCTGCATAATGTAGCTGCTGAAATGAGAAATCAGCACTTTGTAATGGGCCCTCAAACTAAAATTAAACATCGATTTCCTGGCTTGCAGTCAGATGGTTGGCACTCAGCTGGCCCAGGAAGTGTTTCTGGACCGGAGGAATTCTTCTTTGGGCTTTGATGTTACCGAGGCTGTGCTTTGTTGCTTTTCCCCTCCTGGATGCCCTCGGAGGATGTGCTGTACAATTAAGGTGGAGCTCGCTGCTGTGTCCCCCGGGCAGGAGCACAGAGGATGTGTCCCTGCAGAGGATGTGTCCCTGCAGAGCTGGCTCAGGTGACACAGCCACGGCTCTTTCTAGGAACAGGCTGCTTCCCAGCCAGAGGGAGTGTGCTGGGTGTGCTGGGCTGCCTTTGCTCTGAGCTCCTGCTTCACCCCTCCTCCCACTGCTCTCTTAGACACAGCAGCAGTCTGGGGCTGGGAGGGGAGAGGCTGCTGGGCTCTGGGTCTTTGGGTGAAGGGGGGAATACATTGCATTGCTGAGAGAGGAACATTTTCCTGACAGGAGCCCAGCAGAGGAGCTGCTCCGGGCAGGCTGGGCGCTCTGAGTCACTCTGAGCCAGGCTCACAGATGGGAGGCTCAGCACTGGGCAGCCTCTCCTCACCCAGCAGGGCACTGCTCGCTCAGCCCTGGGTGCAGCTCCTCGTGGCCTGGTGTCAGATCATTCCCCTCTCTCTGGTTTTCCTGTCTTGGTTTGTGTTTAAGCACTCGACAGGAAAGGTGACTCCATGGAGAGGCTCCTGTGCAAGGTCTGGGTTCCTCAGGGGCTCTTTGATGTGCTGTTTGTCACCTTCTGCACAGCACAAGCATGACAGGAGAGTTTACATTTTCTGTTAAAATTCCCCAGGTCTTTCCCTAATCCCTCTTCTGTTCCTGCTGCTGTGTGAGGGCATTAGTGCTGAGATGAATAACTTAAGCCTAAACCCCTTTTCACATCTAATCTCAAGCCTAAAATTAATGTTCTTCTGCAATTAGGAATTGCATAGAAGGTAGAGTTCATCCAAAAAGAGACACCTGATTGCCCCATCCCAGAGGCTCTGTGGTCCAGGAGGATTTATCAGGGCACACTCCAGCCCAGAGGGCTGACAGATTGTATTTGGTGTTTGAGGACAATACCCTGAAGTAAAGACATGTGAAGCAATAAGTTGAAGAGTCTGAATCAAACCATGAAGCAGAAAAGAATGACTTGGGTGGAAAATGAATGTATTGAGCTAATGAATCATTTCAAGGCAAAACAAGAAATTAAACGTGCACTGAAAGCTGGCACATTAAGGAAAGGGCTGCGGGTTTTTATCCATTTTTACATTTCAAAATGCTGAAACAAAGTATGTCGATGGTGAAATCCCATTAAGAAATAATGCTGTGAGCAGGGAAACCAGGATTTGGTTAACGGGAAATGGGGACTTTGCTTCTCCTCGCAGAGGGACTGCCTTTGTGCCCTGGGGCAAGGGACGGTTGGGTGCTGATCTCTGGGGAAGAGCAGAGGGCAGAGCTCGGCGTGCCTGACAGCTCCTGGCAGGAGAGAGGAAGCAAAGGACCAGCCTTTCCTTCCCAGAATTTGGCACGGGACGGTGATTCCGGGTGTTGTGACAGCCTGGCAGGGGGATGGAAGGTGTGGTTAGGGCATGGAGCTGTGCCAAAGGGAATTGTCAGCTTTTCATTCTGAAAGGGAAGCACTTTGGATCCAGAGTTCCCATTCCAGGGCAGCTCCTGCCCTGCTCTCCCAGCCAGCCTTCTCACAGCCACAGCCCCCAGGCTCTGGGAAGACCCTTCCAGTCAGTACACTGACTTTTTGTACAAAAACACGGAAAGAAATCCTGTGCTGGAGCCTGATTATTCACATTGGTTTGGGTCACGACTAAATTCATTTTAGTGAGTTTATTCTTCATTTCCAGGCTGCAGAGGGGCTGTGCCGTGGGGCAGCACAGGCGTGGGGTGTTACCGTGATTCGGGGTGGGCTTGGCACGCTGCGGGGACGTGCAGGGGATGTGCTCACTCTGCTGTCCGTGGTGCTGAGTGAGCCCTGTGCCCCAGCCGGGCTGCGGCACCTTCGAGATGCTTTTGTGCTCCCGGCTGCCATCAAACACCTCTGGGCTGGTGGCATTCCTAAAATATTCCTCCACGACCCTTTCCCCCCACTTGTTTCCAATCTCACCTGTGCACTCAGGTGTTACCTCCAGCTCAGCTCTCCCCCTGGCCACGGTGAATTCCATTTTCTGTTGGATACCTTGAGAAATCGATGCCAAGAGTGTGGGACAGAATGAGAGGACACGGTCTTAAGCTGTGCCTAGGGAAGTATAGTTGGCTATTAGGAAAAAGTTTTTTATGGAAAGGTTTTATGTCTGCTGGGAGAGGTGGTGGAGTCACCATCCCTGGATGTGTTTAAAAACAGACTGGCTGTGGCACTGAGTGCTGTGGTTAATTGAGGGGTCAGGGCTGGGTTGGACTCGATGATCCTGAAGGTCTCTCCCAACCTGCTGATTCTGGGATTTTGGGAAGGAGCAGCACTTTTGCTGTCACCTGAAGAGGGAAGTGTAGGTCACTCTGGGACAGGTGAGGTGCACCTGCCTGGCCAGGTGAGCAGGAACTGAGCGCTGCTGGCCACTCTGAGGGCACAGCAGTGAGTTCCTCTCTGCTCGGTTCACAGCGGGTGCGTTTAGGAGGGGACTGAGCTCTGCTGTTTGTGTCTGAGAGAGCCAAACCTGCTGAGTCTGTTCCCTGGCACACAGTCCTCACGCTGCTCTGTACACAGAGGAATAAGATAAAATAGCTTCCTCCTCCTCATGTTGCTACCGAAAAACAGCGATGGGGAAAAAAATAATCCCTCAGCCCCTGCCCTGCCTGCGGTGATAAGAGCAGTGCAATCCTTCTTTGGACAGAGCCAGGCAAAGCAATTTCATTATTTAGCAAACAAAGCCCTTTCAGAGATTTCTGCATCGTGGACGTTTTCTCCGTGGTTTTGCACCAAATTTGTTGCAGCAGCAAGGCCAGAGAGTTTGCCTCGACTCCCCTCACTACCAAAATAAATGAACAGGGCAGGATTGTTCCACTGAGCAGCGTGACTGGGGAGAGAGAAGAAGGAAGGAGATGGTACGTGCCGACAGCTCTGAACTGATTGCAGTGAGGATTGCTATGTATGAGAGAGTTCAGGGGGGAAAGAGGAGGAAGTCACAGAGGCAGCCAAGGCTCGCAGGATGGCAAGAGCCAAGCTGAAGAATTCCCCTTCAGAGAGCAATTCCCGTGTCAAAACTGTCCCAGCAGCGACGACAGAAGATGTCCACGGGGTGAGCCCCTTGTTACCGTCTCGGAGGATGGGATCCATGGGGAGTGATGTCGGACAAAGGTATTGCAGGACTGCAGTGCTGCGTGGGGAACCTGGGTGGGGGAGGCAGCACCTTTTATCTTTTAAATGAGAGGGAAAGGATTAGTGCCTCCACGGGCTGGAGGGGTGGTGGATGGAATCCTACGGATAGCTATGTTAAAGAGCCATGCCAGCTCCAAAGTTGTGTTATGAAATAGGGAGCTGGAGCAGAAGGAAACCAGTTCCTTTAAATTTTTTATAGGTGCTTCTTGATTTTTATTTTTTTTTTTTTTTTATATGCCTAAAGCATGTCTGAATGGCAGCCTGAGACTGTGGGGCTGCCACAGACCACTGTTAACTTGCACTGCACCTTCCCTGTGCAGTATAAACCCCAAGCTTATTTACACTGCTAATGCCACGGTACGCCCTGTACACAACAAGCACCATGTTTGCATGGCAGGAGAGATGCTCGGTCCCCCATCTGAGCAATAATTTATTTGTAACTGCACTAAGAGAAAAAAAAAAAAAAAAAAAGCTGCCATAGGAAATGCTGCAGCCTTCCTGCAAGCACACAGCTGAGTGTACAGCGAGGAAGGAGCTGTTTTTCAGGAGGAGGAGAACGCTCAGCGCTGCGCTGGGATTTCAGTGATTCAGAAGGAGCCAGGTCCCCTAGTTACGATGAGGATGCAAATGTCACTAATTCAGTTCTTGTTCTGTTCGTTCCATTTTCTGTTTGCTTCTTTTCCGCCATCTACCCAGCCTTTCAGCCCATCCCTGCTGCCTCACCTGTGACTGTGTACTGTATGTCTTCTAGGATGTCATTTGGTGCAGATGAGCCCGGCAGGAAAGCTCCTGCTCAGGGGAGATTTGACTTGTTTGGCTTTAGGCTGGAATGAATTAATGCCTCAGCTTCTGCCTCTTGGCATATCTGGGGGAGGGTGGCCCGGAGCCAGGCCCAGCAGCTGTGGTGCCCTCCGGGGAAGCCGAGCAGGGAGGTGTGTGCTGGGAGCGGCGGCGGGGCCGGTGCCGAGCCGTGCCGGGCACATGCTTCAGTCTCCAGGTCTGCGAGGCAGAGTCCTGGCACCCTGGGGAGCTGTGAGTGCCTGTCCCTGGCACGGTGTGCCAGCACTCCAGATGGCACCGGTGCCAGGGCTCTGGTGAGCAAACACTGGGAGCTGGTGGGGCGCTGCCTCTGACTCTGCCAGGCAAGGCTTACACGTGTGAAGGCTGGGAATGGCCATCCTTTTGGGGCAGTGGGACTAAATCCCTGGAGCTGCTGTGGGCTCTTTGACAGCCTGGGTCTGCTCCCAGTGCTGGTCAGGCTGTTTGTGGGCTGGTTTTGTGCCTTGCTTTCATTGCTGCAAAAAAGACACCAAAGCTGGACCTGTCCTGGGGGTACCCCAATCTCTGAGGGCGCATCCTGAGCAGCACTGTGGGCAAAGCCTTTGGGGCAAGACTGCTTCCTCTCTGTGCTCTTCCAAGTTCCCTCAGGACAGAGTCAGTGGTCAAACCAGGTGTGTAGGGACCAGAAAAATACAAGTGGGAGTCTGCTACAAACTCATGCCGCTGATCAGCAGTGATTAAACATGCAAGAGGGGCTTCTCTCTGGCACCCAGGGGCTTGGTGGATTCCTTCACCAAACCTTCACCCCAGGGCTGTTCCTCCTTGTCTTCTGTGGGAGCACAGCGTAAAGTAGGGATGCTGTGAGGCACTGTTTGCCATTCCAAAAATCGCATCACTACGGTGTTTTGGGTGGACCCTCGAGAGAAGGTGCCCCAGGGCTGTATCAAGCCCCAGTCCCCTGGGTTTCACTGGAATTCTAAGTGGTTTGCTGCAATCCTGTTGTAGGAGACTGCTGCTGTGGGGTAGAGGAGTTGGTGGAACTCTTTGGCACCCCCGTGGCAGCGGGCAGAGCCCTGCAGAGCTCACAGGGTCTGCTGCCCGACTGCCAGGATCTCCTCCTTCCCTGGGCACTGCTCCCCAACAATGAGTTGGCAATTAAGATTGAGATTTCTGCACTTCTCTTCCACTGCTGCAACAAAGGCAGGAAGAGTGATTTGGAAGTGATGAACAGTGAGTCTGAGATGCTTTGTGCCTCCCAAAGCCAGACTCAAGCAGCGTTACCAAGTTAGCAGCAACAATCGTCCCTGGGAGCTGGGAGTGAATTTCCAGGTGATGGTGGAAGGAGAGGTGTGTTACAGGGTGTTCTCAGGATGCAAATGATTCCTCCTGATGATTGAAGCCAGGGAAATTTATTCTCACCTACTTTATTTACCTCCTTACTCTGAGTCATTGCAGCATCTCAAAGCTTTTAGGGGTTCCCAGTCAAAACAGGAGGTAAGGATTTGAATTCATCTGAGGAAAAAACCATTCCACAGCTTGGGAGTAAAAAGGGGAATTCAGGACTGCCCCTGGGCATCCAGGACAGGGATATTTTACTGTGTCTGCTGACCTGCAGGTGGGATGGGACCAGCCCAGGCTGCTCATGTGGAAGTATCCTCCACCGAGGAGGCTTGGAGTTAATTCTGTGTGCCGGGGATTGCTGTGAGATGGGGGTGGAACTGGGAGCCTCCTGGCCATGCCAGGGAGGGCAGGCTCAGCTGCAGACCAGCTGCTTGGGCACTGAGACTCCCCTGGCACCAGGTGATAGTGTCTGGAACCAGCCAGGAGAGGCTGAGTTTTTTCCAGAGGCAGGTTTGTCCCCTGTGCTGGGGATTTGAAAGGAAGAGGTGTGAGGGGAAGCAGAGCTCCACGGAGCACTCTGTGTTTGGGAAGGAGCTGCTGGCAGGAGGCAGGACATGCAAACATCTGCTTGGATCCCATTTCATGGACCTGTGATCTCCCTGTAGCACCAGAGACGTGGGTTTGAAAACACAAACCCAGGTTTTTACAAGATCACCACGTCCTGTTTGTGCAGCTCTGCTGGAAGCAGGGGAAGCTCTGCCCACCGCCTGTCCCAGGGCACCCTGGGACTCCGGAGGGATTGCAAACATCCCTGTTTGGTGTCTGGTTTGGACACTGCCCCAGGCCTTGGCAGGGCTCTGTGTCCCCTCCCTGCCCCCTGGGCCCTCCTCACCTCCTTCAGTTGTGTTTGTTGAGCTGCCGATAACAGAACTGGGAATTGCTGAGGTTTGGGAGGAAGATTAGCATTGCAGAGGACCTGGAGGGCTCTGCTCCAAAGCTGGACTGGCTTAAAAGTTGTCCCAGCTGGCTCAGGACCAGTCCTGCTGAGTTTTGAACATCTCACTGGACGCTTCTCAGCTTCTTTAGGTGCCAGGTGCAGGGTTTGGTTATTTTCAGGGTGAATAGTTTTTCCCTTGCTGCATCTTGTACCTGTTCCCTCTCTTCGTTTTGTGTCCCAGAGGAGCCTGGCTGCTCCTTTGCAAGGCAGCAGCTGGATCTTTCCCTCCCTTTCTTTCTCCTTCAGGCTGCATGCTCCCACCCCCCACAGCCTTGCTTTGTCTCTCAGTTTGAGATATTTTTGGCAGGAATAAATGGGACTCTGCTTCAGCCCTGTTGCAGTCAACAAGGTGGTTGGAGTCTCCTCATGGGAAAGAACAACACTCTGCTAGGCCAAGTTTAACATGGGGTTCTTGGAGGTAAAGCACTCCAGAGAGGGAGGAATTCACCCAAATGTGTCTGAAAATGGAATTTCTGACTGATGGTTGTTTGTACCCCCCAGGGGCAGCCTGGTATTAACAAACAGGACTTACTAAATATGGGGTTTTTTGCCTGACATTTGCACACGAATGAACCACAGAGAGGTCCAGTCTGGCCAATGAAACTACTAGAGGCACTCAGTCCTTGCAGGAGCTCTCCAGGTGATGCTCTCTGTAGGACACAATTCTCTGCTGAACCATTGCCGTGCTGCAGAATTCCCTCCTGCAGGGACAAGAAGTCAATTTATTTATTTTTAACATTTCTTTAACAAAAGCTTTTTCCAGCAAAGACCTTTCAGAGCCTTCTCTGTGTCCTCAGCAAATGCCATATGCTGGTTTGCTGCCTCAGCTCTGGGTGAGGTGCTTTTGTGCAGGAGAAATGCTGTGCCAGGGACACCTCCTGTGTGGGGTTTGCCCACCCCTGCCCTGCTCCAGCCTTGGGTCTTCTGCTGCTTCTCTCTTGGCTGGGGATGAGGGTTTGTACCAGGAATCCCAACAGGGCTGAGGCTGGGGGTGTCAGGATGGTCTGTGCCAGGCTTGGCCCCTGCACTGCTTTCTCTGACACTTTGTGAGGTGGGGCATCCCTGGGGGAGCCTTCAAGAGAATCTGGGGGATCTGACACCTTTTGCTTGTGAAGCATTTTGGCCCTGATGGGCTTTTGCTCTTGCAGCCCTGGCTGGGCTGTGTTTTTGGGGGTATCTCTGGGTGGAGGGCACTGTGGCTGTTTGCTGGATTCTCCACATTGGAGCTCTCCCAGCCTTGTCCTGGCAGCACCCAACCCACAGGCTGCTCTCAGCCTTGGGCTCCAAGCACCCAGCCCTCCCTGGGGCTGTGCCTGCTGTCCCTGTGGAGGGCTGGCACCACCTCCCCTGCCAGCCTGGGATGTGCTTCCCTTGGGCTCTTCTGGCAGGCCAGGGAGAGGCACTGCCCACGCTTCTGGGCACTCCTCTGGGGTGCTGAGGGAATTCCTGGGGTAGGATCACTGCAGCAATCGGGCAGGGAGCTCAGGGCTCAGCCATCAGGGCAATCTGCAAGTGCACGGATCCTGATGACCAGGACACGATCCCAGCTCCCTCTGGCAGCACAGGGAGCTGCCATCCTCCACACCGAGCAGAGCCGTTCAGCAACACGGCAGCGATTCCAGCCCGGGCTGCACAGTCAGGGCTTGAGCCCGGCTGCTTCTTTCCCTTGCCCTGGAGCTGCTGGAACTGCCCCGAGCTGCTGGAATGGCCCCGAGCTGTGCTCATCCTCCCGGTTTTGTAGCCACTCCTCTGCAGGGCCAGCACTGACATCACCTCAGCCCGGAGCTCCCTCCAGTTTTCGGGTGTGTTTGTGGCTGCTCCCGTGCCTGTGGTCCCCAGGCCCACCCTGGCTGAGGGTGTTTGCCCTGTGGGCACGGGTGGGTGCTGGAGGGCAGCAGGCTGAGGTTTGGAAGTGCTGAGCTCTCCTCCCACGGCTCCCGGGAGCCACCAGCAGTGCTGAGGAGCTCGGTGTCCTACATAGCCCTGACAGGCAGACACGATCCTCACCCAAGGGTGCCACACTCAGCACTCACACTTCTGCTCTGGTTATTTTAGGATCCTCGTTCCCATCAGTCCATCAGGTCCCATCAGGGCACAGGGATTATTAGCATGTTCCTTCTCCAGGGGAGGCTTTTCTGCTTGCTGTAAGAGTGGCACCCCTCGGAGTGGGCCATGAGGGTCTGTGGCACACCAGGGGCTCATATCCCACCCTCAAACTTGTCCACAGTGCTTCCCCACAAGAATCAGTCACTTGTCAGGACTGCTGGGACTCATTTAGCTCATTAGCAAAGGCAGGGAGCTGTGTGTCAGAGCAGCCTCAGCATCTTTTTGCCAGGTTTGGCAGAGCCTGCCCTCTCCATCTGCCTGAAAGGAGCTTGAAGCCAGGTGGGATGGGTCTCTTCTTCCAAGAAACAATCGCTGGGACTAGAGGAAATTGCCTCAAGCTGTGCTAGGGGAGATTTAGGTTGGATTTGGGGCAAAGTTTCTTTACCAAAAGGGTTGTCCAGCTCTGGCACAGGTGGAGTCCCCATCCCTGGAGGGATCTGAATGATGTGTGGTTGTGGTGTTTAGGGACACGGCTTAGTGGTGGGCTTAGCAATGCTGGGGGTGTGGTTTGATGATGGATTTGATGGCCTTTCCAACCTCAATGAATTGTGGCTGACTCTGGGATTGACACAACTTTCTGGAAGGTAACTCCAAGCCGGGCTGGCCCCTGGGCTGGGAACAGCCTGTCCGGCTGCAGCGAGCGCTGCTGCGGCTCTGGCACCGCGCCTGCTTCTTCCCAAACTTTCTGTGTTTGAGTTGTGATGTGGCAGAGGAATGCCAAGGAAAAACACTCCTGTGATTAAAGCAGCCCGTTGGGGAGGCGGCCGAGGCCGCGTCCTGCCCGGGCGGTCCCCGGTGCCAGCGCGGCACAGCCCGTCCCTGCGGCACCTCTGCAAGTGCCTGGAGCTGCTGCTGCCCTTTCCAGCTGGCTGTTCCTCCACACCGGGGGTGCTGCAGGCTCAAGCCCCTTCCCTGGGCTCATCCCTGCTCCATCCCGCAGCCGGGAAGGGGAGCTGCCCTTCCCTCCCCTCCCGCACGGGTCTGTGAGCAGACGTGTGCCTCTTCCTCTCGCTTTCTCCTTCCTCTTGCTCGTTCCTTCTCCCCCTCTTTACTTTCTTTTTTCATCTCCTCCCATCTGTCCTTCTCACATCAGGCTATTTTGGGCTGAGTTTCTCACTGTCAGTATGGTAGGAACCGTGGTGCAGCTCCTGGCTCTAGAGGATGAATGCTTTGGGAAGCCTCCCCAGGCACTTACCTTGCTTGGCTCATTTCACCCCCCTGCCCCGACCCTGTCTCGAAGGCATTTCGAGATCAGGGTGAAAAGGCATTAAATCCTTCCCAGAGCCAGGAGAGAAAGTCATCAGCTTTAATACCTTTCCACCTCGGTCTTGAAATGCCTCTGAGCCTTGCAAGTGGTTATTAAAGCAGCCTGAAGCCAAGAGTGGTGTTGGCAGGTCATTACTTGTGTCTGTAGAGGCTTCAAGTCAAGGCATGATTTTTTTTTTTTTTTGTTTGTTTGGAAATGATGGCTGTAAATTGAATAGAAAATGCACCACCAGAAGTGAATTTTTAATGCTCTTCATTTACCAAAAATTCAGGAGACAGCGGTGAAGGCTCAGAGTTTGCTGGGAGGGAACAGGTCCCTGTGTGAGCTGGGCTGAGCTGCTGCTGTGCTTGGCTGCTCTGCTCCTCTGAGCATCCTGGGACACAGGGACAGCATTTAGCCTCAAATTTTCTGCATGAGGCACACGAGCTGAACACCAGCAGCTCCCCTGGTGCCCTGGCAGGGCTGGAGGAGAGCTGGGGCTTGGGGCTGGCTGCCTTCCCCCTGGACACAAGGGAACTGGTTCTGCTGCCCCATTCTTGGGGTCCTGGAGCCCAGGGGTGCTCTCACATCCCTGCCCAGCTCAGGGGGGCCCTGCCTTTGCTGGGAGGTGCTGGAGCCAGGGCTGAGCAGGCAGGATGAGGTGCAAGGTGCTGCTCAGCTGAGGAGCTGCCTCCAGCATGGGTAGGCAGGTGATTGCTCTCTCTTTTACATAAGCAAGCTTTATTATGGCTTTGTTCTAATAATAAATGTGCCTTTGTCTCCTCACCTTTTAATAAAACCTTCCCCTTTTGTGAGGGGCTGTAGCTTGAAAGGTGGGGGTAGACCTGTCTCTGAAGCAGCCAAGAAATTCCTTCCCCCTCTGCTCCTCTCCTCTCTCCCAGCCTTCCCTGCTCTGATCTCTGTCTGGGAGATGCTGCTCGTGCCAGCAGCAGCTTGGCATCGTGGCTCATGCTGGGCAGCAGCACAAGGGGCCTCAGCTTCCCCTGTGTGGAGCCAGCTCTGCTCTCCCAGCCCTGGATCCGGGAGGGGAGGGAAGGTTGTTTCACCTCCTGTGCTGTCATTCCTTTCCCATCTTCCATGGGAATGAGCCGAGGTTTGTCTGCTCTCCTGGAGCCAGATCTGGATGAAATAAAAAGGTCAATTTGAAGTAGATTATTGAAAACACATTAAAAGCCAGAGTAACCTTTCTGATACCATTAAGTGGCTTTAGTTCTCTATATTGTAAATCGCTGTTAAAGTGTTTTTGGGATGTAGAGAACAGCTGTTTGCCAGATGAGGTTTGGAATATTTTTAGTTTTCTTAGAGAAATCTCGGTGTTTTCTCAGCAGTTGGACTGTTGGTGAGAATTTGGGAAGAAGGAGAGATTTCAGTGGGATACCTCAAGTCACTTCCTCCCTCTGTGACCAGCACAACAAAGTTCTCTCATTTGGGAGCCAAAAGCACTTTTTTGAAACAAAAAAAAAAAAGGGATTATTTTATTGCATGTGCTTTAACCACGGCACAGAGTGGCCAAAGCCACCCTTGGGGAGGTTTATGTCTGTCCATGACTTTGGAATCCCTTTTGTTCGTGGTGCCTCCAGGTCAGTGAGGTGTTGATTCTCCTCCTGAGCCCGTGGCTTTGGGGCAAGGAATCCTGGGAATCTCCCTGCCTCATCCCAGTTCTCCAGAACCTTCAGGTTCTGCAGGACCCCATTGATCTGTGTGGTTTTGTGCCTTTGCTGTTTGGTTTTCAGGAGGGTTGCTCTGCAGCTGGAATTAGCTCCTGTTCCTCCACTTCCTCCCGGCTGCCAGCTGGCACCAGATGAGGAGAAAACCAAATCATTTGCTGATTCTTTCCCCATAAACATCTCTGTGAGGCATAAAAGGCCACTGTTCAAAACCAAACGCAGGCAGAGGGGCCCGACCAGCCCCTGCTGCTAACGTGGGATAATCCAATTTAGCTGGAGGGAGCCTGAGCTGGCAGCTCCTTCCCAAGGCTCTGCTCTGCAGCTGGAGGAAATCCGGGATGCTGGGCAGGACAAAATGCCAGGGCTGCTCCGGGGCACAGCTGGAGAGCCACCCCAGGGCACGAGAGACCACTTGGGTGTGAATTAGCTTAATGCTCCTGGAGGGTTGCAGGAGAAGGCTGGAAATGAGCAGGGAAGAGGGGGAAGATGGCAGGAGGGAGCTGAGCCCAGAGAAGAAAAGGAGATCTCTGGGGAGATCCTGCAGCACTCTCCAGTACCTAAAGGGGCTCCAAAGGGACTTTGGAGTGACAGGACACGGGGGAATGGCTTCACGCTGACAGAAAGCAGGGCTAGATTAAACACTGGGGAGAAATCCTTCCCTGGGAGGCTGGGGAGGCCCTGGCACAGGGTGCCCCATCTCTGGGAACGTCCAAGGCCAGGTCAGACAGGACTTGGAGCAACCTGGGCTAGAGGAAGGACCAAGGAGCTCCTCCCCAGCCTCTGCACAGACTAGAGCCCAGGAGTAGGAGCAAAATAAATCCTGTCCCAGGGAGGCTGCTCCTGGTAGCTGTGGGATGGATCAGCTCCCTTTGGGCTGGCATTTTTTGCTGAAATGGGAATTTATTGCTTTTATTTAATTTGAACTGTGCTGGAGTGCTGCGGACTCGTAAAGCAAAAGCAAAATGCAAGAAAATCTTTATGGGCTGCAGTGGCCTCCTTGGCTTTGCTGATATTTCTCGGTGTCCCTGGCTCACAGTAAATGAGGAAAGGAGAGAGGGCACTGCTGGAACAGGGAAGGGCTCAGGCAGGCTCAGTTAATGATGGGGACCCAGGGCTGTTCCAAGGTGTCATCATTTTCACTATGGGGTTTTTTTGCTTTGCAGCTGTAATTGCTGTGTTTGATAGCCCTGTGCTGTCTGTCTGTCTGTCTGTGGGATGTACAGTACACGAGCACAGGCCCTTTGCCTCCCACCACTCCTGTTTTTCTCTGTTTTTCCTCCTCTTGCCTTGAACCCCTCACCACCGTTGTCATTCCTCTCTGTTACCTGATTTGATTTTTGGTTTAGTTTTTATTCTGTTTTCTTTTCCCTTCTCTGCTCATCACTCGTGTCTGTAAAACCAGCCCAGGAGAGGCACAATGCTGAGTTCCTGAAAGCACCAATCCTTCAAAGTCTCATTTCTCTGCACCAAGTGTGGCACCGATTAGAGGCAGAGCAGCGACGCACTTTGTGAGACTCATTTACAAAAAAAAAAAAAAAACAACAAAAAGGCATAAACCAGGCATAAAACACAATTTTATCCATGGAGCCAAGTCCTTAAAGGGGCATAAACCAGGCATAGAACCTGATTTTATCCATGGAGCCAAGTCCTTTAAGGGGCTGTAATCGGCAAAGCCACCAGAGCATCACTGGGAGCTGAGCAGGGCCACGTCCCAGGCGTGGTGTGACCTGGGCTGAGCACTTGGTGGCCTCTGGTGCCCCCGGCGGGCCAGCCCCGGGGCCAGTGCCATCCCTCACCCTCTGTGCTGCTCTCCTTAGGCCTCCCGCCGAGGATTTCAGCGTGGATTCCTCCTTCTCACAGTAAGTGCTCCGCCCTCGTGTCCTGGCACCGCGGGGAGGGACGAGGGGCCCTGCCTTGCCCTGGGGAAAAGCTGACAAAGGCTCAAACCCCTGGAATTTGGGGGGTTTGGTGCACGTGGTGAGCTGAGATTTTTGGGCAGTACCTGCTGCTGAGAATGGTGGTTCGACTTGGCTCTAAATCACTGTGGGTCAAGGTGGATGGTCTATCCATGGAAGTGTTCCAGGTTGGATGGGGTTTGGAACAATCTGGTCTAGTGGAATTGTCCCTGCCCATGGCTGGAACCTTTAGAGGTCCCTTCCAGCCCAGACCAGTCTGTGGTTCCATGATTATCTGCTTTTAGGGGAGCTGATAAGCACTAGATTTGTTATTTGCTGCTCTGGGCACTAAGGAATTGTGTAAAGGAGCAGCAAATCCTTCAACAGTTCCCACCATGGAGTGGATTCTCTGCTCCCAGGGACAGACGAGTTTCTTGAGGAAGAATTGATAGCAGCAAATTGGCAATTATCCATTAACTGAGCTCCATGCACAGCCCTAATTAAACAATGCAGATTCATCAGCACAAGCAATTACAGGAGCAGACTCATGAGTGTCAGTCTCCAATGTTGCAAAACAAATAGGCCAAAGGAAACACAGCCTGTCATCCCATTGCTGCTTCCCTTTTGAGGTTTTAACCTTTAGTAGAAGTATGATTGTTTTATTGAGGAGCAATTGGTGCCACTGCCCAGCCATGAGCACCATCCAAACCTTGGATGGGAGTGCCCCATCCTGCCAGTGTCCAACTTGAACCCCCTGAGCATGTCCCTGTTTCCTCCAGTGTTTGGTTTGGTGCCTGGAAATGAGCTTTGCAACTGCTGAACACAGTTGGAGAGGGATTACAGCTGCCTTCAGGGAATGAGGAATCGATAAAAATCCCATTTCCATTGCAGTGTCCTCACTAATAAAAAATTTTATTTATATATGTATATGAGCTAAAAGTCCAGCAGGAATTTCTTTTATGTCTCTTCAGGCCCATGAAGCCCTTCCTGCAGTCTGTGGCAGTCCTTGTCCCACTGGCACATGAGGGTTTATGGGATGAGTTCAAGGCATGGTGCAAGTTAAATGGCCCTGGAGGCCAAACCTACCCAGGGCAGGGTTTTCCTGTAGTGACTGCTTGGAGATTGCTTTTCAGCCCCCAGAATAAAACTGCAGCATTACTGCTGGAGCCAGGATGACATTACCTGCACCCAGCTGGGTTTAATTTGCTGCAGAGTGGTTTGCAATATCAATTCTTTCTTTGGGCAAAAAAATCACACTCCATAGTAATACAGGAGAGGTTTTTTTCCTGGTTGATTCCCATGGTAAATGAATGAAACCTTGAAGGAATGAGCCTTTGGGCTTGAGGGGCAAGGTGTGCCACAGCCTCCTGGTCCCTGGGAATTGATGTGGGACTCGATTCTGCTGGTGGTGGTCTGTGATCAGCTGGGCATGTGCTGTGCCAGGGAAACTCTGCCCTGGAGCTGCAGGGCTGGGAGGGGCAGCTGCCTTCCCATGGGGCTGTGACAGTGCTGTGGTGGCTGTGACAGTGCCGTGGTGGCTGTGCCATGGTGGCTGTCACAGTGCTGTGGTGGCGGTCACAGTGCCACAGTGGCTGTGACAGTGCCATGGTGGCTGTCACAGGCTGATGTGGGACCTGCTGAGCACCTCGGGGCCAGGTGCTGCTGTGATCCGTGAGGATCATCTGGGACTCTGCGGTGGGGGAAGAGCAGCTCCAGTGCTGCAGCTACCAAGGGATGTGGGATGAGAAAATTCACTAAAAGCGGGCAGGTTTGCCCTGTTTGCAGTACTTGGCCTTTTGGACCGTGCTGGCCCTGCCTGTGTGTCCCCAGTGCTCTCCTGTGGGACCTGAAGCCCCCTGAGAGGGACCCCCCCCCTCCCTTTCCCTCCGTGGGCAGCATGGGGGGGCTCTGCCCCCAGACTAGGGACAGACAGCCCCAGCTCCCCGTCCCTCCCTGGCTGTTCTGTGCTTTCTCCTTTCCAAACGTGCCCGAGATTTCGCGGAGGCGCTGCTGCAGTGGGAGAGCCCCGCGGGTGGCTGAGGATGCTCTGGAGAAGCCGAGACATCCCCGGGGGGAGCTCCCGGCTGCGGCGGGCACAAGTGGCCCTGGGCTTGTGGCACGGCATCGCTGCTGCCGGCAGCGTGACCCAGGCAGCCCCCGGCCCGTGAGGGACCCGGCGTGGCAGGAGAAGCCCCTGGAGCCGATGCCTGCGCCGGTTTGAAGCCGTTCAGCCCTGCCGAAACCACAGCTTTGAGTAATTGTTCAATTAGCGCTTATTGAGCGCGGGGGCAGCGCGTTCGCCGTGCCTGCCTTTGGCAGGCGCCCAGGCTGTCTGTGTGCACACAGCTGTACGGTTTTTCCCCAGCCCCCTTCCCAAACCCTGCTCCGGGAGCTCGGCTGGGCAGGGCTGGAGCCCCGTCCTCAGCTCGCCCCGCCTGGATGGAAGGTGGCCAACACACAGGGCACAGAGTTCAGCCCGTGGCATCCCTCCCGCTGCAGCTTCTGTGTCCAAACACCCGTCACCATGAGGGAAATGGTGGGGAAGGAGGGAAAACAGCCCCGAGGGAATCGGGAGGACTGGAGCTGCCTGGGTATCTCATGGAGCTGCCACCAGCAGGTACCTGAGCCCCAGCCTGGCAGGTTTCGTGGTTGATTTGGGAAGGATTTTGGCTCTGCTCGGGTTCCAGCTGGCACCGGCTGCTCCGGGTGCTGAGCGAGGGCCGGAGGCAGCCTGGCCATGGCACGGTGCCTCCAGAGCATCCTGCTCAGCCTCCTCTGCTGCTCTCGGGCTGCCGGCAGAGGAAATGCTGCAGCCCTGCGCTGCCAGCCCTGCTCCTCACCTTCCTCTGAGCTGTGTCTGGTACCCACAGCCCATCCCCAGGGAGCCCATCTGGGCCAGTAGCACATTTCTCTATTTCCAGCGTGGCTGCAGCCACATTTCTCACATTTCTGGTGTGTTTGATCCGTGTGGGTTTGCGTGGAGGGTGCAGAGCTGTCGGCTGGGCTGAGCTGGAGTGGAGGGGTGGCGTGGGGTCTCACTGCAGCTGCCTTGGCAGAGCTGGGTGCTGGCCCCCAGCAGATTGCAGAGATTTCTGGGGGCTTGCTGGTTTGTTTGTTTGTTTGTTTGTGTTGGGTTTCTTCCTTTTTTTTTTTTTCCTTTTTTTTTTTTTTTTTTTTTTTAATTCTGAAGACTCTAGTTTGCATCCAGCAACATGATGGCAGAAAATTCTTGAGAAGTTTCCTGGGACAAGAAATTGAGGAGGGAGCTGCCTGTGCCCCACTGCCCACGTGGATGCAGAATTTGGGGGATATCTTCATCTCCCCATGCCTGTATGGGTTCATATTTTTTGTGTTTTCCTCTTTTTTAAGAGAACTGTCCCAGCTCTCTGGGGAAATTGGAAGTATGGAGCAGGGGCTGTGCTCCTCAGTGTCTATTTTAATGCCAGTGGGCTGTGATGTGCTCGTCCTGGCCTTTCATCCTGCACTTTTCTGAACAAACTATTGTGTCTTTTTTGGGGAACTCATCATCTTACAACAAATTGCCTCTAATCTTAGATTAATAAGGTACAGTAAATAACCGAGCGAAGAAAACAGAGTCACTCAGGCATTATGAAGTGCATAATAGCAGTAATTACATTTCCAAGCAGAGGGGCTGGAACTGAACTTGTACCAGGATCGTTGTTTGCATGGCCTGGGGGGGTGATGGAGGGGGAGCTGTGGGCTGCCAGTGGAGCTGGTGACTCTTGGAGTGGCCTGGGATGGGCTGGCACCAGGATGCTCAGACAGTGGGGATGATGCTCCAGGAGGGAAGGGTGCTCCAGGTGGGAATGTTGCTCCAGGTAGGAATGTTGCTCCAGGTAGAAAGAATGCCCAGCCATGGCAGCAAGGAGGGCTCACTTTGAACACCCCACCCTGGCTGAGCTGCTGCGAAGGCAGAGCTGTCACAGTGTGTTTTGGGGTGGTAATAATGCAGTCAGAGTTTTGCTTGGTTATTATTTCCAGTTAACTTCCTGACAATGAAATTAAAGGGTACGTTTTACATGATATCATCTCCTTCCTTCAGCTGGAAATGGAGTAGGAGCTTTGATACTTTGGGATGGTGCTGCTGCCTGGGAAGAGCCATCCCTCATTCAGCTGTGGGATGTTGGATTCACCTGCAGAGTGGGACCCCCATGGAGATCTGGGGCTCAGCCTTGGGTTGCCTGCACGGGAATGTGTTCCTTCCACATTCTTTCACTTCTTCATCTCTTTGCAGTGTTAAACACCCTGTTCCCCCCCAGTCAAGACATGGCTTTTTGTTGCTTTGTTGTTTTACCAGTGTTCCTTCTTCCTGCAGCCATCAGGATGGATGGATACGTGAGCTACTTCATCACAAAAAGTTAGATCTAATCATTTAGTCCTTTTATCCATCAGCAATTCCAGTCATTGTCTCGAGGTGGGCTGTAGCTCTACAGATCAGTGAACCATCTGTCTGGTGACAGGGATTTATTTTGCTGTTTGTTGCTTTGATACAAGACAAATGTCTGGCAGAGGAATCGTGCTCCCTGAAGTCTCCGGCTCCTCAAGGCACTTAATCCTCGGGGACTCTGATGAATGGGGTGCTCAGCACTGCTGTTGGAGCTGGAAGCCAGTTCCCAGCACTTCCTGGGCATTTTTAATAAGGAGAAGGAGCAATTACCTTGTGTGCAGCTTTGGGAGCAGTTGTGACATCTGATTTATGCCCTGGCACAGAAAAATGATTTGCTGAGTCTGGCTCTGGAAACGATTAATTTTAACACGTGTAAAGGCTAGGCTTTGAGGCTCTGCATTAACACTGTTTGCTCCTCAGGCGTCGTGCTGATGAGCCAGAGCTTGGAAATTCTCCTGCTTTCTCCCTGCAGTGGGGTCTGGGGTTATCCCTCCTCCCTTCTTGTGGTGAGCACGAACCAGGGGTGGTGCAAAGCCCCTCTGGCCACCTCCCCACCCCTTAGGCCGGCTGAGGATCTCGTGAAACCCCTTCCCAATTTGCTGCCTGCTCAGCTGGGCGTGAATGCTCGGTAAGGATTTATCCCTCCGTGTCCAAGCGAGGAGCAGCTGCCTCCCAATAAATCAGTTTGGGCCGGAGCCGGCACCGCGGGGCGGCGGCGACTGTCACCGGGAATTTGCTCGCCCGGATCCGTGCCCGGGCCGGGAGCGCGCCTGATGAATGAGGTCTGGATGCCCTCTTGCAAGCAGTTAAAAAAGGAGTAATAACGGGAGCACTTCCTTAGGACTTGCTGAAAACAGCGAGCAGGGGAAGCGATCGCTAATCGACGGCAATTAACCCCTTCGTGGGCCGGACAGCAACGGGCAGAGTTTGTCTCGCTCAGCCAAAGCCGAGGAAGGAGGAGCCGCTAGCCTTCCAGAGCGATTTGGGGGCCGAATAACGACTTTGCCAAGGGGTGCGGGCGTTTACAAAGTGCCACGAGAGGCGGAGGAGCTGAGCTGGGGCCCGTTTTGCCCGCACGCCCTTCATGCAGGAGCCCAGACGCTGCTGCCATCCCTGGCGAGGAGCCTGCAGCCTCGGGGAGCTTTTCTGCCATCCCCGTGGCCGTGGGCATCCAGCCGGCAGGGATGGGAGGCAGGAGAAGCCAAGGGAGGCGTGGATGGGACATTTCCAGGTTCCTCTGCTGCTCCTCCCTGCCGGGTTCTGTGCAGTGCCCTGGGGGTGACTCTGCCCTGGCACCGTCCCCGTGCCACGAGTGGCCACCAGTGGCCCTGGATGCCTGGAGTTGGTTGTCAGCTCCTGGGTTTTTCTCGAATGACCAAGTGTGGTATCTTAGCAACAAAGGGAAATTTTCTCCTTTTTCGAGCGGAATTGTTTTTTAACAGCTTCCATGTTGGGTGTTTCTCCTCCCCAGGCAGAGCCAGGGCATGGACAGAGCCAAGACATGCTGGGGACACTGGGGACACTGTCCTGGCCAGCTCCTGCTCTGCTGCAGCTGGCTGATGGAGCAGATAAAAGGGGAGAGGCTGCTCCGAGGCCGCTGCTCTTGTGGGAGGTTTTGGCCGTCGTGAAGTGTGTGTGAAAGGAGAAGTTTGTAACTCTGCCGTCAGCTGGTTGTGTGTGAAGGAAAGCCAAGCCCTGGGCCCCCAGCAGGGCTGGCCCCGGGGGTCACATCTGCTGCTTTGGTGGTCCCGGGGCTCCCGGCTGCTGGTTTGGGACTGCGGGAACAGCCGGGAGCCCGAGCCTGGGTCACTGCGGGATGTCCCCAGCTGGGATGGGGGGCCAGGGGTCTCCTGCTCTGCCCTGCCACCCCACTGACCGGCCCCTCTGGGGACTTTCCCGCAGGGTGCAGGTCGAGTTCTACGTGAATGAAAACACCTTCAAGGAGCGGCTGAAGCTCTTCTTCATCAAAAACCAGCGATCGAGTGAGTGCTGCGAGCCCGGGACGTGCGGCTCTGTCCTGTGCCGTGAGAAGCCATTGCCATCTGCTGGTGGCCTTGTCCCCGCGTGTCCCCAGCCCGGGGCTGCTGACGCCTCTCGTCCCCTTTTTTCGGGTGTTGGCCAGCTTGGTTTGGGGGATGCTTTGCATGGGGAGGGGAGGATGCCTCCTGCCACCTCTGCTCCCTGGGGACAGCCACAGCGTGACAAAAGCTGCCACAAGCTGGCCGGGAGCAGGGTGGGTGTCAGGGAGCAAATGTCCCCATCACAAAGTTGGCTGTGCTGCCCTGAGGCTGTGGGGACAGCCAGGACAGGCTCTGAGTTACCCACTCCTGCTCCAGCCATCGGGATAAGTCTCCACTTGACTAATGGTGTTTTTATTTTCTTTCTCCAAGATGTCATTAGCTGTCTGGAGGGGGCCTGCTCGTTAATTCATAAATTTGCGTTTGCTTTTCCTGCTTGTATCCTGTTTCTTGTTAAAAAGCAGCACAACAGGGTGCCCACAGGGAAGTTTTTAATGAAAATGTGATGAATTTCTCACTTGTAATTTGAGTAATAACCCCATGAACTGGCTGGGGAGGTGGAGTGGATAAAGCAGCAGCTTTTCTTTGCTGTCCCTGCTCCTGCGAGCTGGTTGTAATGTGGGCAGTGCCGGTCTGGTGCTTTTAAATGGATGCCTGCTAATGAGGGGGATACACTCCAGCAGCTCCTCGTTTGCCTCTCACATCTATTGGGGTCAGCAAGGAGCTGACTCATCGTTATTTATTTCTGTGTTGGTCTCCTGTGTCTGTGACACTGGGCAGGACATGTGGAGCCCCGGGCAGAGCGTGGGCAGCGCTGCTGGCCTGGGGCTCCTGCAGCTCCTGGGGATCAGAGGGCTCCTGTGCTCTGAGAATCCTCTGGGGTTGTGCTGTGGGGTCCATGGGGTGCTCGGGAATGCTGCCCCATCCCTGCTCCCTCCTCCACAGGCCTGAGGATCCGGCTCTTCAACTTCTCCCTGAAGCTGCTCACGTGCCTCCTGTACATCGTCCGTGTGCTGCTCGACAACCCCGAGGAGGGCATTGGCTGGTGAGTGCCCACCAGGGCCACCCAGCCCACCCCAGAGCTCAGGGTGGATGTCACAAGCGTGAGGATTTGTTTTCTCCCCCCAGCTGTTGGAATTGGTACTTTGACAGAACTTCCCAGGCTGAAAGCCCCTGCTCCCTGGAGGGGTGTGGGGGTATCTGCTGGCCCTGCCTGGTGGAAAAATTCAGATCCTGTTCATTTCCAAATTCAGTCTGACTCTGCCAGGGGCTCAGCATGGCCTGCAAACACAGGCGAGAGCTCAGTGACTCCAGGGCATCACCATGCAAATATTTTCTGAAGGCTGGTGCCCTTGAAGACATTAACACTAAATCCCATTTAAGCATTTGAGAGGGAAATACGTTGTACTGATCCTTGAGGTGATGGATGATTCCACACAGCAGCTTTGGGCTGGGTTTCAGTATAAGCCTGTTTTTAACATGTCCTTGCTTCGTTTAGCTCCTGTACAATGTGGGGGTATTTTTCCAAGAGCTTGGAGAATTGGTGATTTGATTTTCTCCTTGTAAAGGCTGCAGCCTCCCAAGTACATCTGCGTGTTCTGAAAGTGCTTTCAGACCTGTGAGAATGAAGCAGGACACGGATGCTCATCCTTGAGGGGTTTAGCACAGCTGCAGCTCAGGGAATTCCATTTTCCTGAGGGTGTGTGGCAGCAGCAAGGCTGGCCAGCAGTAACACATCCCTCACAGCAAGGCAGGTTGGTTTGGCTCGGTGCTGCCTGCCTGGCAGGATGCTGGGGGTCCAGCCAGCCTTGTCCCAGAAGCTGCAGCTCAGCAATTCTTACTAATTGTGACCTGGTAATTCCCAGTTCCCCACACCCTGCAGCCCCGTCTCTGCAGTGTGCCAGGGGGAATCAGCATTTCAGCATCTCTGGTAAGGGCTGAAACACCTGAGGGGTTTTATCCCCCAGTGATGAAATGTTCAAGGCTGCCTGGGTGAGACTTTTCCTGTGCAAAGCCCTGGCCATAGGAATCAGGGTGTCTGGATCTATGGAAATGTTGTCCAGTGCTCCCCCAGCCATGAGGGCACCTGGTGATCCCAGGGAGTCAATCCCTGTTCCCTCACTGACTGCTTTTCCCTGCTCTTTCTCTCCCAGCTGGGAATGCGAAAAGCAGAATTACACAGCCTTCAACCAGTCCACGAACATAAACTGGTGAGTGGGGAGCTGCCTTGGGTCAGCCCTGCCAGGATGTGGGAGCAAAGGGATGCACGTGGCTGCTGCTGGCAGCTGCCTGAGGCCCTTTCTTGGTGGTGGGGCTGCTCGAGGGACGTGGAGCAGCATCCCAGAATCAAACCCGTTGGCAAGTGCCAGTGGCTGCACCCTTGGGAACGGCTTATTGCCAGTGCAGGGGCTGCTTGAGCAGACTGCAGGAGGAAACAGCAGCTCCTGGATGGCCTTGGGTGTGCATTCAGCAGGGGGTGAAGACCCTGACAGCTGGGCCACAGCTCAGGCCCCCTCTGGGTTTGCTTTGCAGGTCCCACATCTTCTGGGTGGACAGAAAAACCCCGCTGTGGGCCGTGCAGGTGAGCAGCCCTTGGTGGGTGTGCAGGAGCCCAGAGGAGCTGGGCTGGGAGCTCTGCCCCACCTGTGGTACCCCCCAGGGGCTCCCCGGGGCAGGGGGGGCTCAGTGAGCTCTGATGCCCTGCCAGCATCTGGAGAGAACACTCGGAGCCTCCCCTGTGTGTCCCTGCAGGTCAGCATGCTCTCATCAGCTTCCTGGAGACCATGCTGCTCATCTATCTCAGCTACAAGGTGAGAGCCCGGGCTGGGAGGGCTCAGCCTGTCTCTGCCCCTCAGCAGGAACTGATTTCTCCAGCTGGGAGCTCCTGCAGCCCGCAGCATCCCGGGATGTTTGTCTCAGCCAGCTCTGGCCGTTTTCCTCTCTCATTCCTCCTCGAGCTGCTGGATAAGCATTGTGCAGAGCAGAATCTCTTCTTTTTTCGTGCTTTCTCAGAAATTCAGACCTGTTTAACACAGGTTCACCGTTTTTAGTCTCAGGCTGACACATCCCAAGTTCCCTGAGCTCAGCAGGGTGACTCCTGCTTGCGCCCAGCTCTGCTGCCTCCAGAGGGAGTGGCACTGCTCCAAGCCTGACAAGGAGAGGCACAAGCTGACTCCTTTGGACCAAAGCCCCTTAAAATGGCCAGAAAAAATGACCTTAACAAATGGCACCTTCTCAGGGACCAGGGGAGGGTTGGCAGCAGAGCCTCAGACCCTGCGTCACCCCTGCTCTGAGTGCCAGCAATCTGTAGCTGTCACTGTCACTCTCCATCCTGGCATGAAGAGCTGTTGTCCCCCAGTTCTAGGTGGCAGCAGTGACAGACAGAGGGATGGAGTGGCTGTGGGGAGGACTGAGGAGTTTGGGAATGTTTCCTGCTCCCAGAGTGTCTGCCACCACCACCACACCTCTCCTGGTTGCTGCACCGTATTTCCCTCGAGGTCTGTGGCAGAGTGTGATTGTTTCGATTGTCCTCTGGCAAGTTTTTAAGCTTATTTAATTTTTCTTTGGTTTTAAATCCTCAGGGGAACATCTGGGAACAGATTTTTCGCATTTCCTTCGTCCTGGAGATGATCAACACCGTGCCGTTCATCATCACGGTGAGTGTGTGACATTTGAAAGCAGCTCTAACTGTAGTAAGTGCTGCACTTTTGGTGGTGAAATAAAGAAAAATGGGTGTCTGGCCAAGTGGTATTTAAGGCTGGCAGGAAATTTTTCCTTCAGTATTTGACAGTGTAATGACTTTCTCTGGAGTGTTATCCCAAAACTCATCCTCCCTTTCCAGCTGCTCTGCTGCAGCCAGGGAAGCAGGGCTGTGCTTGGTGGCAGCTTCTGCTCAACTTAGATTTGGATCCTTCCACAAAGGGAGGACTGGCTGTTTATAGCTCTATTTTTTTAAAAGAGCATGGATTGCTCTGTGAATAACCCTTACTTTTGTAGATATTCTGGCCTCCTCTGAGGAATTTGTTCATTCCTGTGTTTCTGAACTGCTGGCTGGCCAAGTATGCCCTGGAGAACATGATTGTGAGTGATCCCTTTTGTCCAGCTCCTCGGGGATATGGAGGGCAGCAGGACTGGGAGGGGACCCTTGGCTGCCCCCAGCTCTGGGGCAGGATTTGGAGCTTGGTGTGTGCAGCCAGGCTGGGGATGCCAGGCTGGGAATGCCAGGCTGTGACCAGGAATCCCTCAGTGTCTGAACCACAGTGGCAGGGGTGGGCAGGGATGAGCAGTTCCAGCCGTTCTCCTGTTCCCACTGTGAGCATTCCCCACAGACCTGCTGATGGGAATGCACATCCCTTCCCAAGGGTTAAATCCAGCCTTGACCTTCCCTGGGGAGGCATTGCTGGAACCAGCAAGGCAGCAGTTGGTGCTGGGAGGGGACTTTTCCCTGAGGCTCTGTGAGCTGGTGGGAGCCCTCCCCTCTCTCCCAGAACGATCTGCACCGAGCCATCCAAAGGACACAGTCAGCAATGTTTAACCAGGTGCTCATCCTCATCTGCACCCTCCTCTGTCTCGTTTTCACAGGGTGAGTGCTGTGCCCCGTTTCTCTAAATCCCCCTCCTGATCCTGGGAATGCAGCTGTGCCCATCTGGGCGGGCTGGCAGAGCTGGGCTCTAGCAGGGCTCACACCTTCCCCTGCTCTGCCTCATCCCCCAGCACAATGAACACTCTGAGGGGGTTCCTAAGCCACACTGATGATCCTCCCTCATTCTAGGGTTTCAGCAGGGAGTTGTTAGTGAGGATGAGGGTGTTGTCAGAGGGAGCTGGGGATGTGGACACGTGCCAGAGCAGTGCTGACTGCAGTGGGCAGGGACAGGTGTGGGATGGCTCATTCACCGGGGATGCCTCATTCACCAGAACCAATCAGAGTGCCAGGGTCCAGCCGAGCTCTTCCTCCCCCACAAGTCACAGCTCCTGAGCTCATTTGTGTAATTGGCCACTGGGCTTCCTGCTAATTAACTGGGCCCTTTACCCTTCGAACTGCCAGCATCAAGGGTGTTCCTCTGGGCAGGGGAGCAGATCTCATCACTGGCTATTTAGCTCTGAATTAGGCTTTGAATTCTCCTCTGGCTCCCTTGGTCTGGGTTTGAGGCATATTATACCATTAAGTCGCTGAATGGAGGGGAAATGAGGCTTTTAGACTCATGAGTTTTTGGCAATAAAGACGATGCTCTGATGTGGATGACTAATGCTAATTCAGAGCTCAGTGGTGCTCCCAGCCCTGCTGCTGGATGAGTTGGGGGGGGGGGGAGGGAGGGTACGATTTGGGCCCAGGAAGGCTTGGGTGACACTTGTGTTTAGCAGGATGGCTTTGAGCTGCAGGTTGGTGGGGTTCTGCTGCCCCGTGCCCGGGCAGACCAGCCCCTGCTGTGACGGGGCTTTTCCCTTCCAGGACCTGCGGCATCCAGCATTTAGAAAGAGCAGGTGAGAAGCTCTCCCTCTTCAAGTCCTTCTATTTCTGCATCGTCACCTTTTCCACCGTGGGCTACGGAGATGTGACACCAAAGATTTGGCCTTCCCAGCTCCTCGTGGTGATCATGATCTGCGTGGCCCTGGTGGTGCTGCCGCTCCAGGTTAGACCCGCGCGGCTGAGGGTGGGGAGGGACTCAGAGCCCGCCCCAGGGCAGCCCTGCCGACGGGGACATCAGCTCCGTGCCCGCTGCAGTTCGAGGAGCTCGTCTACCTGTGGATGGAGAGGCAGAAATCGGGGGGGAACTACAGCCGGCACCGAGCGCAGACGGAGAAACACGTGGTCCTGTGTGTCAGCTCCCTCAAGATCGACCTCCTCATGGACTTCCTCAATGAGTTCTACGCCCACCCTCGCCTGCAGGTGAGCCCCAGGCTGCTGCCACACGCTGCTGGGTGACCTGCTGGGCTGGCAGCCCCGCTGACCCACGGCGGCCCCTCTCTTGCAGGATTACTACGTGGTGATCCTCTGCCCCACAGAGATGGACATCCAGGTGCGGCGCGTGCTGCAGATCCCCCTGTGGTCCCAGCGGGTCATTTACCTCCAGGGCTCTGCCCTCAAGGACCAGGACCTCATGAGAGCCAAGTGAGCAGAGGGACGGACACCCTGCACGTCCCCGGCGAGGAATGTCACCCCAGCTGTGTCCCTGTGTGCCTCTGCTGGGTCTGGGGGGGCTGGCAGTGGCTGGCTGGGCAGTGCCCGGCGTTGTGGGCCCCTGGGATTCATGGGGTCGCTGCTCTCTCTTGGCAGGATGGACAATGGAGAAGCTTGCTTCATTCTCAGCAGCCGGAACGAGGTGGACAGGACAGCGGCGGTGAGTGCAGCCAGAGGGTGGGGATGGGGCCTTTCTCAGGCAGAAGGGACTGGGGTGGTGTTGATCCTGCCTGTGCCCAGCAAAGGAGGGTGCTGGGAAGGGGCTGAGTGCCGTGGAGAACCTTGGGGATGGCACAGAGACATTCACACTGGTGGCTGAGCCCCTGTGGGCTCACCTTTCCTCTGCTGGTTTCCCATCAGTGCTGGGTTTCAGGGCGCAGCAGCCCTTGCTGTATGTCCAGGGTGGCTGGGTGCTTTGCAGTTCATCCCAGGTGTAGAAGCCTTGGGGAAAATAAAACATCAGCCAAGTAGCTCTTGTTGCTCTTGTTCCTGTCCAGGACCACCAGACCATCCTGAGGGCCTGGGCTGTCAAAGACTTTGCTCCAAACTGTCCTCTCTACGTTCAGATCTTAAAGCCAGAAAATAAATTTCATGTCAAGTTTGCTGGTGAGTTGGAGCAGCTGCACAGCAGCTGTTGGCCAGTTGACCCAACCTCTTGGATTGGCAGGAGGGGGAAACACCCAACAGTGCCTAACAGAACTCCAAAATGACCACATTGCCAGGCTGTGGAGCCCATGTATCCCCCTCAGCTCCCTGACAGTCCCCTCTGTCTTTCAGATCACGTTGTGTGTGAAGAGGAGTGCAAATATGCCATGCTGGCACTGAACTGTGTCTGCCCTGCCACCTCCACCCTCATCACACTGCTGGTGCACACCTCCCGTGGCCAGTGAGTGCTGTCCCTGCCTGTCCCTGCTGTCCCCTGCTCATCCCTGCCCGTCTCTGCCCCTGCCTGAGCCTGGAGGGATGGCAGAACTGAGGCCTCTGAGCTCAGGGGGAGAGGGTGGGGGTCTGGAATGGGTCTGGGGCTCCCATCCAGGTCGAGAGCAAAAGCCCATATTGTAAGGGGACCACACCATTGCAGCTGGGCTATGCCAGCTTTCCAGAGACTGGAGATAGAAATATCTTTGTGCTGGCACGGTCCTGCTGGCAGGAAGGTGAATTCACAGCACAAGCAGCCCCAGACCCTGCAGGGTTTTTTGGTGGGTATATATCCAGCATGGGTGGAAGGAGCTCTGCCAGCACAGGAGAGCAGTGGTGTGTGCCCTGCATTCCTTGGCCAGTCAGAAATGTCTGAATTTTGGGTAAAGTGCCATCAAAACAGTTATGAAACATCCTTGCCAGATGCCTCTCGCCCCATGCTCAGAGCTGTTTGCCAACACGGGCTCTGAACCCTCCCTCTGCACTCTGCAGGAGCCCTCGTTAAATAAAAAGGCACTTAAAACCCAAAATGAAAACAAGCTCATCCTCGGTGAGCACCGTGATGTGTCACTGTCACCTCCCTGCTGTCAGGCCCCAGGGCACCTCCAGAGATTATTGGTGCTCTGCCCCGGGATCTGGCTGGAGTTCTGGGATCTGTGCCAGCTCCAGGGATCCCACCCAGGCACCAGGGGGTCCCAGCCCAGCTCCAGGGGGTTCCATCGAGCACCAGGGGACCCACCCAGCCTCAGAGTCCCATCCCAGCTCCAGGGGGTCCCATCCCAGCTCCAGGGGGTCCCATCCCAGCTCCAGGGGGTCCCATCCCAGCTCCAGGGGGTCCCATCCCAGCTCCAGGGGTCCCATCCCAGCTCCGGCGGTCCCAGCCCCGCTGACGCTGCTGCTGCGGTCGCAGGGAGGGCCAGGAGTCCCCGGAGCAGTGGCAGCGGATGTACGGGCGCTGCTCGGGCAATGAGGTCTATCACATCCGCATGGGCGACAGCAAGTTCTTCATGGAGTACGAGGGCAAGAGCTTCACCTACGCCGCCTTCCACGCGCACAAGAAGTGAGGGCAGGGGCGCGATGGGCACGGGGATCTGCCCGCCCGCATGCCTGGCGGGCAGGGCCGGGGCTGGCGGGGCTGCGAGCTCCTTTGTGCGGGGCCAATGCCCCGCAGGGGTTTCTCGCCAGCCGGGAGTGCCCAGCCCCTGCTCCCGGCGCAGGTACGGCGTCTGCCTGATCGGCATCCGGAGGGAGGAGAACAAGAGCATCCTGCTGAACCCCGGCCCGCGGCACATCATGGCAGCGTCGGACACCTGCTTCTACATCAACATCACCAAGGAGGAGAACTCTGCCTTCATCTTCAAGCAGGAGGAGAAGCAGAAGAAGAAGGGCTTTGCGGGCAGCTACGACGGCCCCTCCCGGCTGCCCGTGCACAGCATCATCGCCAGCATGGGTGAGTCGGGGGGCTCGGGGGGCAGCAGGACCCTGCACACCCCGCTCTATCACCTTCCCCACGTTTGGGTTTGTTTCCTCCCCCACATTTGGTTTTATTTTGTGTTTTGCACGCTTCTTGCTGTACTCCACCGTTAAAAACCCTTTCCCATCCTCTCTCCCAGTCATCTTCCCAGAAAAATACGTTTCCTTGCAGCCTGGGTGCTCTCAGCAAGCTCAAATATCATTATTAAACCTTGAGATGTCCATTATCATTTAAGGGTATTTGCATAAATGCCCCAAGCCTTGATTTAACCCTCAATTATTTCCAAGGCTGGAAGAAGAAATGCCTTGGGGCATATCCTAAATCACATTTATGATTCCCAAGCCAAGGAATAGCGTAGTTTCCTCTGCAGCTAGCGGTGCACTTGTGCAAGTGAAAAATACCATGAGTCATTACTTCCCTCTTGTATCTGGGGAGAACAAGTTTTGGAGGAGCTGAGCCACACGAGCACATTATATCTCAGGCAAATAATTTATGTGTTTGTACTCCTGAGCAGCAATTTGCATAGATTATGCCCCAGCAAGCTGCAGAGCACTTTGCTGAGCAGTGTTTGTCACAGTTCTCATCACAGCTCCTACACAGAGGGACCTTTGGCAGGGGTGAGGAGAGGGACAGAAATGATGTGAGTGCCAGCAGGCAGTGGTGTTTGGCAAGGCTCTGGGCTCTGCTTCTTGGGACACTCCGTCAATGTGTTTGATTTTTGGGAGCTGCTGGAGGACAGGATGAGGAAGTCTCTCTTGTCTCCTGTTGGATATTAGGAAAAATTCCTTCACAGAATAGGCTGTGAAGCGTTGGCACAGGCTGCCGTGGTGGAGTCACCATCCCTGGAGGGATTAAATGACGTGTAGGTGTGGCATTTTGGACATGATTTAGTGGCAGGTTGAGAGTGCTGGGGGAATGGTTGGATTCAATGATCTTAGAGGACTTTTTTAGCCTTAAAGACTCTGAGATTCTAAGGCCTGGAGCTGATCAGGAGGGATGTGGGAGGTGGATGAGGGCATTGCTGCCTGCCTGCCTCTCCCTGGGGCAAAGGGACATGCACAGTGCCAGGGCAGATGTGGCTCCTAACCTGGCTGGTGTCTCCCAGAGCCTGCAAGGAGCTGTGGGCAGGGGTTGGGCTGCAGGGTCCTCATCCCAGAGATGCATCAGCATGATAAAAACTCCTGCAGAGCCCAGTTTGGCAGTTCAAGGAGCAGCAGGGGATGAATAAGTCAACTGGCCGTGGAGCTGTGAGGGGAATGGAGAGAGGGACAGACCCCAGGGAGAAGTGAACCTGGGGAGATGCTGCACACAGGAGGTCACGATGGGAGCTTTACCTGCACTCCCCACAAATGGCTGAGCATCAGCTGGGCTGTCTCATCCCCGTGCAGGGCTTGAGGACAGGAGGCTTTCCTGGCCTTTCCCCGCCCTTAGAGCGTGTTTGCTGTGCTCCCTCCCCGCCGTGTCCAGGTACAGTGGCCATGGACCTGCAGAACACCGAGTGCCGCCCTGCCAACAGCAGCAAGCTGGCGCTGCCTGCCGAGAACGGCTCGGGCACACGCCGGCCCAGCATCGCCCCCGTGCTGGAGCTGGCTGACACCTCATCCCTGCTGCCCTGCGACCTCCTCAGCGACCAGTCCGAGGACGAGATGACGCAGTCGGACGAGGAGGGCTCGGCGGTTGTGGAGTGAGTCGCTCTCTGTAGACAGAGAGCTTCTTTGTCTGGTTCGTCCCTGTCGGATCCAGTTCGATTCAGTCGCCTCTGGTTCATTGGGGGTGCAGCCAGTTTGTCCCAGTTTCAGAGGCACTGGGACCACAGCATGTGACAGGTGCTCAGTGGTGCCTGGGGATGCTCAGGCTCAACCCCACTTGGCACTGTCCCTGCATCTTTACAATCTCATGGCCCTTTGCATAGCAAAAAATACTCCTAAACACATATATTCAGGGAATTCCCAGCGGCTGCAGGAGAGTTTTGCAGGGCATTTACCAGGACTGCTCTTGAATGTTTTCCCCAGCGTCTGAGTGTTGCATAGATGTGTGTTTCTCCCCATGTCCTCACAGAGATTTCTCTCTGCTGCAGGTATGTGAAAGGCTACCCCCCAAACTCGCCCTACATCGGGAGCTCCCCGACCCTGTGCCACCTTCTGCCTGAGAAAGCCCCGTTCTGCTGCCTGAGGCTGGACAAGGTGTGGAGGGGCTGTGGGGGCTGCCCGGGGCTGAGCCCCCAGGACGTGTCCACTGAGTCCCAGTGCTGTCCCACACACAGGGCTGCAAACACAACAGCTTTGAGGACGCCAAAGCCTATGGCTTCAAGAACAAACTGATCATCGTTTCTGCAGAGACAGCTGGCAAGGGCTCTACAACTTCATCGTGCCGCTGCGAGCCTACTACCGCTCCCGCAAGGAGCTCAACCCCATCGTGCTGCTGCTGGACAACAAGCAAGTACTTTTCCACGGGTGCTCTGCCTCACACAGAGCCCTCCCTGCGTCTCCATGGGCCTCTCTGGGGGGGGAGTGTGAGGGAGCAGAAGCTGCTGCTGGGTACCTTGGCTGGTTGGCCCTGGGGCTTTGGGTCTGTCTTGGCTGCATGGATGTGCTGAACCACCTCTGTGGCTCTCCCCCCAGGCCTGAGCACCACTTTCTGGAGGCCATCTGCTGTTTCCCCATGGTTTACTACATGGAGGGCACCATTGACAAGTAGGTGTTTCCACGTGTGGCTGTCGTGCCTGAATTGTTGCGTTTTCCCCAGCTCAGGCTTTTCAGTCACCCCATGAGAAGCCCCAGGGTTGGTGGCAAAAAGCTGAGCCCACCTTGGGCTCCTCGGGTTGTCAACCCCTCCCTGGGAGATGGGAGCAGGTGAAGAGCAGGTTGGGAGCAGCCTGGGCTTGCCGTGGAACCCCTGTGCTGCTTCCCTGTGTCGTTTCCAAGGGCTGACCCTGCGCTCTTCTCTTTGGGAACTGCCCAGCCTGGACAGTTTGCTGCAGTGTGGCATCATCTACGCTGACAACTTGGTGGTGGTGGACAAGGAGAGCACCATGAGTGCTGAGGAGGACTACATGGCAGATGCCAAGACGATTGTCAATGTCCAGACCATGTTCAGGTGAGGGGTGACCACTGCTGGGAACAGGACCAGGAAGGGTGCCAGTGCCTGGGGTGGTGGCTACAGACAGTGGGACAGATCTGGCATTGGGTTTGCTGTAGGGAAGCAGCATGTAATCAACTGTTTCTAACCTCAGACAGGACAGTGGTGACTGTGGTCTTCCTCAGGCTTTGAATCCTCTGAGACAGCTGCAGGACAACAGATCTCTTTCTATTGCAGGCTCTTCCCCAGCCTTAGCATCATCACGGAGCTGACCCACCCCTCCAACATGAGGTTCATGCAGTTCAGAGCAAAGGACAGTTACTCTCTGGCCCTTTCCAAGTTAGAAAAGGTAAGAGGAGGTCATTCCCTGCACAGGGGCCTGGGAAGTCAGCACTGACAGTGACAGACTGCATTCGAGCTCCTCAAATTCCTGTGCTTTTCCCATGTCCAGAAAACCCAATCATGCCTCACGCATTTCCATGGAGAAAAAAAAAATCCTCTTTCTATCGCGCAAAGGTGCTGCCCTGATTTCTTCTTGCTACACCCACCAGAAACATTACACCTGCGCCCTCCCATTGCCATGAGTCCTCTAAGCTTCTGTGCAATCTGAGCTCAAACTTCCCCTTCTTCTTGCAGAGAGAGCGAGAGAACGGCTCCAACCTGGCCTTCATGTTCCGGCTGCCCTTCGCGGCCGGCAGGGTCTTCAGCATCAGCATGTTGGACACGCTGCTCTACCAGGTGAGGTGCAGCCCTGCAGCTGTGGCCTCCCCTTTGCATCCCTCAGGGATCATCTGAGCAAACCTTTCCCTGGTTTCCTGCCCAAATGTCTCCCCAGTCGTTCGTGAAGGATTACATGATCTCCATCACTCGGCTGCTGCTGGGCCTCGACACCACGCCGGGCTCCGGGTACCTCTGTGCGGTACGTGCCGAGACCCTGGCGTGAAACCATCGGGACAAGTTCTCCTGCATCTGGTGGCATCTGTCACCCTGTGCACGGGGGTGGGGGGTCCCCTCTTCTACAGAACTGGGGGGGAGAGCAGCAATGCCAGATCATTGTTCCCCTCCATTTTGGGGAACCTCAGTGCTACCAAAAGCCCAAGAGCCGCCAAGGACCAAACTCCCTGGTTTGAAGGCTGAGGTCAGAAATTGTCCCCGGTTTTCTTGTGGCGTGCAGCTCCCTTTTGGGGTTGTTGTGAAGCTCAGGAGCAGCCCAGGTGCACAGGGGGGTTCACCTTTGTGCTCTGCTGCTCAGATGAAGATCACTGAGGATGACCTGTGGATCCGGACGTATGGCCGCCTCTTCCAGAAGCTCTGCTCCTCCAGTGCCGAGATCCCCATCGGCATTTACCGGACCGAGTCGCACATGTTCGCCACCTCCGAGGTGGGGGCACAGGGGTGCCACGTGCTGGGAAGGGGCTGCTGGTGGTGCCAGCCAAGGTGGGATCCAGGAGGGTGTTGGTCCCTGGCACGCCTCAGGCCTGGTTGCAGCAGTGGGGAGAACAAGCGAAGGGGAATTTGTGTTCTTCGTTAGCATGGCTGCACTGGGGGGCAGTGTCCTGTGTTCCCCAGCTGGAAACGCTGGGTCAGTGCTGGATGTTCTTGGCATGGCTCTGCCAGCCACTGGGCACCTTGGGGAGCGGGGTGGGCACAGCAGGGCTGCCCCTTTGCTGGACTGACTCCTGGTTTTCCCTTCCTCCTCCCCTGTGCAGCCCCACGACATCAGAGCGCAGGTGAGTGCCGCTCGTGTCGGGCCGTGCTCGGGCGCTGCCTCCCTGTCCCCCGACCCTGTGGCCAATCCCTGGGCTGGCTCTGGCCACCAAGAGCCACCCCGTGCTTTGTGCCAGCTCTCAGCCCCGGTGCCAGCACAGTGCTGCCTGTCCCCAGGGAATGGAGATATTGGCTGAGCCTCAGCGCTCTGGGAAAAGTCCTCAGTGCCCTGATGTAATTAACTGGGATAAGGAGCAAGGGAGGAAGCCAGGATCCCTTTTAAATACCTTCAGTTTTCACCTTTGTGGGGAAGGAGTGACAGGGAGCTGAAAGTTGACATTTAATTAAATGCAACCCAGCTCCTTGAGAAGCTTTAAAAGGCTTTATTAATAAATTCCTGCTCACCAGTGGGGATTGCTGGGCGAGACGGGCAGCACAGATGCTGTAAGAGGGAAGAGAGGGAGATGAGGGCATGGCTGTTCCTTGGGCAGACATCCCAGAGGTGACCCTGTGGGAGGTGTCAGGTGCCCACGAGGCTCCCTCAGCACTGCTTATCCAAGGGAAGCTGTGGCTGCCCCATCCCTGGAAGTTCAGGGCCAGGTTGGACAGGACTTGGAGTAACCTGGTCTGATGGAAAGCATCCTCACCCATGGCAAAGAATGGAACGAGATGAGCTTTGCACTCCTTCCAGTCCAGCCCGTTCTGGGCCTCTGTGAAACCTGCCGGCCAGGTGGTTCTTGCAGTGCAGAGCTGAAGTGCTGGGAGAGCCCATTCGGGTCAGAGGAAGGACCCCACCCCGTGGGAGACATCCCACCCTGCCAGGCACAGGCCAAACCCTTCTTGGCCACCCCCCATCCCGCGTGACCTGCTGGGCTTCCAGTCACAGATCTCAATCAATGTTGAGGACTGCGAGGACACGAAGGACGTCAAGGAGCACTGGGGCATCAAGACGAGCCACCACCGGAACTCGTGTTCCAGCGACCAGTCGGAGCACCCGCTGCTGCGGCGCAAGAGCATGCAGTGGGCACGGCGCCTCAGCAGGAAGGGCAACAAGCACTCCAGCAAGACGGCCGAGTGGATCAGCCAGCAGCGCCTCAGCCTGTACCGGCGCTCCGAGCGGCAGGAGCTGTCCGAGCTCGTCAAAAACCGTATGAAGCACCTGGGCTTGCCCACCACCGGGTACGGTAAGTGCCGTTCGGCCGAGCTGCTCCGCGGGCTCCTCAGGTAACCCCCGGCCGAGCCTAACCCCGCGCCAAGCCCCCCGCCCCGAGCCAGCCTAACCCCCATGCCGAGCCTAACCCCGTGCCGAGCTGAGCGCCTGTCCCCGCGGGCGCTGCCGGGCGCGCTCCGAGCGCCGCCGCATTCCCCGGCTTGCTTGTGCTTGTGCAGCCCCGCGGCTCCGGGCCGGGCTCCCGCCGCACAGAACCCCCTCCCCTGCCACCCCTGGCCAGCTCAGGCGGCCCCCCCCCCATCTCTGGGCTCTGGGATGGCTCCAGGCAGGAGTTGGCAGTGGCAGAGGCTCCGGCCCGTGTGCCCGCAGCAGGACCCGCTGTCCCCGCGCAGCCTCGGGACGCGAGGCCCCGTTTGTCTCCCACTTTCCGGCCATGCAGAGGTGGCGCTTCAGGACAACCCGACCCCAGGTCAGCACAGCCCTTGTGCCCCAAGAGCCCCCCCGTAGTGTGGCAGGGAGAGGCCGAACCCCGTCAGCTGGCGCAGCCCCTTTTGTTATGGGCTTTAATCGGTCATGAACTCTCCGTGGAAAACCTTTCGGTAGCTGCAGGGCTGAGTTGCTTCATTGCGTGTGACACGGGTGTGTGGCTGTGGCAGCCACGGCGCTCAGGGTCCCTCTGTGCAGCCGCATCTCTCGTGAAGCTTCTGACCTGCCCGTCGGTGCTGGCATCTGTGTCCCCCTGGACAGCTCCCCCCCTTGGTTATGACAAAGTCTCTAGCCCACAGCTCTCTCTGTTTGGTTGGTTTGGTTTGGTTTTGTTTGTTTTTTTTTTTTTTTTCTTTCTTTCTTGAAGCCATCCTGTGCTGCTGCTTGTCTGCTCCATCCTCCAAGAGTGTCCGTCCACCCCGTGCTGGCCCCTGCCCACACTCAGGCTGGCAGTGAGCCCCAGCTGGGATGGGAGCTGATTTTGGGGGTGGGATTGCTCCTTTCCCATCTTGGCTTTAGGCACGGGAAAGAGGAGGAGAAAATGTCCAGGAGTGCAGTGCAGGAGGGGTTTGGAGGGGTTTGGAGTGGGGGCCCAGGGGGTTGTTGTGGGCACTGCCAGCATCCCCAGGGAGAGAGGCAGGAGAGCCAGCTTGTGGTGGGATGGAGCGAGGACAGGGACTGCCAGGCAAGGGCTTGCAGTGGGGTGTCCCCTTCTCCTGTTTTCCCTACATTCCAGGTCCCAGAAGTTTCTGTTGCAGTTCCAGGGGGGCTGTCTGCCCTCGGTGAGGCTTGGGGCACAGCTTGGGCTCAGGCCAGGGCTGGCATCCTTGTCCTGGCCCATCTGGCAAATTTTGGTTGAAGCAAACTGGGGGAGCTCTGGCAGCAGAGGGGGCAGAGTGGGGAGTACAGGGCACAGCATGGGGACCAGCAGCTCCTTGGGCATCCAGCAGTGCAGGGACTGTGTGTTGTCACCACGTGTCACCGTCAGTGTCTGGACACCCATGGAAAAACGTTGCTCTGCTTTCTGCCCCTTTCCTTTTCCTTTTTCTTTTGCTCACGTTATGGCTGCAGCGCAGGAGCTCGTCTCTGATATTTGCCAAACCATGGCTTGCTGACCTCTCTCTCTCTCTCTGTTTATGTCTGTGCCTTTCCCTGTATGTTCTGTAGAGGATGTAGCAAATTTAACAGCCAGTGATGTGATGAATCGGGTAAACCTGGGATATTTGCAAGGTAATTCCCTTTCCCTGGGAGTCCCGCGTGACTCATGGCGTGCAGCGTACAACAAGATCATGCCAGCTAAGCCCAAACCTCACCCTTGCCAGTTTTCACCTTAGACCCCAAGCTTTTAGCACTAATTTGTTGGGTGGCATTGGAAAACCAAGCAGTGTCCTGTGGTGGTGGTGCAAACACAAGGCTCTGCCTAATCAGGGAGTTAGAAACCTCAGGGACCCTTTTTTAGCTGAATTCCTACAGGGAAATCACAGCCCTCGGCTTTCATTAGCAAACCCCTCCCTCCATGGCTGTACAAGGTGGCTTTGGGCTGAACAGCCAGAGAGGAGGGGACAAGGAGGGGGACAGGTGCACCAGAGCTGCCTGTGCATGTTGTGATGAGATGCTGGAGCTCCTGCTGGGTCTGCCACAGTGCAGGGCAAGGCAGTGCTTTAAAAATCCCTTTGCACCCCTTGGTTTGCCTCTCCAGCATTAGAAGACCCCATTTTCTAATGGGAGGTGCTTGGCTCAGCCCAAGGCAGCAATAACAGCTATAGGGACCCCTGGTGCTGCAGCCACCCCGGGCACCTTGTGGGGCCTGCCACGTTTTCCCTTTTTTTTTTTTTTCTTCCCACCTTTACACCACAGTAGAACATGCCCTGGAAAGGCTCCTTTTGACTGCAGCAGCCCCAGAATTAGCAGCAGCTCATCCTAGCTTCATTTTTGGCTTGACTAGCCCAGGCTTAAGGTGAAACGTTGGCATTTTCCTACCAAGTGTGTCCTTCATCCGACAGGCGGCCCCAGCTGGGGCTCATGGAAGCCCCAGGCCAGCAGAGTATATTGCCTGGGGCAGCAGAGGTGCAGCAATATACTCGGTGTGCTCAGCAGGGCCTGGCTTGGCTGCATGGGGTCAGGAAACCTCCATGGGGTCAGGAAACTTCCATGGGGCCAGGAAACTTCCATGGGGCGGGGCAACCTGCCCAGAGCCAGAGCCCGTCCCCGCCTGCCCGTCATGTGAACCCCCGTGTGTCCCGTCGGGCCCCAGGGTCCGTGTGCCGCCCCTGCCCCGGCATTGCCACCCCACCCCTGTCTCCCGGCAAGGCTGAGCACTGGCACGGCCCAAACTCTCCCCTGGCTCCAGGCACGCCAGCCTGGCACGGGCTGGGGGTGCCAGGCAGCATCTCCCCGAGGGTGGTCCCGGGAGCCCCCGGCTGCAGCACCTTCTGTGGTCTCAGGGGTGCCAGGGCTGCGTGTGAGCAGCAAAGCCAAGGGCTGCTGTCCCGCTGCGGTGGCGCCCAGCCCAGCCCAGCCCTCAGCTGGGTGTGCCCTGACTCAGATGCCAGCAGCTCGGGAGGAAGATGTTCGCATTCCTGGCTGCGCTGGCTCTCGGAGGGCTGGAGAAAAGCAGCTTCACCCCCGCGCCAGCGTGACCTGTTGTCATTGCTGTGGCAAGAGACCCTGGCTGTGGGGCAGGGCAGCCTCTGACAGCAGGGACGGGGTGCTGGGAGCAGCAGGACAGGCCACAGAGAGCCCAGCCTGGAGTTAATGCCCAGCCCAGGGGCGGGGGCGCGTCCTGCTGCCCCCGAAGCGGCTCCATTGGCTCCACTTGCACCTCAGAGGGATCTTCCCAAAAGCCTGGAGAGGTGTCCCAGTGACAAGCCTTGCAGCGAGCTGGTGTCCCGCCGTGCTCCTCATGCTGCCCCGGCGTCCGTCTGTCCGTCCCCTCTCCACCCTGTCCATCCACCCCCATCAGCCCGTCTGGGAATGGTGTCCCCTGTCGCAGCTTCCTCCCCTCCCCGGCGCCCGCAGCCTCGCACCCCCATCCATTTCACCATGATCTTGTTCTTGGCGATTTCGGGAAGCACAGGGGGCCCCCCCGGCATCGAGACCCCCCCCGCTGGCCCCCGTGGGTGCTGCCCTTGGTGGCCCTGAGCCCCCCTGGGAGGTCACTGTGGTTTAGAGCCATCCCCAAAACGGCATCGACGGCTCTGAAACTCCATGGAGGCGATTTCCTCCGGGCAGGGGAAAGAAGCAATCCGTGGATTAATGCCGTGCCTGGATGATGCTAAATTGAGTAATTGAAGGGGAGAGGTGGGCAGAGCGTTGGGGGCGGCCCCGGGGGGGTTCAGCTGCCCTGAGCCAGTGGTTGGACTTGTGCTGTACCTGACACAGCAGGACTAACCTGTTCCCTCTTTTGCACTGAACCAAGGTAAGACAACTCACTTTATTTTGCGGGGGGAGTGGGGCCTTTGAAGAGTTTTTCCTCTGCCAGTCCCCCGGGCCGTGCTGTGGTGGGGGAGAGCCTGGGAGGTGGTGAGGGAGGTGGCAGTGACGTTCTTGGTGCCCTCCCGGTGGCAGTGACATTGCCCACGGCTTCTCCTGGTGAAGGGACCCTTTGGCCTGTGGGAGAGAGAGCCAGGATGGGATCTGTCACCTTGCCTGGTGGGGTGTCTGGGGGGGTGTCCCTCCCTCACCAGCCCTGCCCCTCCTCTTGCAGATGAGATGAACGACCACCAGAACACCTTGTCCTACGTCCTGATCAACCCCCCCCGGACACGCGGCTGGAGCTCAACGACATCGTGTAAGTTTTACGTCCCCCGGACTCCCCCTGTGCCATGGGCTGCCCCCATCCCATTGCTTCCCACGATTTCTCATAAATACCCACGGGTTTTGCCTCTTTCCCAGGCAGTCCCAACTCCTGGCATTGCCCAAACCACCCCAGCCCCATCTTGGCCCCCATGGGCAGCGTGGAATTCACCTTTGGCTCTGAGCAGCTTAGGAATAACTCCTGATCATCTATTATATTATTTCATGGCATTTATATGAACGGCTCTTATTATTTAACACCTTTTACTCAGACACCTGCCGTGCCCTGTAAAGCAGCACAGCTCCGTGGGGCATCCCCGCGCGTCCTGCCCTCAATCCCAGGGGGAATTCCAGCTGTGTAACCATCCTGTGTCCCGCAGGTACCTGATCCGCTCCGACCCGCTGGCCCACGTGGCCAACGACGGCCACAGCCGCAAGAGCAGCTGCAGCAACAAGCTGGGCTCGGGCAACCCCGAAACGCGCGACGAGACCCAGCTGTGAGCGGCCGGCGAGCCCCGCGGGCCAGCGCTGCGGGCCGGCGGCCACGGGAGGCGGCCCGGCCCCGGGGAAGGCGGCGGCTGCCCGCGGGACCCCGGGGAAAGGCGATGCCCAGCCTGGCTCTGCGCCACGGGAGGATGCCCGGAGCGCCGGGAGGATGCCCGGAGCGCCGGGAGGGGCGGCACAGCCGCACGCAGCCACAGCCGGTGGCCGTGCGCCCCGGGGATTTTAACTTTTTATACCGATACCGCAACTAGTGAGAAAGTCTTCGCTGGTGCTGGTGGGACGCGGCCGAGCCCAGACGCCGACGAGCCTGGGGGAGCAGGGCCGTGGTTGGTACCGCCCCGGACGGTGCAGGTTGGTTGCTTTTGTGGGGCTGGTAAAGACGGGAGTAAAACTGCGCCGAAACTCTGCTCTTCTTCCTCCTCCTTCACCCGGCGTCCCCCAGGGTACCCAAACTTCTGCTCTTTCAGCCAAGCCATGTTCTTCCTCCTGCTCCGGGCAGCCCCGCGGTGCCCCCGGCGCCTCTCCCAGCCCCGTGGCAGCGCCGCTGAGCCCCGCGCTTGGTGCGCCCCGGGGGAGCCGGGCCGGGCTGGCCCTGGGGGTCCGGGGGTCCCTCCAGCCCCGTCTGTCCCTCCCGGGGGCTGCTGGCCCTGCCCTGGCCGCGGTCACAGCCTAAAGGCAGCGGGTTCTGCCTGTCCCCCGGGCCCGGGCAGCTCCTGCCCGGCTCTGCCCCCCTGTCCCCCCTGCACGGCCCTGGCTCCAACACCAGATGTGTTTTTCATCTACTTTTGCACATTCTACAACATGGATGTGGAGAGGATTTATCTGACTGCCAACTGAATAATTGAGTCGTTAACTTTCTATACTTTTATGTTGTGATTTTTTTTTTTTTTAGCAAGGAGCTTGTAAAGCACAACATGGCCATGAATTCCCATCAGCTTCCTGCTCTGGCTGCCAGCTGAATCGTTTATTGCCATTAGCATTCACTGTTTGCTCCCCAGTACACCCCAATCAATGTTTACAAAGAAAACAAAAAAAAGAAAAGAAGCCAAAACCCCATCCTGCTCCTGAGGGAGAAGAGAGATGCCCAGGGTAGGACCAGTGCCAAGGCTGCTATCACCTCGAGAGGGTGTTGAGAGAGCCCTGCCGTGCCTGCATGAGGTTTGGGGTCCATCTTTTATTTTTTTTTATTGTTGTTTTTTCCTGAAGTGCCAGGCAGGAGCCCCTGAGTGGTGGCACATCCCAGGCTCGCAGAGGTACCACAGGCAAAAGCAAAGAGTGCACAAAAGCTGTGGGCACAAACAGAACTGCCTTTAAAGCTTTGGGGGCTTGTTCTCATGGATTTTTAATGCTTAGTTTTGGATCTGTTTGGTTAAGGCAGGCACATGTTTTATTTATTTCTGTTTGTAGCCTCAGATGCCAATTCTGTCATTTCAAATGGCAAAAAGAAGCTGTGAATTCAGCAGTGGGTGTGGTTGAAGTACAAAGGACACGTGGGCTCTGTGCGAACTTGAAGCCTCAGGGTGCTCAGCTCGTGCAGCGTTGATGTATTTGAGTGTCTGCATTTCATATGGATCATCTTCCAAACCCCCTTCACTTTCAAAGGAGAGTGGAACAAAGCAGTATTACAGGTTTTAAAAAAACCAAACCAGCAAACAAACAAAAGGTGTGCTTATTTGCATATATTTACTGAGAGCATACAATTTTTATTATTTTTTCTTTGTGAGCTGTGTGTGAGAGCGCAGGGGAGCGAGCACAGCTCCTCAGCTCAACCCTCCCATGGCAAGAAAATTAAATTTCTTTTAAAAACCTATCATTTACCTAAAATTCCACCTGCCAGCCCTGAGCAGCCAGGTCAGAGATGTGGTCTGTGTTCCAGAGGCTCCCCTGGCCGTGGGCTCGGGGCACACACAGCTCTGTCCTGCCCCTTAATCCCAGGAGAAAACGATGCCAAGAGGAAACCACCCTGCCCAAAGGACTGAAGCCTCTGTGTGGTTTGTGGTATGATCAAAGTGCCCTGGATCTTCCTGTGTTTTGAGGATTCTCTCTGTTCAGTGTACAAACCCCTGTTTTTGAAGCGGAAGCTCCATGTACAAACCCTGAGCCTTCCTCCTCGGTGTAAATTTGCAGCCACCCTTCCCATGGGATGGGGAAAACCCTGTAAATACTCACCTGTGGGCAGTGCAAGTCTGAGACCCAAGGGTTCCTTTTTCTAATTCCGTAGCCTCAGTTACAATACTAATGTAAAAACAAAAGCAGTTTATTTTTCTAACGGTCCCGGGAGCGTCGGTGCGGCGGCAAAGGGGGCACAAGGAGCTTCCCTGGGAAGAGGAGAATGGCTATTGCTTCCAGCCGTGGAAAAATCCCATTTCCTGGGGGAAGAGTTCCAATGCACAGAGCTGGCAGGCCCTGGGGATGCAGCAAGGAGGAGAGCTGGGCTAATTTGGGGTTTTCCAGCAGCGGCTCCGGCGCACGTTCCGTGTCCACGAACGGTTTGAAACTCTCAGTATGGACTAAACCCACATAGCCTGCATTAAACTCAACTACTCAACCCAATGTTAGGAGTATATTTATTTCCTGTTATCCCCCTTTTTATTTTATCTCTATAGACCAGGACGTTTTTATTCCCAGCTCAGCTCCTGCATGGATTTTTAGCAGCAACAGCACCTCCCATCTTTCCTCTCGGAGCCCCAGTTCTGGGAGCTGCTCTGCTGGGCTGCAGCCAGCCAAGGGGAGAGGGTTTTGTACAATTCTTGTGAAGATGCTTCACATTTCTGTAAAGATAAATGAAAATAAAAGAGCTGCATGCAGCAACAGGAGACCCTGCTGTCTGATTTTTTTTTTTTTTTTCTAGGAGTCTGTTTTAAAATCCACGGGAAGATGGGGTTTAAGCTGAGGCTCAAGGCAGCTCTTCCCAAGTTTATTTTTTTAAACTTCATTTTCAAACTCTTTGTGCATTCAAACACCAAGGGCCTGGTCAGATAGAGGAGCTTTTAAAGATGATTTAATTTATTTATTTAATCCTAATTTCTATGGCTTAATAAATTGCATTAATATAATTAATAATTGCATTATGCATTAATAAATTAATTACATTTTGTAGGTAATTAAGGTTGGGGTTTTTTTTAACTGATAATTAGCCAAGATTCACTACATGTTCTTCTACCTCCCAACACTTCAAAATTTGGCACTGGCTCCAAAGTTTCCAAGATTTTCAGGAAAGGTCCCAACATTTCTAGAACATGCTGTGCTCATACACAAAGATTTTAGCTCAGACACCAAATGCAGGTAAGCAGAGATTGTTTATATTCAGCATTTTAGGCAAATAGTGTAAAAATCTATTTATTTAAGATCCCACAGAAGGGCACGAACAATGTCCCTTAAATAGGGAAGAGAATTCTGGCCTGAACAGGCACGTGAGGAAGCTGGAAGGAAAAGGACAGCAGGAAGCCAAGGCCCTGCTAAATTACTTTTTAATTATTGGCTTTAAACCAGACAAATCTGTACATGGAGAACAAAATCCCCTTGCTTTTCCAGGACATCCATTTTGCAATGATTACACCAAAAGAAGGTAATTTTAGCACCACCAAGAGCAGCTTTCCCTGGCTGAAAACCCATCCAGGATTTAATGCTCTGCACCAGGGGATTTCAGCACTGCCCAGCAGTGGATTCTTCACTTTTTCCTCTTGTTTCACCTTCCACAGCAGCAGAGAAAAGAAGAGGAAATAACTCTGCAAAAGGAATCAAAATTCAGTCAAATATTTGCCCCAGTTGAAGAAAATCAGCTTCTAACACGACAAATTCCTTGTAGCAGAGGAAAAAATCTTGAGCACTTAAAATATATATTAAAATAATGGTGTTGGTGTGGCTGGGAAAAAAGGAAAACAAATCTGGGAAGGATTTTTTTTTTATTTTGCTGTAAATTCAGTTTTTACGGTTATTCCCTGGAAGACAGAGTCAAAAGGAAGAGGTTTTCCTTTGCTGAGGTTTTCCTTTGCTAAGGTTTCCAGGTAATGCCACAATAATTTGGGGAGGTTTATGGGCTTCAAGCCATTCTTTCAAGTGCCTCATTTGAATTTTAACAAATGCTGGATATTGAATATTTCATCATCCCTGCTGCACACGCTTCCCCAGAGGTTTCTTTTTCCCCCCACTACAATAAATGTGTTATTTCTGAACAAGTTCAGAGGGATGGATCAGAAAACTGACAGGATTTCAGCCCCAAGATAAAAGTGAATTTCTATTTAGCACAGACAAGCCAATTAAATCCACCCTGTAATTTTTACAACAGGAACGTGCCCGTGCTCAGCACAGGCTGGAGAAGGAAGGGGCATAACATTCCAGTTCTTTTTTGGGTTATTTTTTTAATAAAGAGCTGAACTTACCACTTGGAGCAGAAGAGTAAAAAATGCACCTTTCTTTGAAAGCTTGAAATCTTCAAACCCTCTAAAACCAAACCAAGCCTTAACAAACCTGCAACAGAAAGCTCAAGGAAATATTTTATTCTTAGATCTAACAAAATTTTAAAAAACCTAGAGTTACATTTTTACTTACTACATGTTAAGAGAAGTCCAATGTCTGAGTGGAAACCTGGAATTAATTGTAAAATTTTCAATGCAATGTGGAAAATACACTTCATTGTAATGGACCATATAAATATTCCAATTTTCAACTGGCCTGAAGAGCTTTATATAATAAAGTTTCACTTATCTGAAGGACACAACACCAGCCCCAAAGCACACCCCAGATTTCTTCAGTTCTGCATCAGAACAGCAGTAAAATGGTTCCAAATTTCTCCAAAATCTTCTTTTTGGAGTGACATCCCTGGAGAATTCCAGCCCAGCCTCATCCCAAGAGTGTCTGGCACGTCCTGACCCCCAAACCCACCCCCTCAGCCACCTGCCTCTCCCTCAGCTGCTGAAAATTAATTACATTTAACCCCCTAATTAACTGCAAGCCACTTAATTGGATAAGCACAACATGGATAACTCAGTCCACATCCACTGCTCCATTCCAGGAGCAGCAAATTCCCAGGACAGAGTGAACAGGAGACACCTCATTCGTTGCTGTATTTAAACAAGAAATTAAATAAAAGAGAAAGTGAGGGGGTCTGGGGGGTCTGACACTGCTCTAGTCATCAGCTCTGGGGATTTGGGAGGGGTAAAAGGAAAAGGAATGGAATATTCAAGTCCTGAGAACTCATTCCTGTCATTCTTCCTTCCAAGTACAGCCCCAAACCCTTGGCTGTAGGAAGAGAAACTCCAGAGATTTCTACACTCAACTGCCCAGTGCAGTGGGGACAAAAATCAGCTTTATCTTCTTGGCACACTCGGCCCTTCCAGTGCAGGTGGAGGCTTCCAAAGCAAGCTAATATTTCCCAAAATCAGATTATTTTGGCTTGAGCTCTTCCCCCACCTGAGAGCAGGATGAAAATGAGACAAAAACCACAGCAAGTACAGATGCAAAGAGCACATGGAACACAGAGACTGATGGACAGAGCTGAGAGAAAGCAATTGCACTGGAGAGCACTTTAAAGATGCACAGTCTTGGATTTATCAGGCAGGAGCAGAGAGAGGGCACAGGCAGAGCTCCCCCTTCTCCTCCTGCTCCCAGGAAGCAGCAGCTGGAAGTTTTTATCCAGTTCTGCTTCCTTGGCCAGAGCTCAGGGGGAACAGCCCTGGCTCCAACTAATCCTGGGGAAAACCAACCCAAACAAGCAGCTTAAGCTGCAGGTTGCTAAATTAATTCCATTTCCCTGCAGGGATCACAGCCCTGGGGCTGAGGGAACAGGAGAGTCCCCACATTTCCCTGGCTTCAGGCAAAACCCCTTTTTCTAAGCAGGGATTTTCAGAAGTGACAGCAGCACAGTTATCAGGGTCCAGAACACCAGATCAGTGCTACACATCAGGATTTTCTGTCCTTGGGAGGGAAGGGTTAAACAGGAGCTCACTAAAACCACAGGCAGAAATCCTCTGTATTCAGAATTCCATACATTTAATCCAAACCTCAACACTGACCAAAAAATGACCAAAATTCTGTCACTGAGTGACTACACAGCTCACAGATTCCAGAGTCTGATGAAACAAATCCTTAAACTATAAATCCTTAAACTGTTTCCCAATTTTCTAAGAGCTTTTTGGTCCCATTCTTGCCAACTGCAGCCAGGACAAATAAACTTATCACAAAGTTATTGCAGCTCCTTGCAGGGGAAGCTTTACCAAAGAGAACAGCACATCTTTAAAGTGTATTAGTTCTTGGAGGGGATGAAGTGTCACACCAACAAAAGTACACATGAAATAAAAAGGAAATCAGTTAATGATTTTTATTAAATTTCAGTGTTTCATAAAATAAATATGGTTTATAATATCAAACAGTGAGAAATAAAGCACAAGCATGAAAAGCATGGTAACAAAAGTTACACTCATGACGGTGTTTAATACTTAGCACTTTAGAAACCATAAAGCCTTTAATTATTTACAAGCAGCAAACTATCTAACATAATTTACAAAGTTGCAGCAGCCTAGTCAGGGAGTCCTGGAAGGGGAAAACACAGAGACTGCACTGGAAGCCCTTCCCTCTGCTCTACCTACCCCCACTGCCCAACTCCCAGGACTCGGCACCTTCCAGCACCTCCAGGGCAAGAATTCCACTGGAGCCAGAGCCCAGCTCCTCTGGAGAGGGGCAGCACCTTCTGCCCTCGAGAGACAAATTCAAGTAACACTCCAAAGAAAAGTAAACATGTGCAAACCCAAGTCAGAACCTACAGGAGCTGCAGGTACTAAGTGTCAAACCCACGGAGCAGGAGCTCGTTAGCAGATTAAATTAATCAGGGAATAGCTACAGAAATCTACCTGGGAAGCAGCTGACCAAGAATGAGACATGGGAGTGGTTAAAAAGTAAAAATAAAAAAAAACCAAACAAACAAACAAAAAAAAAAAAAAAAAGAAAAAAAAAAGGAACTGCAAATATACCCTGTTACCACAGACGAAAATTTAATCTGCCGAAACACAAAGACTTTTAAGGTCATAACTCAAGATTTAATATTTCAACATGAAAAGAAATCCAAGCCATTCGACTTATTTGGGCTTTTGAAACAAATGCAAATGTCTCTGTTTAAAAATTGCTTTCAAATGAGAAAAACAAAATCAATATATATTAATATATCACCCAAAATAAAAAAAACATAACACACTCTTCATCGTAGAGCATGCTGCTCATTCAGAATAAAGACAGGACAAAGAAAGTAGAATTACATTTCATGATGTAATAAAAACATTAAAATCTGTGACCATTAAGTGCACCATCGTACAGGAGTAGCGTGCTCAGAGTGGAAATGTTCTATACCTACCAGCATCCACCTTTATTAAAGCAAACAAATCTTTAGGACACTACCTGAAACTGAAATCAGTAATCACTGGGCTCCATTCAGCTTGCCTTAAGTTTCAGCCAGGCACATTCCAGCTAGTAGCACCTGTTAGGGCTCTTCATGATTGTATTCCAGAGATCTTTACATCTGTGAACCATTTTTTATTTTTTTTTTTTTTAGAAAAAGACTGGCTTTTGCAATCCTTGAAATGCTTATCCTACACAGATCCTGCAAGTAAACTCTGTTCTGAGCAGCACAAGTTGGGGCTTTTTTCAGAAATCTGAGAGCTGGACTTACGTTGGCAGTAGGTACAGTACAACAACTGGATGTATTCAATATTCAACAGTTCCTCAAAAAGGTCTGAAAGGAAGATTTCCCTAAAGACTGTTTAAAAAACCAAACCAAACCCAAAGCACTTCACCCAAGACCTGTTCAATCCTTCTACCCAAGTTCAGGGCTTGCCAACTTTTAAGAATGCCAGGAAAAAAAGGAGGGAATGAGGTGGAGAGGAGAGAGAATTAAATTATTCCCAATTTGTACCGATGAAAAGCTTCAAGTAAAAGGAAATCCACTTGTTCCAGCTCTTGCTACATGCACAGTCCCTTGTCAGCTGAAAGCCACAGTAGTCAGCATTGGGTGTAACAGCAGATTGATCATTCCTAAAAACCACTGGCACCGTTCCTTCATCCTCAAGAACTTGCATCCACGGTTCTCTGTCCTGAAGCTTCTTAAAAAATGTCAATGGTTCTGCCCATTTCATACCAAACTGCAGGGAAATGGTAAACATGTCTTGTCTCAATGCAATCCCAGTGAGCCAGCCTTCTCCCCAGCAGCTGGGGGTCATTTCCGAGGCTGGCCCTTCTTTGGCACCGCGGGTCTCTTGGCTTGCCACAGGTGGTTGTGGATGGTGAGAGCATCCACGCTCACAGACATGGTTTTGGCTGGGATCACGTTAAACTGTTTTCTGTCTGAGCTGTACTTATAGAGTTTGTCAATCATTTTCTTGGTGATGCTCTTTGGCCCTGTCCCAGTGAGCTTGTAGATCTCCTCGTGTCGGGGTAGTAGCAGTAAAGTGCTCGGAACTGGCAGCCGGCGTCGCGGAACAGGATGATGTAGTGGTTGGCATCACATTTCTCCAGCTCCTGCAGCAAAAACAGCCAGGGGTGTTCACAGGGAGAAGCATGCCATGCTTTAAGTTGCTCCTCTTAACATAATTTTCCAGGCCCTTTAGGATCCTAAGAGCAGGACTCTAAATACAGGATTGTTTTCTAGGTGAATGCAAAGGGCGCTCTGCAGAGCCACGTCACAGGAAATGGAGCTCACACAACACACCAGGGGGATTATGAAATCAGCACTACAGACCTGGGGGATTATTGAGAGTGCATTAATAATTTTAATGTTTACCTCTAGTATTGAGTTCTTATGTGGTTCATTCACTTTTCCAGCAAGACAGCAGTGAGATATAGCATTGTGAATAATGGGCTTGTTGGATTTGCTGCTGGGTTCCTTAAATAATTTTGGACCTAAGGAAGATAAATAAGTCAAAATTATCTGCCTTACATTTATGAACACTAAGATCTTCAAACAAAGTGAAAAAAACAAACCCTCATTATTCTTCTAGAATGACTTACTTTTAGAGATATTAAACAGAACAAAATACACCTGACAATGTCTCAAAAATAACATGAAACACATCACAGGTCTTCCTGACCTGGTATTCATAATAAATGAATAAAAGAAAATAAACAGAAGCAAACTAAACTAAAACAAAGCAGGCACCTGTGTATTCTGCCACTGAAGCAATAGAAGATGCTGTGGAAGCATTCTCCCAGTCTCTCTCTGTGTTTCTGCTGGGATTTCTGCTCAGAATGGGCAAGGACTCCATTGATTCAACTCTGGGAGGGAAATAAATAAAAGGTTATATGCCAAACTTTTGGGGTTTTGGTCCTATAATCTCACACAAATGCTGCTGCCCCTGAATGGAACAGATTCCCCCTTATCCTCCCCAGAACAGTCAGATTCCCCTCCCTAGAAATCAAAGCAATACTCTGACTCCTCTGGGAGAAAATAACCCAAAATGTCAAGTTTTGTACAGAACACTGCAGTTGGCAGCCACATCAAGTAGAGGAGCTCAGCAGTGCTGACTGTGCTGCTCTGCCAGTGAGGGGAAGCAAACTGCACTGAGACCCAAAACTGCTCCAGCCCCCAGGGAAACCCACGAGCCCCTGGCTGTACCTCTGTGAGGGAGTGCCACCAGAGTGAACACTTTCAGGCTCAGTTGTTGCTGCTGAGGCCAAAGACAGACTGGAACCAGACTGAGCACTGCTCAAATTATCAGCTACAAAACAGGAGAGAAAATGTCAAACCCATTTGGCTACAGCAGATTAGAAACTCAGGGAGAGCAAACAAAAGCCGATTCTTACGTGTGGAAGAACACTTCGTGCCTGAATCACTGTAAGATTCCTCTCGATGCACTGACTTTGGCCTGGGTTTTTTGGGCTTGGATTTGGGCTTCCCAAGCCCTTGCTCCTCCAGAATTTGCTGCTGTTTTTTCCTTAGATATTCCTGCTTGATGAGCTCTCGCCGAGCCTTCTCCTCCTCTTTCCGTATCCGGTCCTCCTCGGCTTTGCGGCTGCCAAGCGAGCACAGAACAGTGCACTCAGCAGGGAACGACTTCCCCACCTTAAAACACAGAGAAATTCTTTTCTGGGCATCCTCACCGAGCTTCATCCCTTTTCTGCTCCACCTCAGCCTCCAGCTGCTGCTTCCTCAGCCGAGCCTCCTCGGCCTTGCGCTGCTGCTTCAGAAGGAACGCCGCACGCTTCTTGGCCAGCTCATCCTCTGCCTTCTGTTCATCCTGCAAAATCCAAAGGCATGGAGGTTTTAAACAATAGTGGACAGTAGATTAAGCTCGATGTCAGCTTAAGATTGCTGAAGATTCCAGGAAAAATTTGAAGAAAAACGATTACTTTTGGAAATCTTTACGTTTCTCGAATTGATGCGTGTAAAAGAAAATCTCTTATTGCTTAAGGAAAACTTAAGAGACAGTTTAAGTGTTTCCTTAAGTCTGTGAGGAGAAAGAAAAGGGGCTTATCTTCCTCTGACTTGTTTTTAAATATCTTAAATCATCACAAAACCTTCCAGACCTGCAAAGTACAAGGCAGCCGTGATGTGGGCCAGGATGGACACCACAAATAATCCCAGTCAAAATCAATCACACTACCAAGACCCCAGAAGTTAAATTCCCTGAGACTGAGACTAGTTTGACCTTCTTGAAAGAGAAATTCAAAGAGAAAGTACCATCATGTCAGCACATCTGTGGTATTGACAATAATCACTGCTAAGCACAAATTTAAGACACTAAATGTTTTGAGGGCAGATCTCTCTCTTTTTCCAAAAGTAATTGTTTTCCAGTGCAGCTTTTTTATATCCAAATATTGCAACCAGTGAGGGCTGTGCTCCATCAGGAGACTGGCAAACACCAGTTCTAATGCTGGGTGAGTGGGTAACAGCAACCAAAGAGAGAAAGGGAACACATTTACCTTGAAGAAAAAACCCACACCAGACTTCTGATCACCTTCACTAATCATATCCGTGGAGCTATCCTGGTTTTCCAGTTCTCCTTCATCTGGAGCTTTTAAGTCAGACAAATCTACTTCAATGAGATTAGCCTTGCTTCTCAGGGGCTCATCCACTGGGACATTTTCTTTTCCTGAGCCATCAGAAGAATTCAACCCTGTTTCCTTGAAGCTGTTATTCACCTCTTTGCTCATTTCAGACAGAATATTTGCATCTTTGGAGGTGGAGAGAACAAGTGCCCTTTGGTTGCTCTCATCATGAAGTCTGTAGGTATCAAAGAAACACTTCTCTTGGGCACCACTTCCAGCATCAGGACTGCTTTCCAGTCCCACTTCCGTGGGGGTCTTTGCCAGCTGTTGGGTGGGAAAGGTCTCAAATGTGGCAGGCTTTCTAGGCTGGGTGTTGGGGTTTTAACACGTGCTGAGTTCTGCTGCCTGTCCTTAGGGACTTTGAGCTCTGAAGGCCTTCCTTGTCGGGGGGTCCTCCCCTGGCCGAGCCGCGGCGGTTTCCGCAGGCTGCTCATTCCAGTGGGAGACAGGGGCTCCACAAAATGGATCGAAGGTTTCACCTTTTGGTCCTGAGAGTTACTTCTGCTTCCTGGGGATGGCACTGTGGGAGATTTCATGAGCAGCTCCTGCTGCTGGGAAATCTTTAAGATGGCCTGCTGCAGGGTGCTGATTGTTTCATTCAGCTTCTCGATGGAGAGATCACATTCATTTATATCCGCTTCGTCACGTTGTCTTCTAGGAGGGCAACAGAAATGATTTTACTTTGTTCCAAATCGTGTATAGCAGCAGAGTCTTTTGGTTTGTGTTGCTCAGCAAAAGCCAGGCTTTCCTGCATTTTTACTTTTGCTACTTCTTGAGAATCTTTGAGCATTTCTTCTCTCTCCTCCTCTTTCACAAGAAACTCCTCAGATTTGGAACCCAAAGAAACTTCATCTAAATCTTCCCCATTGTGCCGAGAATATTCTTTTGCAAAATGTTCTGGTTTAAGAGGTTGTGGGCCATCAGGAGATTTCCCTTTCTTAACAACATGCAGGAAAGCTGCTTTGCCCAATTTTAGTCTCTGCCTTGCTGATAAGGCTTCCATCTTCTTCTTCTGAGCCTCTATGGCCCTGCGTTTCTCCTCCAGCTGCATATGGAGCTGCACCAGCTCCGAAGCCAGAAGATTAACATTGTCCTTGTTCTGCCTGTTGGGGCTCTGCTCTCGCTTTTGCTTCCACGTGGTCAGTGGTGCTGGGCAGCTTTCTGACCCATCTGGGGTGGTTTTTTGGGAACTGCTCGTGCTGGACTTGGTCTCGTAGCTGTTGAGCCTCTGCAGCTTCCTCTCTGCAAAGCTGGTCATGCGGACACTGCCGCTGGCCATGGACACACTGCTCACCTGGGAAATGGTGCTCAGGCAGGGGCTGGAGCGCCCGCTGGCATCATCCTTGTCCTCGTGTTCTTTCACCTTCATATCCTCCTGCAGCTTGGCAGACTCCTCCTCACCAATGTACTTCGTGACTATAGGATGGTTGTCTAGGACCACCAAATCCTGGTCAGCATCTTCCATGTCCAAGAGGTCGGGCTCTGAGTCCTGTCTCACCATGGTCCAGGTCGTGTCCTGAACGTGCAAGTTGAGACCTTTCCCGTAACTCACGCTGACCTTACTCGTTACCTCATCCTCAGGTTTAGCAGCATGAAGGAAGAATCCTCCAGTGGACAGCTCCTGAGAGGAAGGATCTAAACTGCTACTAGCCAAAGGTCTGGAAGCCTCTACACTCGCTTCCCCCAGGGCCACTGCATCTCCAGAACTGGGATCTGCAACCGGAGTGAAATCAGAGCTAGAAATTGGAGTAAAAGTCCTATTGAAGTCATGCTCACCATGACTGCTCGTCGCTTTCTTGCGGAGCAAAGACAAGTGTCCTTCATTTAACCTCTTTGTTACAAAACTCCTCTGCTTCCCCTCCCCACACTCCTCCTCTTTATTGATGACCTGTTTCTCCTTGGCTGGTTTCAGGACTGCAGGCATTAAAGGCTCCAGGTAAAAACTCTCGGGTTTGCTGTCCGAGGGCTCGCTGCTTGTTTTTGGAGACCACGCTGTGGCCACCAGGCTGGGCACCCTGGCTGCTGCACTCTGCACCTCAGGGTCACCACGGTTTGGCCTTTCTTCAGATCTGATGATTGCAATGAGCTCCTCATCTTCATCCTCCATTTCTACGTTGTTCAGCAAGCTCCTCCCGTTAGCTTTCACCGATGGAGGGTGGGGCTGGTTTTTGGGGGTTACATTGACAATGTTGGAAGCAAGGCTGTCCTTGCTGATGGATCTGGCCAGGCTAATGCTGTCACCAGAGCCAGGGTCCACATCAGTACTGGCAGAATGATGAAGAGCAAATGGTGTTGGCTGAGACAGAGGCCTAGAAAAGATAACAAGAATCTACTGCCACTGAAGCACGACAATTTGTTGAAATAAAGACCATGATACAGACAGCTAAAATTGTTATTTTATCTCAAAAATGCATCCTGTATCACAAGTGACCAGCAGTACCAAGCAGCATCTTCAGACACTTCCATTTGCAACAGCACTTCCTGAAAATCACATCTGACATATTTTCAATCTAAAATCAGTCAGCTCTGAAAGTGCACATTAAGAGAAAACAAAATTAAGTGACTGTCAGTGCAGTTCTAGGGCAGTGATCCCACATTCCCACAATCAAATTGTCACAGCATTATTTCCTCAAGCAATGCTGTAATAAATAAATTACCTGGGTTTCCTCTCTGGCCAGGCCAGAACTGCCCCTCGTGGCTGCCCATCAACACGGGTCAGAGAATTGGAACGGTGCCGTTGGCCTGAAATGGTTTTTAATTGATGATAGTTTAGAAATGGTCTTTAAGCCAGCACTTTCACCTCATTTAATAGCAAATATAGAAACAGAATCAACTCCTTCCCCAACAGATGGCAGCAGAAAACAGATTTGCTGCAGCTGCCACCAGACAGACATAATCAAAGCCTGAAAAAAATTAAAATCACTAAGTTTCTTAAAAGATCTTTAAGATTTACTCAAACTCAACATGTTCGTCCACTTGTGTTACTGCAGATTAACTAAATTCTAAATAATTTACAGAAATTAACTTGTATTTTAATTAATGATTTTATTGACAGTCATTGCCTGTTGAAAGGTGAATTCAAGGCAGACTTACCAGGGCTGTCTTCTCCCTGTAAGGATTTTTGTTGCTTTTGCCTCAAAGGCAGCAGTGGGTGGGAAGGGCTGAAGGCAGGGCTTCCTCCTTTGCCACTAATTCAAAAAAGCAAAAATGTATTACTACAAAGAATTTTCTTTCCTATTATCAGCAAAAATATCAAATTGTGAAGTTACACTGGTAAGTTATCCTCTTTAAAACATAAAGAGGAGTTAAAGAGAAGTTTTTCACATGTAACAACACAAAATTACCTGAAATTAAACTAAGTTTCTAAACACGGTAGATTTAAGATGTCGCTTATGTCAATAACAAATTCAAGACAAAGTAAAGGCTGAAATAACTTAGAGATCACCATGAAATTTATGCCAGCTGAAACCCCTTTCCATTAACCTTCCTGCACATCAGCTCAGCATGACGTGATGAACTGTCCCACCCAACTGCTCTGGCCAATCTCCTACCCCAGCTCAGTGAAGAGCAGCGCTCTGGCTCTGACAGATTCACAAATCTGCACCAGGAAGTTTGGCTGCAAGGACCTTAAAGACCACCCAGTTCCAGGCCCTGCCATGGGCAGGAGCAGCTTGCTCCAAGCAAATCCCTGTCCAGCTCTCTTGGAGCCCCCTGAGGTGCCCCAAGGCCACTCAGTTTGTGGGAAAACAACCGCCCTGAGCGGCACGAATCCCCAGGTTACCCAAAGAGGCACAAAGGGCAGGTGGACCAACACAGAGACACTCACAGGTAGTCAGGCTCCTCGGGGTGCAGGTAGTACCTGCTGCAGGCCTCAGGGGCTGCCTGGGCTGGGGGCTGCAGCTCTGCTGGGCTTGGGCTGGCAGGAGTGGCCAGGAAACTGCGCTTGGTGGCGTTGGAGATGGGGACAGGGGGCCGGCTGCTCTTCTGCTGCATCACTGCCTTGACTGGGCACAAAGGGACAGCATCAGCACAGCACAGGGAGCTCTCAGATTGCACACGGGAGAATGGAAACTTTGCCCACAGTGTAACGTGAACTACTGGTCTTTATTTAAAATATCTGTCTTCTGGTGAGCTTAATGAAGGTTAGAAATGAATAATTAATTAGTGGGTTTACCCGTTCAAAAATTATCCAGCCAAAAAATTAGGACTCAAGTGGATCTAGGGCTAATTTTCCTGCTACTTTACTGCTTTTCAAAGATCCCCAGCAGGAATAAACCTGGGGCAGAAATAAAGCTTCCAAGGAAACCCCACTAGGCAACAGTTTCACTGCAATGTAAGTATTTTCTAAATAACAGGCTATCAGTTATCTGTGGTTACAAACTTACCATCTTTTATTTCCTGAATATCTCTTGGTTGTACAAAGTCTGGTTTGACATTCTCAAACCACCAGAAGAGTTCTGCAATGAACACCATGACATTAGGCTAAAACAGAAAAAAAGGAAAATTACACCTCACATTAACAAAACACTCATGATTTCCCCACATTTTATCAAAAAATCCATCTTTAGTTATGTTCCTTACCTTTAAAACCAAAGGAGCATACAACATGTCCTCCAAGGTGAGGTAAAAGCATTTGTTCAGGTACTCATTTGAGAATTCTCTCAAAAGCTGAATGTTGTAGAGGCTGTCTGCAATGGATGTCACCTCCTTCAAACAGATATCTGGGAAGGGCAGAGGGCTGAGTGAGTTCTGGCACTGGCCCAAGGATCCCCCTTCCACCTCACAGAAACACTAAATACAGGAACCTCACAGCCTCTCCACCAGCACTGGGTATTTACTGGCTGCCAGGGACATTTCTCCACCTGCCCAGCACCAGAGGGACAGGAAAAGGAGGAAGAAAACCACGGACAGCACTATCAGCTCTGCATTCATCTTTGAATCCACAGGGGAGTCTGTCTATCACAGCCACAGAAAAGGTAAACAGGCTACAGAGAACACAATTAATGACAAAATACAAAAGCAATTAAAACCAGACATCTTGATTTGCATATAATAAAGGGTTACTCCTAGGATTCACAGTGCTCATTCCTTCTGAAAACACGCAGGAGCTCTGCAAGGTACAACATATCTGAGGATTTAAAAACCAATATAAAATGTTGATTTGCAGAAGTTAATGCAACAAGGACGTTGATTTATTAACAAAAACGTTTTCTGGGGAAAGAACTCAAGTGTTGCAATGCTCAAGAGTGACAAATATTGCAGACTGAGAGAAACTATTTCAATATCTAGATTTTAAAATGGCAAGTACGCCAAGAAAAATTATCAGCTCATACTGGTGGACAAGTAATCCTTTTTTATGGCATTGACACCAAGCTCAGTTACTTGAGCAAAGAAAGCCACAGCATCTAAACCCAGAAAAGATTCTTTTGTAGCTCACAATGTACAGAACACAGTCACAGTAAGTAAAAAACCAAGATCCAAGAGAGATACTTTTTAAAATGCAGATTCCATATTTGACCTGCCTCCTACCTGCCAGAGTCCACTACCTATTAAAAGTACTGCATTTTTAAATTTTCAAATATTTCTAGTTCAGCTTTCAAGGCCTGAAAGCCTTTCATTCCTTTCATTCCCTCCAAACCTTTATTACATACCATCCAGTTTCATTTGCTCTGGACAATAATAGTGGATCACAGCTAGAAGAGCAGCACCATCACTACCATCCTTCATCAGATCTTCCAGCACAGGGAAATAGGGTAACTGCCTGCTGGAGAGATGGTCCCTTCTGTACCGCACCTACAGAGAGAAAACAAGGGTTCACATCATGCTGAAGAGACAAAAAGACAAAAAAAAAAAAAAAACCAAAAAAGCAAAGAAAAAGGAATCTGTGTTAAGCATTGAAAACTCTTTTCGCTGGATCCTTTCTGCCATTCTGCCCCAAGCCAAACCCAGCTGGCAAAGTTGGGCTTTTCTCCCTGTGGAAGCCAATTCTGAAGGAAATGGTGTTTCCCTTTTAATCCTAGGATGGTTTGGGATGGAAGGGACCTTAAAGATCATCTAACCCAAGCCCCTTCCACCAGGGCAGGTTGCTCATCTGCCATTCAGTCTCCTCTTGCCCGTGAGCAATCTGTGCTGCTGGATTCCTCACTTCATTCACACATTTTAACTCATTATAACCAATTTAACTCAAACCCCTTCCACACTGATGCATGAATGCAGCAGATCCAAAGAAAGAGACATGGGGAACTACATGAAAACACTTAAAGCTTGGGAAAAATGAAACACAGCTAAAATAATTCTGATGGCTGGTGATCTCTCATGCCTTACCCACATCCATGGATTTGCTGTCGTGCCCACAGACAGCAAAGTTCTCTCAGAGAGAACCAGAACATGGCACATCTGTGTGCAACAATAAAAAACTTTTCCCAAAGTCAGAGAGGAGGAGGCCTTGACATCCCCAGCAAAACTCTCCTGGATTTACTACAGATCAAAATCAAGCTCTGGTGCAAAGCACCCTGCAGCCCTCAGGGAATGTGGAGCTGCCAAGGCCAGTCAGCTGAAGAACAAATCTTGGCATTGCTTCTTGCAAGCTTTGCAAGTTCCAGGGTTGCTGTTTCCTAAGCATCTACACACTATGGGAGGCTGTGTCTAAACTGAGCAGCAAAGCAGGTGGGGAAGCAGAAGCAGAAAGCACTGCAGGGCTTGGCAGTGTGAATAATTTCATTATTCACTGCAGAAACACCTGGCAGTGCTGGGAAATCCCTTGGACACTTCAGGGCATTGAAGAGAATCTCTTGACTGCTGTGCAGATCCCAAGCACACATTGAATCATCAGAGGTGAGCTGGGTTTTACCAATGGCACCCTACACCTCCCAAGGCAGCCTGGGAAAGCTCTACACACACACACACACTCCTAGCTGTCAATTTAGGATGGCACAGGCTGTGAAAAAATCTGTTCAGAGCAATGAAATCACTTGGAGCAATGAGAACCAGTTTCTTCTCTTTGTTTTGCACATGCTGTGCTAAGTTTCCCAAGGAACTCAAAGCTATCTCTGCATGCTAATGCTGTTTTTCCTGTCCTTTTCCCAGGTACAAATTGGGTTTTTCCCCAGCCTGGAGCACTCCCCGAGGATGGAATGGGATGGGAATCATACTGTACCACACGAGCATATTCCACTGGTTCCAGCATGCAGTGCAATAGGGCATGCATCAGATCAGGCTTACACAGAGAGAAACAGTGAGATATAGGAGGGTGATTACTCAAACAAGAAACAAATCAAAGGCATCAGCAACATCCATTATGCACTAGAAATGTGGTTAAGTCTGGTAGAATAAGTGTGCACACTAAGGTAAACTGGTTAGCTTGAAAGGGTCAGCATTTAGCCACTTAAAGTAAGCATATTAAAAAAAATCAGTAATTCTTTTTCAGCTTTAATTCCTCCCGTAGTTAAAGTAGATAAAAATATTTCTTTTCCAGTAGGCTTAAATGGGATTTAAATCAATGACAGTCAATACCAAGAATTAAAATCTGTAAAGATTCCTTGTTTCTTTTGGCTTTGGTGAAAACCCCCACAAGTTTATCAAAGAGGGTTTTTATGGACTTACATTAATTCCTTATTTTTTGCTCAGCTGTTATACCCTTAACCCTTCAGTCTCCTATACTGAAAATTCTGAATTCTTCCTTATTTTCTAAGCTGACTGTTGTGGTTTGTAACCCTCCTGCCCATGCATACAATAAATGACATTTGCATGCAATAATGGCAGAAATGGTGCTACTGAAATAGAGATAATTCTGTATTAAGAAAATCCCAACCAAACAAAAATCACGAAATAAAGAAGCACAGAATCTGACAACAAATTTGAGAGACTACAAAACCTTAAAATCTAAGTGGAGTAGAAGTGAGACACCCTTTGTTTACTCCTTCCTTTAATTTCAGCCATGTGAAGTTTTTACTCCAGCCCACAGACTGGGTTCAAACAAAGGATTAGGAGGCTGCAGTGGGACTGAGCTCTCTGTGGGAAGGCAGAGAGAGCACAGGCAGGCTGCCTGATCACACCTGCCTTTCCCAAGTGCTCTGCCCTTTGGAATTAACAACTGAGACAACAGCTCATCTTCCCAGAGAGAAAATGAGTAACATCAGCTCCTGCAAGGGCAGGAGAAAGGGCATCAAAGCTAAGGAAAGCAAAGGAACAAAGGAAAATCTCTATGAGTTGAAATAAACCCAGAGAACTCTGACAAAAAAAAGCAGGATTTCTAGGACAATTTTGTTGTTTTGGGTTTTTTTTTAATATATATAGTGGAATTGATACTCCATTTTCACACTTCAGCACCAAGAAAAATCAGTGTTTTGTTCCAATGTGCAAACTGTCTTCCCTCCCACTGTGCCAGCTCCAGGCTCCGTAACTGAGCACAATCCCAGCAACTGTCCCACCAAAGTGGCCAATCTACCCCAGCTCAGTGACCAGCAGGGCTCTGGCTCTGACAGATTCACAAATCTGCACCAGAGCAGGTGCAGGAGCAGTGTAAGAGCATTATTTAACCACAAACATCTGAGTACCTTAACTATGGATTCCAAGATTAGGCAACCCTTTAAGCCACCCAGCTTTTCTCTCACCTCAGCCTGTCAGCAGTTCCTACTCACAACCAAACCCAGCAAATGCAACCACTTCCACTCGTAATTCTCTAATTTTTCTCTTGCTACTCCACCTCCCTGCCTTCCTGCAGTGTGGGAGCAATTCTGAGATGCTGCAAAGTGAGTATGCTGTATGCTGTACAGTATGCAGAAAGCACGGCATGAAAACAAAGCCTGATGACCCAAAAGCTCACACAGGTGTTTTTCAAAGAGCAGCTGAGAAGCATTGGAATGGAAGCAAACACTCTGAGGAAGTTTAAAAAGCCATGATTTTGTGGATGACAACTGGTGTAAAAGTAGTTCACTTACAGGTACTAATTTCCAATACCATTTGGAAGGAGACTGCTCAGGAAGCAAGGAAAGGAACGTAGGAATAGGAAAGGAACATCAGCAATGCAAGTTAAAAGCAGTAATACTTAAATGCACTTCAGCAATAAACACTTTCATATTTCAGAGGGCTTGTAGCCTAGAAATTTAGATTTAAAGATCCTGACATGAGACCCAAAGGCCAATAGGGTCAAATAATTCAAGAGATCCTTTAGACCACAGATCAACTTGTAAATTAAGCAGCTCTTTTTTTGCTGAAGGATATTGCTTTCCATAAAAGGCACATAAAAAACCTTTGCCACTAACATGAGAATTAAACAACTGTGCCTTGTTCATAGGTAACACTTCCAGCCCCTTGCCCAGCAATGCCAATTTGAGGAAAGAATATGTTATTTATAATTTATCTTAAGGTTTTAGGAACTCACAAATTTGAGTTCAGATAGATATTACGTTGGAGAAAGACCTATTTGACATTCTCCAGGAATGAAAGTGTGCTTTCTTTTGCAATATTAGTGCATTGTGATATAATTTCAAGGGAAAAAGCTGGAAAAAAACTACAAACACACACATATAACATTTGAATGCCAAGAGAATCCTTCCTGGACAGAACCTGAAGAAGTCCCTGAATACACATTAGACAACCCATGCAAAAAGAATATGCCCCAAGAGCTTTCAAAATATATAACATATATTTTGTGCTGTGAAAGCTGAGTCATATTTACCCACATACAGTTGATACAGGTTATTTCAGTTGAAACAAGTTGTTTTCATCCTACTGAAACTTAAAAGAAATTCAGGAGATACCAGTGGGCTCCAAAGGCAAGGAAGGGCACTGATGACAGAGACAAAACAAACTGCATGCAGAAAATCTCACTTTTGAGGACTGGAGCCCTCACACTTCTCTGACAAAGAAAATACTGATATTAAATCCATTCATCACCAACACACAATATCACAAGTACAGACAAATTCATTTTACCTTTTGATGCCCTGGACTTTCCATTAGTTGCTGTTTTAATTTAATCTCTTTCTCTGTTATCTCTCTCATTTTAAGGTTCACCTAAAAGGGCACAGCATGGAAAATGAATTAAAATACACCTGGATATGCTTCCACAAGTGTCCTTCTTGCTCCTGTTACTCAATGGCCAATTCATGCTACAAACATAATTAATTCATAGAAAAACATGGTACAGCAGTTTTCTAGACCAACTCTCTATTAGCAGAAGCTGAAATCACAATCCTGGGTTTGCAAGGACACATTCCCTTTGGAATGTGACTCTTGTCACTCAAAAGAATTAGAGTAACTTAACTGCTGCCCTTGGAGAAAATTCAGCATTTCTGTAAAATGTGCCATCCAGTCAGTTAAGTCCATCCTCTTATTTAGCATGAAACAGTGCTTCACCTAAAAAACCCCACTCAACCAAAAAGCACCAGCAACTTGCCTGAAAATAAAGAATCCAATTTTTACACTTTTTCTAAGTTAATTTCTGATTATAGGTATCTTCTTTATTTTTAAATTTACCAGCTTTATTCTTCCCTAAGAAAAACAAGTTGCCAAAGTAGAAAGAGTTGATAGAAATACACAGGTAAGAAAGGAAGACACACATCAAAATCTGTTTTAAAAATGTGACAAGAAAAGACAGGCAGGCTTTTCCCAGAGTAAATTCACCTTGTTAATCCAGAAAACCATGGCATCCTCCAAATCATAGGGCAGTTCTTTTGAGGCACTGAATGTAGAGAAACGCTTGACACTGGCAACCACCTTCTCAATGCTGATCATTTCTACAGTGTAGGCCATCATCAGAGCATCAATCATTGCCATATGAGCACTCTGAAAGGAGAGAGCATCAGAAAATAAACCTCCTTTTAAAACTGTTCAAACTGTATTTACACCAAACCAAAGCACGGGTAACGACCTAGAAACCAAGAGCTCTTCACTCCGTTTCCGCCTTGGAACAGCGTTAAATAAAAAGGAGCTGATTAGGTGGCTTTAATTAAGCTAACCATTTTGATTGGTGCCGAGGCCAGCTCAGCCTCAGACACGGGCGTGTCATCGCTCTCCATGACGTAGATGCCCTTGCGAGCCAGCGCCTGGATGACAGACTGGTGTCCCTGCAGGGCGGCCACCTGGTCCCCCTTGAGGATGAGGCTGCAGACGCGGCAGTAGAGCTCGCTGGAGAGCAGCAGCTTGATCACGGGGGGTTTGATGTGCTCCTGCTCGTACTGGTCGATGTAGAAGGGGTCCTTCAGCTCCTCCGGGACGTTGTCTGCAAGAGCGGAGAGAAGGGACACACGTGGCAGCACTGCCACCAAAAGGGGTGGGAGATGCTGGTGTTTTGTAGGGATTGTTGCTGTTTAGATCACAGGTGACAATGGGTGTTTTGTAGGGATTGTTGTGTTTAGATCACAGGTGACAATGGGTGTTTTGTAGGGATTGTTGTTGTTTAGATCACAGGTGACAATGGGTGTTTTGTAGGGATTGTTGTGTTTAGATCACAGGTGACAATGGGTGTTTTGTAGGGATTATTGTTGTTTAGATCACAGGTGACAATGGGTGTTCTGTAGGGATTGTTGTTGTTTAGATCACAGGTGACAATGGGTGTTTTGTAGGGATTGTTGTTGGTTTAGATCACAGGTGACAATAGGTGTTTTGTAGGGATTATTGCTGTAAGATCACAGGTGACAATGGGTGTTTAGCAGGGATTTGGAGATTTGGGTTTTGTTTGGGATTATTGCTATTTACATCACAGTTACAATGAGTGTTAGATAGGGTGTTGGAGATGTTTGGAGTTTTGTCTGGGATTATTGCTGTAAGATCACAGGTTACACTGGGTGCTAGATGGAGATGTTAGAGAATTTCATGTTTTGTTGGGATTATTGCTTTAAAAGTTCACAGGTGGACAAGGGTGTTAGATGGTGGGGTGTATGGAGATGTTCATGTTTTGTTTGGGGTTATTATTACACTGGGGGTCAGGTGGGCAAGGTTTACCACAGCTTCAAAAAATCCCAAAGTGTCCATGCAAGGCAGCTGGACAACTGCAAGAGGGGCTGGCCAGTCTCAAAACCAAGCCACCAATTTTTTGATGAATTTTGGCAATTCAGAACAAAAAGACTAAAATATCTGACTAAAACCTTGAATATTTTACAAACCAATCATCTATTTTTTTTTTGTCAAGAGCATTAAATCAAACTATTGCAGCTTTCAGCCTTTAAATAATTCAAGCCTAGGAAGCAAAACCACTCCATTTGGATTAAGCAGGAATTTTAAACCAAGTCTAAAATGGAACTTCTTTTGCCTTGGCCCAATTTCCACAAGTTGTGTTAGGATTTTATCAAACTGAGTCTAGACCCTGAGTGCAGTAATTTAGAAGTTAAAATTAGCAACACAGAAGGCCTCACCCTTGCACACCACCAACCATGAACACATTTTTATTACTCCCCAGCACAGCTCAGAGCTGGCAGGAGAGAAAGGCACTAACAACAACTAATATTCCAATCACTCTAAATATGTCCAAGACATCTCAAATCCATCCCTTGATCCTAAAATAAATCCTTCTCCTCATATTGGGTAATCAGCCTGGAAGCTATTGATCTTTATAAGAACTGAGCAGGAATAATGAGAGTCTGCAACTCCAAGAAAAATATTTTCTAGCCTCAAGTGTATTGTCTTAATAGAAGCCTGACATTTCCTAAATTTCAAACATGAAATTCTATCTAATGCTATCCAGTCACTCTGAATATCTTTCCCCAAAGACACTTAAACAGTTCATTTTAAATATATACATCTACACTTAAAAGAATTATTAATTTGGCAGCATATTTACTTTTCATTCAGCTCATTTCCAGCAGAATTAAATTTTCCCATTCCAAGAAACTCCTACCCATATCTTTGAGCTGCAGAAGAAGCCACACAATGTTTGTATACAGGAGAGTATTTGATGTTCATAAAGAAGAGGAATGGAGACAGAGTGTTATTGCATGAGCCACAAGTACATCTCACTGAGATAAAAATACACAGCAAACCAGTGCTGTCTAACAGCTCCTGTTAGTCAGACAGTGCTGGCACTCGTTTTCAAAATGGGAAAAAAGTTGAAAAAGCTTTCTGGAGTTTTTTTTTTAATTAAGATAATTTTTCCTTTCACTGAATGTGACTTTCTACTGAAGATGGTTGGAAGAGACACGATAAAACCCACTGGCATTACCTAAGTAGCATTTGTTAACATGGCTTTGTCCATTTTTAGTGAAACACATAATAAATTCAGATATTTTTAATCTTCTTAACATTAGTCAACCTGACCTAAAATCAAAGGCTGGTGAAAGCTCATTCCAGTTAATGGCCATTTCCATTTCCAGATAGAGAACTTGAGCTTTCATTTCTAAAGACTGAGGAAAGATCCAAAAATCCCAATGCAAAGCAGCTCGTATAATTCAACATTTTACTTCATTACAAGCAGCTACACCTTTAACAACCTTTAACAACCAAAGACACGTTGCTTTGTACTAGAATTATTTGTGAAAGGAACTAATACAAGCTCATAAAATATCCATGAGGTTGTACATCTCTGGCAGAGCATTAGCACCACTCCAAATTTTAAAGGTTTTTTTTTTTTTGAAAACAACGCCAAAAATGGCCAATTCTAAAAATCTGAAATCTGAAGCACCTGGAGGAGGGTTTAGTTCCAACATGTGCTCTCCACCAGCTCCTGCTGGGGAACTGGGGGACACTGCAATGGTGGGCAAAGAGCCCTGGAATCCCTCCTGCCCCACAGCCCGCATCTTCCTGGGGATTTTCCCTCCCCACAAGGTCCAGAGACTGGGATTATTTCAGAGACTGTAAGCACAGCAAGGAAAAAGGTTTTTGTGCAACGGTACCAGGCCCAGGAGGGAGTCAGTCTGCAGGATTGGGGTCTTGCCACACTTCATTAGCACAGGGCAGGCCAGGGGAGTGTGGTGCTGAGGCTGAGGAAGGCAGAGCTCCCACATCCATCTCTGATTAAACCAGCTCCAGGCCAATGGGTTTTAAAAGCCTTTTCTAGCACTAAAAGGATCTAGTTCTTAGTGAGGAGATTCCATGTCACAGAAATCAATATGTTTAAACAAAAAACCAAGCCCAAACAAGCAACCCAAAATACACAAACAAAAAGCAAGAAAAAAACCCCCAAAACAACTTGTACCGTGTCATTCAATCTGGAAGTCCAGTCAATAAACCTGCAATCTCTTTCTTTTAGACTAAAGAATCCTCTAATTTCATGTTTCTGATCTCCAAATAACTGCTTAAAGACTGAATGGATTTGGATTGACCAGGATTAAGGGTAGGGCTGGGTGGGAATAACTTTTAGTACCAGGATTAATAATTTGACTTCCTGCTATCATAGGAAGTTATTTATCAACATTAACCCTCTCATAATTGCCACTTATTTCACTGTAAACACTTGCCCAGGTTTATTTTTTACTTTTACTTCTTCTGTCACACATAGCAACAGTCCTGTAGCTGATTTATATCCTGACTAAAGAGCCACAAAAAATTAAGACATAAAAACCACATCAGAGCTCAAGAGTGACAATGACTTCACTATTTCATTCAAATTTATCTCATGCTGGACATAATGGCAGGCAGCACAAATAAATGAGAAATAAATGGCAGGAAAACTTGCAATGCATACAGGATGCTCAATAAGTGTTTAAGTCTGAGTTGGGAAACTTCCAAATAGAATTGATGTTGTGTACTCAATGCAGTTGTCTCAGATGGGCTAAAAACGGGGCTTTAACTGAGAGGTGTCTTCAATATTTGAAATCTGCATCTGAAAGTGCAACTGAAGACACTGATCTTACCTTTCACACCTGTTAATTATCCTTACCTGCAGCACAAAGCCACAGAAAACACCTGCAGCACCCAGGGCTGCTCTTGCTCCAACCCCCTTAAAAAGGACAGAATTCCCACACTCCAGAAATCCCAGGAATATGCTGTCCCTTTTAGAACAATTACAGCCCAGCAGAGTTCACCCAAGTCTAAATCACACACCATGGACACACAAGCAGCCCCTGCTGTCAGGGACACCTTTTCTCCCCAGTTTTTATGGATCAGACAAACCAAAGGTGTCACAGGTTTTGTGCCTGCCTCACAGAATGTGCCAATGCTCTTTTTGAAGAAAATGTCCCAGGTTTTCCAAGCCCCAGTTTCTATCAGCATCTTTTCCAACACCTTCTTTCCATGACCTATAATTGAACTTGGAGGTTAGAAAAGTTCTGTTCATTAAAGCTTGAGTTTTTACACATTTGTGCCTTGGATTGTGGAAAAAATCAATATGAGAAATTAACTTCTGAGGAATTAACACCTAAGCTGCAGCTACAAAAATTTCTGCTCGAGCAGTTCAACAAATCAAAGGAAACCAAATGAAGTCATGTCCTTATTTCTGGCTAAGAAAGAAGCCTCCGATACAATCCTTTCATTCAGCCATTCTTTTGGTCTGTTCCATGGTACCAGTGAGTTCAACACCTCCAAAACTGTCAGTTCCCAGTATAAATCATAAAGTACAAAATTCTTGAGAGGATTACAAAAATAACTTAACTTGCAACGACTGTCAGAGAAACAATTACTGCCAGACTCCCCTTGCTTCAGGGGAGGGAGCATTTCTTTATCACCTCACTTACAAAAACCTGTTCAAAGACAACCACCTGATTATGACTAGATAAAGAAAAATACAGCAATCTGAACAAATTTGCCTTATCCCTTGAACTGCCGGGGTGGATCCACCCCAGATGTTATTTTATCTCCAAAAGCACGAAGAACTGGTTTCACATGGAAAGGGAGCCAAGCTGTGCTGGTAAACAGCACGAAGCTTATTCAGATTCTGAGTAGGATTTCATTAGTACCAGTATCTGTTCCCAAAATTATTCAGCACTGGGTGAATGTCCTCCAAGCTGAGCACAAACTCCACCTTCTCAGCACTAAGACCACCAGAATAGAAATATTCTGTGTTGGTTCTCATTACAGCACTGAATTCTAAAGCCTGTAAGTGATCTGTAATAGGACACATGAAAATTTACATACAACAGGCAGGAAAACCCCAAGCTAAAGGTTTTGCAAACTGCTGGGAGAGTGACTGCACTTATTACCGTATCTTTTGATCAAGGATAAAGCCACAATCCTGGATAAAGCAGAAGAGACAAAATAATAATTATGGGATCCTGTAAACCTCACACAACAATACTCAGTGTTTATGAAACAGGTGCTCTTAAAGAAACAAACGTTTAACTGTTAATATTTACTAAACACAACAGCTTTCTTAAAAGGATTTTTACTACCTGCCTGAGAAGAAAGCTGACAAAAGACAAGCAGGGAATCCAGGGATTTAGGGAATTTAGCCCAGGAAACATCCTCACACTGCCTCTACCAACTGGTAACTGTGGGGAGCTATTAAAGCACTGTAAAACCTTATTTAGCAACTAAGTTCTAAGTATTCCAAGACAAAAAAAAAACCCAAACTTGCATTTCCCCTCCAATGCATTCCATTAGTCCTTGGCTTTCCTGCCTGCATCTTGCCAAAGGTTTCAGGCTACTGTCAGCATTAAGTCTGGAAACTATGTAAAGCTCCCAGCCCTGATAAATAAGTAAAACCCATCAGGTCCCTTTTGAAAAATCTAACTTTTGCACACTGTTTTACAGAACCAACAATGTTTGCTATGGAAAGGGTTGGAAAGAACCCCCTGCTCACAGCAAGCTGCAACACTGACACACTTCCATATCCTTTGATACCTAAATTTTAGTATTATAGCCACGATGATGGAAAACAGAATTTCCACACGCAGTGCCACATTAAATCTGCTGAGAAATCAGGATTTCTCGTTGTCATTGTCTGTTTTGCCAAGCAGCACCAAATCAAACCATGCTGAGTTTGCCCTTTCCAATGCTCAGGGCCCAGTGGGGCTGAAGGGCCAGGTCCTCCTCCCACTGCTCTGCCTGGCACTCTGGATCATCATCCCAGCCCCTGGGGGAAAGGGATCTCCCCATGGAGGCTTTGCCAAGCCTCCCCAGCCCTCCCAGATTCACCCCCTGGGAGCTGAAGTTCCCCACACTCAGGGGCAGCTTGGCTCCTCAGCCCTTAAAACGTTAGGAATTAGAATTTCCTGAATTGTCCGTGTGGTTCTCCTCAAAGTTTGAGGATGTAAAAAGGTAGTTCTGGTCTAATTAAACTCCACTTTCCCAAACCACTGTCTCAGCTAAAGGGATTTAGAATCTTTGCAGGGTACAGAAGGTTTCCAGATGTGCTCAGAGTGAAGGGATCCCAGTCAGTACTCCCAGGTTCATTTGGGGAGATGGATGACAGCGAATGGAGAAAGAGCTTCCTTCATGACATCCTCCCCCTCAGCTCTCTGGAATTCACACCGACAGTTGTAGGACCTCCCTCTGGAGCCCATCTGTGCCAGCCAGGCATCCACCACAGCCAGGAGCTGCAGGTTTCCAGGAACAAACCATCCAGCCCAATGCCAGAGGAGTTGTCTTGCAGTGTTTGTGTAGCTGCTCAGTTGTTTGGCTACCAAAATTCTCTTTTCATGGCCAGAAGGTGAAAAAAAAAAAAAAAAAACAACAGCCAGGAGGACTGCATCGTCTTGCATCGTCAAATAAAACAAAGCCCAAACAAGGACTTCAAATTATTTGTTATGCATGCTCCCAGTGATTTGTCCTTGAGGAAAATAAAAACAAAGGATGAAGAATTTTCCTATTTAAATGCCACCTTAGAAGTTGAGAATTTAAATATTCTTTAGCAGCAAAGAGAAAATACAGTTGCAGGTAGAATGTGCAGTGATGAATGACTTTCAGTAACAGTCTACACCAGCATCAAATTCCTGCTCTTGACCCTTTCCACTCCTCACCACGAGCTCAGCCTTACCCAGATGAAAATAAAATGCACCAGAATTTGAAGGATTAAGGCACAAAATTACGTGAATTCATAAATTAAAGCCAAATCTAACATTTCAGAAAAATATTCATTCAATTGAAGGCAGTTAGGGAAACCTGGTAAGATATATTTCAGAAGAGAAGAGTTTTAATGCTACAGATAAGCTTTTTTTAAATTAACCAGAAATAAGTCTAAAATAATAAAAAGTCCTCAAACCCTTTAATCTGCATAGTGAGATTTTAAATAATAAAATCACAATTGATTGTAGCTGCCCAAGACTCATTGAACAACATCCAATATCTTAAAACTAAAACACAACCCTGAGTGATGACAAGTGTTAAATTCAAGTATTATTCAAAATTATAATCACACAGGAAACCTTCTTAAACCCATCTCTCTATGAATTAAAGAGGCTTATAAATTTCTAGGGATTGTGCAATGCTATTCCAGCAGTAATGGCTAACATGTGACAGCGACTTGCAGAAGCCATTTCAAAAATCAAACTACATCTCCACGGGCCACAGACACACTGAGACATCAACCCTCACTTACTGGGGAAAAAAAATGACTTTTTCCTACTGTTTGTGGTATTTAAATGTTGTTATTTGTAATCTGAGCAAGCCTAAATGCAAGGAGAATAACTGGCAGAGGCTGCTGCAGCCGGAGCTCCCATTTCTGCCATGGGAAAAGCTGTTTCTTTTGAGCTTTTAGCCACAGGAAAGCCAAATACTTTTACAACCTGTGCTGTCAGGAGCATAAACAGACTTGCCATTAAGCAATTAACTGGTCCCAGAGGTTCAGACACAAGCCTGAGTGCTGGAGCAGACACCACCCAGCAGCACGAGGCCACGGAGCTCCCTCTGCAGCGTAGGAGCCGTGCCAGCCCCTTCCCATTTAGGATCAGCTCTGCTTCCAGACACAAACGGGGCATTCTGCAACAGCCCTTCTATCGTGGATGGCTAAAAAGTTTCAGGAAATGTTACAAACAATTCCAGTAACTGAGAAATATTTACCTCAGGAAGTGCCCGTTCTGTTCTTTTAGGTTATCAGTGTTCCACTGTCACCCTCCCCAAATTCCCACATTTTCAGGAGTCAGCTGATCCGTGGGGGTTTTTTGCCTCTTGTTGCTTGTAATAAAATACATTAAACACTGTAAACCCCGTGATTCTTCTTCCCCACAATCACCAAGGTGAGGGGGACACTGACAGGGCTGGAAATGTTTAAGAAGAAAAATAATTTATAAAAAAATATTCCAGCAAGGATTAATATTTAATGGCAGGAATGGACCACTTTTCTTCAGCCTTGTCACCAAGTAAGCCAGTGCTAATCCATTAAGCATATTATGAGTTTGGAGAATTAGACTTAGATTAACAGGGCCACCTCATTTTCCAAAACAAGACTCTATACATGTTTTTATTATATCTTTTGTTCTGGATAAAACAGACCCACTAGCATTGCATCCTAGTCCTTCATAATGAAGCTACTTAAACTCGAGATGTATCCTGTACATCCAGACAGATCTAGTTCAAAACAAAAAAGCATATTTCAATAGCTGCCAGGGAAACACTGTACAAATATACTCCAAGAATATTTATTTTTCCACGTTTGACAGTAAAAAGTTTATGATGACAATGGGAGGGAAGGAAGAACTCCTCTATCCCCTACAACCTGCTCTTTAATGTCACAGCGCCCAATCCACATCTGCCCATTCAACATTTCTTTCCATAAAAGAAAAACGTTGCTGAGCATAAACAGATTATTTTGTAGAACGTTTCAAATGTAAAACCCACAATGTGACAGAAAAAAGAAGTGCTAACTGAGCATACAAAGGGTGTGAAGGCCCCAGCATCTGTTGGCCAAGACAAGGAAGAACCTAAAGCCTGGAGGGACTTGAGGCCTGCTAGCAGTGACATAAAGCTCTGTGGAACAAAGTCTGCTTAGCTAAAGCAAGGATTTAAACATTTTGAGGCAGGCAATTCTTGCCAAGCACCATCTGGGAGCCTTCACCATTAGGGTTGCTGATTCAGGGCATCTCATACAGTCCCGTTATTCCTGCTTAAGGTACCAGCAAAGATACAGTATTACAAGAGAACAGGCTGCCATATTATTGATATTTAAAACAAAGCCAAATTTAATTACTCCTGAAACAGCAGGGGAGACAGAAAAAGCAAGAACAAAATCAAGAATGACTTCTTGACAGAGGTGATCTTACCTATTCCGTAGGCTTTAGCACAGATCCATTGTAGATTAGCAGCTATTTTTGCTCTGGCTGAATCATAGAGCTCCAAAGGGACAATCTCAACTGCACTATCTGTCAGAGCATCCATTTTTCTTCTGGTACTATCTCCACCCGCACACCAACATCAACATCCACCATCTAAAACAAAAAACAAAAGGCAGAGACTTTTACACGAGCCCGACGATTCTAAAGCCACACAGGAGAGGGGTTGGCCAGGCTGCACACAACAGGCCCGACACCCTTCGGATTTCCACGGCGAGGGCTCATGCTAGCGATTCCAAACCCACTCGCGAATCAAAAGGCATCGGAGCCCGGGGCGAGCATCCCTTTTTGTCAAGGGCAGGGCCCGGCTCGGCGAGCCCCCGGCGGAGAAAGGCGCGGCCCCGTCACCTGCCGCCGGGATAAAGGAGGGATGGGGCTCTCCCGAACAATGCGGGCAGGTACCGCCGCCCCTCCCCGCCCGCGGGACCGCGCCGGGGCCGGGGCAGAGCCGGGGCAGCACCTGCGGCTCCTTCCCCGCCTCGGCCCCGAGAAGCAGCAGAGGCTCCGCGCCCGCACGCCCATGGCCGGCCCGAGCAGCGCCGGGGGCCGGCGGCGCCCCCCCCCGCATCCCCGCCCCGCCCGGGCGGAGGAGGAGGAGGCGAGGAGGGGAGGAGGAGGAGGCGGGGGCGCAGCCCACCCGGCGCCGGCTCCGCGCGAGCCCCGCCGAGCCCCCGCCGCCGCTCCCCCCGCCCCCCGCCGCGGCCTGCAGGCCCCGCCGCCTCACCTTGCGGCGCTACCGCTGCCTCATGCCCGGCGCGCGAAGGGGGCACGGCGGTGCCCGGAGCCCCGGCGCGGCGGAGGGTGCGGAGGCTCGGCGGGCCCGGCGCCGGTGCCGGTGCGGGAGGCACGGACGGAGCCGCCGCCGCCGCCGCCGCCGAGGGGCCGCGGCTGCCACAGCGCTCGGGGCCGCGCGCGCGCGCGCGCATGCGCCCGCCTCCCGGCCCGCGCGCGCGCCCGCGCCCTCGCGCCCTCTCTCCGACCCCCCCCCCCCCACCCCTCCCGCCCTTTCCGCCGCCCCGCCTTTCCGCGCTCCCGCCTCGCCCGGCCCGGGGCGCGCGCGCGCGCGCTCGGCGGGAACAGGGAGAGGCGGGCGGGAGCGCCTGCGCGTGCGCGCGCGCGCTCTTGGGGCGCCCGGCCGGCCGCTCGCGCGCCGGGCAAGCGTTACCATGGCGACCGCGCCCGGCCCGCGCGCGCGGAGAGCGCGGAGAGCGCGGCCCCGCCCCTCACGGCCCCGCCGAGCGCGCGGACACTGAGAGGGGCACGGCTGTGATAGAGAGAGAGAACCAGGGCTGTGTACAGAGAGAGAACCAGGGCTGTGGTACAGAGAGAGAGAGACATGGCTGTGATACAGAGAGAGAACCAGGGCTGTGGTACAGAGAGAGAGAGACACGGCTGTGATACAGAGAGAGAACCAGGCTGTGTACAGAGAAGAGACACGGCTGTGATACAGAGGAGAGGCACGGCTGTGGTACTGAGAGGCACGGCTGTGATACAGAGAGAGAACCAGGGCTGTGGTACCGAGAGAGAGAGAGCCAGGGCTGTGGGTACCGAGAGAGAGAGAGCCAGGGCTGTGGTACCGAGAGAGAGAGAGCCAGGGCTGTGGTACCGAGAGAGAGAGAGCCAGGGCTGTGGTACCGAGAGAGAGAGAGCCAGGGCTGTGGTACGAGAGAGAGAGAGCCAGGGCTGTGGTACGAGAGAGAGACACACTGTGATAGAGAGCCAGGGCTCTGACACTGAGAGAGCCAGGTCTGTGACACAGAGAGAGAGGCAGGGCTGTGACACTGAGAGACCACACCTCTGACATAGCGCACGGGCCCTCAGAGAGACAGAGCCCCTCACGGACCCACAGCCCCTCACGGACCCACAGCCCCTCACGGACCCACAGCCCTCACGGACCCACAGCCCCTCATGGACACACATTCCCTCACGGACCCACAGCCCCTCACGGACCCACAGCCCCTCACGGACCCACAGCCCTCACGGACCCACAGCCCCTCACGGACCCACAGCCCCTCATGGACACACATTCCCTCACGGACCCACAGCCCCTCACGGACACAGAGCCCCTCACGGACCCACAGCTCTGACACGCCCGCGGTCCTCCTGGACCCGCCGCCCCTCACGGACCCACACCCATCGCGGTCCTCCCGCCCTCACAGCCCGGCCGCCCGCATCCCCGCATCCTGAGGGGCAGGAGGTGAGCTGAGCTGCCTGTGGGAGTCACGATGGAGAAAGCGCCTCTTTGGTTAAAAATGGGGTGAAGGAGAGCGCCTAGAGCCGTGTGCTGCCCGGAGAGCTGTCAGGCAGGTGCTGGCCCTGCTCACCCACAGCCCGGGGCACTGTGGGGTCTGCGGGGTTTGGCGATTCGGGGCTGCTGAGCCCCCATCCTCACCCCACGGGGTCACAACCCCTGACATCTTCACCCTTGGCATGCAGGGAAGCGGACAAATGCCAAAAAAATACAAAAATCACCGGCCGTGGTAACCTTTAGGTGCACGATAGATTTCTCTGTACAAAAGTAGTTGTTTTAAGTGCGGGAAGGGTTGGAATTTCTCTCTGCTGTCAGCAGGGCTCAATAAAACATTGGGTTTGTATCAAAAAGTATCAGCAATACTTTTCTTCATGGTATTACAAATAGCGTCCTTCAAGACTTGCTGAGTTACTCCCTGCTCACCACCAAAGGATGTCAAAGACAGTTTTCAGGCCGAAGCTTGACTTACACATCTTCTGTTTCTTGGCAAAAAGGGAATTTCTTTCCCTGCTTTATATCATGGTCTGTAACAACAGCAAGAAATGTGTGACCAGTTCAAGATGTGGGTTTTTTTGCTGTTAGACACGCTCTTGTCTCCCAGCCCTGTCTAGAGGCTGCTGTCCTGCTGGCTGCAAGGCAAGGAGGGACAGAGTCCTAGAATGGAATCATGGAATATCCTGAGCTGGAAGGACCCCACAGGGGTCACCGAGTCTCACCCGTGGCCCTGCACAGACGCCCCAACCATCTTCATGACCTCCTCTGGATGTCCTCTAACTGCTTTAGGTCTTGCTTGGCTTGTGCTGCCCAAAACTCTGTGCAGTTTTGGCCACCTCTGTGTACCAGGCTCGTGACCAAAACCAGATCCTGCAGATTAGCTCACTTGACAAGTGAGTTCTAGGGCTTGTCTGAAAAGTGAAGCTGCATGATTGAGCTTCGAGCCTTTAATGCCTGTGCTGGCCAGATGAGTTATCTTCATCTCCATCTACTGAAACCATGATTATAAGTTTAGCTGCACAATGGCGATAGCAGACTGACCTTATTCTACCTAATTTTGTTATGACTCTCATAAATTATTTTCCTGCTGCATGTAACTGGTAGATTATATGAATATTTCAGAATCATTAAAGATTCATTTGGGTCTGTCTTAAGATTCAACGTTTCTTTTGCTGTGTCTTCTCCAAGTGCAAGGGGAGGGCACTTTTTGTGTCACCAGGAAATAGGATCTGGCGTCCAAAGGTTATCCCAGCCTCTGTCACTCTTCCATATTGCAGGATTGTGTGCAATTAAAGTGTCTGTGCAAACAACCTGCTGGTTGTTTTATAATCTCTGTTCGAAGTCTTCAGCACAGTGGTTACAGGCTGTTGATTTGTGGCGTTACCATCAGAAAAAGCTGCTCTTGTTTTTGGATTAAGCATTAAGGCCCAATCCAAATCCTCTTGTATTTGAGAAGAATGTTTTCATTTTCGTGGTGGATTGGGCATTAGACCCACGGCAGGAACAGAGCAGCCTGGACACCTGGAGCAAGTGACCTGTGTTGAGGGTGAAGGTGTAACCAGGAGAAAACTGACCTACTTCTTCCTCTGACATATTTTTCCTTGAGGTAAGGAATGGATCCAGTTGTTAAACTTATCAGGAACAAAAATATGCTCTAAGAAGGTGGCAGACAACTCCCACAAATACAAGTCAGCATCACCTTGACTCCTGAAACTCTTGGGATAAAAAAATGGAAAAAGCATCAAGGGGAGCACTCTCCTTTGCCAGGCCTTTGCTGCACGTAGGATCCTGGCCTTGGAATTCCCTCTTGCTCTGCCCCTTTTTCTGCTTTCTGCTCCTCTTCCAGTCTGGTGTGGAACGTGCCACCACTTCTTCCTCTATGGTAATCCCCTGAAACTCTGCTGTTGAGGGCATTTGCATGTCCTTAAGTGGAAGCTGAAATTGATGTTTTGGGAAACTTTGTAGGTGATGATGAAGTGGTTTGTCAAGAACTCGGCATCATCCCACACCAGCGTCCTCAAACTTGTCCTGGAGATAAAAAGCCTGCATTTAAAGTGGGAGGGTCACCAGTGGATTGCTAAGTGTGTTTGCTTTTTCCATGAGAAAATAAATGACTCTCCCGTATTCAGCAGCAACAAATTCATCTGTAATTTGCGTGCTGCCTGTTTCTTTCTGTGCTCCACTACTAAACATGCTCCAAGGCTTTTCTTCTGGAAAATGGTAATACATTGCTTTTCTACATGAAATAATTTTCCTATTAGTCTCCTGGATTCCTCACGCACTGAGAGTGGGTGTACACGTGAACTGACACAACTTGTCTTCCAGCAGAGCTCTGAGGTTAATTACTAGCAGGCAATTCCTTTGAGAAATCACCATACTCACACGTGACACCCACTGCAGGTAGCAAAGCTGGACCCTCGTGCTTATTTTCTGCCATACTGGATAAAAGCCTGGGATTTTGGTTTCTTCCACTGTGTTTCAGTTATCAGTTTTGGGACACTATGAGTAGAATAAGTATATCAGTTTCCAGAATATCTGATGTCCCCAAGGACAGCAGATCTAAATTAATGTTGTAAAAAAAAAATGTATCTTCTGTAAAAATATAAACGTGCTGTGGCCTGGAACTTACAGGGTGAAGACAGGTCCTGAGTATGTAGAGGAAGAGCTTCCATTTCTGGAATGGTTTAGGTTGGGAAGGACCTTAAAGATGTCTTTGTTCCATCCCCCTGCAGTGGGCAGGGACACCTTCCACCATCCCAGGTTTCTCCACGCCCCATCCAACCTGGCCTGGAACATTTCCAAGGATGGGCAGCCACAGCCTCTCCTCAGCAGCCAATAAAGGCAGGTGGCTCTCTCTGGGATGAGATTTTTTTTGCCTTCAGTCTTGCCCAACAGCTGCTGCCTTTGCTCTGCAGAGCAGTGAGAGAAAACACTTAATTGAATGAACATTTTTATCTCTTATCCTTGCAAAATTTCCAAGCCAGCCATGAGTGCTGGAGCCAGCCCCAGCAGAGCAGCTCGTGCACTCTCACAGCCCTGGCTGCTTGCAGCTCTCTCCTTAGGGCTCTATTTTCAGCCCTGGACTAATTTTGAACCCTGCTGTAGCTGCTTCCCCGTGCTTAGTTCTGCAGGGCCTCGTTTGCCCCGATGCTGAGCACTTAATATCCCAGCCAGGATTGACTTAGAGCCTGGGCACAGCCCGAGGTCACAGCTGGCCCTGCCTGGGGGACAGAGGGGTCTGCCTCCTCTGTGCCCATCAGGTCTGGGATCCTAAACACACACAAATACTACAGAGATCAAAACAAAAGTTGCATCTCACTAGAAATTCCATAAGGAAAAGGAGATGTGGTCAAGGAGACACTTAAAATATCTCCTGGGTGACTGGAGCTGGGTCCCATCACACGAGGGGGCTGGCAGCCTCCTCATGCTCTTGCTGCTCCGACAGCTCCAAATGTCTTTCCTCCCTTGTACAAAATAGCTTCCTGTGAGAGCCCACCACGGAGCCATGGAGAGGAGGAGAGAGCAGGATATTATTGTTAGTAACGAAGCCATCACTTCAGTGCCATTCCCAGCAGCACAGGAACAGTTTCCAAGGCACAGCGCCACTGTCAGCAATTCCTTATCTCCAGCTCTGTGCCTCGGCAGGAATATGCAGTGGCAAGGCCTTGTGCATCAGGGAACCACAGGCAACAAGCAACATTTTTCATGTAAATAAAGAACACAAATGAAGGGCAAGGGAGTAGGACTCTATTTCATTCATACTTTTGTGTTATTTCAAAGGTAATGTATACACAACTCAGCTGTTATGCTGATGAGTGCAACAAGTTATTCAGATTTATTTCTTTTTCCATTGCTTGGAGTGTTTGATGTGTATCAAACCCAAGAAATGGGACAGGCAGGGAGCACTGGAATCCCTGCTCCTCACAGAGAGGGGCTTCCCCCCAGCCAGGGACAAGCCCCATCACATTTAAAAGAATACTTGTGTTCAGCACTTATCTTCAAAGTGCTGTGCAAACATTAATTAATGACTCTGTTATTGCCAGGGGGAAGAGCTGGCAGAGGGAGGGGTGCCAGCTCACCCTGCCTGCCTTCCTTGCTGGGAGCCAGAGCTTCCTTCTCCAGCCGTGAGGAGCAGGATGCTCCATCCCCAGGCCTCTGGTTCTCTCCAGCAATTACAGTTCTGCAAGTGCTGCTGGTGGGTTCTAAGTGCCTGCATCAATAACAGGAGCGGGGTTAGCCTGTTAGATATTCTTATCCATAAGATAATTTATTTTTAAAGTCCCTGGACTATGTTTAGGAGGATAACAGGTCAATAGCACTTACAGCCCAGCAGGTTTTCCCAGGAGTCCCATCCCACCATGCCTTGTCATTCCTCAGGCAACCCCAAGCAGGGAGACCCCAGGGATGAGCTGGGTGAGCACTGAAAGGGTTTTGAGTCTTGTCATGATCTAATTAATGAGCAAATGAGATGTTGCTGTCTTCCCATATATCTTTTTAGTCATTAAACCATTTTTAGCAACCACATTTGGGTAGTGCTCAAACAAATCAGTTTCAATGGGGGCTGTTGATTTTCTTTTCCCAGATGATTTCTTTCTAAAACACATTTTTTTCCTAAGGACACTTTGAGTAAAACTATCCTTACCACAACTCTACAATGCAAAGACAGAATGACTTCTCCCAAAGTTTTTCCACCACTCAAACAATTGCAGGAAATCAATGAATAAGTGAAAGGCAGAAGAAACGAACAAGAAAAAAAAAACTGACTGGATTCCAAAAATGCAACATCTTCCCCTTGATCCTGGCTGTGCAAGAACCCAGAGCAAGATGGAACACACTCAGCATTGTCATCCCAATAAATGCCAGGGGGATTGCAGAGCAGTACAAACCCTTGGCACAGGAATCCCCCAGCATGGCACAGAGCCCTCCTCTTGCCATGAGCTGGCACGTGGGTATCCTCAGAAACAACATCCTGATTCCCTACTAAGCACTACCTGTGGGGATTCACAGCCAACTCAGCCAAGCCTTTCCAAAAAGCCGTTACAACGTGGTGATTTCACCAAAATGCTCTACATCCATGGCACAGAGGGAGGTGTGCACAAGGGAACAAATCCAGGGCCGCCGTGTTCCAGGTCCCCCAGGGGATGCACAAGGGTAAATGCTGCCTGCCAGATCCTGGAAAATCCATCCCAGCCACAGGAGGGATGTACCTGACCCAGCATTTCCCATTCCCTGTGGCAGATTTGAGCTATGGTCTTGCAATACAAGGCATATTTTGAGGACAGGGCTGTCATTTCTGGATTTTAAGGCTTCTTCCTCCACAAATATAAACCTTGTGCTGAGGGGCCAGCACAGAAACTTGCTCTGGGTGATTTTGATGTGCTTCAGTCCAGCAAAAACTGCCTCAAAAGCAAATTAAAGCTCCTCTATTTCCCCCACCGCAGGGTCTGGCAGGGGTGGGCAGTGACTTCCCACTGCATTTTGCCTCATTCCCATCCAGTATTTTTAGCTGCTGCTCTTCTGGTGGGATGCAGCTCCCGGTTCCCCTTGCTGCCAGCTCTGTGCCACAGCCAAAGCCTTCACCTGGCAGCCCTGTCCCCTCCTGCCCTGCCTGCAGAGAGGTGCCAAAGCAAACACTGCCCTCCTCACCCGCTTGGGCCCCCGCCAGCTTGCACACGCTCCAACACTCTTAAATCTGCAGCCAGGGAAACATGGGGATGTACAAATTAGACAGAGGAATTGAAACACCTCCATCCTGCTCGTCCGGATCTCATTTACAGCAAGAATTTGACGACTGTAAAATTGAGACACCGAGCAGGAAAGCAAAGAGCCAGAGCCTCTGATCCACGGGCAGCGAGCTCCGGCTGATGGAGCTCAGCGCAGAGCCCAGGATGAGGGGTGGGCAGCGGCCAGCCCGGTCCCCAGGCTCCTGGCAGGGATGCCAACGCCCAGGGGCACACGGCACAGAGGGGGTCCTGCATGCCCGCGGTGCCCATCACCAGATACCCCCACAATCCCTTCCAGTGGCTTTGGCACGTGCCGAGGTTGGCAGAGACGTGGGCAGGACACAGCCCCACACACGGCTGAGCCAGGAGAGGCACCATGAGCAGCAGCCGCGGATGGAACACGGCATGGCTGGTGACGGCACCGTGCTGCTGTGACAGGGCTGACCCCCCTGTCCCCGGTGCTGCTCACTCGGGCCATGGGGTGTGGCTGCTGCCCACGCCTGGGGGGCTGCACGGCCCTGGGGCCAGCCCAGCCCGCTCCCCACGCGTGCCAAGGCTGCTGCCTGCCCAGCACCGCCCTGCCCCGGGTTCAGAACGCGCTGAGAGCAGCCCGTCCCCTGGGAACCGGGAGGGAGAGCCCCCCGAGGCAGCCAGGAACACCTGGATGTGCCGCGAGAGACGCCCACCCCCGCGGGGCTGTGTCCTGCTGGGCACACGCGCAGCTGCTGCGAGACCCCAAGCGCTCCGAGACCCCCGGGAGCAGCCCCTGAATCCCCCACAGCGCTGACTTACCGCCGACCGCCGTCGACATCCTGGCAGCCTCGGGGGTCGCCGGGGGCTGTGGGCAGCTCCCCGTGGCATGGGAGCCCATGGCACGGCCCGGGGCTCAGCGCCGGGGGGCTCGGTGCCCTGCGCTGCCCGGCAGGGGCTGGGGGCAGCGGGGCAGCGCCGCGCTCCCCGGCATCGCCGGCATCACCACGGCAACTGCCGGCTGACTCACGCTGCCTGCCGCTGACATCAGAGATGCGGAGGAGGGGGCCGGGGGCTGCGGGGCGATGCCGCCAGCAGATATGCCCGCTTTGGTTTTGCTTAAAGCGGCAAGGTTTTGTGCAGGGAAAGCTTTCGGATGCAGCCCAGCAAGGCAGTGCCACGCCGGGATATTGGCTTTTTTTTTTTTTTTTTTTTTTTTTTAGGAGAGACGCCGAGTGAGGAGGGGGGGGAAGGTGCTGGAGCCCATCGGCTCTGAAAGCTGCCCAGCGCTGGTGGCATGGCGGGACTGGGACAGAGCCAGAGGGACAGACGAGATCCCGCTCCCCATGCTGCCCTTGGGCTTCAGTTCTGTTAGAAAAACCCCAGATTTAGGAAACCAACTGAGAAATTACTTACTTCAGCTTCCCTTGGTATCAGGAAAGGGTGAAGGTCTCCTTAGGGGGGAAGCATTGGGCCCCCCATGTTCAGGCACATTCCTCCTGCACATCCTCCCTCTGGAACACGGCCCTTGTGTCCGGCATGGTGGGAGCTGAAAAGGGACCTTGCTTGGAAACCAGTCAGGAGCAGGCAGGAATGTTTGCTGGGCACACACACAGAGGGTTCAGGAGCAGAACAAACGAATGCTCCACATACAGACATTTTTCAGAGGGATTTGGCAGCACATTTTCTCAGAGCTGAGCCGTGCGGGGCTCCCTCATGCGCCATCTGGTAGCCACAGCCAGGAGCGCTGATGGCTCCAGCCCCTCCACTCCCAGGCTCCGTTAGACCGAGCCTGATGAGACAGAGGAAGTATTTTTAGTGGGATGAGAGTCCTGCACGAGGCTCTGTGCTGAGCAAGAGCAGCCAGTGATGCGGCAGCTACACCATCTCCAAAAAAATAAACTTTTATCGCCCCTCCATGGGAGCAGCCCCCAAGGTATCACAGCCCCAGGCAACACCCCCCACCAGACCCCTCCCGGGGGCTCCTGGGCATCCCTCCTTCCATGAGGCTGGGATCAGGGAACCCAGCACTCAGAGCTTTTATTTTTAGCCCAGCAAACTATAAATACAGCCCACGGGAACCCACGGGAATCCAAGCGAGTGCTCAGCCGGGAAGGGACGGCACCAGGGGAGCCCGTGGCTGCCAGAGCTGCACCACAGAGGGGAAAGGCTCTGACCCACTTCCACACACCTGGATGGGTGGAAATGCTTCACTCATGGAACCTTATGGATTTATGGACTGGGCTGCACCAGGCTCGGAGCTGCTGCAGAGGGGACAAGGGGCTGGCAGGAGGAGTGGGCTGCTGACAGGAAAGTGGAGAGGAGGGATGGGGAAGGTTCACTGGAGGCCAAAGCACAGATTGCGGGGGAGATTGTGCGTTTTTTCCTTTTTTTGGTGAATGTTCCCGTGTAGGAGCAGGGGAGGAAAGTGCCTGTCTGTGAGGAAGCCAGGAGTAGGGGGGTACAGGCAGAGAGCACCCCGTGATTCATCCCAGGCAGCCTGGCAACCAGCTCCTGTGGAGGGGAAAACACAGATGGAACAGGGATGCTGCAACACCCATCCAACAGCACGGGAACAGCCAGCTGGTGTCCTCTAAGGGTGACTCTGAACTATTCCCTTCTCTTGCACACTTCATGGAGGAGCTGTGTGGAGCCTCTGGGAGTCCAGCAGCTCCAAGCACCTCACCCCAACCGAGGCCATGGGGACAGAGTGAAAAATCTAACCCCATGTATCAAGAAATCCATAGAGTTATTCCAAACTCCTCTCCAGCCCTTGCATAGTGGGAAGGGCTGAGGCTGTGCATGGCTGAAGCAGCAGGGTCAGCACAGCCCTGGGGTTTCACAGTTCCAGGGGCTGTCCTGCACAGCCACATCGAGCAGGAGCTCAATAAATAATTCAATCAAACTTGGGGTGCGTGGGAGCTGCTGCGGGCACGGGACTCCCGGGCACAGATTCCCCGGGGAGCAGCCCTTCCTCAGAGGACAAACAGAGGTTCACGACTACATAAATGTGGTTTATGCCCAAGCTACAGCTCATAAAAGCCAAGAAACCACATCATGCATAAGCACGGCAAGTCCGCCATGAATAATTCAGTGCCGGGGCGCAGCAGCAGCAGCCACAGACCTGCACTGCCCCAAGAGCCCTCACGGGGGATTGGGGTGAGGAGCCACGCTCACACCGGGCACCCCGAGCCCGGGCAGGAACCAGCTCCTGCTCCACACACTGCTTCCCAGAGCAGGAGGGCTCGTTATGCAACTGCTGCTGATGGGGAACAGAACCTGTTGGGGAGCTGGGACTCTCCCTTCGACACTGAGGCAGCTGCACTGCTGCATCCCGGGCTGCAGGGTCGGTGCAGGACCCCACCAGGAGGAGTTTGCATCCCACCTGCAGCCCACAGCTGGAGTCCAGAGCCACCCCCTGCATCACAGCTCTGAACTCAGGCCTTTTATTTGGGCACCAGCTCCTCTGCCAGGCATCTGAATCACAGCCCTGGCTTACAGAGCTGGTCGCCTCTCCAGGTTTATTTCAGTCCAGCGTGGTCTGGGCCAGCACATCTCGAGTTACTGGAGTCCCTCCCCCAGCTTCACCAGTGCCTGGATTCCTGGTGACACTGGATCTGCAGGGCTGGGGCTGTGTCCCAGCTCAGGTCACACTCACTGGCACTCAGACCAAGTTCACACACGTACACTGCAGCCCTGCCCTCCTTCCAGCCATTTTCCAGGACCAACATCCAGCTCACAAGTCTTACAGCTGAAGTAAAAGCTTTTGAATTACAGGAGAATGTAATTTCTCCCTTAATTCTGCTCCAAACCCAATCTCCCTCTACCATATCATCCCCAGCAGTTTCCAGAGCTGCTGCTTCCTTTGGCCAGTTCCTCCTATAATAAAATCAATTTTTTAAAAGGCACGATCAAGCAGAGAGCACATGACAGGATTGTCACCAAGGGGACGGCAGCCTGGCCTGAGCTCACTGGGCTGTCAGGGCACAGGAGTTCCCAGGGGAAGCATCTGCTGCTTCCATCTGTTTCACAGAATCACAGAATGGTTTGGATTAGAAGGGACCTTACAGCCCATCCTGTTCCACTCCCTGCCACCAGACCAGGTTGTTCCAAGCCCCAACCAGTCCAACCTGGCCTTGAACACTTCCAGGGACGGGGCAGCCACAGCTTCTCTGGGCAGTCACTGGAACCTTCTCCAGGAGGGGGTCCAGAGGAGCTGATGGACAATTGTACAATATCAGCTCCTTCTTAAGGAGCAGTGTGACCATGACCACCAATTCATGGGAGAGAGTGAACACAGGGAAGGAGAAAACCCAACCTCTGGGATGGCACCGAGCAAACCACCCATGGAGGGCTGGGAACGGCTCCTGCCACAGCACTGTGCTGTCAGCACTGGCTCACCCTGCCACACCAAGCTGCTTTTCCACAGCCCAGGCCCTTCCCTGCCCTCTGTGATGGATTTGGGCCCTGCTGGAGGCGGCTCCTGGGCTGGAGCTGCTCCTCGTCCCTGTGCCGAGGGCGCACCGGGAGCTGTGAACACACGCTGATTACAGCCCCTGCTGTCACTCACACAGCAGCACCTCTGCAGTTCTAAGGTGTGGATTTCTGCCCAGACCTGCTGCACCAGTTTAGGTTCACAAGTGTCATTATCTAATGATACATCCCAAGCTGCTTTTAAGGTAATTTTTTTTTGTTTTAATTTTAAATTAGTGGAGAGCCGGACCTTTGAATTGTCCTGCTGCTGAGCTGTGCATTACAGCAAATCTAAATTAGGGCCTGACACCAAAACCACCTGCATTTAACACCACCACATTTACCAACGTGATCTGAGCAAGCAGCATTTTGATGTCTCACACTCTAATCCTCCACCTCTCATGGGACACAATGAAAATCCCTCTGAACTCCTCAGCACTTGCTGTAACTAAATAAACAGGCTGCTGGCAGGTTCCTTGTCCTGAACATGGAAGAAAATGCTAATTAATTAAAACACCCAACTGCCAAAACCCCCCAAATGAACTCTACAGATTCTCTCTCCTTTACAGAAATAATCTCACCCATTTACACCATCATCAGCTGCTTCCAAGGCAGCCAGAGTGGGGGCCAAGGCTTGGAAGTGCTTCCCAGATCTCCCACGGCAGCGCTGGCACCACGACAGCCAGATGGGAATTTTGGTTACATCACGTGCAAGTTGCTGCATCCCACCAGCTGCTGCTTGCTGGAGCTGTTTTCCTTAATGAGGGTTCCCTTGTTGGGAAAGAAAAGGCTTCAATTTGTCAGTCAACAACTGTCAAGATAAATCCATCTTCAATGGCATTGGCACATCCCAGGGGATCACCAGATTGTGTTTCACAGAGCCCTTGCAGTGAATCTGCTCAAGTGCAACTCTTCCTGAAAAACAGAGAAATAACTTCCAGGTGCAAAGCCAGCTGCTGAAGCAGGAGATCCTGCACAAACTCTGTGTGACCAGCTCTCATACCCCACTTTCTGAGAAACAATTCCAGCAACCTGCAGGTAACAAGGAACACTGAACAACGTGGATCCACAAACCTTTGTTGCTCCTGCAAATGATGGTTCTGAACACCTTGTAATAAATCAAAAAAACTTTATTTTTAAGATATATTATAAATGTACAGCACACACAACATCAGTGTCTGGGGTTATGTGTGAGCAGGTTTAAAGCCTCAGCATTCATTCCAGCCCCAGCCGTGGGTTCCACATCTCCACACAAAACAATTCCAGCCTGAACAGGTCTGGCTTTGCCAACACCTCCCTGACTTCCAGGAATGTATTTCAGAACACAACAGCAAGTGCTTAAAATGATCACATATTAGCAGCATTCCTTGCTCTTGGCCTGGAGGATTTCTGCAGGGAGCAAATCCTGCTGGTTTTCCTGCTCGGGGAGAGGCCAGCGACCCACGCGAGCTGGCCAGAATGAATCCTGAATTCCACAGGCTCAGGGATGTCTGCCCTAGTTTAAGCTTCAGGAAAGTAATGTTACACCTTAGGAAGAGCTGTGCATGCCACACACCGGCATCAGAGCCAGATCAAAGTTATCCTATGTGGTACCTAATTGTTGTATACACAGGTGAAATGAAAAAATGTGAAGTCAGTACCTTGCAATGTAATTTTACTGGTGCTGCCTCGTGGGAAGTGCTGGGTAGCAAATCACATTCGTGTACAATTCATTAAGCCATGATAAAAATATGCAAATTAAAAATCTCTACAGGCCTCTGTTACCTGCTGCAACAGAGACACTTGGGTTTGTGGAGCTTCGTTTAAAACGTGATCCAATTTCCTCCCTCTCCCCAGAGCACGATATAAAACTATACCCAAATTCAGTAAGAATTTAATGCATTTACATTTACTGAAGTTCACATGCTGCAAACAGGATCTGCATTGAAGATCTTCAAATCTAGGGCAAGAGGTCCTTAAAAAAAAAAACCCTTTTGCTACACCTGGATGTGGGGATGGAGGTGAGAACCACCAGGAGAACATTCACGTGGATGAAACACCCCGTGCAGGGAGGTGGGGATTACCCCCAGTGCCCTGCCACAGCCAGCACAAATCCTTCTGAGGAGGAGCTGTCCCAGAGAGGGGGATCCAGGCAGGATCTCCAGCCCCAAAGCTCCAGGGCTCTCAGTCAGACGGAAACACCAGCTGGAAGCGCTGCTGTTGGTTAATAAAAATGGCATTTATTATTAAAAGTAGAAAACCAGGGTGGTTACTTTGGATGAAACACTGGCTGTCCTGTGCACGAGCCTTTGGGAAAAGGAGCAGAGAGCACAGAGAGCACCTGTGCCTCTCCCACAGGCAATGCCTGCTGACAGTGCTGCCTACATTCGTTTGGTGCAATGCTTATTTTGGTGTGAACGCCTACAAAAAAAGTCATTGTAACAGTCCTAACTAAAAACGATTTCAATAACCACTAAAGAGTTGCTTGGATATGAAAATCAATCTCTGAAATGCAAGTTTGGTTCCAGGAGAGGAGGAAAGAAAGGGAGGTGGTGGTCGAGGTTGGGGTCAGGTCTGTGACAGCTGGAGCTCTTGGAACTCGTGCAGGAGAGAACCTCAGCCCTCCCCAGAGCAGGAATGCCCAGAGCAGGCTGCTGGGGAAACTGGGCAAGTCGATTTTCCAGCTGCATGGAGAACACAAAGGTCTTTGAAAGGATGCAAAGCCCAGTGGGGTGCTCCCTTGTGACCATTCCCACGGAGGGATGCAGCAATCCTAAAGGAAGACTCATGGCCCTGCTCACCAGCAGAGGGGCAAAGGCAGATTCTTTGGGCTGGACCAGGGAGAGAGGCTCAGCAGGAGAGTTACACAAGCTCAGGCTCACAGGTCAGGACAATCAAGGTCCAAGCTGTAAAGTAGCCACTGGCCTTTTTTCCAAATACATCCCTTTAAACGCATCCCCTAAAAAGAGAGTATAAATACGAAGCCCTGAGAACAAACTTCCATATAGTACATTGCCATTAAAAATATCAGTGTTTTGGTGACACAATTATAAGTTAGATATAGTTCAATAAATAGCTGGCTACCAGCAAAGAGGCCTGCAACAACAGAAAGTACAAGATTGTCTGGCTACCAATGGGGCAAAGAGCAGGAACTGTAAGAATCACACTATTAGTCACTCACCACCCATCCCTTTCCTGCTCCATCTCACAGGCTTCCAAATATTCCCTTGACCACGGCAAGAGAAAATTAACTCTGACATGTCTGTGCCAGTTTGAACCTGAACACCTGAGGTGCAAGCACAGGACCTGAGCCTGTAAATCCTCACTGCTGGGAGTTCTTCCTCACAAAACCTGCTGGTTTAATTTATCAAAACTCTGTCCCAGGTGTTCAGGGATCTCTCCTGGCCCTCAGAGCAGATCCCCCAGTCCTGCACCCAGGGACAGGGCAGTTCCTCAGCAGGCAAAGCCACATACACTCCTCATGTGCCATGGCTGCACATTCCAGCTACAGAATGATGACATCTCAGTTTTTGCAGCTTTTCTAAAAACTGGGCCATTCTGGGCCTTTTCAAGCACACTGGACTCAGCTCCCCTCTGCATTTGCTGGGATGAAGCAGCAATCCCACCCTGGGGTGCTGGGACAGCCCCTGGTGTAATCACACCCCAGCACCACTGATGTCTTGATCAACTCCTTCAACCTCAGGGGAGTTTTTGGGGGGTTTAAATCAACTCCAGTGCCTTGCTGCAAACACCACACCTCCTAAAGTCTGGTCTCCTTCAGCTTTTGGCCACTGCAAACTTCAGTTCTCACAAGCCAAGCAGGGCTCTGTTAAAGCCATCCCAAACAACGCCTCAGCTGTGGAAGTGTTGAGCTCTGGAATAACAAAATCCACAAATAACCACATCTTCTCAAGCCTCCCAGCATCCTAAAATGCAGAATTCCTTTATCTCCCAGCTGCTGCTGCTGAACCTGGGCATCCTCACCTCTCTCACATAAGGATAATTTGTTTTACTGATGCTTTTCCCCACGCTTCATCACCAGTTCAGTGGCACTGAGTGCTACTCCAAGGGAGGCAGCTCTGAGCTCCACAGTCCAGCCATGGACTCCTGAAACCAAACCCAGCATTTCCCAAGCCTTTACATTCTTCCAGGGCCACAGCTGCACCAAAGGATCTGTTTGCTAAGTCTGAACCTCTCCTTATCCATTCCAAAGCCAAAAAACTTCCCACCAAACTACAGGGTACTTTGCCCCAGCTTTGCCTTCTAAAAACACTCATTAAAAGGAATATTAACCAGAATCCTGACTGCAGAGAAGGACATTTCTCTCTAACATTAAGAGCTTCAAGTAAAAGAGTCTTCTGGTATTATTACAGGCAAAACAAGCTTCAGGAGTAAGCAAAAAATAAAAAAGGATTAAATAATCAAAACCTTTCATAAGACCACAATATTCAGTCACAGCCACTCATGATGAGCTGTGCTGAGCTCACTGGGGTGCAGGATCAGGCTCCTGGCTTCAGTTAAAGGACAAGGTTATAATTTCATGTCATGCTGTCAGTCTATTCTTAGCAAGAGCCCACAAAATGGTTTTACTGTCCAATTTGAACAGAAGAAGCATCTCTATAAAGCTTGGAATTTCTAAATGTAGAAGTAAATATTTCAGCAGTCATCAACTGTAAAGCTTAATATGAAATTACAAAAAAAAAAATAAAAAATCCTGGGATAGTAAGACAAGATAAAATCTCAGGCTGTTTTGATTTCCCCACCCTTCATATTAATTATGAGAAATTGGCAACTTCAGTGCCTCAGCTGCATAACAGCAGAGAGCAGATGCCAAGTTCAGGCCAAAACTTGTTGCAGGGTTTCGGGTTGCATCTTGCTGCATTTTTGTTTCAAAAATCTCCAACTGCACAGGAATGCCTCCCACACCTCAGGGGTGAGTTGCAGAGCTGCTCAGGATCTCCCAGTTTGACAGGACCCCTCTGTGCTGGTTAAGGACAGGGTCTCCACCTGGTTTCTCTTCAAGATTTGCCTCTTCTGCCTTTCCTGCAGGGCTCTGAAGCACAAGGCATGACAGGGATGATGACAGATGTCAATCATGTTTCACTAAGTTGAAAATAAACCCCTTTTTTTAAGCAGACTGCTTAAAAAAGGAACACCGGCAGAGCCCAGTCATAAACACCAGCTGGATATTCACAGTGAGTTCTGTCCTTAATAGCTTGGAATTCCTCTCTGAAATCTCAAGTCAGTCTTCTGGCAAAATAGGAAAGACCCAGCCTGACATTCTTGGTATGACCATGGTAAAAATAAGCATAAAGAAAACTCACTTCTAACTCAAAGACAGCAATTTCAAGCGTGCTTTAAATACCTTAAACAAGATAAAAACCTGTGTGGTTCTGCTGCTTTACAGAACCCCCCCCATGCAATTCAGCTGCTTTTAATTTTTGTAAACAGAATAAAACCCCCCACAAGCCCCTTGCCAAAACTGTGCACCTAAAAATGGGAAAAAAAAAAACCCAGGTGAACATATCCCTGCTTGCAATGGGATATGGCAGAGGGTGAGCTTGGGAATTGCAGCCACTTGGGAATCCAAGTCTTGATGTGGTGAATTCTGTGGTGAAAGAGGTCCTGCACCTTTATGGTACCTGACAGAACCTCCTGCAAGTACCACCCCAGTGGGACTGCAACAACACTAGCAAAGCAAATAAATAGGAAAAAGTAATGCTATTTATTAGAATTCCATCTCTGAATGATTCTGCTTAAATTAGAATGCCAGATTAACAAGCTCGGATAGAAACGCGCTTGCTCTCCCAAGATTTGGGCTTTTAAAAAACATTTCCTAAGAATCAAATTTTTTTTCTTTTTTTTAAAAAGCAGTTTTGCAATTTGATAAAAGCCATAAATTAATACTGTATGGAGATGATTAATATCCTATGCTAGTGGTCAGTGACCTTTTGTAAACACCAGCCAGATCCTAGCAAAACTGGCCAGAAAACTGTCACAGGCCTTTTGAACGAGCAATATTTCTTTCCAACAATCAGATTCTTAAGTGTTTTCACAAAACCTTTTTCCTATTTTTTTTTCAATATATATACTTTATTTTAAACCTAATACCTGAAAACATAAACAAATCCTCAAAGCTCTTCCACTAACACTAAATCCACAAGGCAACTCACTCCTGTTGGCCGTAGCTACGAACGCTCGTGCGAGAGACCCTTCCAGCCAGGATCTCCCCCCTTCCCTCCCTCCCTCCCTTCCATCCAGCCCTTCCCCACCATCCAGGCACCCTCCCGTGGAGGGGAAGGGGGAGTGAGGGGCAGGGGGAAGTGGCACAGTGCACTGGCAGCTCCCTCTACGTGCGATTCAGCGTCTGGAAGATCCGGGAGATCTGTAACATCACCGGCCCCGTTTCGGGATCGTTCATCCACTGAGTGCTGTTCAAGGGGTTTTCAAGCATATCCTCGAAGGCTGCCAAGAAACAGGGATTGCAACAGTTAGGCCTTCAGTGTTTGGGAGGTTTCACCAGCAGGGCAGTGAGAAATAGCTGCAGTGCCCAGAAAAGGTGGGGATCCACGTTGTGCCTTCCCAAGGATTCCTCGGATGATGCTACAGGCTTTGTGCTTTCCTCCTTTCCCAGCACTAAAGTCACTGCAGACAGTGATTAAATACTCAGCCTGGATTACAGGCCAGCCCACAAAACCTCAAGGATGTGGGGCTGAAAAGGTAAAGCCTTAACAGATGTGTCCAGGCCTCGGTCTCCAGGATCATGCCATGAAATTTATCCAATCCTGAACACTCTCCTGCAGCTCCTCTGATCAAAGCTCATTCCACATCCCAGCCTGGATTTACTGCACCAGAATCCTCTTCCTCCCTGGTACTTGGAACCAAGACAGTTCATGGAGAGCACAATCACCCTTGCCTGTCCCCTGTGCTGTCCTCTGGCTGCTCCATGGGTCCCCTGGAGAGGAACTCAAGCCAGCAGAAGCAGCAGCAGATTTGCCAAAGGCTGCACAGAGCCAGCACAAGTGTAACCCCTTAGAGCCTCCAAATCTCAGCACTTTGTATTTTAATACAGACTCCTGAAGCCACCAGGGAAGCAGCACCTTGCTTCTCCTTCCTGGTGCCTGGAGAGTCAGGGATGCCAGGGAGGCAGAGGGGAGAGGTGTGCAGAGAAATTACCTCAATTTCTGAACAGGGACAGTGGTCCAAATATTTAATTACTATCCTGTCTTTACAACAAGCTTTGCTGTTTGTTTGCCTTTTTGTTGTTTTCTTTTACAGTTTCTAGTTTTGACTCTTCTCCTCATCATGAAGGAACCAGACAGCCACTGCCAGAGCTGAGCTGCAAATCTGGCAGAAGAATGGGCCAGGCACTGGCTAAAGCCCTTTGCAGCCACTGAGCTGGGCTCCTGGGCATTTGGAGCCAGTCATCACAGAATGGGACAAAAAAAGCAGCTGCACAGTCACCAAAATGTCAGTGTTGTAAGAGCCTGGCCCAAGGTCAGGGTCAATTTTCCCAGGAGTGTCAGTGCACAAAGCTCAAGTGCCATTAGTGGGAGCTGGAAGTGCCCAGCACCTCTGAAAGGCTCCTCATTAATACCTTGCTCAAGGTCATGCAACTGCCTCCAGGAAAGCCCAAAATAAAATCCACATCTCCCCTTTCAGCACTTGAACTATTTTCTTTTACACAGAAGCTCACAAGCTTAAAACTGAAGATTTATCGATATTCTGTAAGGAGCTCATTAAATGCAAACCCTCATTATTAAATCTTGTGACATAAGCAATTTGCAGATGTAGCATTAGGAATATATTCTCTGATCCAAGCTCCACAAGCTCCTGTAATGGCATTTCATTTTCTATTTATATTCTGAGCTGCAGTGTGGAACCCCTGTTGGAAATGAAGAGACCATTTGTTCAGAAATCAAGAGTGGGAAGGTTCTGCTCTTGAATTATTTAAACTCTCCTAATTACATTTAAAGTAGTATTTTTAAAGGCTCTCTTGAATGAGCTGTGCACATAGCCTTTATTTAAAAGCATTGCATCAAATAAGTTTTGAAGCCAAAGATTAAATGCAAAACTTTTTATATCTACCTGACAGAGCCAGTCATTGTTCTGTGTTGTCAAAAAGAGCAATTCCTCAGGGATTTGAGGCTCTGTCAGGCTCCTCAGCTGGGCACATGCTGTGCCCAAGCCTTTCTGACCCTGAGCACACAGACTTTACCACAGAGCTCAAACCCAAGCAGGGGGAAGGGTGTTTTCCCATTTTATCTCCATTTTGATAGGCAAAGCCTTAGCTCAGCCCTCTTGTTTGGATACTTTTCCACAAGTTCCCTTCTGTCTCAGTGATCAGGCCTTGCACACAGGGAGTTGCACAGCAGGAGACAGCCTTGTTTTTTCTGTGAAATAATCAGAGTTCTAGACAGACATTCCTGATTTTTCCCCTCATGGCCAAAGGGAGCACACAAAAGGTCTCCTAAAACCACAAAAGCATTGCAGCCAGCAGCTATTAAAGTTCTGATTTCAGCAAGTGTAAACCTGGGGAATTGGAATCATTTCTGGGACAGACCCAAGGCCTGCTCTGGGTTCAGCTGAGCTGCAGGAGGAAGCAAACAAAGAGCAGAGCTGCTGCAAGTGAGGAAAAGGCTCCAGAGCTGCCCCTAGCCCCCAAAGGGGGCTGTCATCATCACCTCTGCTTTGATTTCCAGCCAGCAGGAACCCACCCAGGACTTACCTAGTAGAGTTTTAGGGTTGGTGAGCCCTAATTGTACCACTGGGTTTTCTAAGATGGCTTGGAAGAGAGGGCTGTTGGTGTCAATGCCCTTATCTAAATCCTCTGGAGAAGGTTTTCTGTCTCCCAGCAGCCACTCACACTGAAAGAAATCAGCAGGCACATCAGATTTCATTAGAGCCAAAGGGTCTCTACTCAAAAGTTTTGCTAATGTGGCATTTTAAAAATACTTTTTTCTCTCCCAGTTAAAGCCTGAGCTGTACATTTCTTTTCATTTTTACCACCCAACCCAATATCCTCTCTCCAGCAGTAGCCTGCACTGGATACTGAAGAGAGGATTCCCTGGCTGGCAGATGTGTCCACAAAATTTTCCTTAATTTATAGCAGGGGACTAATCAATCTTGGAAAAGCTTCCTGTTTTCTGATTCCAGCAACTGTGGAAGCATTGCTGCCAAATGGTAATTTACACCCTGCATGGCTTGAATCTATCCTGGCTCATTTATTCCTGTCCTAAACCAGTCATTCCTGGGAATACCTTCCCCTTTCTCACGGCAGCACAATCCCTTTTGCAGACTGTGGTGAGGGAGTTTCTCAAAAGCTTTTTGAAAACCCAGCTCAGCCTCACCTGAGCTCCTCTGAGGAGCCCAAACCCTTTGCAGTCATCCCAGCTGTACATCCAGTTTCAAGGAGGCACACAATTTGTGCTGCTGAATCTTCCCTTTATGAGAGACCAAACCATGCTCCAGCTCAAGGATGGGACAGACCCCTGGAGCAGGAGGAGAGGGAAGCAGGTTGTACTCACAGCTGCGTTTTGCTGGTTGTTGTTCACTCTGAGAGCATCCACCACTTCCTTTTCATCAAATCCCATCTCCATCAGGGCAATGACAGCCTAGAGCAGAACCCCACAGTTTAATAAATGTTCCATTTAGAACAGAAATGAGAGCAATCATAGCCCTTCACCTTCTGTGTGCAGCTTTACGTGAGGTGGAACCCCCTCATTATTTCCATATGCAGAGCACTCAGGAATTTCATTAACAAAGCTTTCAAATATTCTAGATCAAAAGTGTCTTTATTATGGAAGAAGAAAAAATATCTTAGGAGTGAAGGTAGTTCCTACCCTCAACACTGAAAGCTGAATGTAAGGCAAAGAGCAAGTATAGCTGGAGTAGAAAAGAGAAGGAAAATGAGGAAAAAAACCTCATTTTGGAACTCCTCTCCTGTCACAAAACTCTTGTTCACATCTCACTGACAGCTGAGCCTTGATGTGCACCTGTGGTTCTACTCACCCCATTTAATTTCACTTCCCAGATTTACTACACTGCTGGTGAGTGAGACATTCAAACATACCCAGCTAATGGTAGGAGAATGTTTCATTGTTTAGAAATTGCACCCAGGCCATCGAACGTATTTGCAGCTCTTAACCCAAATCTCAGAAGAGCCAGTTGCAAACACAAGGTGCCAGCTGTCACAGAGCCCCTCCTGGTGTGTTCTCAGTGGGAGAACAACACATTGCAGTGAATGCTGTGCTCTGAAAAAGGACAGCTTCTGTCCTTGCTGCAAGACTTCAATCTGCTGGTGGCACTTTTCCTCGCTCCTAAAACAATGATGTTCTTCTGTCCTTTCCATAGAATTGTGGAATGGTTTGGGTTGGAAGGGACCTTAGAGACCACCCGGTTCCAACTCCCTGCCAGGAGCAGGGACACTTTGCACTAGTCCAGGGCTTTCTGAGCCCCAGGCAGCCTTTTCTACAGCCAAAGGATCTACTCCTGTTCTGCCACCTTTCCTTCCCAGGCTGCAGTGAAAACAGCAATGCCAGGGGTCTGCAGCTCACTTCAGTCCCCTCAGAGAGTTTCCAGGGGCAGAAGTAACAGTGCCTTTCGTGTAGATCCTGCTATCCCAGACAGCAATGCATTCCTGAGGTAAACCCCCTGAAAACTCCCTGAACACCTCCCTGAAATACTGCCAAGCCAGCACAATACCCAGCTACCCAGAGGTCCCATTTCATTTATTAACCAAACATTAACTTGGATGCCATGGAGCCCAATCCCACGAGTCCCACAGGGGAGAAGCAGCACCCACCCGTGGGTCTGGACGAAACTCTCTTTTCCTCCGGATCTTCTTGAAGATCTCCGTCAGCTCATCCTTGGCCTCCTCCCCGCCCTCCTCCGAGCTGGCACCCGCAGCTGCCTCAGCAGAGCAGGCTGCACCTTCAGCTGGGGCTTCTGCAGGAGCCTGACCTGGCAGAGGAGCATCCACAGAAGGGTCATCAGCGTGTTCTATCAACCACTCCATGGCCTGGGTCACCGACATGCTGGAAAACACACGGGGACAGCGGGGTGAGGAACGGCAGCACTCCACCTGCACTCAGGCATTCCCGTGGGGGAGGCACCTGCAGGGTAATGAGTGCCTGAAAACTCATCAGTAAGGTTTTGGAGCAAATCTCAGCTCTCTGGGCATCCACAATTGTCTCTGAATCTGGGAAAAGAGAGGCTCTGAGTCCAGCTTGGACCCACAACCCAGATTTTAAAAGGTGTTTCTGAGGGAGCCACCTCACTCTCGGCAGCATCTGCTTGGTTTCCCAAAGTAGCACTGGCTGAGTGCAACTGTGGCCAGAACTGCCAACAAAGCACCTTCCAAATCTGCACTGGAGCCACATCTCAGGTGCCAACAGCTCTGTTCCTCAGGGAGAGGGAGCAGAACACCACGGTGTGACACCATCATGTGCTGTGCAGTGTAACTGCTCCAGCTAAGGGATCCTCAGAGCTCCCACACACCTCTTCCCAGCAGGTAGAAAGGAAAAAGCAAGGATAACAATAGTGCAAGGAAGGTGTGATTCCATTTGACACATAGGAATTATTGCATATTCATGGAAGGGAAAGCCTCTGCCTATTTGGCTTTTCTGTTACAACATGAAAGCTGCAGGACAGCAGGGGATAAAGATTTTCCTGAGAAAGTGTCACTGGAATATGTTGTGGACTCTATCACCAAAAGTTTTCAAGAATGGCCTAACAAAGCCCTCTGAGGAGTGAGGCAGTACAGCTGGCTATTCCTGGGGCATGAGAAGAACTACATAACCTCCTATTTTACTGAAGTTGCTCTTTGGACTTCACAATATTCTTGTAATACTTTAAAGATCAGCACAAAGTATATTTCTACAGCTGAAAGGCCAGTGTGGATGGGCTAAGTTTGCCCTTTCCTCTGTAAAATCTGACTTTGAAGAAAATGCGAGTTTGATACTTGGAACCCTGTGACCCACAGACCTTGCAGAGCACATCCAGCCCTGATCCCCCTTCCCTGTGCCACCTGCACGGTGCCTGAGGCAGCGCTTCCAGGAGTTAACCTTCCTCCAACCTCCACTGAGGTGACCCATATGAGGAGACAAAAAAGGTGCAAATGTGTGTTAAAACACAAGCAGTGAGAGGCAGGGAGGTGCTGGAGCACTCACTGGTTCAGCCGGAGGGCTTTGACAGCTCTGCTCTCAGGGAAGCCCATCTCGGTGAGCTGGCGCAGCGCGATCTCGTCCACCCTGTCCTCCTCGTCCTCATCCAGCATGGCTGCACACACACAAACAAAACAGAGCTCAGGATCACTCCAGGCTCACATAAACCCCTGTGTCAATGGAATGGCATGTGTTAAATGCAACCCCCATTCTCTCTCCCATCCCTTCTTTTGTTTCTGCCCCCAGTTTGCCACCTCATCATGTAATTCGCTGCACTCAGCTCTGCCCCGGCTCAGATTGATTCTTCCAGGACAAAGACTTTGTCCAGATGTGTTCAAGATCTCAAACAAAAGGCCACTAACTCTCACATGACCACGGGATTGCCACACAATTAAATATATGAGATTCACTGATGATCTATTAAGCATTTCTCTAGAAATTAAGTTGGATCTGGCTGCAGCACATCTCAAGGATGAGCATTCCCACCAACCCGATCAACAGCCACCATTTCTCCTCATTTTACCACATCCTTGTGAATTCTCAAATATTCTTTACCATCCCTACTAATAATTTTTAAATGGAACTCCTCACCCATCCCAAAGGCTCCTTTTATATATACTTTTATCCAAAAGGTGAAACTTTTGCCACAAAGTTTTCAGCAGCTTTGCTGCCACATCAGTGAACTTCACTCTGAGCCCATTCCCACACTCCAAAAACAAATCCCCAGGATTGAACTGGCAACTCTAAAGATGTGTTCATACCATTTGCTTTCTTAAATAGTTCAACTGCATCAGGGTTCAGTGCTAGCAATTTCTGTGCAACTTCTAATGAGAGACACTAAAATCTTCCGGAGCTCTGTCTGGAACTGCAAGAAAGGAAACTGTCAAAGCATTTAGACAGGAAGTTACCAGCCATCAGTGAATCTTAATGTATCTATTGTTAGTAACACAGCAGCAGCCTGGCCCTCTGGTCACAAAGTTGCTTTATTAGGGCTTTATTTTCATTGTTTAGTCTCTCAGGAGGCCAGGGACCTTCCTGTGAAGTGTTACATGGAAGCAAAAGCTCCCGGGCAAAGAGGTCCTTTTATTTCTACCACACCCTATGGGCAGTGTTTGAGGAAGGAAAATAAACCACAGGAAACCCCTAAATTATTTAAGACTGAAGAACTAAAACCCCATAACTTCCCATTTACCAGATCTTGAATATGCTCTGAGGCTTTTTCCAAGCACAAACAAAACATTTGAAACCATAATTTAGGACGGAATCTTATTATCACTAAATACCAAGAGCTGCGTCTAAACCTTAAGCTATTTAATACACATTACAGACATGTGAATTTCTCTTGCAGAGAAAAGAGAACTGAATTTTAAAAAGTAGTAATCCCTGACTATCGAGCAGCCTGTTTGGATAGTGGTGTGTTGGAGCTGCAGTACTTACATCCCTCATGTTGTGGTGGGTGACGCTGCGGTCCACGCTGCGGGCGGGCAGGTTGGCAGTGGCTTTGAGGATGGCATCCTTGTCAGGAGCCTTCTGCTCCTGCTTCCTCTGCAGGGAAGGGAACAGGAGCAGATTCCATAACCCATCAGCCACAGGACAGAGAAAACAGCACAGAGTTTCATAGTCCTCCCCGAGACACCAAGCAGTGCTCTGTCACTTGTAATGCCAAGGATTAACAGCTCTGCAATTCCAGAGCTCCACGTGCCTGCTGGGCTGCCCCCACTTTCAGTCCTTCCACCTAAACATGCAGGGAAATTCCTGCATGAAGAGGGACAGTGATGTATCCCAGAGAACTTGGAGGCCTATGAGTTTATGTGATACATCAACGTGCATAAACACCATCCTGACCCTCAGGAACAATTCCAGTAAACCAAAATAAACCAGTGAGGGGCAGCACTCCAGCTCTAGAGGCTGGAGAGAAGGTGACAAGCCACACAGAGCTAAAGGCAGAAGACAACCTGACAGCAAGCCAACACATTTCTTTGGGTTTTCTAACAAACTAAGGCACTGGCTGAACTGTATTTTAGTTATTAGACATTTGCTTAAAGATCAAATCTATAACACTTCCACAGAGTGTATCTGTGTGTCTTATTTTAAGGCAAATATTCCCAGAATGACAGTTAAAAATGCAAAATCAGCTCCCTCTAGGCTGGGAGAAATAGGAAACGACTCCTGTAGAACTGAACTGGCAGCACCTGCCTCTCCAAGGACAGCACATCCCAGTAACCCTTCCAGAGCCCAGGAAAGGACCAGTAAAGGAGTTAACCCAAAGTGTTTCACTCACCTTCTCCTCTGCAGCCACATCTGCCATCTTGGGGAGCAGCGTCGGCGCGCGCTTCTTGACCAGCAGCAGCACATCTGTGAGAGAGGGACACTGCCACAGGTTAGAGAGTCTGGGAGAGCAGCTCCTGCAACACCCCCCTCAAATTCAACACTTCCTGCAGGGGAATTTTGTGTTAGTTCCATTGATTTAGCTTTAGAGAGAAAATCTTAGAAACGTTTGGAATTTGCTGGATGAAATCCTGGCGGGATTCAAACCCTGCCAATCTCACCTCTGTCCTGAATGTTCTCCTCCAACACTGTTTTTGTGTCTGTCAGCACCTTCTCAGAAGTAGCATGGATGAGCTTATGATGTGTCACAGTTTTGGGATCCTCCAAGCTCCCAGGAAGACACTGCAGGAGACAATAAACGCTGCAGATCAGAAGAGAAATGAGGCTCCTTGTGAGCCACGTGGCACTCAGGATTCCCCCACACAAACTGAGCATCATTTCCTGGCTTCTCAACAGCTTAAGCCAGAGGTCAGTGCACATAAAGCATTTTATTAAAGAAAATGAGGTTTGATTTGTGCCTGTGTGAGTGGATTTGTGCTTTCTCATCTCTTTCTCTCACACTAAATTCTGGGAGTGTTGGAGATTTGGAGCTAAGCAAGGATGCTCCAGGACACACTGCTACCTTAATTCTGATCACTGAGGTCCCTCAGAAATTGGTTTCACAAAGTAAAAATGCAAATCAACCAAGAGCAGCAGTGTTTTACAGGAGGGAAGGCTGGAATGATGCATGTTCTCATTTGGAGTGTCCAAACAGGACAGACTCCCTGCTTCACCTCATAATTATTATTTACTCTCTTAAACAAGGCACTGCCAGCAGTGATTTTGGTTTCTCTGACCTTAACCTGGGCAGTTTCTGCACCTTGTTTCAAGCTGAAATCACGAGATTTGCCTGCTGCAGCCCTAACCTGGGTTCCTGCTGAAAGGGCTGAACTAAAGTTCCATTCACAGCTCTTCCTCCCAACCATAAATAATCAGAATACAATGGATTTTTTTTTTTTTTTGTGCTCGCTCCCCTACTGCAACTCTAAACTGCATGTCAATTAATTCACCAGGAAATCAGTTCAAATCCTAAAAAAAGAGTGCTCACAGACCTCGAGCTGCCTCCTCCTCACACCAGAGTGGCTCCAGATGCACAGTGAGAGATTTCAGGAACATAATTCCATCAGTGCATCTAGAGGCTTCCAATTTGTTTGAGTGCAAAAAAAGAAAGCAAAGTGCTTGCAATACCAGAAGGGCAGAATTAGAAATAACACCCTGAAATTGCTGCTGCTGTTCTCCCACAAAACAGGACCCTTCATGCTGACCTTGCCTGCTCTGCTCACAGCACTCAGCTTTTAATGACACATCTAAATGTTTGCACCCAGCCACTTCCACCTTGTCTGCAGAACAGTGTTCACCTTTTGGCCAACAGAGCCATTCCCAGAAATCCCACTGAAATCCCTAATTTTGGTGGAGCATTTCAACAGCAGCCTCCTGCAAAGGAGCTTTTTTAGCCCATTTTCACCCTTCCTGCTGCCTGCAGCTTGAGGGAAAGCTCAGCTCCCTGCTGTTCTCCCAAACAAAACACCCTTTGTGTTTGAGGTTGTGTTTCCAACAGGATTCCAGCCCTCACCTGAGCCTGGGCTGGGTTCTGATGCCTTGCTGAGATTGAGCTGAGAGTATCTGAGTCCTGCTTTGTCCAAGAGGACAGCTCAGGAGCCCTGCAGCTCTCAAAGAGCTGAACCCAGGCCAGAGAGCACATTAGCAGCTGGGAGCAGCTCCTGGAATGGATCTGATAAGGTGCCCAAAACACCCGGGTACATCAGTGGAACATCTCTGCAGACAGCTCAGAATATTCCTGTTCCAGCTCCTGAGGGGAACAGGGGCTCAAAAGGGCAGCTGGGAGCTGCCTTTGGGGGACACACACCCTATTTCCATTTCCTCCAGCACATACAGGAGTATGCAGGGACAATCACATAATAAATGTCAGCAGTAATTAAACATAAAACTAATCAGGTAAAAGTTTAAGCAAAAAAAAAAAAAAAATTAAAGTTCTCTGGACACCAATTCTTATTTCCTGTTCTTCCAACCACTTTAATAACAACTGCAGAGAATAAGGGCAGATATGGGCACTAAAGAGGCTGCTGAGTGAAACACTTGGCTTATCTTCACATTTTAAATGCCCTGGAAATTGAAAAAACACCTGACCAGCAGAGCCTTTACTCATTCTCACCTTTGCTTTTTAATTCTGGAGGTCCCAGCAGGCTGCTCTGCCTGGCAGGGGACAAACATTTGTCACAGGTGCCCCAGCAGCTGCTGAAATTCTAAGCCCTGGTGATGCCAAATACCTCTTGCAAAGCTTGGAACCCTGATAAACCACAAGGCTTTGTTTGTTTTAAAATACCAAAGAGGGTTTTTTTTTTTGTTTGCTTTCAATAACAGAAACATTTGAACATAGCCCTGACACTCCCTCCTATTAAACTCGGGTGGCTTAAACCATCTGTTTAAACAAATGTTACAGGTAAGGGGAAAAAAACAGGGGAGAGGTTTATTTCTTTGTCTAACAAAACATCAAATTTGGGGGAAAAAAGGGCATCAAGAGAGAAATTTCAGAGACCAGCCAGCATTTGAGGGTTATGGATGGAAAAGTGGCCACTTCCCCAGCTGCAACCTGTTACAAACATCCCCCTCTGCTTCCTGAAAGAATGATTTCAGAGAGTCAGGAACAGAACCATCAGTCTCTTGGAAGAGCTGGCTGCAGGAATTATCTCAAGGTGCTATCAAGATTCAGTCCATGAGCAGGAGCCATGATATTTCCAGGTCTATTTTCCCCCTCTACAAAACCATTTACTATACATTATGGTTATGGAAATCCACCCCAGGATGGATTTTTGCACAAAGCAGCAGAGATTGAAATCGAGTATCACCCTGAGCTATCAAATCGTCTCTAAACCTGCTCTGTGTCAGTGTGAAGTCATCCCCCCTTGTCCTGTAAAACTCCATTGCTCTTTTCCAGATTCCTGTCAGCTCCCTTCAGGTACTGGAAGGGCTCCTGGGCACCTTTATTTCACCCAGGAAAAAAAAACCTTTAACCCTTCAAAGGGGAGTTAAGTGCTTACAAATTACATGACTCTCCTCCATAATCCATACAAATCCGTAAAACCTGCACGGGTTTTATGTTAAAAAAAAAATATTTGCAAGGCTTTAAAGGCAACACCCCCCACCAGTGCATGTGATTTAGTGACTGGAGGGAGGCAGCTTGTGCCAGCTCCAGGGTTCCACGTCCCTCAGGAAGAAATGCAGCAGGTCAGGGGTGCAGCTGCCAGGCCAGGCTGTGCTGGCCCCAGGCTCCTGGCCACGGGTCACCAGGTCCCACGCTGCTGTTGTCAATCAGCACGGCAGAACCCGGCTGGGGCTGAGCCCCCAGTGCTCTGAGAGCAGCTCTGGCAGTGTCACACCACGGAGCCTGTGCCCCCTGCCCTGCTCCCACAGCCTGGCTGGCTCTGGGCACGTGTGCCCCTCCACGCAGTGACAGGGGAGTGCCCCCCATGCCACCTCCATCCACACCTTCCTGGGCAAGGCACGGGGAGAGCGTTACAGGAGCTCTGAGCTCGCCCAAAACCCACCTCAGCGGTTCCAGGGCCAGCACAGCGGGAGGCTGCACTGTGATTTTACCAGGACAGGTCATTTCTCCTCCTCGGTTCCCACTTCCCTCCTTTGTTTAGAGGCAGAATCAGAGCAGGCTCGCCTGCAGCTCGCCCCAGCAGCGCGGGCAGAGCTGGGCGGCTCTGACACCGCACGCCAAACTCTGGAACCGAACGTTACCGAGTGATTTGCGCCCAAATCCTCCTTTTCCAACACACTAAACTCCCCAGAAGGGGGGTTTATTTCCATAGGGAACACTTCCACACAATTCGGGGGGCAAGCAAAGACAGCAAGCCAGGACACAAAGCCTCCTGTTCACCCGAGCTGATTTTCCCCCTCCTCTTTTTAAAGCCATTTACAGGGCGTTGGAAAAGCCAGTTTTCCTCATGGGACAGTTCTCTTTTCCGCCGGACTGTTAATCCCAGCCGTTCCCCCGGTCCGTGCCCATTTCCAGCCCCATCCCGCAGAGTTTTGGGCGCTCCCGGTGGCTCCGCCCGGTCCCGACCCGCCGGTCCCCGCTCCTTACGTGCTTCAGGCACCGCTCCTTGAGCTTCTCCACCGTGGTGTCCTCGGCCACCTCCTCCAGCCACTCGGCTCCCTCCATGGTGCACACATGGAGCCTCAGCACCTTCCCCGCAAAGATCTTCTCCTCCTGCACGAACATCGCCCCCGGTGCCGGTGCCGCCGCTCCGCCGCCGCCTCACCAGGCCCCGGGCAGCGCCGCGCGCTCCCGCCCGCCCATGAAGGTGACCCCGCCGGGCCCGGGGGAGCGGCGGCGCGGCCCGGGCGGCGCGGGGAGCGCGGCGGTGCCTGTGCCCGGCGCGGCTCTGCCCGGTGTCACCGCCGGTGTCACCGCCCGGGCCCCGCCGTCCCTCCGGGGACACGGCGGCGCTCCCGCCGCGGCCGGAAACGGAAATGCTGCGCGCCGCGGAGGGCATGCCGGGAGATGTGGTTCTATCGCCGAGAGATCCACCGGAAGTGAAGGCGTAGAAACCACCCCCGCCCCTTCGCGCCCCTGGGCGGGCAGTTGAGGCTTTCAATCTTTCATAAACCTTTAATAAACCGTGAATAAACGATCAATGGCGTTTAATGACGTTTAAGAGCGTTTATCAACGGCCCCTCTGCGCCGCGGCTAACATAGAATTACCCCGATGCATTGTGGGATCGCGGTCTCGCCGCCCGTCCCGGAGCGCGCCGGGACTGCGGCGCGGCGCGGTGCATGCCGGGAGTTGTAGTCCCGCCCCGCGGGGCTCGGGGGCAGGGCTGAGGGGCCGCGGACACTCCGGGGACACCGGGAGGCACCGGGAGGCACCGGGAGGCACCGGGAGCCGCAGCTGTCCCGAGCGGGGCGGGACGGAGCGGCCGGGGGCGGCGGGCGTTCCCCCGCGGGCCGTTAGAGGGGGCCCGCGGGCCGCCGCTCCCGGCCTTGCCCGCCGGGTTCCATTCCCGGCCGGCGGGAGTTATTTCTTTTTATATTTTATTATTTAAACTTTGAATACGTTAGTCAAACCGTGGGGTTTCCTACGGATGCGCCAATCGTTCGGCTTCGGGTTTAGCAACCTTTGCGAAGTTTTCGCGAGTTTAAAGCGCCTATTTATGTAAATGAAAAGCCATAAACTCGCTCCGGACAGAAGTGGCTCTCCTGCTTTCCAGCTGCAGAGGTTGAGAGTGTGGCTTTCTGGAATTTTGGCGCCCCCAAAACACATCTGTCCCAGCTGTGTCACATCTGTCCCAGCCGTGTTGGACGGGGAATTCTGCAGAGCAAACCCAGGATCTGCCTGTGCCCGAAAAAACCAACAAAAATCCATCGGAATCCTGTGAAAACGGGCTGTGCCTTGTGTCCCCGCTCTTCCCTGCAGCCTCACACGCTCTGGGGATTCTTGGGGTTGAACACACCATGAAAGGGGGCTTGGAATTGGAAAAGGGCGCTGCAGCTGCTGGGCTTTTATGGCTTTATGAAATGGAGCTGGTTTTGTTCCAAAATTCAGAGGGATGTGTGGTGTATTCATCCCTGAGAGCGAGCCGTGCCGCTCCCGGGGTGTGGAGTTGGTTAAATGCAGGGATAAATCCTGATGGAATCAGGCGCAGAGACAATAAAGGCAATAAAGTGTTGTGTGAGGCAGAGCCGAGAGCTTTGGGGAGCCAAAACTCGAGCCCATCCAAAAGCAGAGTGAATTTGGGGCTGCCAAATGAACCCAGGGCTACGCGGCCGGGGATCTTTGCCCTTTTGCTCCGTGCTGGACCAGGAGCTCCCAGAGCTCCAGGGGGACATTTCCCATCTCATTTTCCAAAGTGCCAAGGAATCCCGTCCCTGCCTGCTGTGCCCAGCTCAGCCACCAGCCCCAGAGCCCACGAGAGGGAGCAAATTCCTGCTCTGCCAACTCTCCTCCGGCAGCAGCAGCTCGCTTTGGGAATAACCACACGAGTTTCCCCCCAAAAACAGCCCTGGAGCTCCTGGGCTGGCAGGAGAGAACAGTGGGATGACCCCAGATCCACTCTGGAAACTTCTCTTTCCTTCTGGCTTCCGCTGGTTTTGCTCCCTGCAGCTTTTCCCTGCTGGAAAGTCTGGGGATTGTGGCCACTCTGAGCCCCTGGAGTTGGGGACAAGCGGGACAAGGCTTTGCTGGGAGTTCCTTTAACCAGCCAGGGAGCAGGGAGTGAGCTCCCAGCAGGATAAATCCAGTGGTGTGGAGCTCTAGGGGTGCACAGGACCTTCCACAGCCATAAAGGGGCTCTGCTGCAAATGAGAAGTAATATCTGGAGATGAATCTGGAGCAGGGGCAGGGAAAAAAAAAAGAGATTTCTGCTTTCTGGCCATTCTCTTGTGTTGAAGCAGCGCTTGCCTAACAAAAGTGGAATACTTTATTTCCGTGCTTTGAATGCAACTCCTGTGTGCTTGATAAAATGAACCCATAAAATTGCAAATACGAGGCAATTTGACTACTGATGGCTAATGCATCATAAGAGCCCAGGGAATGGGAGCATTTAAAAATACCCCATCTAAACATTGGGCACTGCCTCCCTGCCTTGCTCTACAGCAGAATAAATAAACAATATGTGTCTATTATGTTGATATTGTCCAGAGCCAAAAGAATGAGTGCACAATGTGTTACTTGATTTTTATGGCTGATCCATTATGCCCAGAGACCAACGTGGGAATGAGAAAAGGGGGAATCAACAGCTCTTTCCCTTCGAGGAAAGGCTCCTCTTGTTTCATGTTCCCAGGGGAATTTATTTTCCGTGGTTGCATGCAGCAGCAGGATCCTTCCCTGTTACCCAGCCTTGGCCTGGGGTCTACTCCAGTTTTGGGGGACAGCAGGGCCAGGGAGAGGGGACAGAGCCCACAGCACTCAAACTCCCCCAGGGAAATGGGGGGAGCAGCTCCATACTAGTGTTGATTCCTGCAGGAAACAAAATACCAGGATCTGACAAGGAACACAAAAAGAGACTTTTCACAGAGGTGGAGTGCCAGGACAAAAGGGGATGGCTTCAGACTGACAGAGAACAGGGTTAGATGGGATTTGGGAAAGGAATCCTTCTCTGTGAGGGTGGGGAGCCCTGGCACAGGCTGGCCAATCCCTGGAAGTGTCCAAGGCCAGGCTGGACAGGGCTTGGAGCAGCCTGGGACAGAGGGAGGTGTCCCTGCCCATGGCAGGGGAGGAATGGGATGAGTTGTAAGGTCCCTCCCAACCCAACCCATTCTGGGGTTCAAGAAGCAGAGGTGCTGGAGCAGGACCTGTGCCCTCCCCAGCCCCATTCCTGGGCTCATTTCTTCTCTTGCAAGGACTCCAAGGAGCTGATTCCAAACCAACCCGAGCCAGCAGAGTGGGAACATCCAGCTCAGGGGAATCCACACCAGCAAACCCCATAATCTCTTTTAAATTGTCTGAGAGTGGGAGGAATAAAAGAGAGTGAAAATTACACACACACACACACACCCCAGCTTTCCCTGGGCAATCTCAGAATTTATGGAGACAACTCCTGTGGGATGCTCCATCATGTCACCCAAGACTTGTGTATCGACTCTTCCTGCTGCTGCCGGGGAAGAAATATGATAACGGGAGGGATAATGAAGCAGACATGTTTCCTCCAAATCAAACCCGTTCTCTCTTCAGCTGGGAGAAAAGGGTAGAGAACTTCCCCTTCACGATATTTTTCTCAGTAATGTGTTTTGACAATTTAATTTAGAAGTCATAGAGTAGCGAAGACAAAGTCACCTGGTGGGTGGACATCGGCGAGTTCAGTTGCCTTTGTGATGAATTGGTGATAGTGCAGAGATGACAAAACAACACAGGGGGACAAGAAGGAGGCTGGCAGCACTGTCGGCAGCGTGCACAGGATAAATTGAACGCTACACTTCATCCAGGAGCTTCAACATTCCCAGGCATCCCGACGTAATTTATGAATTGCAATTAGCATTTTATTACGGCTCGTGCCCGAGCTGTGCCTATCACTTGGGCTCAGGTTTTGCTAGAGTTGCAGAGCAAAGTTTCCCTCAGTTTAAAGCACCCATTTATTTAAATTAAAGTGATAGGTAGGCTCGTGAGTTTGCTTTGCTGTTCTCCAGCTGCAGAGGTGGAGAGTGTGGGTTTCTTGAGGAGAGGTTTTGCGGGCTCTGGCAGCACACACGTGTTCTGCTGGTGTTGGACAGGCTGTCCCAGGAATGCTGTGGGATTGTTGTAGGATCATCAGCAAAGCAGCCCTGGGGAGCAGCAGGACCAGCCTGTGCCCCACAGCCCCAGTTTGGGGTCTCAGCTGTGCCCCTGCTCCCCACTGGGCTCTGAGTCCTCTCTGTGCAGCTCTTGCAGAGCCCCATCCTGATCTTTTGGGTCTGATGGCTCCCAGATTTATTTCTCCTTCTCCTGAGATGTCAAAACTTCTGCCCTTGCCCTTTGGCTCCTTCTCCAGCCGGCCAGCAGAGGAGCAGCCCCTCCTCCTGCTCCCTTTTCCATCCTGGCTGGGAAGCAGCGCCCTTCTGCTTCCCCTGCCCTGCAAACAGAAAAATCATCTTAAAAACCTCTCTGAAAGGGGTGTTTTAAGCTGGAAACTGGAGGGCTTTGTGGGCAGTAACCACCAAATTGGCAGCACTGCTTCAGGACCCACAGCACCCCGGGAGGGTGCCCAGTCAGGGTCAGGGATCCCTCTGCTCACCCAGCTTTGCCTGGAGCTGCTATCCCCATGCAGGGACACAGATCTATTGTACAATTGAACTCCAGATTCACTCTGAAAGGCCCTGACTGTGTTCAAAACGACTCTGCAGGTTGTTATAAATATACAAAGCTTTTTGTGGGGATATTCATGAAATTCTATCACCACTTACCCTGGCTGGTAATGGCCTTGTTTATGTATGGGCTCTCTACCTGGCTTTGCAGCCTCTCCAAACACAATTCCATTACGGTGTTTAACTGCTCTATCAGTGTAGTACTTAGCTCTCTCTGCTTCCCAGCACAGCTCCTTAATGGCCAGGGAAGGTATTAGGCACTGCAGTTTGTGAGTATTCAAAAGAAAGTTCAAATCTCACGATGTCTTTATTTTAAAATTCATGGAATTTCTAAGTACCAGCTTGTAAGCCATGACCAAACAGTCATTTCTTTCTTAAATAGCATTTTTTTTCCCCTTCACTTTCTCCTCCACCAGTTAACTTTATGTCACCACAGCTCTGCAGATGCCAGTCCCTCCTTGTCCCACTGTAGTGCCCCCAACACCCTCGGGGTCCCCACCAGCTCTTTCCTGCCCAAGAGCAGCCACAGCCCACCCCAAGCAGGGGGACATCACTCTGAGGGCACTGTGGGGTCGTTCTGGGGTTTGCAGGTGCTGTGGGGCAGGGAACCAGCTGTGTCCTCCCCGAGGGGTGCTGAGGGGAGCAGATCAAGGGGGAAAAGAGGATTCGACTTCAGGAGAATATTTAAAAGGATGTGCAGTACCTGTGTGAGAAGGGAGACAGGATCAGGCCACTGGTGGTGCTGGGGACATGGCAAGGCTGGGAATTGTGCCTCTGGTGCTTCCTCAGCAGCAGCTGTGGTGGGGTGACCCCAGCTGGGCTCCAGGTGCCACCAGAGCTGCTCCATCACTGCCACCCTCGTAACCCTGCACCCCCAAACCCTGGCCACACAAAGCCAGCACATCAGCCTTCTCCTTTTCTGCTCTGCATGGATCCAGTTCCCAAATTTCTCCCCTGAACTGAGAAGAAAAACCTTTCAACTTTGTATCTGAAGTCCCGAAATCCCACTTCCCACAGAGAGTGATGAATCCCCACCTCCACCAGCACTGCCTCATCCATCAGGTGCTGCTTAACCTGCGACTGTCGCCGTGGCATCTGCGTGGCAGGAGGCAGCTGGGAGGATTTTCCTTCTCTTTCCAGCTGATCAAGAGCATTTTCTCGTTTCCTTGTGTGTTTTGGCAGAATGTCACAATTTAATTGTTGGAAACAAGAGCAGGAAATATTAGCAGCGCTGGCACAATAGGATTTTAATTTAGCTTCAGGACAGAAATGGGTCTCTAGCAGAGTGCCAGGCTCCAGGATTGCCTGTGAGTACGAGGAGCCTGGAGTTTGCCTAATAGTTTGCACAACTGGGGAAAATCTGTAGGGATGCAAGGGACTTAATTGGGCTCATGCTTAAACACCCTCGTAATGCGAGGCACACTGCGTGCTCCCAGCATCGTTATTAACCAGCCCATTTCACTTTTTAATGATCATCTTGGATCGCTGTGGCAGTGATCAGCAAATAATCCCGGACAAATAAACATCTGTCTTCAGTGTTTCCACAGCTGGGGCCCCGGGGAAGCTGGGACAGAGGGACAGCAGTGCCCCCAGCCCCAAGGGACCCCAAATAATCCCTCTCTGCCCAGGCTGGGGGGCTCACAGGTTGGGGTGAGCCCTCAACATCACCCCTCGGGCCACCACAGTCTGCTCAGGCAGGAGGGGTCTCCCCGCCCGCCCTGACATTGAGGTAAAATATGGGGCACCACTAAATTATTCAGTTGGCGAGAGGGGCTCTCAGGATGGTGTGTTGCTCTTCTGCAGTGTAATTAATAGTCTTTAGATTAAATATGAAATCATTCCTGCTCATTAATAATTCAGCGGCAGCGTGGCGATCTTGGGAGAGCAGCAGCACTTCATATTCCTCTCAAGTCTGGTGCCTGGAACGCTTTGGGGGAGGCGGCCGCCCTTTCATCCATCTCAATTACAGCTGCTGGCGGCTCCTTTCCTTCTTCGGCGCTGTTTGGCAAAGGTGCGAAACTTCCCTGCCCCTCCGGAGCCCGGGGCTGTGTCCTGGGAGGGGTCGGAGCTCTGCGTCCACTCAGGTGCCAACTTCTGGTGCTTCCCAAGGTGCCCACATCAAAGCCGGGCAGTGCCGGGCGGTTTTGGGCTGCCCGGGGCTCAGACACATCCTCACCCTCCTCTCCTGAGCGGGTCACCTCCCATCCCAGAGGAGATGGCACGGAGCTCCCCGTGACCCACTGCCGCTCCTGCCAGCGTGCTGGTGGCCTCGGCCACGGCAAAATGGCCAGCACCGGCTCAACAAAAAGCTGAAATTCCCAGAAAACAGGAGCTGCCCCAGCCCCGCTGCAGCCCTGGCAGCCCCAGGCCCCGCCGCTGCGCTTTGCAGGCGCGGTGGGGAGGGCGGCTTTTGCTGATGCTGACAAGGACCATAATTTAGCTTTACACCAGCACTAAAACCCGAGAAAAAATTCATGTCCTGGGACATCTGTGACACAGTTGCTGCTGAGGGCGGATTTATGGGCAGCGCCGGCAGCTCCCAGCGAGGAAAACACCCCGGTGCACACGGAGAGGTGAAACAGCCCGGGATTGTCTCCAGCCGTGAAATCAGCCGCTCCTGTGGGGACAAAGCCCTGCTTCACCTTATTCCAGCGTGGTCAGCGAGACAAGGGAGGGAGGGAAGGCGAATCCATGTCCTGGTGCTGCTGGTGGGCTCATTCCCGAGGGCTGCACCGGCCGGGCATCCACAGCCCTGCAGGGATACAGGAGCGCTCCAGGGCAGGCACAGGCAGCAGATGGATGGCTGAATCCCCCCTGAAGATGGCACCTGGAGCAGCAGGAACATTTCGGGATGCCAGGCTGTGGGGCTGTGCCAACAGCAGCTCCGGAGGGTCCCTGCTTTTTGCGGAGTGCCGTAATTCCCGTTCCCAAACAGCAAACAAATGTTAGACAGCTGCTGCTGCAGGAAAATCTGAAAGCACAGCCAAAGCCCCGAGAGGCGGGAGGGGAGGAGGGCAGGATGAGGCTGATCCCAGCACAGGGCAGGGAATTGCAGCCCTGGGCTCGGCTGGCCGAGGGCAGCAGCTCCGGGGTCCCTGCGAGTCCCCAAGGCAGGCGCTAAATGTCCCCGCTCCCCAGGAGCCCCGAGCATTTGGGGCTGCCGCAACCTTTGCGGAGCCCTCCCGATTCCCCGCGAGCTGCTGCCAGAGGATAAACTTGTTTGCACACCTGGCTGCGTTTTAAATAGCTTTAATTCCTTCGTGCTGCCTCCGCCGGCACTCGGGGGCTCGGCAGAGGGCGGGGGCTCCGCGCTGCCCCCGAGCCGCTCCCGTCGGGAGCATCCCGGGAGAGCCGGCAGCATCCCGAGAGCGCCGGGAACATCCCGGGAGCACCGGGAACATCCCGGGAGAGTCGGGAACATCCCGGGACCGCCGGGAGCATCCCGGGAGCGCCGAGAGCATCCCAGGAGCGCTGGGAACATCCCGGGAGAGTCGGGAACATCCTGGGACCGCCGGGAGCATCCCGGGAGCACCGGGAACATCCCGGGAGCGCCGGGAGCATCCCGGGAGAGCCGGGAGCTGCCTGCCCGCCGAGGGCACCCCCAAAGGGCCCAAATTCTGCCTTCTGTAGGGTGAGGGGGTGTGGGGTCGTGCGAGAGGAGCGGCAGCAGGAGGCCGGGGACACTTTATGAGGGTCAAGAAGCCTCCAGAGGAGCCCCGTGGTACTGGGTGCCCGCCCGGGAGGGGCTGGTCCCCAAATCCCCCCCTGGGATCCCCACATCGTGTGGGAAAGGGGCTGGGGGGATGTGGGACAGCCCTGGGGCTGGATCCATCCCCAGCTCACCCCAAAGGTGCTGATATTCCCAACGCGGGTGCGAGAGCCAGAGAGAGCCTGAGCATCCTGAGGGACCCGAGTGGTGACTCCCCATTAAACCGGGCACGAACCCAGGCAGATTCCCAAAATCTGCTTCTCTTGGAGACCCTTCTGCATGGCCCAGTGGGGTAAAAAACCAGAACCATGAGGGAGCACGTTAATCAGTATGGAAACCTTCTTTTCGGGTAGTGCACGCTCATAAATGAATCCACTTTATGGAGCCATAGCAGAGAGGAAATGACTATTCGGAGCCTGATTTATCTGCTCAAATGCTTTGTAGTACTTCAGATTAATAAAAATATTTAATAAAGAATCAAGTTGGTTTATGCAAAGAGAATCACATCCCCTGTATTTTTATTACTGAAAAATTGGAAGCGGGAAGGAATAATGATATAAGCTACTGTATAAATGACAAAAATACCCATTCTAGTTATATGCATTGCTGTACAATCTTTTTCTATCCTATAAAACATAATATATTCTTATGCCTATTTCAACTGATTCAGTAGTCATATGCTGCATTGTGCAGTTTAATACCATCCCGTCCTCAACAGCTCTGGCAAGTGATTAAATAAGAAATAAATTTTGCTGTCATTGCATTTAAAATCAAATCAAGGATCATTTGTTACCCCAAACGAACCAGTTATCCTGCTCTGCTCATAAGGAGGCTGCTGTTTGCTGAAGCATTTAGAAATGTATATATAGTAAACTCTTTGCATAATGGCTTGTACTGTAATATGATCTTTATGAGCCTCCCGCTCCGGAGACACTCGGCAGCGCCAATAAACAGCACATCGCTTTTTTAATTTAAAGTTATAGGTATGAGACACTCCACATTCTCCTCCGAGGAGCCCCGGGGCTTTGTGTCCCCCCGTGGGGCAGCGCAGTGACAACACCCGGGGAAATCAGCCCCCAGACCTGCAGGGAACACGGCCGCGAGGCAGAGCCGAGCTGTCCCACTCCCCGAGTACATTAAATTTAATGTCAGCGCCTCGTTAATGGCCCCTCGCGTTATAATGGCTAATAGAAACCTACAAATTAATTGCCATGCCTTCGAAAGCTTCTTTAAACGGTGCCGGCATGAAACCTGGCTGGTGAGCATCGTTTCAAAGTCCATGCTTGTTAGGGGATTGTGTCTGAGCAAACTCCTTTTGTTGGCTCAGTTTTTTAATTCCTCTCCTCCCCGGGAGCTGCTGGGTTTTGGCCATCTCCACATCCTACCTGAGAGCAGCTTCTCTTTCCTCTGGGATTTCACCCTACGCTGGTGAACCACCTGCCCCCTGCTCCAGGTGTGAGCAGAAGCCCGTGGAGGGAACCTATTTCCTTAGGAAAAAAAAAAAAAAATCAAAGAATTTTCATTTAAAAATTGACCATTGTAAAGGAAAAGAGGCTCCCCGGGGTGCCCTGTGTGGGTTTAGGCATCACCAGTGGCTCCCAGCCCCTCACCACCAGCCACAGACCCACCACGGACCCCACCAAACCCACTGGGTAAATTATTTGTTACAAATAATTTGCTCAGCTTTAATTATCAAGTTTTGGCACCCATTAGTTAAACCGGTTAATTTTATTACGGAGAAAACAACAAATCACACGGCTGACAATAATGAGGATGAACAGGCATTTAATTATCCTTGTTCTAGACAGAACAATTATTAATTTTAAATTGCAAAAACTCATTTGAAAAGTTTGGAGTCTGGAGAATTATGGTGGGGAGCGGGATATTGCTGCGGGAGGTCTGCGGTCAGCGGCTTCATTAATTCCAGGAGCTCCAGGAAATCAATTCCTGCACCAGCCCCTTGGAAAGGGCAGGAGGAAAACCAATAAACTTTGGTGTGAGGGGCGTTGTTAAAAGAGATTTGGAGTGGCTCCTGCACCCACTGCTGGATCTGGGAGGGTTTGAGGATCCTCCTGATCTTGGGACAGAGCACATCCCTCCCCTCAGCTCCTCCCTCCAGGCATCCTGGAGGCTCGAGGAGAAGCAAAACCACCCAATAATAAAAGTTGGGGGAATGAACCTGAGCATCTGGAGCCTCATCATTCATCCCCAGTGGTCAGTGGCACAGATAACATTTTTCAAAGTGTAATTGCAGTCAATTGTACTTTCCCCCCAGTGCCCGTCAGCTCAGCTGGGGTGATAAATGTTGGCTTTTAAGCAAGAATGGATTGATTATTAATAGCTTAGATACCAGTTACAGGAACTGCAATAAAGCTAGATTTTAATTTCCCTCTCTATTAAGGGATCTCATGTTTCATTCAACGTAGAGAGAAAATAGGGGGTTTTGCAAAGATATTAGATTTACTGCCACTATAAAAGATCATTGAGGCACCCAACTCTGGGCTATATTCGAGTGATTTTTCAACAAAAGGCAGCTCAGTGGGGAGCTGGGTCTCCCTGTGCCCAGTCCTGAACCTCCCTGGCACCAGGGAGCAGAGGATTTCATGGAAAACCAGAATGGTTTGGATGGGAAGGGACCTCAGATCTCATCCTGGCTGGGCAGGGACACCTCCCACTGCCCCAGGTTGCTCCAAACCCGTCCAGCCTGGCCTGGGACACTTCCAGGGGCAGCCACAGCTCCTCTGGGCAGCATTCCCACATCCCCAGTGTGCCTGATGTCCCAGCCTCCCTCCTGCTCCCCATTAAACCCAAAATCCCAGCAGAAAATCACTTAATCGGGGTAGGGATGTTTTGGCTGTGATTTGTGTCTAAGTCAGGAGCAAAAGCATAAAAGCTGCCTTGACTGAAGAAGAGAGTTGTGCATTTTAATCTCTTATAACTTACTTTTATGATGTAATTCTGAATTATGTTATTGCATTTGTATTTAGAGAGCACACCAGATGGTGCATGCAGTAACACTTTAAATTAGGGTTTCCCAAATACACATTAAATTTAGATTTAATAAGACAGTTATCACATGGGAATTAAATACCAATTGATTATTTAGAAGGTGCCACAGCTCAGCAAAGTGTGCAGCTCCTTGCACTGCAGCTGGCACAGGGTGGGAGCACCCAGGGGTGCTGCCCTGGCCCCTGCCAGGCACCCAGGGCCTCCCTGGCCCTTTGTCACCTCGGTGGTGACACCTGGCAGGGCAGGGTGGGCACGAAGTGGGGACACTGCTGGGATCCCAGCGGGATCAGTGACACCCAGGCTGGTTTGTCCAGACCAGCATCACTCCTGGGGAGATAAAATCACCTCCCTGAGGGCACCTCCAGCCACCTAAACCCATTTACAGCCCTTTGGCCGTGCCCAGCCATGCCCAATTCCTGCAGCCCCAGGCCCACACTGTCACTTTGGGGCACAGGGACGGGCTCTCCCCTCCCGGTGCCACAGGGGTCTCTGGGGATGTGGGACAGCTCTGCCTGGCAGTGTCCCAGCACAAGGAGTGGGGCATCCAGCCCTCTTTCCATGTGGAAAGTCACTGCCAGGTCCATTAAAACATTTAAGATCCTTTGCTACCACTGATTTATTATTATTATTATTATCATCATTATTATTATTATTATTACTATTATTATTCCAAGCCACAATGTGCTGCTCATAGACTGCGGGTAATTTACTTTTCTGATCAAATTGATTTCCATTCAAATGAATTCTCTTGTCCATCTCCATTCCAGTAATGTTATTTTAAGCGTGAGCTCTGCCTTGGTACAAATGTCTAATCAGATGGGGAGATGCAGAGGGCAGCCTGGTGCGTCCTGGTGAATCACTCACAGTGAAATTAGAGATGCTTTTAGGTGCAATAATTTATGTATTGCAACTTCTGGTGAGGCCTGGTGAGTGAGATTACATTGCCCTCCTGGATTTATCTGCCTTGGTTTGTGGCTTGGATGTTCTGCCTTTTTTTTCCCCCCTCTTTTTGTCCTGTCACTGAACTGGACTGATCTAATTCCCCTCCCAGAGCCCCAGAGGGATGAGGTTTGGTCCTGCCCGAGCCTGGCAAGGGCCAGACCCACCAGGAGGGGTTTGGGTACCAAAACACCAACCCTGCCTCACCCCAACCCCAGCACAGCCAGCCAAAAATCCAGTCCTGGCTCACCTGAGCACCCCCCATCACCCCCACGCCAGGGGCAGCTTTCCTGTCCGAGTGTCTGAATTGTCACCACTCCAAGGATGTGGCCGTCGCTCCAACCCATCCCTGCCATCCCTTCTCCACGGAATCATCATTCCTATCATTCTCACCCTCGAGCTGCCCTCCAGTAACACCCCCAGGCTCCCCCTGCAGCCCTGCAGACGGAGCTGATGGATGCGCTGGTGGCCCCGTGAATCCTCCGCAGCGCCGCAGGAATGATGCAGCTCCTGCTCCTCACCCTTTATTTGTATTTTGTGTCCTGCACGATCCATCTGAGCCGTCGCCGGAGCTGGAGTGCCGCTCCACAGTCGATTATAAAGCGGCTCGGTGCAAAAGATGCATATAAATAAGAGCAGCCCCGGGGCTGCGGAGCCGCCGGGCGGGGCTGTGATTGATGGCAGCTGCTCCAGGGCCTGCCTGGCATCAATCCCTCCCTTCCCTCGCACGGGCGGAGCGGCGGCACCCCCAGCACTCCCTGCCTCCGGGACGAGCCTTGGGAAAGGGGCACCGGTGGGATGGAGCCGGCCCTGCACGGGGCTCGGCCCCTGCTCCCTTTGCCGGCTGCTGGGGCAGGGACCAGCACCTCCTGCAGTGGGCAAGGGCTGTGATGGTCAATGTTTCAATGGCCAAAGTCTGTAATGGTCAGTGTCTGCAATGGCCAAAGTCTGTAATGGTCAGTGTCTGCAATGGCCAACTCTAGAAATGACCAGCTCCTGCAATGACCAAACCCTGCAGTGGCCAAACCCTGCATGGCCAAAGTCTGTAATGGCCAAACCCTGCAGTGGCCAAACCCTGCAATGGCCAAACCCTGCAGTGGCCAAACCCTGCAATGACCAAACCCTGCAATGACCAAACCCTGCAATGGCCAAACCCTGCAATGGCCAAACCCTGCATGGCCAAACCCTGCAATGGCCAAACCCTGCAGTGGCCAAACCCTGCAATGGCCAAACCCTGCAATGGCCAAACCCTGCAATGGCCAAACCCTGCAGTGGCCAAACCCTGCAATGACCAAACCCTGCAATGGCCAAACCCTCCCATGACCAACCTGCAATGCCAAACCCTGCAGTGGCCAAACCCTGCAATGCCAAACCCTGCCATGACCAAACCCTGCAATGGCCAAACCCTGCCATGACCAAACCCTGCAATGGCCAAACCCTGCAATGACCAAACTCTGCAATGGCCAAACCCTGCAATGGCCAAACCCTGCAGTGGCCAAAGTCTGTAATGGTCAGTGTCTGCAATGGCCAGCTCTAGAAATGACCAAAGCCACCTGCAGTGGCCCATGTCTGTAACAGCCAACTCCTGAAATGACCAACTCCTGCAAAAGTCAACTCCTGCAGTGACCAAAGCCACCTGAAATGACCAAAGTGACCAAAGCCCCCTGCAGTGGCCAATGTCTGCAGTGATCAATGTCTGCAATGGCCAACACCTTCAGCAATGCTCAACAGCTTCTGCACTGGCCAGTGCCAGCTGCAATGACCACCACACACAATGGCCAATGCCTGCAAGGTCCAATGCATGAAATGACCAACAGCTGCACTGGTCAGCACCTCCAGCAATGGTCAACCACATCTGCAATGGCCAGCACCTGCCATGGGCAGCCCCTGCAATGCCCAGAGTCTGCTGTGCCCAGGCTGCTGGTCCAGTGTCCCTCAGTTTTGTCCTGGTGCCCACAGTGGGGACAGCCTGCACCTGTAAAACCTGACTGTGACAGGGGTAATGCAGAGCCAGACTCAGAGAGTTCGAGTAGGTGCAGTGCTCCAACATCTCCCCCTCTGGAGCAGATCCCAAGGAAATAAAGCCCTAAGGATACACCACCAACCCCTCCTTTTTAATGCCCTGGAGAGGAGCACACCACCAGGGTGGGCAACATCGCCTCTCTCAGCCCCCTCCCTCTCATTTTGGCACTGCCAAAACCATGACCCCGCCCCAGGCAGGAGGGAAACCGCCTGGCTTATAACAGTAGCAATAAAAATAATCCCATTAATGCAAGGAAAAACCCCTTCCCATCCCCCCAGGCTGGCTCCAGCAGCTCCCCTCGCGTCGCTGCCACAATCCCGGGGCCCAGCCGGCGTGGGCCAACCCCCCCGAGCATTTTCCCTCAGCACATTTCTACAGCAACGTCGTTTACTTGGTTAAATAACTCATTTATCTTTTTATACTCTCTGCAGATCATAATACACCCACTCTGACAATACTGCACACCAAAGCCCTAATTTTAGCGCTGGTGTTTAGAAGTAATCAGTTTGAAATATTGGAGCAGGCGTACGATGGGGCTGGGGTTGGGCTTTCTTTTTTTTTCTTTCCCCCCTCCTGAAATACTGACGTTTGCAAGAAAGCTGCTCATAAGGAAAATTCTGATTATAACAACTCATTTAGAATAAATCAGTTTGAAATGGTTTATATAACGCGGCGGAATGCGCCGTACGCCAAGCATCCAAGTTTTCTGTGTTTTTCCTTTTCAGTGAGATGAGATTAAATGAAACCCCAAATGCAAGTGGTTTTGGGCACTTCTATTGAGGAAACGCAGCTTCTCAGCAATTTTATGGCCAATTGGGTTGGGGGAAAAAAAAAAAAAAGGGAAAAAATTACAGAGAGGAGAATTGCCACCCTCATAACCAACACCCCCAGCCCTCCCTGGGACCCTGCTGCAGCTCAGCCTCTCTGGCTTGGAAACCTTTTCCCCCTGCTCATCCTAAGGAGAGCAAACCCCCACGCCAGCCCCATCCTGGGCAGAGCCGGGAGTGCTGGGACGCTGCTCGGGCTCTGGAACATTTCCCGGATGGTGCCTGGGTACCGCAGCTGCAAACTCCGAGCATCCTCCCTGTGCCCGGGGCCGCATTACCCCAGAACATCCTCCCTGTGCCCGGGGCTGCATCCCCCGAGCATCCTCCCTGTGCCCGGGGCTGCATCCCCCGAGCATCCTCCCTGTGCCCGGGGCTGCATACCCCCGAGCATCCTCCCTGTGCCCGGGGCTGCATTACCCCAGAACATCCTCCCTGTGCCCGGGGCCGCATTACCCCAGAACATCCTCCCTGTGCCCGGGGCTGCATCCCCCGAGCATCCTCCCTCTCCCTGGGGCTGCATTACCCTCGAGCATCCTCCCTGTACTCAGGGCTGCATCCCCCGAGCATCCTCCCTCTCCCTGGGGCTCTCAAACCCGGCACACCTCTCCCGGGGGGCCAGGAGCCCCCCTGCCCCTTTTCGGAGCCTGGGTGAGGAGTTCTGTGCTGAGGAGCAGGGAGGCTCCCAGCAGAGCGGCGCCAGGAGGGTTTCGGCTGCTGCTGCCTCCTCTGGTCTCAGCCCCGCGCTCTGGCAAAGCCCCAGATCAATCTGGGAGCGCTGCAAATTGAGTTTTAAATAATGATAATAACAACGAATATTAGTTTTTATGAGTAGTAAGCGTGGAGGGAAGGAGGGAGGGAGGGTGTGATGTGCCCGGGTAAAAAAGCCAAAAGATGCCCAGACCACATCAGGTGAGGTGGGGAGAGAGCCCAGGGCAGCGCAGGGAACTCCAAAACCCCCGGATTTGGGCAAAACCCTTCCACTGACCAACTCTGGGGGTTGTTTATAACCTTGAAGTGGAGCCTGAGCCATCAGAGCTTCTTCAGCATCTATTAACACTGCCCACCACCCAGAAAGACAAAAAAACAGAGCAAAGGAAACCCTTTAATTGTAATTTACTTTATTATTTTGTAAATGTGAATTTTACAAAGCGTTTTACAATTAATGATCACATTGGGTTGGGGTTTTTTTTGTTGTGTTTTTTTTGTTTTTTTTTTTTTTTTTTTAATGGAATTTTTTCATCATATGAAAACAGCTATGAGCACAGTTCCAGCTCGGGGCAGGGAGGGGGTCTTCATGTTTTCTCTCTCTTTTTTTTTTTTTAGTTACTGATATATCGTGTCAGCCATGGCTACAAAATAACAGTCTGAACTATACAGAGTAAGAGCACATAAATACTAGTGAATAATGCACAATAAAAAATAAAATAAAATAAAAAAAAAAAAAAAAAAAAAAGAAGCTAGCATCGTTCGTGGCTGAGACAGTTGAGGAACATAATTCAGTGGTACTGTGAGATTTCCTTACAGCACAGAAAGTATTTTTAACAGTCATGAATTACAGTACTACTTAATACCCTATGAAGATGCTTTAAAAACAACCTTGTACTTTAAGTCCTTTTTTTTCCCCAAACATTCTGTCCAAAGGATTAATGTTCTATTTGAATCAAGTGCCATCCAAATGTTCAAGTCAAAAATATTTATACATTTATACTCAGTTACTCAGTTGTTTTTTTAATATTTATTAATTATTTTATTTACCTTTTTTTTTTTTTTTTTTTTTTTTTAATCTTTATTCTCATCTGCTAAAAATAGTATTGCAAGTTTTGGCTTTTATTTTTTTATTTTATTTTTTTTTTTTTTAACCTCGACATAAAAATCACGATTTTTTTTTTTGTTATTTATTTATTTTTGTGTGTGTGCAAAACGCTTTTTTTAACAGTGGAAGAAAGCCGAGGAGGAGCGGAGGGGTTCCCGATGTGGGCGGGTCCCACCCGGCCCTCGCTGGCTCCCAGCACGGTTTGGAGAGCAGGAACACTTGGGACAGCAGTTGAACCCGGGGGGCTGCGGACTGGCCATGGGGGACACCTGGGGACACCCTGGGGGACACCTGGGGACACCTGGGGACACCCTGGGGATACCTGGGGCACCCTGGGGATAACCTGGGGACACCTGGAGACACCCTGGGGCACCCTGGGGATACCTGGGGACACCTTGGGGACACCCTGGGGAACCTGGGGATACCTTGGGGACACCCTGGGGATACCTGGAGACACCTGGGGACACCTTGGGGACACCTGGGGCACCCTGAGGATACCCTGGGGCACCCCGGGGATACTCGGGACACTCCAGAGACACCCCAGGGACACCCCAGGGACACCCCAGGGACACTCCAGAGACACGTGGGGACACCCTGGGACATGTGGGGACACTTGGGGATACCCTGGAGACACCTGGGGATACCCCGGTAACACTTGGGGACACCAGGGGTCCCCAAAGGAACCCCTGGAGACACCCATGGGACACCTGGAGATACCCCGGGGACACCTGGGGACACCCGGGGGACACCCTGGGGACACTCTGGGGACACCTGGGGACACTCTGGTCTCACCCTGGTCTCACCCTGGTCCCACGGGTCCTTTTCTCCGTTGGCACCAAAGAGCTCCGAGCCCCCCCAGGGCAGGGATTGGGGCACTCCCGGTCCCCAGGCAGGGATTTGGGCACTCCGGGTCCCCCAGAGCAGGGATTGGGGCACTCCCGGGGTCCCCCCAGAGCAGGGATTGGGGACACTCCCGGGGTCCCCCCAGGGCAGGGATTTGGGGCACTCCCGGGGTCCCCCCAGAGCAGGGATTGGGGGCACTCCCGGGGTCCCCCCAGAGCAGGGATTGGGGACACTCCCGGGGTCCCCCCAGGGCAGGGTCTGGGACACTCCCGGGTCCCCCCAGGGCAGGATTGGGGCACTCCCGGGGTCCCCCCAGGGCAGGGTCTGGGGACACTCCCGGGGTCCCCCCAGGGGGGTCTCAGCCCCCCAGACCCCGCGGGTGGCTCCGGTCTGGGGGCGCTGGGGGGCTCGGAGCCCTCGGCATCCCCCGGGGGGTTCCCAGAGGGAAATCCCAGCTCCGGGGGGGGTTCACCCACCGGGCCAGGGCGGGGATGGCACCGGGGGGACCCCGCGGGGCAGAGGGTCATGCAGCCCCTCGGTTGCATTAAGCGGTGTTTAATTAGCGCTAATTAGGAGAGGAGCTGGTCCTACACTACGGCAGCTGCGGGGACTCGGGTGCTTTTACACTCTGCGCTCGTTAAAGGTGCTTGGTATAACTTTAGATATAGAATATACAGGTAATATTGCTAATAGTCAAGCATAAGAATAAAGGTGCAGACATACCATAAATACTGATGCTCTGATTTTACACCGTCAGACCTAGATGAATGCAGTTTCCTATTCACATTATAAAGCAGCCCCAAAATTCTAGAATTTAAAATAGTGTCGTAAACAAAGAGGAGGAAGGAGTCGGTTATGATCTGATCTTCTTAATCTGTTTTCCTTGGAAAAAAAATGATCAAAAAATTCTAAGGCACTCAGGAAAGCCGCATACAATCGATGGACTGCTCTGTTCTCACCTTACATTCAGTTTTAAGGGGTTATTTTTTTTTTTTGCTTTTTTTTGTTTTGTTTTTTTTTTTTTTTCTCGGAAGAATACAATCATTACCATATAACATTTTCAAACATATCATTAATCCTCCACACACAGGAAACATTAGTGCAAAATGCTTGCCCTCATCTACCAGATAAGGAAAAACCCAACGCCCTTCACATTTTAGAAGTTTGCCTTCCTAATAATAATAATAATAATTAATAAAACAAACCCAAATCAGGAAAAAAAAAAAAAAAAAAGGAAAGAAAAAAAAAAAAAAAAGAAAGAAAAAAACCCCAAAATATACAGGAAGTTGTGCTAGGTATAAAAATATATATTTTCACTGTGCAACTTGACTCTCTCCAGACTCTCTGTCCTAAGCCATTCAAGTACTTTGCTGCTGCCCCCCCGGTGGCCCCGCCGGCTGTCTGGGAACAGGTTTGGTCCAGAATTAATCCCTCCAGCCAAGAGCAGCCCCCGGCCCGGGGGGCTCAGCCTGCTCCCCACCCCCAGCAAGTGCCAAAAAGGAGGAGGGAGAATCCTCTGCAATATCTTTCCTCTCTATATTTATATTTATATATATGCACACAGACACACACACACAAGGGACGATTTTGAGCTCCGGCACCCGGAGCCGCTCCCAGCTTGCCTCAAACTTTTGGCAAACCCAAAGATTTGGGGGTCAGGAGGGTGCTCAGCCAAACCTGAGCCCCACCAAGCTGGCTGAGCTGCCCCCAGGGCCAGGGAATTGCTCCGTGTCCCCCCCAGGGGTGGCTGGGGACAAAGCCCCCCCCGAGCTCAGCCCGTGGTCCCCGGGTTTGTTCAGTGACGTGGGTAAAGTGCAAATTGAGCCGTGCCCATTCCCACTTCTCCGAAGCAGCCCACACCTCTGCACCTGCACCCAAACCTGGTCTGGGGTGTCACAGTCCCCCCCAAAAAGCTGTGCCAAAACCCGACTTTGGGGCAGGATTCCCCCCCCACACACACACAATCACTGATTCGTTGTGTCAGGAGCAGTGGCACAGGCTGGGCAGCCTCGTTATTTACGATGCAAAAAAACTGCTTCAAGTATCAAAGAAAACAAAACAAACGGCCAAAAATGTTGGGTTATCCTCTCCCCGCTCCCCCTTTCCCAATGGAAGTACAAAGAAGGAAGAAAACCCTGAGCAAAGCGCTGTCTGGATTAGGGAATCAAAGCAGGAAAGAAAAGAGGAGCACAGCCGCAGCAGCCAAAAAGTGACTCTTTGTGCACCTTGTTCCTTGTCCCAACCGTGTTACAGAACAAGCTGCAAGTGTCGTTAAAGCAGGCGTTAAGTCACAGTAGAAACAATCCTCATTTAAAAAGGGAAAAAAAAAAAAAGGAAACAGCCAAATTTGGCTTTCAGGTGACTGTCCCCATCCCTCGGGGGCAGCCCAGCAGTGCCATCCCCGAGGGATGCTCCGGGGAAGCTGCAGTGCCCCGCTGGCTCTGTGGGACACTCCAGCCACTCTGGGGACTGTAAAGGTGAGGGACAGAGCAGGTACCTGCTGCCCATCAGGCTCCAGGGACACCCACAGGTCCCATCCCGAGGCCACCAAAGCCACCACAGCCTGGCGACATCAGCCTGCAACAAGAAAAAATAAAAGACAAATAACTCCACATTGGGTTTTCCCCAGAAGGGGCTGCGGGAGGGTGAGCAGGAGGCAAAGCGCTTCCTCCTCCCCAAAACCTCTTCACAGAAGGGCACAGAGCTCATTTTTTTTTTTTTTTTCTTTTAATTTTTGCATCCAATACACTCCAAATGATTAAAAAGCCAGAGCCTGGTTGGCCTGGGGAGCAGGGAGGGGGCAGAGGGTGAGCTCTGCACGCACTGAGCTCTGCCTCCGGCGCGGGGGCTGCCAGGAGCCAACACCAAGAGCTCCCACTCCGTGCCCTCTGGAGCCACAACAACTGCTCAGAGTCTCCCTGAATCCCTCCCCAGGCTGAGGGGGGCTCCTCCCCTCCCCGCACTGGGGTGCAGAGGGGTGACAGAGCCCGGCCGCCCAGGAGCGGCGCCGAGAAGGTGCAAAACCCGGAGAAGCAAAGGAAAAAGAGTGGCTGGGAGGGAGGAAGGGAAGGAGGGAGAGAAACCAAACCCAAACCCAGCCGTGTTGGGCAAAAAAGCAGACCACAAGCACACCGGCGGCCAAGGCTCTCCAGCTGCAGCCTCCCGACAAGCGCCAGCCTCAACTCCCAGCTGCGGGGAGCACAGGGAGCTCCCCGGGACAACGGCCCCCCGGCCAGGCTGCCCCTGGCTGCGGAGGGAGCCGGTCACCATCACTGCTGCCACGATTTCCCCCAGCCCATCCCACTTGGCTCGAGCCCTTCCCGAGACAAACACGGCCAGTCGCAGCACCTGCACCCGAACACACCTCGCTTTCCTGTTCAGTGACAAAACTCTCCTTTAGAGGACAAGGTTAACGATGGCTTTACTTCTGAGCTGAGTGATGGATGGGGTGATGACGGGGTGGTGGTGGGTGGGGGGTGGCTAGCTTTTCTCCTCCCCTTCTTAAAACAAACAAACAAACAAAAAAAGAAACCAAAAAGAAAAAAAAAAACAAAAGGAAAAGAAAGGAAAAAAAAAAAAAGAAAAAGCTACAATCTTATAGACTAACCTCAGGAATATCAAAAAAGGAGCCCAATATTTTTTTAAGTAGGTCGCCACAGACCTAGTCGTTTACAGTATAACGAATGCGATTATTTCCTTCATAAATTTTAAATACAAGCAGAATAAAAATCACATTTTTTCAGGCAACAGTAGCAGTTCAGTAGGTAAGTGGCTTGATCACATTTTTTTTTTTTTTGTTTTTGTTTTTTTTTGTTTGTATTAGTAATGCATGCAAGCAGCTTTAGTATTACAGATCCCTTATAGGTCATGAAATGTTTGCTCTCTTTATAAAGTCCCTCCATAAGTACCATCCTGTCTTCTCACGGGGCTCTCGGGCCGGCTGGAGGAGCCCGAGCCTTGCTCGAAAGGTTGTGGAGTGCTTTGGGTTTCTGATGCCATGGCATCTGTGGCAGCTGCCTCCTGGATCACGGAGCCGGCGCCTTCGGCATCCTCGCCCTGCTCGAAGGACTGGCTGGAGCCGTTGCTCAGCTCCACGTTCACCGTGTTAGTTCTCAAGGCTACTATAGTCCCCGAGTCGCCCCTCCGCTCTGCATAGATGCGCTGCTCGAAGACCTGAGCAGTGTTGGGCTGGAAGTCGGGCTCCAGGGGCACAGTGTTTGTGGAGGAGCCCATGACGGTGCGGTACATCTCCATCCCCTCGGGCAGCATGGATTTGATCTTGGGCAGCCAGCGCTTGCGCACACGCGCCGCGCGTTGGTGCACATGTCGGCCGCGATCACGTTCATCTCGCTCTCCTTAAAGCTCGGGGCAAAATTCTGACAATACACTGCAAAGACAGGGAGATAGGCAGCTGAGGCTCTGGGGGGAGAGGCACTGAGGTGAGCCCAGGCTCCCGGGTGGGAGTGGAGTTCACCCAGGGAGCTGAGCTCTCCAGCGCTCCTCAGATGGGGACGGGAGCAGGAAGGGATGAAGGCAGGAGGTATGAATAGCCTGGGTGGCAGAGGGAAAGGAATGGAGAAGGGTCCCTCGCTCCAGGGGGAGCCCCAGAGCTGGCAGCCACAGCCTCAGCCTGTGGGGATGGCCAAACCAGAGGAGGCCACAGAAAAGATCCCACGAAGTCCCCAGTAGCAGCTCCTAAAGCCAGAGCGCTGCAGGACGTGTCAGAACTGAGGGCTTGCCCAAAGGATTGTCCTTTGCCTGTCCCTCCCCTCGTGCCACCCCTGGCAGCCTGGCTGCTCCAACGTGCTGGCACATCCTCTGGGAGCAGCAGGAGCTGGGAGCTGCAGGAGCCCTGCAATCCCTCGTGTCCTGCTCCTCTGCGGGAGCCAAGCACCTGATGTTGTGGGGCAGCATCCAAGGAAGTGCCATGGTGAATAACTGTCAGCTAAAGCTCGTGTCCAGGCAGAAATCCAGGCAGTAGGAGCCCATCCTATATCCTACATCCAACAGCAATGCCCTTCCAGTCCCCCTCAGGAAGGAGCGTGGCTGGAAAGTCAGGAGTGGGGATTCTCCAAGATAAAACTGCTAACAGGGATCTGGCTCCACCATGGTTAAACCACATTACTGAACTTCTGCCCTCTTATCCCTTTTTCCCAGATGCCACAGATCTCCCAGGGTAGCTGGAAGGTCCCTGGACTTAGCAGTTAGGGAGGGGAAAGATTTCTGTTCCAAATCATAAGAACTAAATTTAAAAAATTGCTTAGAGTTTTGTTTTCCAGCACAGTAATATTTACACAAAGATTTACTTCCCAGAATTCAGCCAGGGTGAGGGAACACGGTGATCTCCACAGCACATGAAGCCCATGGCAAACAGATTTTCTGCACCCCTGAGTGTTTCCTCCAGCACTCAGCTCCTCCCTTTCCAGCACCTCCTGTCCCAAAACACTCCAGGTACACACAGGTGACTGCAGGGGAAGTGGCTGACGGAGAGCAGATCCCACCCACAGCTTCTCTGGCCAACCAAAAAGCGATGCAAACTAAAAAATAAATTGATTTTCCTACAACCTAGTTCCAGCACTATCCCACACCGAGTGGCCATGCTGTTCCACCCCAACAGAAGCTCCCTCTCCTTACATTTGACTGCGTTGAGGACCCTGCTGTCCAAGGGCTTCCTGCTGGGATCGCTCGTGGAGGACCGGATTCCAGTTCCGCAGCTGTTGGCAAGTGTGTTCCTGTGGGGAGGGCAAAGGGACACCTGTAAGTGTTCATGGTGTAGATTCTTTCTGTGAGAGGGATTTTCTTTTAGTGTCCCTCTGGTTTGACCAATGTGGGTGAAGAAGTTTGTCTTTCTCTCAGCAATCACAGTGGCCTGTAGAAAATTGTATATAAAAGAGAACAATCCCTAAAAATAAATTCATTCTTCACACCACCTTGAAAGGATCACAAGAGACTGTGTGGTGTGTTTATACTACAACAACAGGACATCCCTGGAGAGGGGACCAAGGCACAGTCACTGCCCTGCCCTCCCCCTTCAGCTGCTGGTGCAGGGATCAGGAGTTTAAGGTAAGGAACAGAAAATGTGCATGGAAATGCAACAAAGTTCTCAAAAGTCATTATGAAAATGCACAGAGCCGAGTGTGCATGGCAAAAAAAACCCATCAGGGGGTGAAGCACTCGTGGCACAGGGCTAAACCCCTGGGAGATGAAGGGAATGGATCCATGAACCCCCCTGGGAGAGCACGAGGAGCAGCGGGCTGCACGTACCGGTCGAAGAAGGTGGCCAGGAGACGTCTCAGCAGCACCTTGTGTTTGACACCGGCACATAAATGGCAATTCATCAGCTGCCCCCGGGTGATGTAAACACCTGAGCCTGCAAGGGTGGAGAGGGACAGCCCGAAATTAACCCCTGGCACAGCCCTGAGCCACCAACAGCTCCTCCTCGCTGGTGGGAACCCGTTCTTCACCTGCTGCAACAAGGACAGCGGGACTTCTGGAAAATCCTGGCAAATCCTTGGGGCCTTGGCAAGTCCCAGGCAGTAACAACTCTGAATTTTATCTGTACAGACAGGAAGTCTATGGGAATCAAATGAAAGGATTCTTATTTTCCCACCAATGCACAGAGTGCAAGGCTTACTCTGTGATTTTATATGTACAGATCAGATTATTTATTCTTTCTGAAGCGAGAAAACCCCAATCCATTTGGCCTTTTCTTTTTTTGTTTCCAGTGCAAGACTGTAGAACTCAGAGCTGGAAATGAAAGGGAAAAAACCCATCTAGCACAGCAAGAGGTACTTGGTTACAGATCTAACTGCTTCCAAAACTCCAGCTCACCACCTCTTGATACCTCTGGTGAGCAGGGAATTTTCCTTCCAATGCACAGGAACTGCTGCCTTTGAACATGCTGCCTTGAAGGATGTTTTCTGGGAGAAAAAGGAACCCTCTGCAAAGCAGCTGGACACAGCCAGAGAGGTCTGGCAGTGCTTTACAGCAGGTTTTACATCAAACCTTTTTACTCTGCTCACAGCCCAAACTGCTCCTGCCTCAGCATTGCTTCCAGGGAGAGGTTATCCCATTTTTCAAGCATTCTGTTACATGAGAGGGTTTTGGTATTTGCTTTTAATTAAGATTAAATAATGGGTCATAGCTGGATCCAGAACACGCTCTGTTCTCAAGATATAAAAACATTTGCTGGAGAAGTAGTATCTCCTGGATTTCCAGGGAAGATGATTGTTCCTGACCTTCTGGGTGGAGCTGGAGCTCAGGGCAGCCCCTGAGCCTGACCCTCTGCACCTCCCCTGGCACCAGGGGCAGCCCAGGCCACTCATCCTGCCCCAGGACCCGGCAGCACTCTGGAGCTCTGAGCCAGGCCATGGCTCACCGGGAATTTTCCTTGTGTTCTCTTCCATCTAATAAGATTTTTTGGGGTTTGTTTTTTGAGTAACAGCCTCAGTTCCCTCCCTCAGATGTGCTGTGGTGACTGCAAGCCTGTTAAAGACCCTTTTTCAGAGAGGGCTGATTGAATTTGCTGAATCAATTGTGGCATGAAAGACCAGAAACAAAAGGAAAACACTCCCACTTGGAGAGTAGAGGAAAACTTTCACAGCAGGATCAAGCCCCCCCTCCAGGTCTGAGACAGGAATTAGGGGAGTTTATTTTGTATTTTAAGAGAGAAGGCATCAGAGCAAACACCAGCCACCACCGAGGGGAACTTCACTTTAATAAATGAAAAATAACCAGGCAGCCACTATCGGTTAGTGATATTAATCTACTTTTTTTCCAGATTGAAAAATGTAAATCAAGCAGAGTTGCCTCAAGCCAATTTGCAGCTCTCACTGTGAAAATAACCTGCACCACTTGATGGTTTTAAGAAGTCTCACATTAAATGGAAATGGTACAAAATGAATATTCCAGATACAAAATAAATACTTATGGCTGTACGCTGTGCTTTGCCTTCCATCAAAGTCCTGTCCTCCATCAGCTGCAAACCTTTGTGGGCATCCCCTGAAATCCTGACTCCTTCTACAGACTGGAAATGAAATCAAGCTACTCACCAAGAGAGAAATGACTGGAAGGGAAGAAGAACTGATTTGGATGGACTGTGCTGCCACATGTCCTTCTTGGACCAAGGGCTTTGCAGGGATTAATTAAACCTCCCCCCCTGGGGACAGGTCTGGATGTCCTGCCCAGTCATCCCCACAGTCCAAGGGAAAAGCCCACAGCCAGTAAAGGTGGGGGGAACTTCTAAAAGCAGAATATGATTATTTCCACTGGAATTCGACCTAGTCACTCCAGTTAAACACTTTCTGTGCAGTGCTGGGGGGCTGGGCTGGCACAGCTGCCTGGTTTTACTCCTCCATCTCTGCCCTGTCTAAAGAGCAACCATCTTCCACTTCACACTGGCCAGAAATCTTTTATAGAGAAGGAGTAAATTCTCTCAGTATTGCAAATTCCTCCCCCCCAAAAAAAAAAAAGAAAAGACAGAAGAAAGGACCAAACCCAATTCTTTCCCCTCCTGCAGCAGCGTTTGACCACTCAGTAAATTTATGAAGAAACTTTTACAGGTTTTTCAAAGCTTGTTCACTGACACAAATTTTATCTCCTTTGCTTTGCAAATCTAATGATGTGGTAATTTTTTTGGAGGGGGTTATTGGGTTTTTAGATCTGTGATTCTAAATGAAAACACACTCGCTGCAGCCACACCGAGCAGGAAGAACACAAGCTGCAGAATTCAATTAAAATGCTAAATTAATTCAATTGAATAAATCCTGTTAATGACACATTTTTCTATCAGCAAATTAAAGGAAACTCGGAACTTTTCAGAAGACGATTGGTGACGAATAATCCACAAAGACACAGCAAGGGCACACGAGATGGAGAACACAATCCCAGAGGGAATCCAGCAGCAATCCCAAGGCATCCTGCAGAAAAGTTACCTGCAACGAGCTCGAGTTTCTCTCCAGGGTCCCCCTCTGAGTAGAGCTTGGGGTGGCAGCGGTATCCGATCTGGCTGATGAGGCTGGCAGGGAGAGCCACCAGGTCCCGGCGGATCAGCACACACGAGCGGTTCTCCAGCGGGATCTGCTCTGCCTTCTCCTGGGCAACTTCAAAATTAAAAGGGGAAAGCTGTTAAAATAGCTTAGCACACAGGCACGAGGCCGACAGCAGGTCAGGCTTTGACTTCTCCATGCAGCAGTTGGAAATATTCCCCGCTCCGGACATCCCAGCACGGGGCGTGTGCCACCTGGAAGCTTGGGAAAATCCCCTGGTCTCCCCCTCCACGGCAGTCTCAGGTTCTGCAAGAGGGATTCTAGAATCTAATTATGCTTTAACTTCTCCTGAGTTAATCATCTGTGAAAACGGACAGCTCTGCACAGCTGGCATCGCTCTGCAGGCGCAGCACGTGGAGCTGCTGCCCCGAACCCCCAGAAGGGTGGCAGGAATTTCACCAGGAGGTTCCAAGCAGGCAGTAAAATTGCCCCAGTTTGAGGAACACCTGAAGCAGTTCCAGCATTACTTCTCTTGATGGTTTTTCCTGCTGAAGTTAAAATCCAGACCCTGCAGACACAGACCTCTGAGAAAGACACCAGAGCCTCTGCTGAGATGCACCCACCAGACACCTCCAGCCCACCTTGTCCTCCTCTGCCTTCTGCAGGCCAACTTCTCCTCTCAGTAACAAGGGAAGCCCCCACCAACAAGGCAAAAAGTGTTATTAAGATGTAGCTTCAAAACCAAGACACCAGATTTTCCCAACTCGCCCCGATGCACCATCTCCAGAGCCCACCACTGCCCAGCAGCACCCAGTAACGTGGAAAAGCTGGAAATACTGGGCTGCCCTGCCAGCACCTCCAAACGTGGGGATTGTGGGCACACAGAGGATTGGTTTCTAAAGCACATTTACAGTCCAAGAACATCGCTTAAAATGACAATTTTTGACAGCAATGAGGGCTGACTGTGGGCATCAACTTCAGGACATGGTGGGAGCAGTTCCAGGGCTGAACTGCAGCCCAGCTCTACCATGTCCCACCTTTCTCCCCCAAAACTGTTTGATAACGTGGCAAGTGCCACGTACAACCCCAAACCCAGCTCTGTGCTTGAACAGCTGTGAGCCCTGAGAGAAGCAGACAGGGCAGCAAGGAGCGTTTCTGAACCCAAAATGCCTCCTGCTCCAGAGGTGCCTTTTCCTGCGATTATCCCAGAGTTCTGGGGGCCACTTTTCCTCTCTGCAGATAAAATAACAAGTTTTGCAGACTTGTTGCTGCAGTAACCGAGGGCGATGGCTCAGGGACAAAGGCAGCAGTGTTCTAAGTAGGACATGCCCCCGTGCTGGGCCGTGGCATCCTATGGCAGGCTCCAGGAGCATCCCCACCCTCCCGGCTCCCTCTGCCCCTGAGGGACACCAGGAGGGGGTCTGGAACCCCAGGAGGATGGTCCTTGCTCAGGGAGTCAGGACCCAAGAGCAGCAGAACAACCCACAGGTGTTTTTTAAAGCTTCTGTGCCATCACAGCCCCACTGGCGGGGTTAAATCCCTGCCATTGTCATTCCCAACTGAAATATTCCCAAGCATCCAGACCCAAGATCTTGTTGGAGAGAGGGTCAACTCCTGCTGAGGGAGAATCTCAAAGACCAGCTCTATTTTGAGGCCTTTAAAGAGTGGTAAGCAAACCATATCCAATTAAATACTTATATTTTCCAGCTTAAGGAAAGCAGAGGGGCAGTGGGTATGGAGGAACCAGTCCTGCTCTGCTGTCCTGCCCTGGCTTTTTGGCAGGGCCACCACGGCAGCTCGAGGGAGGAAGGGACACCTCAGTCATCTCCCAGAGGAAAAATTAAATATACAACCCCTAGGAACTCTGTTATGTGACCTATGCAATCCCACCCCAGCACTAGGCTCTGCTTAGGTTATTAATATTGAATTTTTAATATTTCACTTTTTCTTTAACCAATGACTCGGGTCTAAAAGCACTCACAAGATCCATCAGCACCCAAAAACCAGTGGAGCTGCTGCAGGGAAGCAGAATCCTGCATGGCCTCTGGGATTAGAGGCCTCCAGGTATTTTTTTTAGTGATATAAAAGCTGCAGGTTTCCAGGGAAAGTAGCTGCAATCAAATGAGAGAGTTCAGGGCAGCCTGTGACCCAGTACTGCTGGGAAGGGGAGAGGAAACCTCAGCTTTGAACCCTCCTCTGTTTTTCATCAGGACTTTCCTTCAAGACTGTTGTCTTTGAACAAATTAAACACTTAGAACATCCAAGTGGAAAGAGCTCCAGTGGACAAGGACAAACCCCCCTGCTCCACCATCTTCCATAGGCAAACATTCCTTAAAACCCCAAATTTGGGGGCCAAAGGGATCCTACCAGCAGCACTAACGAGGCAGGGAAGAGAAAGATCAGCACGAGCACTGTGTTCATTCTCCCTCCCTGAAGAAATTTTGAAGGATTTGGGGTCAAACCTCTTTCCTGAAAGAACAGCAGCTTTTCAGGACAGGTTGGGGACAGTCCTGGCTTGAAGAAATTTCACTTTCTACACAAGAAGACATGAAGAAGTTTCCATTCCTTCCTGTGAAATCAAATACTTCAAATAAACCAAACTAAAAACTCAGCAGAAAAGACCAAGTGCAACTCAACCCACTGCTGGTTTTGGTTACATCTGCCCTGCTGGCTCACTGTCTATAAATCTCTTATTAAACATGGCCACAAATTATTTTGGGGGACTTTGTCTCCATTCAAACATTAGCACAAAATCAACCAAAAAGAGATTTGGGTTTTCAGTGGCACCTCAGCTGAGCAGATAGCAATCAGTTATGTAAAGGAGCAGGACACAAGAGCCACTCTGCTCCCATGTTTCCAAAGAAAGCCACTCTGTTTGGCCTTTCTGCTCCAGAGAACAGAGAGTATTTGCTTCTAATTAATTTGTATCTTCAGAGGGCAGTGGCTCCTTCCCTTTGAATGAAAGGGCAAACAATGGGAAGTATTGTTAAATACAGTTTTGTTCCTGAACAAGAAAGGAGCTCCCAGCCAGCAGAGAGGAGCAGGAAATCATTACAGAGGAAGCCACGAGAGCTGCCAGCCAAACACAGGAATATTTTATTTATTTGGATATATGCTTCTATCCCAAACTTAGCTGGATGCTGCAGCTGCAACAGGTGGGGCAGAATGGGAAATACCCATTTTCCTGGGTTTTTTTTTGGCTGAAGAAACAGCCTCAAGCTTAGTGGTCCATGCTCTGTGGCTCCAGGCTCTGCATGATGCTGGGCACGTGTCCTTATCCCTAAAACACACTGTGCACTCCAGAGGTCCCTTACAGCACCTGAGTGACACTGGGATTTCTGCATGTCCCACCTGAGGCTTTTGGGGCCAGATTTGCTGGGGAGGGGCTGCTCAGGTGAGTGCCTGGACACACACCTGGCCCCAGCACTCACCTATCGCCTTAATTCCTGACAATCCAAACAGCAGGGCTTCAAAATGAGTTGTGTGCCCCCAATTCCCACCAGTCTGGGTTCTCCAAACTGCACATGAACATCAAGGTTCTCCTGTGGGCAGGAAACAACTGTTTCTGGTTTGGGAATGGGATTTGGAGACACAGAGAGGTCAGAGGGATGGAGCCTCACACAAAAACTGATGTTTGCAGAGTCCCAACATGCAACCACACATTTCAAGACCTGAAGAAAAGGCTTGAGAACCCATCTCCACCTGCTGCACCACGGATGCAAACACGTGGATGATCCTCCCCTGTTCCCTCCATGGCCAGAAGTCTCTTTTCAATCAGCAATATTTTAACATTTCTCTCCCATCAGTCTATTTCCCACTGACAGAGGGACCACCCCAAAAATATCTTCCCTCCACAGCCTCAGCATCACCAGCATCTGCTGCAGATGTAAACCTGCAGCAGAGGACACACGCAAGCACCAGGGGATAGATCCATCACAGAGTCCCAACGGGGAGAGTTTACATTTCCCAAATAGTACATTTACACCAACGTACTGAAATGTAACCATTTGATTTGTGACCTATTTATACAGGGAGGTAATCTGGAATTAGTATAGGAAAAATATTACTGGTTTATAAATACCCCTATCTTGCCTTCGCCTCAGATCTCAGCCAGGAGTGAAACATCTGCCAGCCTAAAATTAAACATCTGTGGTTGAGAGTGAGGAAAACGGGCTGGGAGTTTAATGCCAAAAAAGGCCAGAGGCTGAGTGTCCCCAGCGTGGGGCTGAGCTGGGCAGTGGGGTCGGGATGGGGCAGTGCCACCACGGAGCCACTCGCGCTGGAAAAGACCTCCAAGACCAGCAAGCCCAGTCTGTGCCCAATGCCACATCATCACCAGCAAGCCCAGTCTGTGACCAATCCCCACCGTGTCACATAGAGACCCTCACCCTGGCTTTCAGCAGTTTCCAGGTGTTAGAGTCCCTCTGCAAAAAGCCAAAGCGCTCTGGTGGACAACGACCTCTTCGTTTCCTAAAAACCCACGAGCTCCTTGCTGCTGAGCATCCTCCCTGTGCACAGCCTGGCCACCACGGGGACCAGTGGGACCCTGCAGGAGCAGGTCCCTGTCCCTGCAGGGCAGCCAGCTGCTCCAGCCCGCTGCAATCACAGCAGTGATTTACGTCGCTGCAGCGCGTCGTGCCCGGGCTCCGCTCGGATGCTGCACGGGCTGCATCATTTGGGATTCTGGGTTGTTCCTTGCCCTCTTTCCTTACTGTCAGGATTCAGAGGCCAGGAGAGAAAACTATTCTCTCAGCTAATTACCACGACTATTCTATAATGGCTATTTTAGATGAATTTTTAATGAAGTGTGCTCTTGTCAGTTCAGGATTTCATAACTTTCAAGTCCAGCCTTTACATTCCAGCCATTTGCTGCATAAAGATTTTCCCTTCTCCCTGCAAACGGGTGCAGCAGGAGCAGGGGAGGAGGACGGACCCTTGCACAACTTCGCTGGTGCCTGTCAAAATTAAATTAACTGCATCTGCTCAGCAGAGAGCTGACTGACAAGAACGTGGCTCAGTGCAGAAAAGCGCCGAGCATCTGCAAGTCCTGCTGAAACCCACTTCAGCTCAGGCCCACGACGCTGTAATTAACAGGGATAAAAATACTTTGCTTTTGTTTAATATTTTCTGGAGTTGTGCGTTCCTCAGATCAGATGCTGGAAACCTCATTAAGTCTCGCTCGTGTCCTCGAGGCCCACATGTTCTCCACGACCAGACCTAGTTATGGAGTGAGGAGCCATTTTACCGCAGTGCCGCCAGCCTGGCACGACTCCGGTGACACCACGGCCACCAAACGTGGCCAGAGGCTGGGGGGGAAATGAGGCACCTCTTCCTAACCCCCTCTGCCAGCACCTAACCCTGCTGTGTTTAATGCTGGCCTCGTCCTGCTGCTCCTTTTGCAGGTCCAACACTTGCCCTGGGTCCCTCACACCAGTGCCACCACTGCAGGTGGACTCAGCCTCTTCTCCCAGGCTTCCTGCAAGAGGAAACAGCCTCAAGCTGTGCCAGAGAAGGGTCAGGTTGGACATCAGGAGGGATTTCTTCGTGGAAAAGGTGTTCAGGCATTGGAAGGGGCTGCCCAGGGAGGTCTGGAGTGCCCGTCCCTGGAGGTGCCCAAGGAATGACTGGATGTGGCACTCGGTGCTTTTGGTGGTCAAAGTTTGATCTTGGAGGCCTTTTCCAACCTTAAGGATTCTATGATTTGGAAGTGTGGCTCTGATCCAGCTTTGGAGATTCACAATGGCTCTGACTACAAAAAGGTGTGAAGTAAATGAATTAAACTCCCCCCAGGCTTGGGGCAAGAAGAGGATCAATGACACCTCCAAGGGTGGTGGGTGATGCTGAAGGCAGGTGAAGAGCATCAGCCACCTGTGTCCCACCACACCTTCACCAGCACCAACACTTCAGATGGGGATCAAAAAAGCAGAGAAAAAGAAGGGAAAAAAAAAAAAAAAATCCAGCAACCCTCTCTGAAATTCAGAGCTTCGTCTGCTCTGCTCCTCTTTGGCTTTGGTTTTGTTGTCACAAACAGGGCTCTTGGAAACCTTGGCAATCCCTATTTTAAAGGGCTCCCCCCTCCCCCAGGCCTTTGTGAGGCTGTTGGGATCTCCATGCCAGGAGCAGGATTAGCTGCCTTCTCTCTTCCATCTTATGGTTTCATTATTCCACACCTTTTGAGAGGGTACAGTTTATCCTGAGTAATTAAAACACAGTTAGCTCTACAAGTCCAAACCATAATGGAACAGCTTAGGTTTTACTTTCTGTAATCTCTTTTTTGCGTGCCCTCTTTTCCAGGAAGCCCGATACCTATAGCTGGCTGATTTCAGACAGGAAACTCCCTTGAAAGGTGCGGATGCACAGAGGAATTTCAGCAGAAATGTGGGATATTTAGAGCCTTACAACCTGCCTCTTCCCTGCATGGCCTCGGCATCACCACCTGGTTCTCCCTACAGAACACAAGCAGGAAAACTTGGCTGTGGGATGCCCAGCTCTGGCACAAGGGCTGCAGCACCTCCAGTGACACCTGAGAAAGCTGCTCGGATTTTCACTTTTCCTGCCCGACAAGGATTAGGGACAGCCTTGGAGCTGCTGCCTGCACCATCCCAGGGCTGGTCCTGGCCTTGCCTCCTGAATTGGTTTTGTTCTGTTTCTGCAGGAACTGGCCCTGTGACAGGGATGGAAAACACAGTCCAAGGGCATAATCCCACTGCTCTGAGGAGTAACGCTGAAGGCAAACCTGCGTTACTCACCACAGGCTCTACAGCAGGGAAAAGCAAAATAAACCCAAAACAAGTGGGCAACAGCACAATTCCTGCTCAGCAGCCGTGGAGGAGACCCTGACCTTGTCCCAGCCCTGATCCCACTCCTCTCCTGCCCCATCCCAACCACTGGGACCTGAAGCAGGGCAGGGAGAGCACCCAGGCTTTTGAGGCTCAGTTCCTACAACTGTCTGTCCACTTCTCCTAGCAAATATTTCTAATATTGAAACAGAAACTTTGCTATGTTTTCCCCCTTTTACATATGGCTTGGTGAAAAAAAAAACCTTGGAAAATATTGCTTATCTGCTCGCTGTCTGGCAGGGGAATGTGCCATGAGGATGCTGAGCTCCTGTTACTGCTCCTGGGATGGGATGGGATGGAATAGGACAGCGTGTGCGGGTGAGCACATTCTCGGTACTAAGGAAAGCCTGGCTTTAAGTAACAAAAATTGCCCTGTTTGCCAAATCTTGTTCCTTGCTGAAGACTAAAATCAAATGGCTTTGAGGCAAGCTCATCAATGAACCAGAGTTAAAATATTTGCAACATCAGTGCAGCAATTCCAGGAGCCAGAGCAGGGAAAGCAGCTCCAGGCGAGGGGATGCTGCGTGCGGCCGGAGCCGGAGGGAAGATGTCCCTCCCTGGGGAGCTCCTGAGGATCAAAGCTGCTGCCACAAACACCTGCAGCTCCCACGGGGAGGCCACTGAAAGGTTCAGCTTCCATGTGGGACACTGCCAGCTCCATCTGTGCAGGGTGTTTGGAGCTGCTTCCACATGGGATGCACCCAGCAGGCATCTCCCTGCTGGAACTGAGCCCCTGGATCTGCATCCCACCTGGCCTGGCCCTCAGGAGGCTCTGCAAGGTGCCCAGGGAAGGGGGCTGTGTGTCCAAGGAGGTGGGAGGGAAAGGACTTCTCGTGTCCCTGTGCCCACCTGAGCAGCTCCCAGCCAAGCACCACCAAGGGGAAGCTGCCTCCTGTCTGAGGAGCTGTCTGAGGCCCGTCGAGGGATTCGCACTCATCCCTCAATCCCAAAATTCTGGAAGGGCAGGAGAGGGATTTTACTGAGTTCTGGGTACTGCATTTCTAAGGGGGAAATAAAGAACATCAAGCCCCTGAACTGCTTTTCCCTTCCTGACAGTGGTGTGTGGGACAAAGCTGGCAAAGCAGAGAGGGGCACTTCAGGCAGCAGGGAGAAAAGTCCATCTTTCCTTCCTTTTGCAGATATTCCTAGTTAGCTTCTAGAAAAATGATTTAGTTGATATTCTTCTGCCTTCCTCCAACTATCACACGCTCATTGCTTTTTTGGAAACTCTTATTCTAAAAAGCCAGGACAGAAGACAACTCCCAAAGTGACCCCTCACCCTGGGCCAGGAGGGCTGGGGCTTCCCTTGCCGTGGGTGACCCCTGGCAGGTGAGCTCAGCCATCCCCTTGGGATGGATGCCACCACCACAGGGCTCAGGCAACCACCTCGTGGCTGCCTCATCCAAAAAAGCAAAGGGCTGAGCTGACCCTGGTGAACGATGCAGCCTCCCATCCAGAGAGCCTCCCACCTGAGGAACGATGGCACTGGGGGGACCTGCCCACACCACGCCAGCACACCAGCACCGAGGGCAAAACCCAAGGAACAAACCAACCCCCCCCAAAACCAACAACCCAGCGAACGACCCAAACCCACCCCCATCAGCTGGACGAGCACCACACCCCGCGGCGAGAAGGAGCAGAAAACCCCGAGCAGAGAGAGCCATCCTTTACCGGAGTAACCTCCCGAGGACTTGATGTACATCTGCCCGTACTGCTCCTCCACCATGGTGTCGTACGCCTCGTCGTCCTCCTCGTCCTCCTCGTTGTGGTAGGAGGTGGGGCTGTCGGTGTGGGGATGCTGCTGGCGCCGGGGCTGGTGCGCTCCCCCTGCGAGTACTGCACCTGCTGCACGTTGGGCAGCAGCGTGGCCAGGTTGGGCACCCCGTAGTAGGAGACCCGCGACAGCTTCAGGGGCGCCGCGCTGGCGCTGCCGGCGCCGCCGGGCCCCTCCCGGGCGCCGGGCTCCAGGGGCCGCTTGCCGGGCAGGCCGGGCAGGGCCTGCAGCTCCAGGTTCTCGTGTTTGACGCGCGTGAGCAGCGGGATGGCATGGAGGGGGACATGACGTAGGGCGCCGAGGCCGACTGCAGCTGGTTGCAAGGGCTCTGCGGCTCCGAGCTGGGGTCTTCGATCATGGTGGTCTGAGAGTCACAGTGGGGTGAGCTGACCTTGAACATCAAGTCCGTGCCTTTCTCCACGATGTGCTGGATCTGCAGGAAGCCCGCCGTGTACATCACCACCAGCTGCTCGCTCGCCGCCATGGTCAGCTTGCCGGTGTAGCAGAAGGAGAGGATCTGCTGGAAGCAGGCGGGGGCACGGTCCCCGGCAGCTCAAAGGCGTTTTTGCTGTTGCCACTGAACAAGTCTCGGAAGTAGGGCTGCTGCGGCCAGCACCGCCCGGTGAGCCTTGAAGGCCTGGCCCTTCACCACGATGGAGACATCGCAGTACAGCCCCAGCAGCCGCTGCTCGTTCAGGCAGCCCAGAACGGTGTTCCCGAAGTTGGGGATCTCTATGTGCAACATCTGCGACATGGCTCAGGATCGGCTGGAGCTCCTCAGACATTCAATGCAGGGATATCCAAAGTAGGGCACATCTGAAAAAACGGAGAAGGCAGGGGAGAGAGAGAAGAACAACGTTTTTAGACAGTTCACCAAAGCAGGCAGGAGCACAGGAGCCCACCTCAGCCGACATCAAAGGCTCCAAGCCGAGCTCTGAGAGACAACGTGGAAAAGCAATCGCTTATAAAAATTACTTATCGATGGTTTCGAGCGGCGTTGGGAATGCTATTGGTGGGTGGCAAAGGATATTCCAAAAATGCAAGTATTTCCTTCAAGTTGTGGTCTGTTTAAATAAGCACCACTGATTTATTCCCCCGGGGTTTTTACTTTATGCAGGAAAATCTGAACGATAATAGGAGAGAACAGTAAAGCAAAGGAAAAGCAGTCAGACAGATCTCGGTAGCATTATATAAGAAACACAACAACCAGCAGCTATGTTGAAACTACAGAAAAGATATTTATAAAACAATGTGCCATTCTGCCCGAAATAAATACAGGATTCTGCCGGAGCGAGAGCTCCCAGGAAAAAGCACTTTGAAAAGCAATCTTCCCATTTGCACCAGAAAGAGGGAGCATTTCAACAGTTAAACCCCTTCTCAACAGATTTATCCTCCAACAAAACGAGGCTTATCTCCAAATTAAGCCAGATATTTGAGCCCCAATAAAACAAACCAACGTGCCTGCCGCAGCGAGCTGCCTACCAAGTTGTCTTCTTATTTTGCTGCCCAGCCCCTGGAGCCCCAGCCCAGCCCCTGGTGCAGGCAGAGCCCCCAGCCCGGTGCCCCCGGTACCGGCAGCCAGGACCCTCCGGAGGAGCCCGGGCACCGGCGGCGGCTCCGGCTCCGCATCCCGCCCCGGCTGCTCTTCAGGGCCAGCTGTACCTTTTGGCCACGGGTAGAATTCCTGCTTCCACCTCCCCCCAAAAATAAAAAGAGCCCGGCGCTGGGAGGGCCGTGGTGCGCAAAGCCGGAGCAGGTAGCGCTGGTGCAGCCTGAAACTCCAGCGGAGCAAATCACTGCGGATTCACCGAGCCCAGACCCCCCCGTGCTCCCTCCCCAAAGAGCCCAGGAGATTTAAAATCCTGTCTGCCTGTAATACTACTGATGAAAAACTACGTTTAACTAATACTGAAAGCTCAGAAGAACGGTATTTTTTATATATATATATATATATATATATATATATATATAAAAAAAAAAGGAAAAGAAAAAATAGAAGTTTATCTGAGAAAGATTAAAAAAAAAAATCTCTGGAAAGAAAATAATAACCCACAAAGAGCTGCTCTGTTCCCATTGCCGAGGGGAAAAAAAAAAAGAAAGAAAAAAAAAAAGTCCTATCTGCAAGGCCACGGGGTAACAGGAAGAAAAGGGAACACACTCGGAGCCAATTTAATTGTATCTGCATGGTTAAAAAAAAAAAAAAAAAAATTTCTTCCAAGCGAGGAAGTTCGCGGTGCCTTTGCCTGGCCGGGAGCGAACGTACCTTGAGCAGCGTCCCCGGCGCGGCCGCTGCCGAGGGGCTCCGGTCCCCCGACCGCCGAGAGCTCAGGGGAGGGGGAAAATAAAATATAGTATCGAGCCCTGGGTTTGTATCTGCTGGAGCTCAAGCTTTTACCAAGTCAAATCTCCCCGGCAGCGCACAGCATCTAAATGAATAGGCCGGATGCAGATTAACATTCAGGCTGCTCTCTGCAATGAATAGAGCCCTTTGATTAGGGACCTGAAGTAAATGCCAGTTTCAAACCGAAGCTTTAAAAACAGAGAAATATCAGTGCCAGAGGAATGCTCTCAGTGTTGGTACAAGACAGACTTTTGATGAGTCACTGCAATGCAAACAAAGATGGCAGAAATACTGTACTGTATGCTGATGAAATGCTTAGTGGTGCCACGGCAACTGAGACAGGTTTTAAATTTATAGTGCAGTTTTGCATATGAATTACGCTGTAAACTGCCTCCCCTGCCATCTAGTACATCCAGAGTGTCAAAGCATTTAAACTATTCCAAACAGTCTGCAGAGCTGGCACTGCTGCTGGTTAACTCCTGCAGCCAGGGGAAGGCATGGAGCAGGGTGGAGAGCATCCCCTGCATCCCACATCCTCTGACCAGCATCCCTATCCCTCAGCCTGATCCCACCTCCAGCACCCTCCCTGCATCCCCAGCATCCCCGCATCCCTGAGCATCCCCTGCATCCTGAGCATCCCCCACCTGCATCCTCCATCACTGTCCGATCCCCCAACACTGCATCCCCCATGCATCCTCACCTGACTGCACATCCCCAACCTGCATACCCACTCCTGCATCCCTACACCTCATCCGACCACCAAAACCCCCAGCATCAAACCCTTGGAATCAGCTGCCCATAGGCTCCTCACAGTCTGTCTCCCATCACCACGCCTTCACAGAAAATGTCCCCAGAACTTCTCTCTTGGCACCAATCCTCTAGATTCCAGCACATTTCCGATTCAGATAATACCTTCGCATTTATTGAGCAGTTTGGTGCATTTTTTCTGGGAAAAGGGTGGCTCCCTTTGCATTCCCCTGCCCAGAGCTTTTTCCTGGCCACTGCCTCGATTGTTCAATTGCTGCCTCAAGCCGCCCAACGCAGTTAAAAATTCCAGGATAGAGGTGAGGCCATCCCAGAGCAGATAACTGCAGGGAGCACAGGCTGGGATGCTCAGCTGACCCTTCCCCCTGATCCTGCATCACGGCCCACTTCCACACCCGAAGGGATGCATGTGGCATTAAGTTCAGCTCCAGGACAGGCGAGTGCTGCTCCCAGCAAACAAACCCCTCTGACAGGGCTAGCCCTGAATCCCACGGGACCTGCAGCCTCTGGAGCCACAGCAGGGCCTCCCTTACCCAGGAATGCTCAAAACTCTCACCCAAAACCTCAGGAGGTCACTGGGCTCTCTGCCTGGCACTGCTGAGAAGGAGAACGCACAGAGAGAGGACCAAGATGACACCCTGTGAGGAGGGCAGAGGTGACACCACAGCACCAAGCCTGAGAGCCCAAAACCTGCCAGAGGTGACACCACAGCCACCAAACCTGAGAGACCAAAACCTGCCAGAGGTGACACCACAGCCACCAAACCTGAGAGACCAAAACCTGCCAGAGGTGACACCACAGCCACCAAACCTGAGAGACCAAAACCTGCCAGAGGTGACACCACAGCCACCAAACCTGAGAGACCAAAACCTGCCAGAGGTGACACCACAGCCACCAAACCTGAGAGACCAAAACCTGCCAGAGGTGACACCACAGCCACCAAACCTGAGAGACCAAAACCTGCCAGAGGTGACCGCAAAACCACCAAACCTGATAGACCAAAATCTACCAGAGATAACCCCAGAACAATCAAGCCCGAAAGACCAAAATCTGCCAGAGTTGACCCCACAACAACCAAACCTGAGAGACCAAAACCTGCCAGAGATAACCCCACAACAACCAAACCTGAGAGCCCAAAATCTACCAGAGATAACCCCACAACAACCAAACCTGAGAGCCCAAAATCTCTCCCAGCCATGACACCACCCATCTCTGCTGGAGAAAGGATGGAATCTGCCCTGGCAAACAAAGATCCACTCTGGATCTGTGAAAATTACTGAGAAAAACCTGAGTAACAGAAAAAAAAAAAAAAAAAAAGCCAAAACATCACTGCACAGGCACCTAAGGAAGGCTCATCTGTGGAAGAACATGGGTGGAGAAGGATTTCCTCCTCTTTTCTTCCAGGAAGAGCTTCCTCAGAGCTGGAGAAGACACCAGGGAGGCCTTGGATGGATGGACCTCCTTGGACCCAGCAGGGCAGGATGTGTGGGACCAGCCAAGGACAGCTTGGTAGCACAGAACAAGCCAAACTTAAAATAAATATCAATTATTAATATTACTTAGAATGTGCTCTATAAACAAACAGGCTTGTCAGAAGCAACGCCTGTCTCTCCCTAAAAACACCAAATTGTGCTGGTTTAGGGTATGTTTAAGATAGAGAGAAGCAACAAAGTGCCCCAGCATCCCAAATTTTTGGCAAATCTCACATAAAACCCCCTGGGAGACTTTGAACCAGCATCCTCCACACAACTGGTCCCTCCCAAAATGCAGCTCTGAGGGGAATGGGGGGGAAGTAACAGTGTTTGGTTTAGAAAGAGCATCAAGGAACACGAGCAAAGCCACACAAGGAAGCTGCAAAAGCCCAATAAACCATCAGCCAGGACTGCTGGAATTGTTTTTTCTTCCTCCCTCTGCCCCTTCTTTTTTATGACCAGAATATATGAAAAAAAAGCCTACCAAAACCCAAACCAAAACCACCAACAACACCAAATCATGAAGAAATAAAATAAAATAAACCAAAAGTCTTGAAAGCCCAGAAGAACCTGCCCACCACCAATCCTCCCATTCCCTAAAAAACAACAGCAACAAAAACCTACTGATTAGACAGAAAATGCAATAAATCTTGATAATTTCTGACTTTAAAATTCCCCTATTAAATATGATCATTTTTCTTTTAAATAGAGCACCAAGTGACTTTTGAAGGGTTTGAGATGGCCTCAGCCCATCTGACACAGGAAGAGCTGTGCTGCAGGAGAAACGACCTTTGCAATTACAGATGCAAACTGTATTTTTCCAATCTCATCTCCCAAGCTGAGCAGTGTCCCAAGGTGCAGGAGCAGCTCGCACCATGACAATCTCCCCAAAAAATCCAGTCCCCTTTGGGCTGGAGTGTCCTACAGGTGACAGACCATCAAATCTGGGCATCTCCAAATGGGAAAACTTGGATAAAACTGGGTTAAAACCAGACAAACATCCCCCACCTTGGTCATTTCACATATGTAACCATTCAAGCAAAACATCATTTTGTTTTCTGATGGCAGCCTCTTTTTCCAGCTCGTGGATACAGGAGGATAATTTGTACATCTCGGCCTGATTTTTGTAAAGTCATAGCCTTTGTCACAAGATGTTCATAAAAAATGCAGCCGTTATTTGAGACAACTTCCAGGAGAGTTTGGGAATTCTCAGTTTCTGCATTCATCTGCTTTGGGGGAAAGAAAAAAGCAGGTTTGCTCTTTTCCAAACTAATTCCCTGCTCCAAGGCCTGAAAGGTCAGGGCGAGGCGACAGCAACAAAGGAAAAAAGCATCGACCTAGAATAAGATGCTGCCATCAGAGCTCCCCCAGGAATAATCAGAAATAATTGGATAATGTATTTAAATTGTCTTTTTTTTTTAGCCAAACAACAGAGAGACTCGGTGGAGAATCAACCCCCCCAAAGCCCCCCAAATATCCCCCAAGTGCTGCAGCTCCCCAGGAAGGTGAGCTGGGCAGCAGCTGGGACAGGGACAAAGGGACAGGGACCCTCCGGGGGTGGGAGACAAAGCAGCCAAAGGCTTTCACCCCCCCCAGCCAAAGCCCCGGGAAAGAAAAGAGCTGAAAAGTCCTGCCCTTGAAGGCCCCAAAGGGTCAAAGGAAACTTCCCTTTCTTCTGTAAATGAGGAGAGAGGGGAGGGGAAAATCCTACCCTTGGATTTGAGGCTGGCAGGGGGTCCCCAACGCCACCCAATCCCCCAGGCACAGGGGTGGCACCTGCCCTGCTCTCACTGCAGGGTTTGGGGGTTATTTCCCCGTTTTTTTAATGCAAAGGAAATGTATAAACCCGGGGGAAAATATGCAACAGCTCACTGCAAACTCAACGGCCAAGTATCATTCCCTGAGCCCGGAGATGCTGTAATGCCTCAGATAAAAGAAAGAGTTAAAGCAAATAGAGTTAGGTAAACTAAAGAGTTAAATAAAATAAAGCTAAATAAAGCCAAATAAAATGCACTTCAGGTCCAGGCTGAGCATATTCCCCCCACCCCTGCATCGCAGGCTGTGCCAGGGAGCCGAGAAGCCAAAATGCAAAGTCTTTGCACCCCCACCTCAAAAACTGAGCATCCCCTCTTCGAGGTGAGAAAATCCAAGGGCGGGGAGGGAGAGGGATGGGGGCACAGGTTTAGAATCCTGCACAGTGTTTGGCAGGGGGAAGAAACCAAGGTTAAGTTCAGTAATCAAATGGCAGCGCGACTCCTCTCCTGCAGCACTGGTATCTGCAGCTCCAAAGTATTTATTTTTGAAATGCTGCAAGTGGCAAGCGGCGCGGACGGACCCTATTTTTAGTGTAGCAGCCAGTGGCAATGGGTGAAAGAAGATTATTCCTGCCTTATTAAGAGCAGAAAGTGAATTTGCAAATATTCCTCAGTAACACCCGGGCAGCCCACACGCAGCAGACACGCAGCACGGAGCCACGGCGGCTTCAGAAGCCTGCAAGTCCGCCCGGGAAGCACAGCCCGGGGCAGGGAAGGGGGGGAAAGATGGAAAAGTGAGTGGAAATCATGCTGGTGGTGCAGCACAGGGGGTGTGGGCAGCCCCGCTGCCAGGGCAGCCCGGGGATGGGGGACTGGGTGCTCAGTTTGGGACCCTGGCACTGCCCCGAGGGGTCTCTCCTTGGGGACCCTGGCACAGGACTGGGGACTCTTCCTGGAGACCCCAGAACAGCCCTGGGGTTCTTCCTGGGGACCCCAGCACAGTCCCGAGGGTCTTTTTGTGGAGACCCCGGCACAGCCCCAGGGTCCCTCCCTGGTGCCCAGCACAGCCCCGAGGGTCTCACCCCAATCCCCCCAGCTCTGCCCGAGGGTCTCTCCCTGATCCCCTGGCACAGTCCCAAGGGATCTCTTTAACGGGACCCTGGCACAGTCCCAGGGACCCCCGCACTGCCCCGAGGGTCCCACCCCAATCCCCCCGCACTGCCCCGAGGGTTCTCCTCTCCCCCAATCCCCCAGCATTGCCCGAGTTCTCTCCCCAATCCCCCACTCTGCCCGAGGGTCTCTCCCCAATCCCCCCACTCTGCCCGAGGGTCTCTCCCCAAATCCACCCGCTCTGCCCGAGGGTCTCTCCCCGATCCCCCCGCTCTGCCCGAGGGTCTCTCCCCGATCCCCCCGCTCTGCCCGAGGGTCTCTCCCCGATCCCCCCTCACTGCCCGAGGGTCTCTCCCCGATCCCCCACCGCCCCGAGGGTCTCTCCCCGATCCCCCATCACTGCCCCGAGGGTCTCTCCCCGATCCCCATCATTGCCCCGAGGGTCTCTCCCCGATCCCTGCGCCAGTCCCCCGGATCCCCACACTGCCCCGAGGGTCTCTCCCCAATCCCCCATCATTGCCCCGAGGGTCTCTCCCCGTCCCCCTCACTGCCCGAGGGTCTCTCCCCGATCCCCCCTCTGCCCGAGGGTCTCTCCCCAATCCCCATCATTGCCCCGAGGGTCTCTCCCCATCCCCCCCTCTGCCCGAGGGTCTCTCCCCGATCTCCCATCATGCCCCGAGGGTCTCTCCCCGATCTCCCATCACTGCCCCGAGGGTCTCTCCCCAGTTCCCTGGCACAGTCCCAGGGACCCCAGCACTGCCCGAGGGTCTCTCCCCAATCCACGCGCTCTGCCCCGAGGGTCTCTCCCCGATCCCCCATCATTGCCCCGAGGGTCTCTCCCCGATCCCCCCGCTCTGCCCGAGGGTCTCTCCGTGCAGACCCCGGCCCAGCCCCGGTGCCCCGGTGCCGGCAGAGCCCGCTCCGTCCTGCTGCAAGGTGAGTCACCGGCAGCCCGGGCGCACCGCGGCTCCTCGAGGTCACCCACCCGGCAGCTCCAAAAAGTGCCGTCATTCAGCCAAGGCGAAGCGTGTCACTGACATTATTATTTAATTAGTTTTGGTTGGTTTTTTTGGTTTTTTTTTTTTCTTTCCCCCCTTCCCTAACGCTGATCTTAAGAGCTCTCAAAGCAAGGAGAAGCAAAAATAGAAAATGCAACATTTTAATTTTTTTTTTTTTTTTTGTTCAGATTGCTGCAAGGGGAAGGGAGACGGGAGAGACATGGCTAGAAAATACAATTATTCTGCAGAATACGGAGTATTTTGCCATCTAATAAAAACTCAAGACCCCGAGTGAGTTATGGCCACGGGAAAAGCACAGAGCACCCCATCACCCTGCCTGCAGCATCCCATCACAAGCACTAATTCCCATCCGTAACACATCAAAAAAGACAAGTGCCATGCTGAATCCTATTCTCCTCACTCCTAGTACACAACAGCAGAGCTAGCAATATATAACATGCATGACTCAGTCCTAGCACCGTGCCACTACGGAACAGAAAGCTTTAAAATAAAGTAAATATCTTAAAAGGTCAATTAAAAAAAGCTTACAAAACATCAGACGCTGCTTCTCGCTAGAGCTCATTACCTAGTATGGTGGAGCTGCCTGTGTGTTTTTTTTTCTTGTGCAAGTTAGTCTGTGAGTCAGCATTAACACACATGAGAACATCAGGAATACTGCCTAGTTCTGATGCAATGGAGGTTGTAAAAAAAAAAAAAAAAAAAAAAAAAAAAAAAAAAAAAAAAAAAGAAGAAGAAGAAGAAATCGCACTCGGTTTGGACAGGAGCCTGTAATTCAATTGCCTTTACTTTTCAATTACTGCATAGCCTACCCTGACCAACCTGCAGAGGGAAGGAAACTTTGCTTACATCTCTGTCTTAAAATTAATGACTTTTACTTTTGGCTACAGCTTATTCTCCCTGCTTAAAAAAAAAAAAAAAAAGACATAACATAATTAACCCTTCAAGGACAGCTGAGCCCGTGCAGCAATTGGGATCTTCATGTTTTTGTAGGAATTTCAGGGCTGCCAAGAAAAGTTCTGGTGAAGGGAGACATTTATACATTAAACTTTTAATACTCTATAAAGCAAAGCTACAATTGCATCTGAGCTGGATCCTTAATGGAAATAGAAGCTTGCAGGCAAGGGAAGTTAGAGACTGCAGAAATTTAACTCTGTGCTCCTGGGTCCAGACAGGAAATAGAGACTGCACAGGAGGGGCTTCAAAAATGAGGGGCTTGGTCCTTCAGCAAAACCCCTGAGAAACCCAAAATTGGTGAGGAGAGGTGGCCACCCCAGCCCGAGACCCACTTTGCCCAGGCAGATGGAGGCAAAGCTGAAAACCTGCATTTTTTATATATTGCATTTACTGCTTGTACTCCAGCAAAGAATTCCCCTTCTCCCTGGGGAAAAAAACCCCTCCAGACTGATCCCTGCTCCCAGGATCATCGAGTACAGGATGACAACACTGACTTTTCATTCCTCCTGCAACCAAACCCTTCACTGGGGGCAACAAATTGTGCCCAAAGCTTCAGAATGTGCCTATTTCTGTATCACACCCTAAAACACCCCCAGACAACACTGCAGCCCACAATATTGTATTATATATACTGCTGATTATGCACATTAAATATCATAATATAGATGATGCATGATCAAATATTATTTTTTTTATATATATTAGATGCTAAACTACGTCCACCAACATCTGACAAGCTCTGAGCTGCTGATGCCCAGCACAGAAATTCCTTAAATTCACGTTGGTTTTTTTTTTTTAATCTCTGCAGCAGCGGTTGGAGAAAGAAAGTCTCCCCAGTGCTCACAACCTGAGCTGGTCCCACACCAACAAACACTGACCAGTCCTCAAAAATATAAACAGGTCTATCTAATTCATATGGACTCATAATCCAGTGGATCACAAGAAATACCAAACCCCAGTTTAGCTTGCTGGTTGTTTTCATGAGTAAACACAAACGCTGCAAAACTCTTTCTTTTTTTTCCAAGGATAAATAGTTATTAATGCTGATTAACCAACACAGAACCCCCTAATATTAGAGATCAATCACTTCTGCAGCCTCTCCTGCAGGCAAGGGTCTGTCTCAAACCAGTATGAGCCTGGTGGGGTTATTTTTCCTTAAGCATGTGGGATACTTGAATACAGATGAATTGAGTTTTAAAGGAAAAAAACCCAAGCAGCAACTTCTGGGCCAAGTTCTTGTGTGCCAAACTTTTCAACTGCCACAGCACAGCTCGACAGTGTTTCAAAAGAATTTAAGCACTGTTTTGAATACTGCTGACAATCTTCCTCATCAAAATTTGTAATTTAAATACCTCAAATCTGAAAAGCACGCTCCCTGGGGCATGCTTCATTCTCCCTCCCCACCGCCCACCCTCCCCAAGCCCCATTTGGAATAAAATCCATTGCTTTCTGTATCTGGCTGGGTTTTCCCCCCCCCTCCTGCAGCCCCCCAGCATCCCGCAGGGATCCCAGTGCTGGAGCAGAGCTGGCTCTCAGGCTGGGGATGGAGCCTCTGTGTGCACCCCAAAACGCAGCCTCCTTCCTCTTTTGGAGCTCTTGAGGCTGGCTTAGAGATAACACCAGTCACTGGTTTAGAGATAAGATCAGTCACTGGTTTAGAGATAAAAATCACTGGTTTAGAGCTAAGTCCAGTTAGTGATTTCGGGCTAAAACCGGTCACTGATTTAGGGTTAAAACCAGTGACAGACTTAAAGCTAAAACCAGTAACCAATTTAAGGCTAAAACCAGTTACTCATTTAGGGCTACAACCAGTTATAGGTTTAGAGCTAAGTCCAGTTAGTGATTTAGGGCTAAAACCAGTTACTGATTTAGGGCTAAAACCAGTTACTGATTAAGGGCTAAAACCAGTTATAGATTTCAGGCTAAAACCAGTTAGTGATTTAGGGCTACAACCAGTAACTGATTTAGAGTTAAAACCAGTAACTGATTTAAAGCTCAAACCAGTGGCTGATTTAGAATTAAAACCAGTAACTGATTTAAAGCTAAAACCAGCCAGTGATTCAGAGCTAAACCCAGGCTGTCCTGCCTCCTACCCCGAGAAGGGGTTAATGCAAGGAGCCCCACTCGCAGCCCTGTGCTCTCCAGGGTGAGATGTTCATTCAGACACATCAACAGCCCCCAGAAAACCCCCAGCCAGCGAGCCCAGCCCTCGGGGGCAGCCGAATTTCTTGGGGTGCAGCTGATGAATTTTTTGGGGTGCAGCTGAGGGATTTCTCAGGGTGCAGCTGAGGGATTTTTTGGGGTGCAGCTGAGGGATTTCTTGGGGTGCAGCTGAGGAATTTTTTGGGGTGCAGCTGAGGAATTTCTCGGGGTGCAGCTGAGGAATTTCTCGGGTACAGCTGATGGATTTCTCAGGGTGCAGCTGAGAAATTTCTCAGGGTGCAGCTGAGGGATTTCTCGGGGTGCAGCTGAGGGGTTTCTCGGGGTGCCCGTGTGCTGGAGCAGCAGCTCCATCTTGGCAGGAGTGTTTAGGATTCCCTCCCAGTGCTGCAGAGCACCTTGAAAGGTCGGGAGCGCCTGCACATTCCCGGCTCCATCCCCGGCGCTGCCGCAGACGAAACGGATTGACCTAGACGAGAACTGCAACAGTCCCCGGGAAAAATAATCCATCACCACCCCTCGCCAGCCGCAGCCGCCTTTGTCATGGGAACGCTGGGGAATCTCACCTACCTATTGCAGCCGAGCAGGGCTGGAGAGGCTTTAAATCCCAGCCCTGCTCTCCTGGGATGCAACCAAAGCCGGGGCTGCGGAGCGCCGAGCCGGCACAGCGCAGCAAATACCTCCATATTCCACAGCCCGTGCCCATTACCGAACTCATTAAAGACAGTGATACTTTGTAACACACTCTAATCTTTAATATTCATAGCTTGCTTCATTTGCATATCATGCCATAAATAGTTGGAGCAGAGGTAAAACACAAAGCGCTCCACTTGCATTTCTAATTATGCCTAAAAAATCAAATGTAAATCACAACACATCCAAGACACAGAAAATATTAAATTTGCTGGCGCTCAGTTAAAAATCTTTTAAACACCCCACCCCCCCCAAACCAAACCCAATTGTTTTTAAAAAGCACAATCAAAGGGGGTCCTGTTGTCTGTTTTTAAAGAGGAGCTGACACATCCCAGCCATGCATTCCCAGCTGTGACCCCCCCAGTGCCAGCTCATCTCCCCAAAACCAGCCCTAAAACTCTGCCCCTTCCACGGGGCTGGGCTGCAGCTGCCCACTTAACCTTGGGCTTTGCAGGAACAACAGGAGCCTTTTGCTCCGGGGTGCCTGGGAAAGCTGATCTCCAGCACAGGAGGCAAATTTGAAACATCAGCTCCAACGTGAACTTGTGCTACAGCGATGGGCTGGCTGGAGCTCGGGGCTTTGGGACAGGCAAGGAGAGACCCCCTGGGACTGGCAGCTGCTCAATCCCAAGGTTTAACAAGGAAATTTTGGGGTGCTGGCACTCAGCAGCTCCGTGTCCAGAAGGAAAAAGAGGATTCCTGCTCATGATGTGCCAAAAAGCAGGCAGAGGCAGCACGGGGTGCTTTTCTCTGCTGTGTTTTCTCCTGGGACACAAAGGAGCCCTTGGGGGCAGGAGCTGCCCCACAGTGGGACTCAAGAGCCCACTCAGCTTGCTGCTGTGCCATGGATTTGGGGTCAGCGAGCCCTGTGCTCCCTCCAGCTACATCCCAAATATCAGCCCCTTTTATAGGAGCTGCAGCAAATTCACCTGCCTGCTGCCCCAGAGAGGATCCTGGGGAACTGGCTGGGACTTCAGCCCCCAACCACCACAACCACCACAACACCCAACTGATCAGCTTTTAGGGAAAAGCCTGGCTGCACCTTGGGGGGAGCAGGGGTGCACAGATGACCCCACTTCCCCCAGCTCACAGAGGCACCAGAAGACTTTATATCTGCAAAGCACCTCGATATCCCTGGATAAAAAGAGTTATTAGTACATTCCTGACAGTAGCACAAATAATTTCCCTGATGCTCATGCATCAGGCACTAGAAAATCCTCTTGATTTTATGGAAAGCTTTATGGAAATCTGCTTGATTTTATGGAAGTCCATCACCACCACCATGTGAAAATGCACATTTTTAGTTCAAGAGCACTGCAGCCTCAAGCCAACCCTGCTCCTTGCCCACCACACTGATCAAACACACTGCTGCTGCTCCCAGGAAGCTCAGAACCTTCCTAATCTTCCTCCATCTCCCCACTCCTCCTCCTCACCTCCCATGAAATCACTCACAACAGAGACACGGCGTCCACAAGACTCAGAGTTCTACAGATTTATGCCCAAAGATTGAATTAAAATAAAATTAACAGAATTTTATAAAATCAGAATCACTCTTTGGGAAGGCATGAGGTCCCTGGCCTGGCAGAGACCTTGGAGGGAGGAAGGCTGGATGCCTCAAGGGTCTTTTCCCACTTACCTGCCCTTTCCCACTGGGGCTCCAGCTGCTTAAACCCATCACATCTCAATGGAAGGCTGTCCCCAGGGAAAAAAAGCATTTTTAAATCACTTGAACCCAGACTAATTTTGAAGAAATCACCTAAATACCACCACAGTGGTATCTTCTGAGGCATCACCTCCCCCTACTGAGATTTCTCCCACTTAACAGAAGAGACTTCTGAGAATGAAAAGCAGAAAGAAGGAAAAATCCCATATTATCACTGCCATGTTCTTCTCCTACTTGTACACTGGTTTTCCAATGTCCCTAAATCCCACCAGTGAATTGGTCCAGAGTTCCCCTTGCCCTCCCCAGGTGCTGCAGCTCATCCTGCCCCTTTCCAGCCTCGAGCCCAGCTCAGCAATCCCATTGCATCAGTCCGAAGGAAGAGTTAAAAGACTTTTTTCTGCCATATCGACTCCCAAAGAATTCCAGAGACATCATTAAATTTAACCCCAAAAGGTGAGCAACTGCCCCGTGCCCCCAGCCCGTGCCCAGGGAGAAGTGAAAGCGAGCAGCACACAGCCTGCAAAGCTTTTCTGCTCTTCGTATGTACCCTGGCATCTTGCCCAGACCTATTTTTAAGCCCATTTACTAGAAATCCCACAAATTAAAGGAAATACGGATAATGTTGTAAGAATCCTTTGGGCCAAATAAAAGCTACACATAATTTTCCTTGTGCATCAAGAGTAAGATCCTTAACCACAAAAACCAGATTTCCCCAAAGCTCTTTTGCAACAGCGAGAGAGAATCTTGTTTTGTAAAAAGTTGCTTTGATTCACTCCTGGATTACAGGGAGCGCTGCCTCCCGGCCAAACCCGGCAGTGATTCCTGTTATGAAACACAGAGGTGTTAGGAGAACACAAATAAATTAAACTTATCTCCAGCTCTGGAACAGGGACTGCAGTGGCAGCAAGGCACACATGCTGTGGGGAGAAGCTGGGCGGTGGTTATTGGGATTTTTTTCCCCTCTGCAGAGGAGACTCGGGTGGGTTTGTGTCCCAGCTTCTGTCCAGCTGTGTGTTCACAGTGCTCAGGATGGGGCAGTGTGCTGGAAGATTTCCAAGCTGCCCTGCTGCAGGCAGGACAGTCAGCACAGACCCTCTCCTCCATCCCCAGCTGCATCCCAGTGCCACCTGCACCCCCAGGACAGGGTGGTGCCAACGTGAGCACAGCCCCAGTGAAGGGTCTCCACAGCATCTCCTGGGGGATTTTCTGAGAAGCAGTGATTTTATACAAAAATAAATCCATCTCTGCATCTCTGTTTGAATAACTACAGTGGGGTCTCTCGTGGGGTGAGCAGGAAATAAAGGAGCATCCACCCGCAGCAGGGCATTGGGAAGGAGGGAAGAGCCGTGTTTTATGCAGCAGCCACGATTTTAACTCCACAAAGACTTGGAATAAACTCCACTAACAGCTCTTGTACTGGGGTAGGATTAAAAAGAAACCAACAACCAGATCTGTGTTTCACTAAAACTCTTCAGACAAGCAGAAACAGCCCCAAAACACAGCAAGTCAAAGCAGCACTCGTGGTTAGTCCTGGCAGGGAGGGAATGAGGGCAAGGTGCTTCCTTTCCCCATCCAACCTCACTCTCCTTCATCCCCACCACTGGCTCAAAACGTCTTCCTCACAAACATTCCAGCTTCCTTTTAAAAAAGGAAAATAATTATGCAGGGGAATAACCACTTCTCTCCTACAAACACACAGATATGAACAGTTAAACACGCGACTTCGGGAACTTTTCCAAGATTTATATGTTTTGCATGGAAAGCAAATGTTGGTGGGTTTTTTTTTTTTTCCCTTGCCTGGGAAAATATTTAAGTGCTAAGTTTATGGAGCCAAGTCCATTTATTCCTGGTTTGTGCTGCTGCTCAGACAGAATCTAATTAGTGATTTAAGCAGCACTGGGGGATGCAGCGCTGGCCGGTGCCCGAGCCCCCTGCCCAGAGCTGTGCCAGCACATGGCTCTGGGAATTCTGGCCCAGGCAGAGGTTTTACCCATGGCAGGAGTGCCTGAAGGATGCTCCCTTCCCTGGAGGGTCCCAAATCTCCCAGGAGAGCCCCCCAGGTCGCTCCCAGCATCACTGCCGTGGTGCTTTCTGACGCAGTAAAAGTCTTTTCAGGGTGATACCCTTAGAAACAGCAACACTCGATTTGCATTTTCCTGGCCCATTTTACTGAATCCCTGCCTTCAGATGGAAACTCCTCCCCGTGCTCCCAGCTCAGAGCAGCTCCCAGCTCCATCAGTGCTGCTGGGACTAGTCCCATGAGCTGAGGCAGCGGTCCTGTCCCATCCCTGGAAGTGTCCAAAGCCAGGCTGGACAGGGCTTGGAGCACCCTGGGACAGTGGAAGGTGTCCCTGCCCAGGCAGGGGATGGCATGGAATGAGTATTAAGGTCCCTTCCAATAAAATCATTCTGGAATTCTACAAAACCCCGAGACTCACTCAGTCCCACGCCTCAGCCACTTGCTCAGACCTGGAGACCTCCTCACAAGGCCCTCCAGCTTCCTGCAGCAAGCCAGCCAGTGATTTTTGCCTCTGTATTTCCATTTATTTGTGTATTTTTGCAAATCTTTCTGGCCAGTTAAACCAGAACCGTGGCGATTGCGAAACCCAGGAAATTTGCTGCAACACTCTGTAACTCTTGGAGGCAATTAGCCAAAACCTCACACAAATAAGCTTTTTTTTGCCACACCGTTCTAACCACCAAGCATTAACCCATTTTCTTAGGAAACAACATCTGCTAAAACAACTTCCTAATCTAGCAGCAGGCATGGAAAAAACCCACTGCAGTATCTCCAGTGCATGGCAAAGAGTGCATGGCTGGGTTCTGACCAGACCCAGCCTCCTCTCACAGACCCTCTCCCTGGAATATTTATTCCCTGGGGCAGGAAAAGTGTTAAGGTCAAAGGTTTTCCTGCAGCTCTTACATGGTTTAAAGACAGAGGGGATGGTGGAGCAGCCTGGGGGCTTTGGAGCAGGATTTGCATCCCTGAACTGGTGTGGGGTCTGAAATCCTTGGAGCTACAGGAGCTGCACCCTGTGGCTGCAGGGAGAAATCAAAGCACAGCAGGATGGCACGGGTGTCATCGTTTGTAAGAATAAACAAACTACTGGGCAATAAAGTAACAGTTTCCACTTCCTACCCTGGCCTTTACACAGCTTTTTTTCCTGGGAAAATGGGAACAGAGAGCCAAAATTAGGCTCCATGATTTTGCCCTAGGAAAGACAGAAACCTCACTGCATCCTTCTCCTTACTCCAGATTAAAACAGCAGCTACACTTCTGTGCCCTTTGCTAGAACTCATTTCCTCCCTTACTCTGCCCCTGCTTTCTCCACCATCCTGAAAAACCCAATAAAATAAAATAAAAAGCTTCCTTTTGGGAATGCAGTGGTAATAATACTGCTCCCATCTGTTGATAAGTCCAAGGACCTGCACAGGGAGCAAAGAGGCTGGAAAGCTGAAAGGGAGTCAAGTGTTTGCATGGTTTTACTGAGAAATGAAATCCAGCTTTAAACACAGTAAATCGGAGACTATTCTGAATCACCTCTTGAATTTTTTAATGCTACTCCTGGGAGCACTGAAGGTAAATATGTTAATTTGACTTCAATCATGGTGCAGGGAAAAAAAAAAAGCAGCACACTGTATTAGTTTAGGGTACCAAGTCTTAAAACTATTCATGCATTTCTGCATATTTTATACTCAGCAAATAAAGTTCCAAGGTTCTATAAGGAGGCTGCAAAATTATTCTGAGTAAGCAATAATGAGCTGTGCATTATATAAGGCTGATACTAATGGTAATCTATTATTAAAATTCGAGAGTTATAGCAGCTCCATAAGAGTCCAAGAGCAGGTTTGCCTCCCTGGGAAGGGAGAGCAGCACCTGGAGCAGGGAGGTTGGACAGACAGGTTTTGGGGGACCCAAGCTGCACCCCAGGTCCTTGGGATAATCTGTCCCATGCCTAATTAACCCTTCCACAGGTGCCACTGCACAGGCACCACCCCGAGTCACAGCAGGCTCGTATCCCCAGCGTGCTTCCTTCTCTGCCTGAGCCTAACACAGCTCCCAAAATCCATTAAAAAATTAACAGGGTCTCAGGTTTGTGCATCTTAGTCACCCCCAGGGCCAGCCTGCCCCCTGATTCCTGCTGGGCTGCCCCAGCTGGGCTGCAGAGGGCAGGGATGTGAAACCCAGTGAGCTTTTCCTACCTGTCCCCTCCTGCCCTAACACCTCAGGGGCCCCCAAAGAGCACCAGGCCATCAGGGGGGTACATGGCCTCAGATGGAAGAGGGCACATCCCAGCATCCTGGGCCAGAGGAAGGTTCCCTGCCCTTGGAACAGGACAGGCTTTAAGGTCTCTTCCAATCCAAACCATTCCATGGTTTTACAATGCTCAGCGAGTTCAAGCCAAGCTTTGCTTGGTGCTGCTTTGAGCTGGACTTGTTCTGCCCCTCTCCCAGCCCCTCCTGGAGATGGATGCTTTCCTGGGCACTGCTGCTGCAGGATCCAGCCCAGCAAGCACTGTGGATTTTAAGGACAAATCATCACTGCCTGGAACAGCACCTCTCTGCACTGCTGTGAGAGAAACAGACAGCAAAAAGCCCAGAGTTTGGCTCAATTTCCTCCTTCCTACATCTTTTGGTGAGAATCGAAGGAGTCTCTGGAGGCTGTGAATCTGGATCTGGAGAACTCACACAGAAATAGGCACACCAGGGAGGGACCAGGACATCTCCATGTGTAACCTGCACACCTCCATCTCCCAGGGCTCGTGGATCCTGAGCACACCTGGGAACATGGGGGTCTCACCTCATCACCTGCCCCTGGGAGGAAAATCCTCCCTTGGCTTTGCAGGAATGCTAAATGACATTTTCCCTGCGTTTCAGAGCGTGTTGCAGTGTGCAGCCAAGCTCCTTTCTCCCAAATGAAACTCTGCAGGAAGAGCAACTTTCTGCCCAAACCAGGGGATAATGAAGCATAATAATTCCAGGAGAAACAAACTTAGTCTGAGACCTTCCTGCACTGAGAAGGATTTTAAACAGCGACGAGCTCTCTGCTCTCTCCACGCTGAAAAAGGCACTGGGAAGGAAACCAAACCAGAGCAGGTCGGATTTGCTGGGTGTTTCTGGCACCCACCTGCTCTGTGCCCACTCCCTGCTGCATTCCCTACCTGTGCTGAAGGAGTTAAGAGCTCCTCTGGGATGTAACAGGAGCTGCAGTTAGTCACCCAGGCATGTCCGGATGGGAGCTGCCTATGAATGAAGTTGCCTTGGAGATGCAGCCAAAACCAATGACCAGATATTAACTTTTCACCAGGGGCTGCCAAGGCAGGCAGAACATGTGAAACCAGCAGGACACATCTTCCAGCCAAGCTGGAACATCCAGGTGCAACATCAGGGACCCCTGGTTCCCCCCAGAGGAGTAAAACTTTGTGTCTTTGCTCAAGGAACAGGAGAAATTTCCCCTTGCAAAGCCAAGCAAGCAATAAAACCCAGCCCTGGGACCTTCTGGAATGGGCAATTAATGTCCATAAGCAAGATGATGCTTTCCCTTGGTTTAATTTTAAAGTTGATATTAAAGATAGCAGCTCATTGCTGTTAAAGACACTAAGCTCCTTAATTCTTTCTGGAATCAGCTTCATAAGCAGAAAAAGCAGCATGGGCACCTTACCCAATGCAGCTGAGATGAGACATCATGAAACAAAGGCATTAAGGAGGAGTTCAGAGGCTGGGCTGGTGCAGGATCACACACCTGCCTAAGCCAGCACTTCCTCCCTGCTTCCCAGGGCAGGTTTGGGGGTGGGTGAGCAGGAAGGAGAGGCTGCCCTGGCCTTTTGCTGGCTCCCAGGGCAGGCTCCCAGAAGGAAACTCAACCTCCAGCAGAGCTTTCTCAATCTCAGCTCTGAGCTTCCCTTTGAAGGAGCTCAGCCACGTCCCAGGGGGACCAAAGAGGGGGCAGCAGGCAGCACCAGGAGCAGCCACTGGAGCTCAGGGGGTGAAACCTCCCTCACCTGGCACCTCTCCTCACTCCAACCTCACCAACCCAAAGGATCAAACCAGCTTTCAACCAGGACAAGGCCTGCTGTGCACGAGGTAAATCAGAGCAGCACGCCCCACGCCTGCCACCCGGGCACACCCAGCCCCCTGGACACCCCACAAACCCTCATTTCCATCCCAAACCCATCCTCTGCAGGGGGGACACTCCCCAGGCCCTGCAGAGAACTTCACTGGGTCTCACACTGGGGGGATTTGCAGGGCTGAGCTGGACACGAAGCCCAGCCCCACCAGCAGCACCCAGCAGTGAGGAACGGGAGGTGAAGCCACACTTGGGGACATCACAGACCCAAGAGCAGGAATAAAATGGACATTTTCCCATCAGAGCAAACACTTCCTTCCCATCCACACATCAGCCCCTTGGTATTTTTTCCCTGAAGGAAAAACAGAAGATGCTTTCCATAAGCAGACGATTTCAGCAGCTAATTTTACCATCACTTATGGTCGACTTTATGACTAAGATTTCATGCTGACTATATTAATCCTGTCAAATTTCAGAGTGAGAGAGAAATGATACTGTATATTTTATGGCTGCAATAACTTCTAAGCCATTAGACATGCATGCTGACATGAAAGTAATCAAATTGATTTTTTCCTATTACAATGAAGAACTTTGTATGAGCAAATAGTCTTTCTGGCACAGGAATGAAACGCCAAGAAGCCTGTGCTCACTCAGGAAATTAGGAAATTGCCACGAGCCATCGTTCAGAAATTTGAGTTTTCTGCTTACTCACATTTTATTGCCACCAAAGCTGAAAGGGACACGTTAGTCAACCAAACGATCGACAAAAGCCAACGCCAGGGATAATCAGAGGGGTTTGAAGCCCTGTTAAATACTGCAGAAGCTGCAGTTAATTGTTTCCCCAGCATTAAAGGCTCCCCTGTGCCTTTTTGAACCTCAGCAGACACGTTTTCACCCTCACAGCTCCCTGGCCACTCCTCCAGGTGTCGGGTGGGCAAGGCAGAAGGGATCAGAGCGAGTTGCTCAGAGACTTTTGGGAAGTCCTGGAGTGTTCATGGACATCCCACAGTCAATGAGAAAAGGGCCAGAAGGTCAACTGAAATGATTTCTAAATGCAAATAGGTCTTTCATTGTAAATTCCACTTGCTTAATGTTTTGTTGAGGGTTTCAACACCAACTCATCTCTACGCCTCAGCTCTGCCAACCTAAAATTCCAAATTAAAACCCTTTAATCCAACCTGTGTGTTAAGTTCTAGAGAAAGCCAGCTCGAAACAGACCCAGGGTGGGCAGGCAGGTGGCAGGGCAGAGGTGTCCTGTGTGGACAGGGACACACCTGGACAGGGCAGGGGCTCTGCAAGCCAGGCCTTGCAGGGCTGGGCCAACAGGGCACACCTGCCAGGTGAAAATCCCTGTGAAAACCTGTTTTCTTCCCCCTGCTGCGTGAGAACACGTTGGGTGTGAGAGGACAAGATCAGAGAGGCTCAACATCTCCAAAGACTCAGCAACCAGAAGCAATTAAAGGCAGATAACACAAATAATGCAAGAGACTCACCTGACACCCCGCGGGCACAGCCACGGCTCCTCCACAGCCAAGAAAGTGCAAGATTTCCTTTTAGTTTTCAGTGGTTTTGGAGAATATTGGTATCAGCCATTAAATAATGTCAGATCTTGCAGACCAAGCCACCTGCACAAAAAAAAAAAAAAAAAAGAAATGCCACAGGGATGTGCCAGAGCTGCCTGAAGGCTCAAAGAGATAGGGGTGTGTATGTATATTTATATTTATATATATGTATTTTTGTCTTGGGTTAGCAAAATAATTACAGTTTTAATATGCATTTAGCTGCAAATTAAAATGTTTTGATGACCCTCTATCAATAACATTTACTTTTGGTTTTCTTTTGTTTTTTTTTTTTAAACAAAAAGAATTTAGAAATACAAAACCATAAAACCACAACTACATGGATCACCTCAACCAAGACTTGCAAACCCACCGATTTCAGTGAATTCCAGTTTCAGTGAATTCCTATGTCCTTCCACACCAGATATTTGTGAAATCATCAGAGCTGCCGTGGGCAGGGAACCTCCCACTAGACCAGTTTGCTCCACCCAACCACGGCCTCAAAGAAAAAAGAGCTGGGCATTTTGTTGTTGTTTTGGGGCTTGTTATTATTTGGGATTTGTTTTTTTGGTTTTTTTTAAAAGTTGCACACAAGCAAAGCTCTCCCAGCAAAACCCAAGGCAAAGCTCATCCCAGCACACTGAGCCCCATTAAGTGGAACCATTCCCAGGAGCTTTCTGGATGGAGCAGGATCCCACATTCCAGACACATCCCAAGGCAGGCTGGGACAAGCCTGGTCCCTTCCTGACTGGAGCCAGAGGAGGAGGAAGAGGAGGAGCAGTGAGCCACCAGCCCTGAACCCCCAGCAGGAATCAGCAAACCCTTTCCACCCAACCCAAGGTGGTGCTTCAAAGTCATCCCCCAAACCCAGAGCCTGGCAGAGGTAGGAGAAGGCTCCCAGGAGAGGCAGTGAACAATATCCACGAGTTTCTCATGACCTTACGGAGATTGCCATGACAACACGGCTTCGATCCTCCAAACATGGATAGATTCATTTGCACTGGTGTGATTGAGAATAATTAGAGTGAGATTCCCTGAGCCAGGGAGTCACAGCCGTGCACAGCTCTGGCAGCAGAGCCCAAGTTTCAAGGGAAGCAGCCTCAAATTTAAATGTAAAAAAGAAACCCGACAACACTCTTCGGAGCCGCGTGACCTAATTCATTATAAAGAATGTCAGTTAGCAAACCTTTTAAATAAAACATTAAGCTAGAGGTAATTTGAAGCCTTGTGGATTTTGTTTTACTCAATTATTTTCTAATGCTTCAACTTCAAGAATAAATATGCAGGAATCAAAAAAAAAAAAAAAAAAAGGAATACTAAGGGTTTCATTTAATTCTTTTTTTCAAAAGAAATGAAGACATTCATACTAAACCAAAATACCCTCATCCAAGCTGGATTTTTAATTAAAACTTTTATGTCCTACAAGATTCTTCAAGGTTATAATATCTGCTCCCACATTGTCAGGCAGCATCACGCTGGCACAAGGGCGAGCCCGTCATCCACGTTAGAACAACCTGTGCTATGCGTTGCTATAACTTATTTCCAGGACATCCACTCACAAATTAGACCAGGTTGGAATGCTATTTCTTCCCTGCCCCACAATTTCTATAAGCACTTGCAATTTTCACTCTGTTGGGAAGAGTTTCCCTGCAGCAGACAGAGGCAGGGGATGACCACGCCGGCCTCTGCTTTGGTTTTAGTAATTCCTGGTGGTAGGAACACTGCTGGAGGGAGGCAGGTGGGGATGGGAAACCTGCAGAAGGGCAGCAGAGGGGTAAAAGCCACTGCTGGTGCTCACAGCCTGAAATGAGGTTCATTGGGGAAAGGGGGAAAACAAAGGGAGTCACAGAATCCAGGACGAGTTTGGGCTGGGAGGGACCTTAAAGCCCTGCCATGGGCAGGGACACCTTCCATGTGTTCATGGAATCCCAGAATGGTTTGGAAGGCACCTTAAAGACCATCTCAGTCCAAGGCAGGGACACCTCCCACTATCCCAGGGTGCTCCAAGCCCTGTCCAACTCTGGACACTTCCAGGGATGGAGCAGCCACAGCTTCTCTGGAAGGAGCTCGGTGAACACTGCAAATGCTCTTCTAAGAAATACAACAAAACCAAAACCAAACCCCAGTCATAAAGAGGCATCCTTTGAAGCAAAAATGTTTAGAGCTAAATATCTGATTTGATTTTGGCAGCATCCCCCTTTTCCAGAGGCTACCAGAAAGAGATCTGCAGGAATGTTCTTAACGCCAGCTCTGCTACGAGTCCGTGCTGCAAAACATTCCGGAAACAAAGAAACCCCAGAAGATAAAAAGATTCCTTTCCGCCACACTGTTTAGAATAAAACACCTCCCGACTTTGATTCAGCCTTCCTTGCGATGTTTAAAAAATAAAAAGGCAGCCTTTCCCTGTAATCCACCCAGTGGGCTCCATCCCCCCGCAGCTCCCACCCTGACCCCAGGAGATGCCAGGGGAGCAGAGGGCAGAGCAAACTCGTGTAACCCCTCACTGCCCTGATTTTCACATCACAACCACACCCTGGGGCCGCTCTCGGGCTGTTAGAAGTTCTCTGGGTCACCGAGATGGAGGATTTGGTGTCGGTGGAAGGTGAGAAGGGTGGGATTCAGAGCGCTCATCACACCCGCCCCAGGGCGCCCCAGCCCCGCTCACACCCAGGGCTCCTTTTCAAGGCACAAAACTCCGGATAAATCCATTTCTCTGCAGCAGGGAATAAACAAGGATTAGTATTCACCCGTTCATAACAGGGAAACCCTGCAGCTAGAGGTGGAGTCAGGCAGCGCCGGAACATCCAGCCTAAGTTGCTTGACGAATGCTAACTATGACTTCCAGCTTATTTATCTAATTTGGGTTGATTTTTAAATATTGAGTTATCTAACCAGACACAAAAAGAGAGCCTGAAAATTTCCCGTGTTAGTGAAAACTCTCCCTGCCGCCGTAATTCAATCTACATGTCTGAATATTACTGACTTTTCTCAATCACATTTGTATTGAAAAATCGGGACCTGGTTTTCTCAAAACGGTGCTAAGTGCCTGGAAAGTGGGGCTCTACAGCAAATGAGCCTCTCCAAAGCTGACTATGATGCACAGTTTGCAAGTATTTTAGTCATTTACAATATTTATCAGGCTCTATTTTTGTCAATCAATCCATAACGAGAGCAGAACAGCCAATACCTATAAACCAACGCGCTCGATTTCAGCACGGTCTGGATTCCGTGGGAGAAAGGGGCAGCTCCCAACTGATAGAACAAGTTTGTAACACACACAAAAAACACAAGGAGGAAGGATGGAGTCAGTGGCAAAATCCTCAATGGCTTCAGCCGGGCCAGGATTACCTCCAGGAACGTGCTGATGCTTGGAGGAACACAAGGAAGATGCCAAGGCTGGAGCAGAGGAGGCTCAGGGAAGATCTTGTTTTTCTCCACGAGCACCTGAGAGAAGGAGCAGCCAGGGCAGGTCGGGCTCTGCTCTCAGGGAACAGGGACAGGAGAAGAACGAGCCTCCAGCTGTGCCAGGGCAGGTTCAGGCTGGACATCAGCAGGAATGTCTCCGTGGAAAGGGTGGCCAGGCACTGGAAGGGGCTGCCCAGGGAGTGTCCATCCCTGGAGGAGCCCAAGGATGTGGCTCTCAGAGCTCTGGGCTGGGTCACAGCTGGGGCTCCAGGATCCATCCCAGAGGTTTCTCCCAACCTCAGTGACCCTGTGAGGGCTGCACGGGGCAGGACCCCCCACCCCAGCACCCACGGGTGGGCTCCAACCTCCCAGCACCCTGCAGTGCTCCCATTCAGGCTGCCCTTACTGGTCCCAGTGATGCAGAGGCTGAAACTGGTCATACTGGGGAGCCTGTCCCTGTGAAATGCACCCCAGCCCTGCTCCTCGGAACTGCTGCTCGTGCTGAGGGTGATGCTGAGCATCCCCACCCCACGGAACACGAGGCACCACCTCGTAATTTCAGAGAGCACCGAGCAGCTGAGAGTATCAGAGCCTGTAATCACCATCAGGGGGGATTTGAAACCACGACCTAAGCAGAAAAACCCTCCCTGACCATCCCTGAACCCACAAGGTTCAATGCACTCCCCCCAGCCCCAGCCCTGGTTTTAAAATTCAGCCTTTATCAGCTTGAGTTGAGCAAATCCAGTCAAAAGGCAGAAACGGATTGTGCTAGTAAGCAGAAAAACTGTTACATCTTCTGAATGTAATTTTGCCAAAAGCCTCTGCACAATTTTTTTTGTCACGCTTTGCATTATGAAGGAAATTTCTTTTTAGAAGAACAGGAGAATGATTTGCATAATATTCTTTGCAAGTTAATATCAGCCTCTGATAATGATCTCTGCATAATGCAAAAACGTTTGAGAAGACTGTTACAACACTAAGTAATCATATTTTAAATTATGTTTCCCTTTATAGAAAGGTGTTGCAAAAACACACAGACATGAAATCTGTCTGTTGAAGTCCCAAGAACCACCTGACCATCTTCCCACTATTCTACTGTTACAGATTGCAACACTGCCTTTCAAAATCTTACAAAACAAATTACGCTGCAACAGTCTGGCTTCACAGAAGGCAGAGTTTTTTCCTGTGCTGCTGCTCCAGCACATTACATTTCACAAGAGCCTCTGATGCACTGCAGGGGTTAAGCAAGGGCCCAGAATGGAGCTGTAGCAGGAGGAGATGAGGTGATTAAGGCGGGTTCTCCCATCCCACACTGCCACCAGGCAGAGCTGGCAGCACCAGGGCATGCCCTGCCTGCCACCAGGGCCAGGGGACACGGGTTTAGCCGGGTGGTTCCTGCTTTGGCCCAGCTGGCTCAGGGATGGAGCACTGGGAATTCAGCCTGGGATACAGCCACCACAACCCCACGGGGCCAGGTGTCCCTTGCAGCAGGCAGGGATCTTCCTGAAATCTCTGCCAGGGTGAGGGGCTGGATGCAGTCCACTCAGGCCGTGGCTCGTGGTTAATTAGGGCAGGAACTAAACCCAAAAGCAGAGATGCAGGAGGAAGCCATTTGTACCCATCCCATCAGGTGTGGGTGCCAGCGACTCCCCTCAGCCCATCTCCAAAGGGGGAGGTGGGTGGGGAGCTAATGCACTTGGATAATAAATACTTAATATGTCACCAAGGCTTAACAGCCACAGCCAAGTGGTTTAAACCTGAGCTAACCTGCCCTGAACTACAGGGAACCGAGGGAGGCTCCCGGGGCAGCCCCTGCAGGAGGAGATGGAATCAGGAGTGGCACGAGGAGCAGAGAGAGACACTTTGGGACCAAGCACACCAATGATGCAACTCAGATTTGGGGTGAATCATGCATGGAGCAGGATCCAGGGGTTGGCCAACTGCAGAGTGTGTCCCAGAGAGCCACTGTCCCCAGCCTGTGCCCATGGCAGCCCCAGGAGCACGGGGGCAGCACGAAGAGCAGCCAGTGCCACCCACGCCTGTGACACACAACAGGGCATCATTCAGCCTGCATGGTGGGTGGTTCTTGTCCCACCTACAAGATGAAGGCTAAAATTCAAATACCAGAGCTGAGCAGCCAAGGCAAGGAGGAAAGAGCCTCTGGGATGGCAGCCTGAGCTCGCTGAGGCAGCTGCCCTGGGTATGAAACCATCCCAGGCTCATGAGGTCATTCCTCACCTCAACAACTCTTGGTAATCTGGAGAGTTTGCCCAGCTACATCCAGTGATGGGCAGGAGAACAATCCTTCACCCCATCCCATCTCCCCTTTTCATACCTTTTGAAACAAGCTCCAAGCAGCTCCTCATCCCAGGCTTCCTCAAATGGGTTTGCAAGCATTGGGAAGTTGGGTTTTTCTTCAAAACCTGCCAGCAAATCTCTCCTTTTTTTCCCCCAAACTGACATATCCATCCATACTGGTGGGTGGCACCACCAGGTACAATTCCTAAGCTCCCAACCCACCTCCTGTCACCTGGACACCAGGAGGGAAAACTCCTCCCAGGTGCCAGCAAACACAGCACGTGCCGGGGCGGGCACCGGGGTCAGGGAACCACCCAAATATTTCCATTGCTAATGCTGCACCTTGGGTCTTATACAACATTCCTGAGGCACACAGGAGAGGTCAGGAGCAGGCTGCAGGGTGGGGAGTGGACACCCAAGCACCCAAACAGCACAAATCCCTGAGGCACAGCCAGGGCAGGCTCCGGGGGGGCGGTTCTGGCGCTTGCTGTGACTTGTGATGCTGCACAAACACACTGCAACTGAGCTGCATCTAGGAATTTGGGGGGAAATGCCACCTGGGAGGCGTGAAAAAGAACCAAGCAGTCATGGCTGTCACTTTATAGAACCTTACAGAAGAGTAGCAAAAGCCACTGGGATATTTTTGTTCCAAATCACTCGCAACACTTTGCGCTGGACTTCTCTGTGTTTTGATGATGGTCAAGCAAAAAAAAAATTAAGCTCAATGCTCTGCCAAGCTGTGCTGGAGTGGCAGCCTGGAGCAGACACACACAGGCTGCAGGTTCTCTTGGTCTCTCCACCCCCTCCAAGTCGTGCTGCCCTCCTGCCCCTCTGCAAAGAGTTAAGTCCTCCCTCCTGCATCATTTCTCCTGCCAAATGCAGATTAGTCAGCAACTACTGCAGGATACACCTCTCCTAAGGCACTCACAAACAAAGCAACAGCCAGTCTGGGATCTAAAAGGGAAGGTAAACGAGGAAACTTCCTAAACTTGATTGCAAAAATATTCATGAAGGTACCCCGTGGCTGGGGCACCTCCAGCTGCTGTGCTGAAGCTCCCACTGGCTCCCAGGGGAATGCAGAGCTGTGATGGACACTAAATCAGTGCTGCAAGCTGGAATTCGGATCCACCAGTGGACCTGAAGAGCACTGAGAGGCAAAGCCCCAACCTGGTGACACAGCCCCAGCCCTCACTGCCTGAGCCCAGAGCAAAGCTGGGCATGGAGGCTCCACTGCCCAGCCAAAGCACTGCAGGTACCCTGGGCTCAATCTACATTTGCACAGTTGCTCAAAGAAACCAAACACCCAGCAGTCATCTGAAAGGCCAGTTATTAGATCACTCGAAATGAGCTGAAATGAAATTCCCACAGGTTTTATTGGACTACTGAGATATTGATCCTGGTGTGCTTCTTGCTCAGCCTGCGGCACAGAAATTCACCCTGCTAGGAATCCCACCTGTGTGCTGGGCCAGGAAATTCATTGGGAATGCCCAGGGCTGCTTTTCCTCGCTCTTCTCCTGGCCCCAGAACTTTCCCTTCCCCTGAGGATGTTTAACTTGACTGGCACAAACGCTGCTGGTTTCACCCAAAGGCCCAAACCACCCCCCTGTGCCAGAACCCCCCCAGTTATCTGACCAGCTGAACTGGGACAAGGATGGCTCACACTCTGGCAAAGCCTCCCCCATCCCTGCTGTTATTTGACAATTTTGGATCCCCATCCCTGATCCTCTCAGGTTATAAATCCATGCCTCGATGCAAAACAACACCCCTATAAATTAACTTTTTTTTTTCACCCACATAAAAAGGGAGTCAAACAATTAAACCCCAGACTCTGCTGTGTGTGCAGAGGCATTCCAGAGCTCCAAGGAAGCACTTCCACAGGCTGGGAAGTGGCTGTGATGCGTGCCAGCAGCACGCTCTGTGCTTCACGCCTCGCTTCCCACGGCAGGAACCCGGCCCCGGGAAACTGCCAGCGTGTTCTCCCCAGCCCTGCAGATGTTTCAGCTCCACTGGGCTCCCTGGCCAGCCCACCACCACCCATCCCTCCTGCCCTGGCTGCCCCGGGAGCGGGCTGGGAGGCGGCGGCTCTGCGGCTCCCACGGAGCTGCTCAGCTTTTTCTGCTTTTTCAAAAAAAAAATATATCAATAAAAATTCATGCTTGCAGCATAAACACAAGCTGGGCTGGTACTCCACTCCTCCCTCGGTGGGATGTGCTCATCCCTTGACTTGCAGCTCAGCCAGTCCTGAGGTGCATCACTGCCTGGACAGCAGCACACCCACCCTCCCAAAAACCCCAAACCATCCCCGTGCTGCAAGGACAGCGCTCTTCCCTAAAGAACCTGCCCTTCCCAACTTATCCAACATCCCACAGGAGGTGCAGAGTTCCTCCCAAAAACCCAAACCATCCCCGTGCTGCAAGGACAGCGCTCTTCCCTAAAGGACCTGCCCTTCCTAACTTATCCAACATCCCACAGGAGGTGTCAAGCTCCTGGCAGCAGGCAGAGCTCTGAGAAGGTGTCCAGGAGTGTGCAAGGCTGGGCTGACCAGCACAGAGTGTTCTGGATGGCTGAGCCAGCCATGGCCCTGATGCAGCCATGGCACGGCTCCTGGAGCTGTGTGGGGAGGCTGACTCGCTACACAGCTGTGAATTAGTCATCCTCCCTTGCGCCTGGGGAGGTGGGCTGGTCCCAATTCAAACAGTTGTGTAAGCTGAAAAAGAGCCTCTTAAAAAGAAAACAACCAACCCAAACAGACAAAAAAAAACCGCAGAAATACTCTTTTGGAGGAACCGGGGAAAGCTGAAGCAATAATGCCAAAGGATTCCTTGCTGCTCTGCCATTGCCTTCCTCCCAGAGCCTTAAAAAGGCTTCTCACCATCCCGCCCGCCCTGCTCACGTTACACCGGGATCAACCAAAGCCCAGCCCGGGGCTCTGTCCTGCCCAAGGTCACGGCGACAGCCTCAGCCCAGGAGCTGAATGAACCAGCCCAGCCTGCAGCTCCCCAGGGCTCTGCCCCAGCCATTCCCACATTCCCAGGCACGACCTGGGGGGAACACCCCACTGGGGAGTGATGGAGCAACAGGGCTGGGTTCATTTCCATGGACACCACGCAGAAAGCCAAGGCAACCTTCCCAACTTTCCCTTTTTTTTTTTTTTTTCTCCAAGGCTTTTCTCTCTCCCTCCTATTCTTCCCCCCAGTTCTTAAAATCCAATTATAGCACGACTCTCTCAGCAGGGGTCAGTGTGGAATAAGAATCGCCCGAGTTAATGGACATGAGACCAAGAAAGATTAACGCCTAAATGGTTTCAAAAGTTGTATGATGCCGATTTCATTAACATTTTAATTGTAATGTATCTTTTTAATCTTCTTTCACACTAATGGTTTTTATATGCTTCAAAAAAAAAAAGAAAAAAAACTGCTGACAACAAAAATATCAACATACCAAAATTAACAGACGGAACTGAGTGCTGTAATGGGAACTGAATGAAATGCAGAAAACCATGTTAATGATGCATTAAGAGTAGAAACTGTGCTCAGACAAGAGTCAAAAATTCAGCCCTACACTTGCATGCCCTGGCTTTGAAGAGGGGCACCTTTCCCCAGGTGTTCAGCACAACCCCAGGCTGTCTTTCAGGAGGGATGTGCTGAAGCAACAACCCCAACAGCTTTACCAAATGCAGAGGTTTCTCCAAAAGAAAAAAGCTGCTGGCAATTAATCTAATTTAACCAGGGTGCCAGAGAGGAGCAGCAGGTTCAGGGGAGGAGGATGCTGTCCATCCCCTTCTCCATGGAATGGCACTACTGTGGCTGGCACCACTGCCTGGGCTCAGGTACCTCAGGCACAGCAGAACTCCCAGAAAGGAAAGATGCTGCTGCTGCAACTGCCGTGCAAAATTTTATTTTCCTTAATTAGAAGACAATTAAACCTAAGCAATAATGTTTCATTAAGCATGGGCATGTATTGATGATGTTAGCATGGATAAACGGAGGCGCAGAAGGAGCAGATAATTGGGGAGCAGACAGATGAAGTTTTAAACAACTTTGGATTGCAGAGGTGAGTGAGAGATACGGTTCTGTCACCCGCCCTGAGGCCAAGCTGCAGCTGCAAGGGTGATGAAAAAACCACAGAGTTTTCCTTCTCAGTCCATCAGAACTTCTTAGAAGGGAGAAGAACCAGCCAGAGGGATTCAAAGCCTCCTTATGCCTGTTAGGAAATCATAATCCCTAAGTTTGAGGATGTGATTCCAGGCACAACACAACTACCAAAATGCACATTATCCTGCCCAGGTTTAGTCCTTCCAGGCTGCTGCAGCTGGTGCAGTGCTGAGAGAGGTTTCCAGTGAAGGGGCACCTATGGAGAGAGGTTACTCCTGCCTGTGGGAATTCCATCCCACAGGACCTCAGCCATGGAGCAGTGCCTCTGCCAGGAGGGCTCTGTATTCCCACAGGGCAGCCAGGCTCATGCATCCCACTGGAAGTCTCCCAGCGAGCCCCATCTGCCTCTTCCCTTGGAAATAAATCCTTTATCCACCTTCAGACGTACAAACCCTCACTCCCCATCTCCTCTGGGCACCTGGCCACTGCCTCCTGCCCTCACACCAACCCTTTATTTATGTCTCATGTTAAACCTCTGTGGAGCACAACCCCACCAAGCTCAGGAGGGCCAAACCATCACCACCCCTTTGCCCTGTCACCCCTGCCCAGCTCCCCCTCCAGCCTCCCTGCAAGCATTGATGCTCTCTCCCGTTTCCCTAATGCTCCATACAATCCGAGAGTAAATGTTTGTCCTATGACAGGGAGAACTGGCATGTAAAACATGTCCCCCCACACAAAATGTATATATATATCTCTCTATCTCCCAGGCTGCCATATGCTTCCCAGTGGGTACCATGGCAGGGATGTGTGCGTGGAGCAGAGCCAGTGCTGGTTCCCACACGCAGGACCCTTCTCCACCTCAGCTCCTTGCCCAGGCTGAATTCCATCCCCCAGGAGTAAAAAACACCCAGCCCACACATCCAGAAGAGCCCTGACCACAGCACCGAGACGCTGCCAGGGGGGAAAACGGGAATTCTCTCCTGCTGTTTTAACGAACGACGAGCAGATCCTGCTAAAGCCTTTACGGGGATGACACCGGGGAGGTGAAGTGTTTAATGTGGTCCCAGTGACTATAAATGGTCACTGTGATGGAGCCACCTCCCTGTGCTCACGCTCTGCTGCCCTTGGCTCCTGGCACTGGGCTCCGCTGCAAACTGGCAGGGCCTGGGCACGGCGCCGGCGCGCCAGAAGTCAGCAGACTCCCCACGTTCCTGTGCTCTCTCTCTCTCCCCCTTTCCCAATTTTTTCTGGCTTGTCAAAAAATCTTTTATCAGTTAAAACCCACAGAGAACGCGCGAATACTCAAGGAAAAAAAAAAAATAACGGAACCCTAAAACATTTTAAGAGTGTTTTATAGAGAATTGTTGCGCTGAGGAGGAAAAAAAAACAAAAAAAGAGCAACCAACCTGTCAAGTTACTTATGCTGAAATGTACATTTCATAATCGCTTGGAAGTTTTATGGGGAAAGATAAAATCAATCTTTTGGTGAAAAGTGTATCAATTTATTCAGCCCACACAGGCTGGTTTGTTAGTGCAGGGTAGTTTGTGGCTGCAATTCCTCCCCACCCCCCCAATCCACCCACCTAGGAGGAAAAAAAAAAAAAACCGCCCTGAAATATTTGTCTTCATAGGAAACGCGACACCAAAAAAAAAAAAACGCACTTGACACGCAAAATTCTGTGAGAAGTGTGACGTGAGGACCTCTGAAAAGCCTGAGGCCAGGCTGCAAGCAGCCCCGGGAACACACACAGCACAAAACCTGTGCCAAGGGCTATTTATCTTCATTTTATCCCATGGAGCCGGGAGCGTTCAGGGGGGCTTGCACAGAACGGCTCCGGTCAGCGCTGTCCCAGCAGCATCCCCGCGGGATCCCAGAGCAGGCTGGACCCCCAGCAGGGAGCAGGAGGAAGCTGCACACGCTGCTGTCCCAGCTGTGTGATTTTTATTACCTCCGTCCCCATTTAGGAGTAACCACATGACAAACCCGAGCGCAATCCTGCCCGGGGAGCTCGCCTGGGATTGCCTCTCCCTCCCAGCATTTTAGCAAGTTTTCCCTTCGCAGCAGAATTTGTGGCAACAAAGAATGTAAGATTTAATTTATTTTTTTTTTTCCCCCCAGATTCCTGTTCTGCCTCCAAACATTTGCTTAAAAACAAGTCGAACTTCAAAAAAAAAAAAAAAACAAAAAACAAAAAACCAAAAACCCCAACAAAAAATAAACCGCTAATGAATCACAGTTCCTAGCAAATGAGCAATTGCAGTTGACACAATGAATTATGCCTGAAGCAAGCTGGGAAACATATTTTGCAAATGATCTCATCCACAGGCAAACCTGGCATGACACTTGATTTGCTAAAAAAGACACAAAGCCTGTCAAAATTCCTGTCACTCCGCAAATAAAGTCAGGTAGAGAAAACCAACAGCCTCACCCTCTTTTGAGCACGCTTCACCTATTTCTCAATTGCTCTACAGGCTTGACTTAATAAAATAAAAAAACCTCACAGGCCCTCCTGTAGGTGAGCCCATGCCAGGGGGTGCTGAGGGCTGTGGGATTCGCTGCCCCTTCCCTGGATGAGGGATAAATGGGCTGGGAAGCTGCTCCTTGGATGCCAAACACAGGCTCAGCTCGATTTGGAGCCTAATTGCAGCAAGATACGATGCTGGATGCTCGCTCTGGCCATTAGGTATGGCAGGGACCTCACAATTCCCTTTAATTTCCTGCAGCTGAACGCCTGGGTTTTATTGCTTTCGTTACATTCATGTAAACTTAAAGACAGGTTAGAAAAGGGGGGGGGGGGGGGGGTTGAAAGCCACTCAAGTGCAACCCCTCCTGCTCCTCAGCATCCCTGGAGCTGTCTCAGAGCAGTTCCCTTTGGCCCAGCACATCCCACCCTATTTCCCCACCCGAAAAGCTGCTGGTTCAGAAAACCTGGAAAAATTCAAAGCCATGGCTGAACCCTCCTTCTAACCCCATTTTGTCAGGCTCGAGTATTTTTAAACACAGAGCAAAGCAGGAGCCGAGTCCCAGCACTCTTTCCCAGGTTGGTCCATGATGTTTGTCCCCAATCCATGTCACCCCAGGGCTGCTGGGCCAGCTCTGATCCCACCCCTGCCGACCCCAGAGCCCAGCACGGGCCCTCCAGGAACCACAGGCTGTGCACCAGGACAGCCTGAAATAAATATTTCCATTCCAAGGTGAGCTGGGTTGTGTCCCCAGCCAGGAAAGCACTGGAGGTTTTTCCCAAGCCAGCCCAGAGCTCCCCGGGTGGATCAGGCTCTGGCAGGAGCTCTGTTGGTGTTTCTTCCCTGCTGCAAAGTGGCCTCGCTCCTCCTGACACCTCCAGCTGGGATCTGAGCCAAAGCCCAGTCCAGAGGGACTCACCTGGATGCTCCAGCCAGGCTCAAGTTCAAGGAGAAGGGATTTTTCTTCCCTGGGCTTACGAGCAGCGAGGATGCTCCGTGTCCCCCGAGCGTGGGGACGCTGCCCTGCCACTGGCACTGGCCCAGAGGAGCCAAAATCTGCCTCCAACTCCAGCAGGCTGCCTCAGGAAAGCACAGTCATGGCTGGGAGAGCTAAAAGGCTTTTATATTACCAGAGGGCTCCAAAAATATCACTTCCAAAGTGATCCAGCATCAACGCACGCATCTTGGCTAATGGCACGCATCTCTCAGAACAAAGGGGGGCTCTGGGAAAGGCTTGGGGAGCCCTGGATGTTTTGGGAACACTGCCCTGCACAGCCACAGCCCAACCAACACTCAAACCACATCTCTGGCCCCAGTGGGACCCCCTGCTCCTGCCTTGCTGCCTGGCTTTCCTCCGCTCTCTGTAATTCCAGCCGCCTTGGGAGGTTTATTTTGACAAATTTTAAGTTTCAGAAATCCATCCCCACCCTCCAGTGTCCCAAGACGACAGCTTTTACCCAGTGAAGCCTTAATTAAAAGGCCTCTGCAGGAGGAAAAACCCCAACACACAGCAGTTACAGCCACAGGAGGACATTTCCTCTCAGGGGGGAGAGGATGAGACCCCCTAATTTTTCTATACCTGCCACTTACTTCAAATCCAAGCGTTACCACCTCCATCATCCTCACCTTGGGGTCACAGCCTTACTGGGCTCGGCTGGGCAAACCACAGCGAGTCAGCTCATAAGGAACAGCTCAGCTTTGCTCTTTTTAGTTAAAAGCTGTCAGAATTTCAGAGCAGGCTGTGAATCTGGCAGGAAATTTGGGGGGAAGGCGTGCCGGGATGCTGCAGTTTGGAGCAGCCCCGGCTCTCCCGAGGACCCCACAGGCAGTGGTGTCCCCACGGAGCAGCAGCAGCAGCAATCATCCCGGTTTGTTTACCGATCCCGGCTTCTCCTGCTGTTTAATATTTCAGCCGGAGAAGGTGAGCCGGCACGCCAGCCCCTCAATTACGCAGGGCGAGAGGCAAACACTTGGCAGGCAGCGAGCACATCAAGCTGCCCACAAGCCTCGCAAATGCCTCCGGAAAGGAGGAGGAGGGAGGGAGGGAGGGGGGAAGAGATGAAAAAAAAAAAAAAAAAAAAAAAAAAGAAAAAGGGAATATTCAAATTAATGAGCCGGCGGGTAATGGAGACTTGGCTGGAAGTGATCGTGCACTTCGCCTCGGCCGGGCCGGCGGAGCAGCAGGCGATGTACCGCCGGCGCTGGGCTCTCCTAGGGCACGGAAGATGTTTGGAGAAGTCCTTGAGCGCTGGAACTACAGCAGGCTGCGGCGGGCAGGGCAGCCGCCGAGCCCGGCTCCGAGCCCCGAATTCTGCAGCAGGGCAGCTGCTGGAGCCCCTGGCCGGGATGGGGGCACACCCAGGGCGCGGAGAGCCACCCCCGACCCCCAATCTCGGCCGGCTTTTGGGGTCCCAACCTCTCCCCTCCCTCGCAGCCTTGCCCTCCCCCGGGAGCCAAAGTCCGAGCGCCCGCATTTCTGCCCGAGCCGCGACCTCCAGCCCCGCAGCCCCCCGGGGGTCCCCGCAATCCGCGCCGAGCCCCCCGAGCCCCGCTGCCCCGGGGGGCGCAGCCCGGCGGGTCCCCCCTGCCCTGCCCGCACTCCCAGCTGCGGGGGGACGGGCGCGATGTGCGCGACCCCCGGCCCGGCCCAGCCCGGCTCTGCCCGTGCCGGGAAGCCCCCCGGCGCTGCCGCCGTCCCGGGCGCTGTCCCGGGGGGGACCGGGGGCGGCGGGGCTGCGCTCACCTGCGGGGCGCCGGCCGCCGAGGCTGCCCTGGGCCTGGCGCGGCGGGGCCGGGCGGCGGCAGGAAGTGATTCCAGCCGCTCCTCACATGGACTTTCCCTGACCTCGCCCAGCAGCGCCGGCAGCCGCCGCGCAGAGCGGCCCGGCGGCACCGGCAGCGGCTCCGCGCAGGGCGGCCCGCGGGGCGGGGGCGGCGGCGCCGGGGGCGGCCCCGGGCCGGGCTGGGCGGGAGGAGCCGCGGGGCCGGCACCGCCCCGGAGCCCCCGGAGCCCCCCGGAGCCCCCGGAACCCCCGAGCCCCCCGAGCCCCCCGAGCCCCCGAGCCCCCGGGCCCGCCGCCCCCAGAGCCGGCCCGGCGGGGGCGGGCACGGCCCGCAGCGGGGCGGGATCCGCGGGGCTCGGGCTCCTGCCTTCCGCTCCCAGGCTCTGCTACCTAGTCTAGGCTAGTTTATTTTTTTTTAAAAAAAATAGATATTATTATTTATTTATTTTATTTTATTTTATTTTATTTTATTTTATTTTATTTTATTTTATTTTATTTTATTTATTTTATTTTTACTTTATTTTATTTTATTTATTATATTTCACTTTATTTTATTTTATTTCAATTTATTTTATTTTATTTCAATTTATTTTATTTTATTTTACTTTATTTTATTTTTACTTTATTTTATTTTATTTTATTATATTTCAATTTATTTTATTTTATTTCAATTTATTTTATTTTATTTTATTTTATTTTATTTTTATTATATTTTTTATATTATTTTATCTTATTCTATTCTATTTTAAGTACTATTCTATTCTATTCTATTCTATTCTATTCTATTCTATTCCAAGTACTATTCTATTTTATCTTATTCTATACTACTCTATTCTGTTCTATTCTATTTTACGTATTTTTGTTTTATCTTATTCTATTCTCTTTTACCCCATTCTATTTTCAATATATCTTACTTTATTTTATCTTACTCTATATTGTTCTGTTCTAAGTATTGTATTATTTTATCTTACTCTGTTCTATTCCATTCTATTTTTAGTAATGTATTTTTCTATTCTATTCTATTCTATTCTATTCTGTATTATTTTGTTTTATCTTATTCAATTTTATTCTAAGTATTGTATTCTTCTATTTTATCTTATTCTGTTCTATTTTTAGTATTGTATTTTTCTATTCTATTCTATTTTTTGTATTATTATAAGTTTGTTTCTCTTCTATTTCAGTCAATTTCACTCTATTTCATTCTATTTTATTCTTTTAATTTTTTCTCTTGTTTTTGTTTTACTTTTGTCAATTCCAGTTTTTCGTCTATTTTATTTTTATTTCATTTTCTTATCGCTTAACATTTCATCTCATTTTATTCTTTTTTCTTGCCTCTTTATTTTAAATTTCCTTTTTGTCTTTCAGTATCTTAATTCCATGTATTTTGTCTGTTTATATTTTATTTAATTTTATTTGTCTCTTTTATTTCTTTTCATTATCTCCTTCCTAATTCCCTTTTTATTTTTTTTAAACTTTCTTTTATTATTTTTTCCCTTCATTTAATATTTTTTCCATTCAATCTCATTCCTATTATTTATCTTTATTTACCTTTATTACTTTAATTATGTCATTATACAAAGAGCTCCCATCCCCAGGGAAACCCACTGGAGTTTTGGGTTTATCCCAGCCCAGATTTGATGTCACAGGGACGTTCCCAGTGCTGCCCTTCTTCCACCACGAAAAAAGCCTTTAAAACACCCCAAAAAGCAGAGCAATCTGGGATGGGACTGCTCGAGCCTTGTGGGCACATTTCCATTCCAAATTTCATCCTAGAGCCTAAAAAAATAAAATAAAATAAAAGCCCTTTTGCTTTGTTGCCTCCCTAAGCCCAAAATATTAAAATCAGCAAATTTGCATGATGAAAGTGTGCAGCGCTGGCCCTACGACTGCTGAAGGAATTTCAAAGGGCTAACAAAAAAACCTCTTTCAAGCAGGAGCCTCTTGCTGCCTGCTTTGCATGCCAGATTATGTCAGAACTTCTGTGAATCTGGAAGTTTCTTTCCTCTCACCCTCGCGAACATTCATCATTTCGAGGCTGCCTTAAAAATCTGCAGCAAAATATCCCATATTTTAAAAATCAGCATTGAATGCCTAGAACTGCTCAAGGCTGAGGAATTTCATTAGCACTTGACACTTTAAAAAAACAGTGTCAGGTCAGGACAAACACATTTGCTTTTCTGCTCAAGATAAATTCGGGGGTTTTTTTGGATTTATTTTTTTTTTTTTAGAAATGATGCATGAGAAAATGATGCAGATCCAAAGCGGATCTGAGGCAGAGCTGTCCCAAAACCCTTCCAGAGTGCCAATCCCAGCTCCCCTTCCTTGGGTTTCCTGGAAGCATCTTATCAGGAAAAAGTGATAGGGAGAGGAGGATTGGCTTCCAGCTGAGAGAGGGCAGGGTTAGAAGGGGATTTGGGGAAGAAATCCTGCCTTGTGAGGGTGGGGATGCCCTGCCCCATCCCTGGGAGTGTCCCAGGCCAGGCTTGGAGCCACTTGGGAAAGGTGAAATATGAGGAACATCTCCTGCAAGAGCTGCCCTGGCACAGGAGATGCCCAAACCTCGCCCAGGGGTGCAGCACTGCTCCTGGGGCAAAGCTCCCAGCGCTGTGCCCCACAGGGATGTGGCGTTTGCAAGCCCCCAGCTCCTCTCCGGGGGTCTCAGAAAATCCAGCCACATCCACAGGGAGCTGCCAGAGCTGGAAAATTCCCGTTCTGCCTCTAACAGGAGAGAAAATCCGAGCTCTGACTCGCCCAGGGCCTCCCCAGCTTTGGGAGACAGCAGAGCCTGGTAATGCTCCAGCCCAGGAGCATCCTCCCTCCCTCCAGCCGTGGACATTTTAAAAATGTTCTGTGATGGAGAAAGAAACATTTCTTAAGTACCATTTGATGTCTCGGAATGGCTCCGGGGCTAGAGAAAACATGTTTATTTACTACTCTGCTGATTTTAATGCGAAAGATTGGTTCAGTGAGTAGAGGAAACAAACCAGGCAACATTTTCCATAATGTCTGCAAAGTGTTCTTGGGCTGCGGAAATATTTTCTTTCTTTCTCTCTCTCTCTCTTGCCTGCGTTTTTTTTTCAATCTAGCATTTCAAATTGAAGAATGGCTTGAGGGCTGAAGAAATCACTTGATAAAATACCCAACATTTACATTCTTGCAGGAGAAAAGCTAACTTTTTTTTTAATTTTTTTTTTCCATCTGAACAGTGGTTTAGTGAAGCAGAAGAAACAATCCTGCAGCATCCCCTGTCCCTTTAACCCTTTCTGGCTGCAGCTCTTCAGCTGAACTTTTGCTGTTCACTACAAAGCTTTGGGGATTTTGCTCCTCCAAATTCTGGGCTCTAAGGCCACTGAAGGTGACTAAAATGCACTTTGCAGCTTGATTTCCAGGTGTATTTCTGGGTGTGCGAGCCAGCCTGGCTGGGAACCAGCCCGTGGCAAAGCATCAATCGCTGCACCAATCTGATTTATTCTGGGCAGGGACGTGACTTTCCACAAACTTGGTAACGAACAAGACCTTCGAGGTCTTTCTGATCTTCCTGCCCCCAGAGCTGCTGCTGTGGGAATGCCCCTGGACACGGCTGGCACTGATTCCCAGGATTTTGTGGTGGCAGGGATCACCCTGAACATCCATCGGGCAGCTCCGGGCTGGAAGGGGTGCTGGAAGATGCGCAGAAATTCAGGAATCTGCTGGGAAACTCCTCATCCTGCAGCAATCCTTTAGAGGAGTTTGCAAAGCACATCGGTTGTCGTATTAGGAAGAATTTTTGTAGTAGGCAGAATAAGTTTTATCTCCCAATATTCGTGCCGGGCTGTGAACTACAAGGCCTTGTGGTAGGTGGAGAAAATCTCCAGAACGCTTCCCTTTGATGGCCCATTGCAGCACAATTGATATTCATGGAGGGAGGAGAGGGCACGGCAGCTCTGCTACAGCCCAGCAGAGTTCACGGGGATTAGCATAACGCCCTGAATGGGGGCAAATACCAAAACAAAACCTATCAAACCCCTCGTTTCTGCGCTTTGTTTAAGCCAGAGGGATCTGCCTTCTCCTCTCCCCAACTTTGCCAGGTGATGAGTTCTGCTTGTTGCGCTCCCTCCTGCAGGAATAGAGACAATCTTTAAAAGGAAGATTTTTCTTTTAACCGTGAGTGAGGGGAGAGCCGGTTCCCCGGGGGATTTGTGGCCACCAGCAGGGCAGAGGCTCTGGCCATGGACAGCAGGGGCTCCCCAGGTCCAGCCCTCTCAGCCACCAAGCACAAACCGGGGCTGAGGGCAGCTCTTACACCGCCTTTCCTCCTGGAAAAATGGAGATAAAGGGGTTTGCTGACAACGCGTGGCCGTCCTGGCACTTCTTCATCTGCTGGCCCTGCCTCTGTGCTGTGGTGTATCCACCTCCCTCCCGCTCCAGGATTTCTCTCTGCTCCCATCAGGGAGCCTGGCTGGCGTGGGGCTCACTGGGAAAGCTCCAACCCTGCTGCAGTAAATCTCTCCTGGGTCACGGGGGGCTCATTCCAGCGCAGCAATGTTTTCGTGTCCGCCCCCAGAGCTCCCCCGGGGCTCGGAATTGGCATTTTGATGGTGTTGGAGCTCTCTGAACCCGGCTATGCCCCTGTGAGGTCTCTGCCACTGCCACCGGGACAGGGTGCGCCCCCAGTGCCACACACGGGAGGAGGGATGGGGTGGGCGCTCCACGTTTTGGGACAAGCCCCTGAAATCTTTGCTCAGGGAGATGGTTCCTTACCCAATAAGCCTTTTGTTTGTTGTCTTTGGTGGCTGTTCAGCGCTGCCATTTTTTTCCTCCGTGGGGTTTTCTCCTTCCCAGCTCTGAAAGGGCTGTGATGGCCCCAGCTGTGCCAACCCTGCACCCCCTCCAGCCGGGAGAGGGAAGCACTGCTGGCAGGCTCTGCCACCTCACTGCTCTGGGCTGCCCCACATGAAGTCACTCATGGGGTAAAGGGATGGAATCTGATGTTCTTGGAATCCCAGAATGGTTTGGAAGGCGCCTTAAAGATCATCTCAGTCCAAGGCAGTGACACCTTCCACTACCCCAGGTTGCTCCAAGCCCTGTCCAACCTGGCCTTGGACACTTCCAGGGATGGGGTGAAGTTAGAGTTGTTATTTTTTATGAATAACATAAATAAATCTCTGAGTTCTTTACGTGAAGCTCTACACAAGGCTGGAGCATCGCCCTGTGCCACGTGGCTGACACGGTGCAGATGTGGATTATTTTCACTCCAGCCAGGCTTATTTGATTTACATTAAAATGATTAGGAATAAGTTAAAACAAACAGAAATGAGATGTCTCCAAGGCAGCTGCATTGTCCTGACTAAACTGGCACAAGGCTGTGTGTAAAAAGGCTTTACTTGTTAGTAAATAGAGAAATCCTTCAGATCCTGCCGGGAGAATTGCTCCAGAAGCGCAAGGCGCCGCTTGTTTCCAGCTGGGTCCCCCGAGGTGAGAGCAGGACAACAACAGAAAAATCATGTATCATTGGCCTGTTTTAGTAATTATTTATTATATAATGGTGTGGTGCCTGTGCAAGTGGGAGAAGAGAAAGCCCAGCCCTGGGAGGCATTTTTCTGACTGTGTTAATTCGTGGCAGGTACTCACAGCCTGGCTCAGCTGAGGCTGCCAGCATGGGAGCCCCTGACCTCCCTGGACACAGCCTGCAGACTGTTTTCCCAGGAGCAGCATTAAAATAAATTTCCATAAAAGTATCTGCTTTCATCTTAAAGACTCAACGTGCTGGTGGATGGAACCTCGTCTGGTAAATGATGCTGATATTTAATTGCCTCTGAAGCTCAGAAAACGGTATTTAAGTCGAGCTGGCGCAATTCACAGGACACCACCAGCCTTGCTCTGGCTGCCTGCTCTCTCTCTGAGCTCTGCCCATGATTTCTGCTCCCCAGATGAACCATCTGACACTTGGCTGTGGGAGCAGACGTCCCGTTAGTGCCGGATCCAAGAGCCCCGGGAGGCTGCGGCAGCTCTCCAAGGGACTCGCTCCTGCTGCAGCTTTGCTTTGGAGGCAGGGCTTGCTTTAAAGAGTTTGGAGAATTGGAAAGGAGCTTCTCTTTTGGGTCTGGCAGAGGAGGTAAAGCTGCTCCCTGTAATGTGGAGGGGAGTCTGTGGCCAGCCTGGGGGATTTGGGGACACTGAGCAACACCTCTCGATTTATCTCAACCCAAACTCCCTGCAGACTGTCAGGCCTCTCACAGAGCATGGCTCATTGCTTTGATACAACCATCACTTTTTCAAAGTTTTTCTCGGTTCATAACGTTAATTCATTTAAAGCTGACCACTGCATTGACCACTGAGCCAATGAATGGTGCTCAGGCTCTCCCTCCAGACCCTCCTACAGCCCTCACTATCCCTGATGTAGGGGCTCAGAAACACAAGCAAGGTGCCTTTAAATCAAGATGCTCAGGTCACCCTTGGAGGGCAAAAAACTGTGTCCAGGTGGAAAGGGGAGGAGGTGGCCACGTGTCTGCTCTGCAGGAGATGAAGATCCCCTCGATGAGAGCGTGAAACTGCCGGAGACAGAGTCAGGCATTTGATTTTTCTAAGCTAAGCATGTAAATGAGCCTGGCATAATCGGTCTGTGTTTCCCCTTCCTTTCTGTAGAGGAATATTTTGGGTTGAAGTGTCTGTGATGTGACTGATGCAGCAAGTCAGCGCTGTCAGAGCCTGATTCACGAGTCGGTGCTGCAGTGCTGGGGGTGGGAGCGGGTAACCTTGGCTCCTGCTGCTCCTCCTCCTCCTGCGGGAGCCCGGGATCCGGTGTCACCGGCAGGTACTGCCGGCAGCGCCTCTGGCCCCGCTGGGAAGGGGCTGACCCCCACGGGGAGGGTTTTCCTCTCCCGTGGCAGCAAAACCAGCAAAGCTGGGTCCTGTCTTGGTCACTGACAATGGACCAGGCAGGGGTGTGGAGCAGCCCAGAGCTGTCCTGAAATGTTGCTGCTGGACACGAGATGGTCTGGAATTCTACTGAGAGGCATCGAGGGGCTGTTGGTGCTGAAGTTAAGCCAAATCTCTTGGTATTTCCCACAGAACTCGAGCGTGATCTTATCATGGGAGCTGCAGTAGGGCCTGTGCATTGGCACAGCTCCTTTGCTATTGTTGAGAAGGTCTTGGTCTGAGAAAATTTAAAGTAATAACGATCCCCCCTGAAGCATATTGTTACTCTTTGTTCTGTGTTTGCCCTGGTAGCTGCACCTTCAAAGCAGAGAGGGCCCCCCAAGAAATGCCACCACTTCAGCCCACCCAGAACACTCCAAGAGAGGGGAGAGAGCTTTGCCAGCCCAAGATCTATTAGAAAGAAACCTTTGGCTGATTAATTTTCCAGGTTTCTCACAACTATTTGGGGAATATTTGTTTCCCATTGCTATAAGACAAATTTCTAAGCTGCTCTCCAGGAGGAGCTGGGCTGGGCTGGGCTGTCCTGCCCGGCCCCCAGACCCATCCATCCCTGGGGGATGTCTCCCACCTGTTCCAAGGTGCTCCTGCTCCTGCTGGGGCAGGGCTGGGCTCCTGGCATCAGGCAGGAGGAGGAACTGGAGCACCAGTGCCTGCACACAAAAGCATGGGAAAAAACCTGCTGTGATTTACCCACACGGAGTTCAATAAACATTAGATCTGATGGCATTCATCGTTTTTTCATAGCATGCTCGATTACTGCTTCAGTTATTGCTCAAATGACATCATTCCTGGCAAAGGAATTGATTGATTTTTTAATGAATATTCATATGGCATTTCAGCCAGGAGTAGGCATTAATATTCTAAGAAAGAAGAATGAAACGTACATCCTAATTTAATGAATGATTGTAAATATGTATCTGATGGATAATGTGACAATGAGCATTTAAAAAGGCATCCATAGTCACCTCGGGGGCTTTTTTTGGGAACAAAGGGGCAAGCAGGGTGCAGGCAAGGCAAAGGGCTGAGGGATGGACTGGCCCGCCTGCTCAGATCTCACCACGGATCTCCTGCCACTCATGCTGGGATTCCGTAATGCTCTGGGATAAATCATATATCGATAACACTTGCTCATCCCAGGTGATGCTGGGGCTGCGACGTGGAAAACGGCGATGAGAGCAGATGTGGAGCTGGACGAAGGGACGGCAGGGACAGAAGAGAGCCCCATTTCCTCCTCTGCCCCTCTGTCCCAGCCCAGAGCTGCCGGGGGCTGCTCGGAGGCAGGTAAAGCATCGGCTCAATCCCCCTGTGGAGCTCTGTCATGTTCAATTCCCTTCATCAGATTACGGCTGCGAGGCTCGTGGTCCCCGAATGTACATATATTTGTCAGACATTCTTAAGATGTCTCCCCGTTCTGAGCGCTGATCCTTTGTGAAGGCAACAGTTGTAGTGCTTAAACAGCGACAACAGCCTCGCTTCTCCCCCTCGTACCATCCCAGCTTTGGAAAACGCTAAAACCCCGGGCTTAGAGTGGCAGCGCTTAGAGCCTCTTAAACAGGCGTTTAATTTAAATGCGCCTTCGGTCCCGGGTGGGTGAGCGCACACCTGAAGCATCCTCTGGAAGCAGGCATAAATCAGGGCATGGCCATTAAAGCCACCGAGGTGACAGGCACGGAAGGCTATTTATACCCAGCGGCGATCTATCGTGCGGGGGAGCGAACAGGCCCTTGTGCTGAGAAAGCACAAACACGCCAAAAGCAAATCCCCCAAATTCCCCGCAAGGCTGCGGACCTGCCCTGACACCGGGGAATAGGGACCCTCTGAGGATCAGAGCTGCTTTTTCTCGCCCTTTCCGATCCAACTGTTCCCCTTGGAGCTGGCAGGGAAGGGGGATAACCTTGGGAGGGCATCTCCTGGCTGCAGGCGGTGCCCCGCAGCCGCGGCTCCCGTTCGCACATCCCCGTGCGTGGGACCGAGTTTGCCGATAAAAATACAGCCCGAGTTATGCTTGGTATGGAACAAGCAGGCAGTAGCTGCCCAAGACTTCACAACATCCCGCTCCTGGCTCGCCTCCAAAGCACCAAAACAAAACAAAAATTCAGTTGGCATCTCTGCGGATTGAAGCGAGTTTTTCTTTTTGCAGCAATTGCTGAACAAACGTTTCGATACTTGTGCCGCCGCCCCCGCCCCTGCTTTCTCCCCCGAATCATGCGCTGGAAGGATGGGAAAGATGTTCAAGGTCGTGGGCCTGCTGTGAGCACAATGACAGAATCCCAGGACCACTGAGGCTGGGAAAGCCCTCCCGGAGCCCCGAGCCCAGCCTGTGTCTGATCCTCGCCTTGTCACCCAGCCCGGAGCACTGAGTGCCACGTCCAGCCCCTCCTTGGATAGCTCCAGGGTGGGGACACCTCCACCCCCCCGGGCAGCCCCTGCCAAGGTTTCACCACCCTCTCTGTGAAGCAATTCTTCCTGAACAAGCCTGCTCATTGCCCGTCTCTGTCCTCAGTGGCCTCACTGCATTCTGTCACCACCGTGGAGCTCCAGCCGTGGGTGATGGGGGCCTTGGCCCAGCTGGACCTGCAGGAGTGGGGTGGTTTCTCCAAACCACTCTCTTATCATGCTGGGGGCTTTTTGGACCCCCAGGGAGGTGCAGCTTTTACACCGGGACTGAATTCAATATCCTGTGCCTGTCCTTCACATTGGAAAAGCGAATTCGCCTTCCTCCCATCCATGGGCTGCTCCCTTGCAGAAAGGAGCAGCAACCCAGGACTGACAGCAGTCAGCCTGGGAAAAATCCCACAGCAGCGGCCTGAAATGAGGGAATTCAGGGTCTGGCCTCATATTTCTTGTGTGACACAGGACACAAACAATGTACATCTTCTGTAGGTTTGAATGTTGCAATTTGACCTTCTGGGCTTTGCTTTCAACTGGTTTATTTATTTCCCCAAGAAGAGGCAGGTTTGTTTGAAAGGAAACAAGGTGAAACCCTGACCTTGCTGAAAGTGCTGAGAGTTTGCCATTGATTGCAGCAGAATTAGACATTTACACAGAGTTATAACCAAGGGTTCAGGTCTTGCTTCTTGATTCTTTGGTGCTTGATGCTTTCAAGGAAGAGACCAAAATTCCTCCAGCCCTTCCCTGCACGCCCACCATTCCCCCTCCTGCCAGCCCCCTCCTGCTCTCTCTGGAAGCAGCTACAGTCCCTGAAGCATGAAATTTGCCTGTCCTTACTGTAGCACATTGCTATCATGTCGTTACTGATCAGAAAAATTATCCTGTGTTTTCTCTGCATCCAGCCCTTTCCGAGGGCGTTTACAATGTGTGAGCACGGGCACAACTCGAACAATCAATCTCTGTGGAAACCACCCCCCTGCTCCTGCAAAGAGCGCACTCCCCTGCCTCTGGGCAGCCAGAGTGCAGAAATACATCAATTTCGGTGATTTTTGACCCAGCAGCAGCCCGCCCAAATGCTGCAACAGCGACTTTGCAACCCAGACTCCCCATGTACCCAGAGGAGCTCTTTGTACAGTGTCTTAATCAGTACATAAAATGCTTTCAGTGAAATGCTGCCTTCTTCTGTCTATTTGTCACAACTGATGCTCTGGTGAACAGTAAATAGGAAATTTGTTGGCAAATCAGCACTACCAGCTTGGTTTGGAAAGGAAAGGCTGGAGCTCAGAACTCTGGGCAAGTCCCTGTCGTGCCTCGTGCTGGACCCTCAGTCCTTGAGGCTCAGCAAGTCCTGCAGGCACATAAATCTCTCCCCAACAACCCAGCAAAACCCAGACAGCGCGTGCTTATGTAATTCCCAGCACTTCTGATGTTATTAAAAGGGCTGATTAAAGCGATGCATGCACAAGAATTCCCCATCAGTTTGGCCGGGAAAGCTCCACATTGAAAACTCTGGCCCTTTTCACTGCCTGTGCTGCTCCCCCTCTCCCTCCCCTCATCCCCATCCCCGTTGCACAACGCTGGTTTCATGTTTGCCACCAGACAGTTTGCAGTCAGCCTCACATGGAAAAGAAGGAAGTAACAGTGCCTACATTGCACAGAGCTGCAAGCAAACGCCTTTCCAAGAAACCATTAAGCAGTGCTCATTTGAAGTTTAAACGAGAGAAAAAAAAAAAAAAAAAAAAAAAAAAGAAAGACAAACTTGGAAGGATTTTTTTTCCTTGGCTCGGAGCTTTTTATGAAATTCAGATTTGAAGTGAAACGTGGCCAGGCAACACCAGCGGGGCAGCACGGGCGGAGTGCAGGCAGGGATGCGCTGACAGAGCCGAGTTCTCCCCGGTGCCAGGGCGCCAGTCCCTTCCCTGGGTGTTGTCCCTTCCCAGAGGCGCTGCAGCAGTGACCCTCAGCCCCTGGGGCACAGCCTGGCAGCGCACCCCGCCGCTCTGCCCCCCTGCTCCATCCGCCGGAGCTCCCCAAGCCGCTGGCGCTGCGCGGGTCCGGGTGCCCGGGGCTGCTGGCAGGGCACCCGGCGGCACAGGGCGCTGTGAAACGGCCCCTTTGTGCCGCACACAGCAGCGATTGTTCCTCGGGAGCTTTGCATGGACGAGGCCGCTGTCCCCCGGCGGCTTCAGACACCCTTGATGTCAGAATAAACGAACAGGCAGCATTAAAGTAACCGCGTCGGGCTTTTCAAATACGCATCGCTGGGATTTATCTTTTAAAGCGTTGCTCTTTTTCTTTTTTTTTTTTTTTTTTTTTTTTTTTTTTTTTTTTGAGGCAGAGAGATAAGACTCCTCTGGAAAAAAAAATTTAAAATAATAAAAAAAAATCTCTTTGCCCATCTAAATTCTCCCCATTACTGAGCAAATGGTTTGCAACAACAAATTTATTCCGCAGCGTCTCCTGTGCTCTTTTTTGTTTGAAAAAGCCACAAACAGATTGTGATTTTCTCTAACAGATTCACCATCTGGGAAATTTTTCATGCAACTCCTTTCCTCACTGGGAGCAAGTTACTCAGAGGGGAATTCCCAGCAGAGAGCAGACTCTGAAGGGATGGGTCGTTCATTTAATTAGCATGCATAATCTGAATGTCCTTACTCAGGCAAAACTCTCACCAGGGCCAATGGGAGATTTATTCCTTTTTTTCAAGAACCAGCTAAGGACTTTGGTATTTGTCTCTTGGTGTTACATACAGTGTTTTCCTTGCAGGGAAAAGTTGGCTTTTGGCTGCATTAGAGGCTCTGATTTACTACAGTCTTGTGCATCCAAGGTCGGGATGTGGCCCCTGTCACAAGGCTGAGCCCTGGCAGGAGCAGCTCCCTTTCACACACTTCCCCAGCCCAGGGAACATCCCACGTTTTGGGGTGGAGGTCAGCGGGGGAAGAGGCTCTGCAGAGCCCAACAAGCATCAGCACAGAGCAGTGTCCTGTTCCTACAGCCCTCGTGCAAGGGGTGGGCTGGCTTTTGTCCCCTCAGATGAGTTTATTGCTTGGGAAGGTGCAGGAAGAGCAGGGATGCTCCTTTCTTGTGTTCCCCTAAAGCTGCTGCTGTGGAACCTCAGCCCTGCTCGCAGCCTCCCCAGCAGAGAGCTCAGAGCAGACCCCAGTGCCCAGCTCAGCTCCCAGCTCAGCACAGCTCTGAGAGCTGCACAAGGAGATCTTACACTGAACAATTTTCACTGGCTCATTACTGGACAAAACTTCGCTTTGAACTGACGTTTTCTGGGCACGACGAGTGCTTTGAAGCAGGGAGACAAAATTAGTGCAGAGAGTTGGCAGGTGAAGAAATGACAGGGTGTTTTTTTTTTTCTTTCCCCCAGCAGCAGAGCTGTCCAGGAGCTATGGAAACCTTGTTTGGCTAAATAAAAACGCAGAAAGATAACAAGGCTTCATATTTTCCAGCAACGTGTTTGCTGGAACAGCGTTCTATCTGTGTGTGCTGGAGGCTCCAGAACAGCCAAAGCTGTTCCTGAAGAGAAATGTGCTGTGCTGTTCTCCACAACTGGAAGTAAAACTGTCTCCTACTCCCCAGAGGGAGGGAAATCAAGTCAGTGATGTAGGAGAAGCCTGGGAAGAATTGCAGTGAGCCTTCAGGCAGGTGAGGGGCTGGTTTCTTCTCCAGTCTGCTCCCAGTGACTTTTTGAGGCTGGCAGCTCTAAACTGGAACAAAACTTGGCCCCAAAGCTCCCTCTGGGAACTGGGCAAACAAGTTCTTCCCCAGGAGATGGCAAAGGCTCAATATCCACGTATTACTGAAAGTGAAAATACAACCACCCTTGTCCAAATCCTCCTCTCTCTCAGAAACCTCCTTCCCCTTCAAGTTCTGCCCTGTGACTCTCCAGCTCTTGGGATAACAGAAAGGAGCATTCCCTACACACATGGGGAGGGTGGGCTGCTCTATCCACTCCAAAATGTCTCCTGCTTGGTCTGTAATGGTCCTGCCCATACTGGTTCTCCAAAACCTCTGCTCCATGGACTCCAGCTTTGCCAGTCACTGGAGAAAAGTCCTGCCCAGCATCTCTTTTAGAGTTTCATGCTGTCGAACATCACCGTAGTACTTTCCACACAAGAATAATAGGAATGACAGAGTCCACCACAGCAGGAATATTCCTCTATTTCCACAGGAAGCATCACAACTGTGTCCTGAAACTACAGCTCTGCACAGCATGCTCAGCTCCACCAGGGGAAGGAGGAAAGGCAGCATCTGCTAGGAATTAATTCCTGTGCACCTCAGTGGGAAGTGACAGCTCCTTCCATCCCCTCTACCCTGCACTGCCCTGTTTAGGAGAAGCACAAAGTCATTCATTTTGGAAGAGACCTCCAAGATCAAGTCCAACCTTCAGCCTAAACTGTGCTCCCACCCTGCCAGCCGTCCCCCAGGGCATCCCCACATCACAACAACCCCACCAGGAGAAGAGGAAATTCTTCCTTCTCCTTCCCAACCCATCCACCAACATGTTAACAAGCCGAGTTTAATGTAGGAGGCATGTTTCATACAGAATCTTACAGGCACCCAAAACACCAGCTGGTGCCATGTTCTGGAGAGCTAACGAGGTGAAACTCCAACACTTCAGTCTCCTTCCAGCATTCCCAGGCTGAACAACAGGCCCAAGGCAGCTTCACTCCTCAGGGGATCCCCCTGTCACCCAAACACCTGGAGAGCTCTGGAGCCAGCAGGACTCATCCTCCAAAGGGTCTGGAATAGCTCTGCAATGGACACACTCCTCCAAATCAGTATTTGTAATGTTTTTCCTAATTAGTCTTAAGAGCTTTTTTAACCCACGACGTAGAATAGCAATGTTTAAAGACCAAATATGGAAAGAAAGGAAAAATCCAAACAAACCATCTGCTCTCGCTGTTCAAGATGGAATCTGCAGGAAGGAATGCTGAAATGAAAATTGCAATAGTTTTAAAGCCATTTATATCTTAAATAGACTTAATATATTTTGGAGCCTGATCTGTTCCTCCCAACACTGAATTTGGAAAGAGTGAAATGCCCAAAAGAACATGAACTTCCCCAACGAGGCACAGTTTGCAAGAACCTGCTCAACATGAAATATTTCTGGCAAATGTCATTATAAAACACTCTTGAAAAGCAGAAAGTTCAACTTCCCCTGTTTCCTTACTTGTATTCTACCATGCTTTGTGTGTTCCTTTATTAAAAATGCCAGGGTTTTCAATTAAATTAAAGGGGGGGAAAGCTCAACTTATTCTTTGCATAAACTTATTACCACATTTAGTCTACCTCTTTCTCCCTCCCTCAGTTGTGGCTTGGCTCCCTTTCAGCTTCTAAGAAAGTTTAGGCATCTCAATTCTGCAAAAAAGAAATACTCTGGCAAAATAATCCTAAAAGCTTTTTTTAAAAAAAATAAACCCAATGAATTTAGATTCTGAACCATTCCCAAGATCTTACTTACTCTGCAACCTCCTGGGGATGTTGGGAGGTTTAATTAGCTCCAGTTGGAAAATGCTTTGAAGAGGAAAAGTGCCAAATATTGCTCCACTCAGGTAGAGCTAAAATATCTAAATTATTACATCATAAACCAAATAATTTGAAAGTTAATTGCTCTTCCTTGCCAGCATGACTTCACAGGGACTTCACTTCCCCAGTGTGCTGGAAGGATCATACCATCAAGGTGTCCAGGTGCTGGCAATGACCAAAAATCTGAGATTTTTGAACATCATGGTGCCTTTGAGGCCACCTCAATTATTTAATTTTGGGATTGTCTAACTGTGCCTCAGGAGACCTGACCTTCAGGGCATTCTAAGTACTTCACCTCATTCTCAGGTAGAAGATGCTGGGGAGTGACTGAGCTAAAGCAGCTCAGCCCCAGGGTCTCTCTGGAGGAACACCTGGGCATCTGGCAAAGGTTATTTTTCGTGATTTAATAAGGGCACGTCCTTCTTCCTGAGCACACAGGCCAAAGGAAACCTGAGTGGCCAACGTGGGTTTATTGCAGGAAGGTGGAAAAGTGAGGCTCAGTCTCCTACTCACCACGGATGTGATCATGACCAAGGAGAGATTTGAATGCTCGGTGCTAACGAGGTTCTGCTCCACACCAGTCACTCACCCACATCTGCTCTCGGCCAGGGGCTCAGCCTCCAGCAGTGACCTTGTCACAGGGCAGACCCCCCATCCCGGCAGGGACAGCCCAAAAAAGGCTCACTCAGGCTGTCATATTTATGGAATAAAGCAGTTGGCTCACAGTCAAATTACAAGTGATGAAAAAGGTTGTGAGACTCCTTGTACCCACAAACTCCTTTGTTCCTTGACCAAATTAGCGCTGGAAGAACCACCTGCTATTTATGTGTTAATCGCATGATCGCTGCTCGGCTTCACAGGCTCACACACATCAAAGCCAGCGGTGTCACCCTGTTCCTGTGGGGGTTTTCAAAGCACACCGTGAAACCAGAGAAGTTCACGACCTGCCGACAGCCCAGACCTTTATTTCCTTCGGAGCTGGAACCCAAGCGCCACAGGTTTGACCAGGCAGTTGAGTGTGCCCATCACAGAGGAGCAGGCAGGCACCACAAACACCACGAAACACCACAAATCACCCCTTTTTTACCCAAGGAGCGCTGCAGCTCAGCCACTCCCGGGTGAAACAAGTTCCCCACCGCCCCAGGAGGATGCCGGCTGCTCCCCCAGTGCCCCAGGGCTGCTGGCTGGGGGCTGTGACAGGTTTTCTGCAGGAATTCTGGAGCCCGGCCATGCAGAGAGCCTCCCCAGGCTGCAGGGCTGGCAGCTGTACTGGGCAGGGAGGCTCCGGGTTGGGGATTACTGGGAGCTCTCTGCACACACAGCTGGAGCTCAGCCCGACGGGACACTCAGGCCCTGGGGGTGCAGAACCCCAGAAAAGGCTCTGGGGAGCTCTCTGTTGGGAGGAAAGTTCCAGACACCAGTTTGTGACAGATGCTGATGCTACATCTTTGAAAGAGCCTTGGGCTCCCTCGGGGCTAATCTAAAGTTCACACCACCGTGGTCATTATTTATTCAGCTCTGCTGTTCAGCTGCATTTTCTGTTACGCTCCATAATGAGAGAATTTCGGGGGGTGCTTCAGCTTTGGGCTCCACACAGGAGCTTCTTTAGTTTCTATCCACAAGCCTCCAAACCAGAGTATGTCAGAAAAAGACTGCACCACTCACAAGCTGAAATGGGAAGGATCTTTCCCTGTGTGCTCTGACCAAAGAGATGATAAAAACCCAGTCTCGTAATTTCACTCTTGCTTATTTCCCTATGATTGACCCCAAAGATTTTGTGCAGGGAGGGAAAAAGGTTCTGCATAATTTTTACCAAGTTGTTTTCAAACAGTTCCTTGAAGAATGCAGGGAAAAAGGCAATATTCCATCATAAGGCAAAACAAACAAACAAAAGCAGAATAAAAATAAACTTCAGGCCAGCTTTGGGGCTCCGTAAATAGAGTTACTTGACTGACTGCATAGTGACATCTTAGATCAAGACTAGTAGAAATGGGCTTAAAATTCAGCTGCCTTTTTGAGCCGTAGGCAACACTCTGCAGTGACCCTGCCTCTCCCTGCTGCTGAGGTAGAACAATTTGTGTCATTTCAGGGAACAATTATTGCCAGCTCAGACTGCACTCTGCTTCCACTCTCTCCTAGGTAAGACAGTCTCACCTCATTGTGCTCTGTGAGACAGAAGAAGCTCTGTGAGAAAGCTGGAACTAATCAATTCAGGGGAAAGTAGAAGCAAATGCCAGGATGTGAACACTGAGGATCATTGCAATGGGTCCCCCTTAATCACTGCAAAATGAGAACATATTTGCCGTGACTGGGAATTTCAGGAGCAGATAGCAAGCCCTGCTCCCATCCCTCCTGTGGATTTGTGCTGCTGGAGAAAGACTCAATTACTCAGCACTAAATGCCTGAAAAGGACAAAGCCACTCAAAGCTACATAATCACCTTAAAGAGGATGAAACAGGAGAGTGGGGCAAATGTATGTCTTGTATAAAACTAAAAATAAAAAGGGGGAAAAAAGCCCAACCTGAAGCCCTATAGTCTGCTGAATTTGGGGCCCAGACTCTTATTGGGAATATGCAAAACAAAAACTTACAGGAAAGATACTTATTACATGCCTGAGACATTAGGGAATATTTTTAGAAAAATGGTGAAGGTGGGTTAAGAGTGTGGAGTGCAGAATGATCTGGCTTCTGTCCTCCAGCTAAATCATTGCCTTTTCCATGGCCACAGGAGCACAGGAACAGCAGCAAAACAGACTCTTACGGATTAAAAGAAACTTACACTAACCTGCACTGTGCAAAGAATAAAACACCCAATCAAGTGTTGCACTTTGATAATCAAAATGGATAATCAAAACAACAGCTCGACCTTCAAAGAGATACAAATTCCAGAGACAAGCATGTTCATTTATCCATAAAAATTAGCGCTGAGAAATAAATTAATTTATATTAGAAGAAAAAAAAAAAAAAAAAAAAAAAAAGAGGATATTGACACAATTCGGGGATAGAAGAAAAGCCACCTCCTGATCCCACATGCGCTTGGTTTTATTTACATATCCACGAAGACCATGAAACACCAGCCCAGCCCTCCCACCAGCAGCATGGTCACATGAATCCCGTAGATGAGCAGTTCATTCATGAGGCTGAAGTCCACCCGCCTCCGCCCCAGCAGGAGCAGGATGATGGAGAGTTTGTACTGGAAGCGCAGGAAGATGCGGATGCCGAGGTACTGAAGGCAAAACAAGATCGAGAGAGCCACCCAGAGGATGGAGGTGAAGAGGCTGCAGCTGAAGTACAGCAGGAAGCGGATGAAGCCGTACATCCATCGCGACTTGAGATAGATGTCGAAGTTGTTGTACTTGGTGCGCACCAGGTGCGTGGTGCGCACGGGGCCGCAGGCAGAGTGCAGGCAGGTGGTGTGGGGGCCGTGGAAGGAGCGCACCCGCCGGGGAATGGGGATCACCGGCATCGGGCCGCGCCCCGCGCAGCCGGCCCCGGGCCAGCGGCCCCCCGGCACATATCAGGCGGCAGCGGCGGGCACGGCTAGCGCCGGGAGGGACGGCGGCGGGGGGACACACCTGCGGGGAGGCACAGCGAGCACACTCAGCTGGCGGCTGAGAACACACACCAGGCACTTTCTGTAAAGAACACAGTTAGTCCGGGTACTTCAGTTCTCCTGAGTTTAGGGTTAGGGTTTGCTGCTGATAAATAAAAGGCATTTTCACTAAATAACATAGACAAGGGCAAGTTTAGGGTCTCCTGAGCTTAGGGTTAGGGTTTGCTGCTGATAAATAACACAGACAAAGGAAAGTTTAAGTTCTCCTGAAGCTTAGGGTTAGGGTTTGGTGCTGATAAATAATGGACAAGAGACGTTTTCTCTAAGTTACACAGATAAGGGGAAGTTTTGGGTCTCCTGAGCTTAGGGTTAGGGTTTGGTGCTGATAAATAATGGACAAGAGACGTTTTCTCTAAGTTACACAGATAAGGGGAAGTTTCGGGTCTCCTGAGCTTAGGGTTAGGCTTTGCTGCTGATAAATTACACACACAAGAGACATTTTCTCTAAGTTACACAGATAAGGGGAAGTTTTGGGTCTCCTCAGCTTAGGGTTAGGGTTTGGTGCTGATAAATAATGGACAAGAGACATTTTCTCTAAGTTACACAGATAAGGGCAAGTTTTGGTTCTCCTCAGCTTAGGGTTAGGGTTTGCTGCTGATAAATTACACACACAAAGGAAAGTTTAAGTTCTCCTGAGGCTTAGGGTTAAGGTTAGGGTTTGGTGCTGATAAATAAGACAGATAAGAGAAATTTTCTCTTAACACAGACAAGAGAAAGTTTCAACTTAAGGTTGGGATTAGGTTAGGGTTAGGTCTAGGGTTTAATGCTGATAACACAGACAAGAGACATTTTCTCTAAGTTACACAGAGAGTAGAAATTTTCAGTTCTCCTGAGCTTAGGGTTAGGGTTTGGTGCTGATAAGTAACATAGACAAGATAAATTTTCTCTTAACACGGACAAGGGAAAGTTTCAGTTCTCTTGAAGCTTAAGGTTAGGTGCTGATAAATAACACAGACAATAGAAAGTTTCAGTTCTCCTGAAACTGCTGAATGGAGCAACTTATCCTGGCTGATTTCAGTATTGACACTCACTCACAACTGCTTCCCAAACCTCAGCTTCTTCCCTTAAAGCATCTTTGTTTTGCCTCTTTGCTTCTTATTCCCCACACAGATACACTCTATTTCCATGCCAGATTCCAAATTCCCTAGCCAGCACCAGTTGTAGCCTGTTATAAACTTTATCCAGTGTTAACGCAGCAAAGAGGTTTGGTCTGAAATTACCCTGGCTAATTCATAGATCTTTCCTAAGCTAACAGTCACCCTGCAAGAGCCCACCCACCTGAGCAATAATATTAATATGAGAGCAGTCATACTAAAGTATGTGTTTGCACTGGGTCCTATTTCCCTTAAAAGCAAAAAAAGAAAAGAGTTCTCTGAGTACTTTTGCAAGTGGATTCCAGATTTGTGCTCATTCCCAAACTTGGCAAAGTTTCACCAAATAAACAAACTGAAAATAATGGAAGGTCTTGGAAGAACAATGAGGCAATCATGTTTTTCACACTCCACAGGATGCACCTCCCCTGGCTCAGGCCAGCCTCGTGCTCTCACTGTCACTGCAAGGCAAGGCCAGGCTGCCTTTCAAAGGCATCCACCAGTTTATTTTCCCCTTGGGGACCTGCAGAGATAAGTGAAATTATCTTGATCTTCTGCAGTGTTTAGGATTTATAATCTTAACATCCTCCCACACACCCATTGTTGTCGTGTGAGTGATGAGCAGGAGCCTCTGAGCTGCTCTCTGCTTCACCCCAGGCTTCTGATGTGCCAAATTCCGGGAATTATGAAATGACAATGCTCTCATCAGATAAAGCTGGAAAACAACAGGGACTTCCCCAGACTCCTCGCACACCCAAGTGCTCAGATCCAGGCAGATCTTTCCTTTGTTGAACCAAAAATCGGACTGTTCTTAAGATTAATCTAATTCAAGAGTTACATCGAGAATTCTTTCGTTTCTTTACTAACAGAACTAACCACAGAGCAAATGATAAAGCTGCAGGAAACTGTATTTTTGATATCAAAATCCTTCTCTGACACAATGTGTATCAGTGGGGAAGTTTCTGCCCTGCTTCCTGCCTCAAACTCCATGGAAATGGAAATTCCAGTTCTGATCTCTCCTGCTCAGCCCCCACGTTCCAATTCCTTTTTGCCCTCACAGAAACGTGAGGCAGTATTGGCTCCACATGGATCAGGGACTGCCAAAAAGGAGTAGGGGCTAAATTATGATTTAAAGGAATTTAGGAAACCACGGGTTCTCCTCAATCATCACAGACACCCTCATAATTTTAGGTGCCTCTTGTTCTATTTCTGTCTGGAGCCAGGAAATGCCAATGGGAAACGTGGCCTTTGCAAGGCACAGGAATTGCTCAGACACTGAACCAGCCCTGCCTAAACCCAGCCCAGCTCTGTGCCTGCAGCATGTGACCCCACACACTTCCCACATGATGGGTATGAACTGCTCTCAGAGATATTTTTGGAGAACTAAAGCAAGACAGGTCAAAAATCACATGCTGGGGACTCAGAGCACGCAATTCCTGACGATGCAGCCTCTCCTTGCAACTTCCTTCACCAGGACACAAAGTTTTCCAGCACAGTTACTGTGCCCACTGCAGGAACAAACAGCCTTTGGGGGGTTTGTGCCCTTTGGATGAACTCAAATATCAACATTGGAACATTGGGGAGGACAAAACAAACTCTGAATTATTACATTTTAGGGGTGCTGCCATCCACTCAGCAGGTCGGGGCTCCGCTGCCCTCCCAGGATGCCTTGGAATTCTTGGAACAAAAAGAGTGAAGTTTTCCTGTGACACCTTCTAGGAAGAGTGACAGAAACTGCTGGGGTGCTTCATAAACTCACAACTCTCCGCACAGGGGCTGATCTAAAAGACAAAATGACACCCTAATTTTCAATTTGCTCATCTTGTGCATTAAAAGGCTCACAATTACTAGGCATCTCTCAAGCATGAATTTTTAAGCCCAGAAAGACTCTAAAAAGAACAAACACTCAGCAATATATGGATTCCAGCTTCCTGAGAAGAATCAGCCAGCTGCTGTTCAATGCCAGGAGAGAAAATCACAACCAACTCGTGCTGGTCACCTTCTCCTGCCACAGAGTGTTCTGGGGCACGTGAAACACGATGCAGGGAGCACAGACTTTCCAAACTGAATATGGAATAGCAGATCCTTTCCTGGAGGGTGCCCAGAGAAGCTGTGGCTGCTCCTGGCTCCCTGGAATTGTCCAAGGCCAGGCTGGACGGGACTTGGAGCCCCTTGGCATGGGATGAGGTGCCTTCCAACCCAAACCCTCCCGTGGTTCTGGTTACCCCCCAGTCTGTATTTTGCACGTGCTGCCCACCAGCAGGTTTGGACGCCCACTCCGTAATTTTGGGGGCCAACTCGGCCTTTTGGGGCATCATCCCCCGGCTCAAAGGCCTCCAGCTCCAGGCACCTCCGCGTCCTCCAGGCCGCCGTCACCCCCGGGGTGGCCTGCCCAGCACGTTAAAAACGCGACGAACTCTTCTTTCAGGCGAGTTCTCACTGCCTCTGCCTTGCACAGGGGCTGTGCGGCGAGCGAGGGGCGGAAATCTCCGCTCGCACCGGGCATTCCAGGCGGGATCCGCCGAGCCTCGGGGCACTCCCCGTGCCCGGAGGAGGAGCGCCGGCCCGCCCGCAGCTGCCGGCAGCGTGAGGCGAGCCCCGAGTGCTCCGGGAGGAGCCGCCCGAGGTGAGGGACAATGACAAATAAAGGTTAGAGCCGAGCGACGAGCGGCGGCAGCGCCGGGAGGAGGGGAATCGCCAACTCCTCCTCCAGCGGCCCGAGCCCCAACGGAACCGCGGGCGCTCGGGGAAGAGCTGCGGGAGGGAGCTGGGCCCGGCCTTCCCCGGCAGCCGCGCACGGCCGCGACTCCCCCCGGGCACAGAGCCCCCCGGGCACAGAGCCCCCCGGGCACAGAGCCCCCCGCGCCCGGCGGGCAGGGACCGAGCGCGGCCGCAGCGCCGGGCCCCGGGCGGAGCGCCCGCCGCCGCAGGGCGAGGCCCGCGCCCCGCCGCCCGCCGGGCCGTGGCCCGCACTCACCGTGGTGCCCATGGCCGCGCCGGGCCCGGGCGGAGCGAGGCCCGGGCCGCCGGGCGCCCGCTCTGCGCATGTGCGGGGGCGGCTCCGGTTCCTCCGGTTCCGGCGGCGGCGGCGGCGGCGGGCGGGGAGCGGCGGCGCGCGGTGATGGCGTCATGGCGCTGCGCCGCCCCCCCACCCCGGCCGGAAGTGGAGGGGACGCGTTGCCCTGGCAACGGGGGGCGGCCGGGCCGGGTCACATAGCGGGGTCACACCGGGCCGGGTCACACCGGGCCGGGTCACATAGCGGGGTCACACCGGGCCGGGTCACACCGGGCCGGGTCACATAGCGGGGTCACACCGGGCCGGGTCACACCGGGCCGGGTCACATAGCGGGGTCACACCGGGCCGGGTCACACTGGGCCTGGTCACTCCGGAGGGGGTCACACGGGGGGTCACACTCCAGGCCTGGTCACTCCGGAGGGTCACTCTGTGGGTCACACCGAGGGTCACTCCGGGGGGTCACTCTGGGTTCACACCAAGGGTCACTTTGGGGGTCACTCCAGGCCTGGCCACTCCGGGCCTGGTCACACTGGGGGTCATACGGGGGTCACACTGGGGGTCACACCAGGGGTCACACTGGGGGTCACTCTGGGTTCACACCAAGGGTCATTCCCGGGGTCACACCAGGGCTGAGGTGCTGTGTCCAGCATAACAGGAGCACCTGCCAAGAGTTGTCAAGAGAATCCCCCAAAGACCCAAAAAGTTCCTAAAACCCAAACAGGTGGTGAAAAATTCACAACAATATAAAGGGAAGGAAAACAACTTCCTCCCTGCTGTTTCTCCTTAGATTTAATTAGGAATTCTTCTCCATAATGGAAAGAATACACAACTTTGGCATTGGCTCTCTGCCCCACTTTCTGTCTGGGCAGTGCCACGGTGGAAAAACATTAAATAATAATAACTCAGGCCATCTGTCACCTCTCAGAGACGCTGCTCTGCACAGACCAAGCCTCTCCTGGTGTCCTGGTGCCTCCTGGAGCTCCTGCTGAGCCCAGTTCCTCCCCTTCCCTGCCCTGCAGAGCAGCTCGATCCTGAAATGCCGCAGGGAATTCTGGATAAGGCAAAAACTGGGGAGCTCTCCTGGGAAATCCACAGCTCCACATCCCCTGGTGAGAAGAAGAGGATGCGTGGTGCTGATAAATTTCCCCAGCAGCATGGAACTGGGAACATCTGTTTGGTGCCTTGGATAAGCAGGAGAGCCACCCCCATTCCATTTATTTCCCTTTGCCATTCTTTGGGACTGCAGCCATAACCCAGGGAATTTCAGCCTGAGCAACAAAATTATGAAGGCACTTTGTCCCTGCAGTTTTGCCTCAGGGAATCACAAGGATGCTGCTGAGTGGAAGTGTGGCTGTTGGGGCTCCTGGTGCCCTGCAGGAATCCCCTGGGTGGGGAAGGTCTTCCCTCCAGAAAACCCCAGGGAGTTACACCCTGGGGAAGTGATGCCTTAAGTTTTAGCTTTTGTATTTTTTAGATTCTCTGCTGGTTTGGTGGGTAGTTTTCAGCTTCACATTCAGTGCTACTGAGCTCTCTTCACAGAGCAGGGAGACAAAACAATTCCTGCTCCAGCTTGGCACCAAGGACAACTTCCAGCCCAAGAACAAAACCAAGGGTGAAGAGAGCAATAAAACCCAGGAGGATGGAGCTTCCTCAGCTGGGGCTGTAACTGCCCAGTGAACCCCAATGTGCTGCTGGAGCAGAACTGATCCCAGGGTGAGCCCTCGTGCCCCTTTGTCCATCCTGTGCCCAGTTTGGGTTCCCCTGGGCTGTGGCCCAGCTGTGCCCAGGGAGGCTTTTGAATAAATCCCTTGGAATAAATCCCTGCTTTATCATTTTGCTCTGGCTGGGCTCTGTTCCAGGTCAGCCTCCAGAAGGCACCAGTGTGACCCCACAACCCAAGCATGTGTGTGCACCAGCACCAAGACTGACCTTTTTTTATTTTTAGGTCAATGTGACCTTCAGCTCAAGGTCTAGTGGAAGGTCAGGGGGTGGAATCAGAGGAGTTTTAAGCCCCTTCCAAGCCAAACCATTCCACGATTCTGTGTCAATAATTAGGACAGCCCCATTCCATTTTCTGCCTGGCCCATTTTGACCTCTCTGCTGCTGAAATGCACGAGGAGCTCCACAAACAGCAAACTGCTCCGGGGTCAGGCATGAAGGGCAGCTTTGACATTCACAGAGCTCAGCTCCTGGAGGAGGGCTCCAAGCAGAGCCCGCAGGGAGCCCGCCCACAGCCCTCGGGGCTGTATTTCTTCCCCGTGCTAATTTTACTAAAGACACAACTCATATTCCTGTTGATTGAACAGTTTTGTGTTGACAGCGTTGAAGATTTGTGATGAAACTCATCATCAGCGCCGAGAGCGGCCCATTAGTCCCCGTCAGCACGGCCGGCGAGGCCTCGGGTATTTTATGGCCCTCTCTGAAGACAAACATACACATTTATATGTCACTTGTTGCAATATAAATGCTAACTTGTACTTCTTTCAAAACTTTTAATGAATTGTACACATTTCGCAAGATTTATAGCGAGAAGCGGCCGGCTCAAAATATTGCTTTAAACATATTTGTCACTTTGGCAATGGAACAAAAAAAAAAAAAAAATCTGGAAGATACTGCCTTTAGAAATAAATCATAAATATATGCATCTTAAAAGAGTTTATTTTGGTCATTAATAGTCGATGCTCCCTCCCCCACCCGGTGCAGGATTTAAAGTTAAATTATGCAAAATCAAAAACAAACCTTATAATACTTCATCAAACATGCATAAAACTGTCAGGGCCAAATAAATTCTCTCAATTAACTTGCTTCAGATTGTGATTGCATTTACTAATTTAATCAACACTGGAATAATTTGGGGACTGGGTGATGATGAATTGCTGTGATGCTGCACGTGAAGGGCCGCTAAGGTGGTGGCAGGAATGCAAGAAATGCCTTCGAGGCTGAGGGCAAAAAACCTGCAGCTGAGCCATCACAATCATTTTATAATGGAAACATCTTTTTCTTCCCATTTGGAGGGGAATTTTTGCCAGCATGTCATGGACAGCCCTTGTGTGGATGAATAGCTCTGGTGAGTGAAGGAGCCAAACCTGCTGAGACTTTCCCTGCCCATCTTTGAGTCATTTTGTGAGTGTGATCCTTCCCTGGGGGCTGTGACCTCCAGCCCTGCTGCTTCAGCCTGGCTCAGGTCGTTTAGGCTGGAGCTGGAGTAACAGCCCTGCAATGTGGAGATGTCCTTTAGCTCAGTCCTTTTGCACTTTGAATGGATCTGCACTTACAATAAAATGGGCCTGACCCCTGCCTAGGAAAGCTTTCAATACTATTACTCGTGGAGAGCTGAACATTCCACTTCTGCAGGCGTAAGCAAGGTTTTATGGAGAGGTTCTCATTTACAGGTTCATGTGAAGGAGGCTGTAAGGTGTATTCAACCCTATAAAATACCTGAACCTCAGAAAAATCACCCCCATATTTGGTCTTTAACCTTTCCACACCTGTTTTACAAAAAATAACAATGTCCACAGAGCTGCTGTGGGAATGACCTCATTGCAAGACTCTCCTCCTCTCTTTTTCTCTCTGTCTCTGAAAAATGTACTTTCCACAGCCTAACTGACGATTTTGGCCACTTTTTATTTGAAATGGGGATTGTGCTTTATAAATGTCTGGCACTCAGCATCATTTGGTCTCCAGCAGAAATCGGTAAATAAAAATCCATGTGCTGAAGAGAATATCCAGAAAAATAGTTATCAAGTTTCCTTGGGTGGCCCAGAAACAATTACTTCCCCAGCAATTCCATAGCCCTGTAGGCATACATAATTCTTCAGGACTTAAAGATAATAAAGTGTTAACATGGTATTTTTCAAGCATTCACTGCTGCCTTCCAGTCATATCCAAAAGCACCATTCAAAACCAGCAGCATCTTAAACTCCCTTGGGTTTTGCTGAGCAAGAAATAAAACAAAGGAAGGAATTAATTCTTTCCTCTTCCTTAAAGGAGATTTAGGATTGAGTCTGGCCCTTAAATTTTAAATATAATCGATCCTCCCTGCAAATCTAAAGTGCAAAAGCTTGCAAAATCATTTTTCCTTATTACTTCTTTCCAGGTCTCATCTCGTGGCTGGAAATGTCAACTTTAACCAGTTTGAGGAGATTTGCATGTGGGAAATAATAATGCAGCCTATTAGACTAACCAAATAAAAAGACATGTAGCAGAAAGTGGCACTAATTCCCAGCTGTGCAGCCCTGCCAGCCCCGGAGCAGCGCTCCCAGCTCCCCAGGGCTGCAGAGTTTTGGGGTTTTATTTGGGCTTTGGCAGCTTTGCATCCCGAGGGAGTGAGGGATGCAGAGCCCAGCAAAGCCTGCCCTGGCCCCCCTGCAGGCTGGGGGGCAGCAGTGCCAGCTCCACGCCGAGCACCAGCACAGATGGTCGGGTTGTGGAGCTCAGCGAGGCCAGGCTGCCGTGTCCCTGCAGGAATCCTCCTCCTGGAAGAGCTTTATGGATATATATATTTTAGAGGTGACTTGTGAAATATAAAACTAGAGCAGTCTGCAGTTTCTAAAGAAATAAATGATTGGTGTGAGGCTCGGTGAGACAGTAATGTTTGATGTATTCCATCTACGTGACACCTCAGGCTGCTTTCGGGCATAATAATCTGCTGCTGCCAGCCTCTGCTGCTCTAAAAACAAACCAGGGGATGCTCGGGGGGCTGGGGGCTGCCTGCCTCCCCTCTGCCCCAGAAAACTGCTCCCTCCCTGCTGCAGGAATCAGGACAGGGAGATAAAATCCAGTGCCAGTGTGGGTGGGATCCCAGTGAACCCCCAAAAGGTCGATGCACATACAAAATGTGTGTTGTTCTATAGCAAGGACACTTGATTGCCCCAAAAGACAGAGCCCCACTAGGCTGGCTGTTCCCTCCACCTCTGGAAAATGGGAAGGTGGTTATTTTAAAGATGCTGGAGTCATGGAAAGATTCCTGCTGACCTGCGGGGGCTGGAGCAGGAGCCAGCTGCACACATATGGTGAGTGAGTAACTGTCTCTAAAACAAATGAAAATAGAATCGGATGCTTTGCCAGGGACAGAATTCCTGCCAAAGCTTGTTGCTGCATCATGTTGGCGAGTCCTGATCTGGCTGATGTCAGAAACTGCTTATTATGCAGAAAACTCTCGAGGAGAAGTGTCATTATTGCCTTCTGTTCCTTTGTAGGCTGGGTCTAATTTCAGCAGGAGGCAATAAAGCCCAATCCATCCCTGCCTTGTGGAGCTGAGCTTTGGTGGGACAGATGAAAAAGCCTCTCAAATCCTCTGGCTCTGCAAAGTGCTTCTCTAAGGGTGGTATTTCAGTCAAAGTAACAGCTTTTCTCTGTGACTCTCAGTTCCCTGTTTTTCCATTCATCAATACTATATCTCAATTATACCATGTGCAGATGGGTCCTCTTAAACTCACTCATAGATCCATCAGGATCCTCCAAAGTGGATGAGATCTGTCTGCTCTGGGGTCACTTTAGCCACAGCAACCCCCTCTTGTGTCACCCACAGTGCTGGGCCATGCCATGCTTCAGTGACAGGAGAGAGCAGACACAAACCTTCGCTTGGCAAAGGGGTTTGTGCCCGAGCTCTGGATCAATGAAATCACCCACCCTGGGCACTGGCCAAGTGTCAAACTTAGGGGCAGCATTCAGCTCGGTGGGATCAATGGAGAGCTGAGTTTGCCCGTGTTTCTTAGGCTTCATTCCAGAGCATCACTCGGTGTCTGGTCCTTCAGTGGCTGGGATTAACCATGATGGCATCGCTGTCAGCACAAGAGAGGCCAGGAATCCAAAACAACACGCGGTTTTTGATGGGCTGTTCTAAATACATCTCTAATAATCTCATTTTAATGTACATTACTATCAGAACGCCTTTCAAAATTATTATCTTTCAGAACCAATAGGGAAGAGCAGGCGAGCATCCCTGCACTCCAAACAGCATCTCCCGTGTGGGGCGAGGGTCAGCCCCGAGTGGCCGGGGTGTGGGCATCCCCGGAGGGTCCCCGGGGTGTGGGCAGCCCCCCGAGGGTCCCCTCGGCGGGGAAGAGCCGGGGCTGTGCCTGCGGCCGCATCCCACGTGGCGGTGCTCCTGCCCCAGGGATGCTGCGGCTGCCGCGCCGCCGCCGACAGGGAGCGGCGGGGAAGGGGGAAAACCAGCTCCGAAACGTTGGAAGCTTCGAATTTAGGGCAAAACCCCTTCCCCGAGGCTCTCTCGGTGTGAAGAAGGCATGTCCCCCTTCCTCCCGTGCCCTGGCCCGTTCCCCGCGGTAAATCAAAGCTGCGGGATGGAGCGGTGCCTGCGGGAAGGACCAACAGCAGGAACCCCCTGCATCCTCCGTGCTGGATCCTCCATCCTCCACTGCCGGCCCCTGAGCCTTCTCCACCTCTGTTTTTTGGGGAGGATAAACCGAACTCTCACATTTCGGTGGGGCAAACTGCGCCCTTTGTCTCTTTTGCTAAGTGGAATTTTGTCCCTGTGTTCCCAGGGCAATCGGCGCTGGCAATCCAAGAGGTCTGAGGAAGAGTTTGGCTGCAACTTGGAAAAATGCTTTGCTGACAGTTTGAGAGAAACTTCTGGTGCTCAAAAGCTTTTCAGAGTCTTTTTGACATTGATTATGCATAGGCTGTGTAATGCAAAGGAGAAAATGGCTTTCCAGCATCAAACAGTAGCAAAATCCATACCAATAAAAATTATCAAGAAAAAGGAACCAAGTGTTTACAAGACAAAACTGTCTTCGAATTTATCAACAACGATTTTCAAACTGAGGGAAATCATTGCAAGGAAATAAAGCTGATTTTGGTGTAGATCACAGCACTGCCCCTCTCCTTATGTGGGGAAATGTGAATCTCCACAGCAAAATTACCCCTGCATCAATGATGATAGATATTTTACCACCTCGGGAAGCACCACAGGGATAAGAGCTGAGAACACTGCTTCCAAAAATGCCCCACTGAGGGTCACCCAACAGATGTATTTTGCTGGAGTGTCTCCGCCAGGATGGATCCTGCTCCTTGCTCCCTAACTTTCTGTAATTCACTGCCAGCCTGTAACTTACTGGTACAACATTTTGCTCGGGAGAACATGAAGGAGACAAAAACTCAAAGCCCTCATCAATCACAGCCTGGCTCCTGGTACAATTAGCAAGTTCTATTATCTTAAGAATGACACTTGTAGCACAGAGCAAAGCCAGGCGCACCCAATATTCTAATTCTGCATGGAAAAAAAGGAAGGCTTGAATTGCATTAGCATTGCATTAGATTCCCATGACTTTTTATATCAGCACTTGTGAGTTATTTATGAATTCATTTATTTACAAGGACAGCCCTTTCTGCATTCAGTTGCCATGGTTGCTTTAACTCCTGTATCCTATTAATTCTGGATGTTATGAAATAGATATAGACCAGACAATCATTGTGTAGTGGCAAGGGTTTTTTTTTTTTTTTATTATTCTTATTTTACTGTTTGACTCCCTGTGTCCTGACCAGAAAGGCTTTAACACCCTTCATCTCTCCAGAGTATCCACTGCCAGCTGGCTGGGGAGGTGGGGTTGGGGCAAATCCCAGAGCTCTCCCCCCTGCCAATCCTTCCTGGCACAGAGCTGCAGCCTGGGCTGGGGGAAATGTGGCAGCTGATTCCTAGCACAGAGCCACCCGCTTTGGTTTGAGGCAGCAAGAGAAGAGCAGAGCTGGGAGCAAAAAGGGGATTCAGGAAGACCAAGTGCCAGCCTGTCTGGGTGGCACAGGGCACCCTCACCTTTGGGAATTGCTGCAAAACCTGTTGTGATGGGGATGAGGTTTTCCTGCCTTCCCCCTGCACAGTCTGTTTGCAAAACCCACGGCAGGCTCAGCCCTAGGGAGAAGCCAGAGGGGTTTGTGTCACCTCAGAGAGATCAGAGTGTGTTTGAGAGCACAGATCTCGCTCCCCAACTCCTGGAAGGAGAAGATCAGTTTGGCTGCTCTGCCAGCTGAGGGACAGGGAGAAACTTCTGTGACAAGGGAGAGCTTTGAGGTGCTGCCCGTTCCAGCCAGGACTTCATCCCCACACTGAGCAGGAGTGTCCCGTGAGACTCAGCCAAGGAGCTTGGGGTTTGTGCCTTGGAGAGGGCAGAGGTGCTGCTCAGGGAGGAGGATGGTGCTGTACACCCCAAAGCCAATGTGCTGAAAGTGTTTTGTAATAGAATTCCACAAGAAAATTAAATCAATTACTGAGTCTAATAAGGCTCTCAAGGTTTTTAATTAAATGAAGTTTTAATTAAGGCGGCATGAGCCCATGCGCTTTTGATATTCTGCTTCAGACCCTAGAGGATTGTGACTCCTTTTTGTAATTTACATGGGATGGATCAATCACCAAAGTCACAAAAATGTGAGAACTGTGTCAATTTTATGGGATGAAATACTGCACATGAGCCTGGAAACTCCAGCAGCTCCATGCTTGGAGAGTTTTTTAGCTTGGGATCACCTTTCCTGCCATGGACAGAGCATCAGCCTGAGCTGGTGTCCTGGGAAAAGTCCTTTCCCAGGCAAAACTCCTGCCCTCTAATCCAGGATGCTGCTGTTAGTGGGGAGTTACATGAAGACAGTAATTCCCTTTTCCACGCCGAGCTGGCACTTTTGCCTCCCACAGAAACATCTCCCTCTTCCCTCAGCAGAGCCCATCCCAGGCTGTAACTCTGGCTCAGGAGCCAGGCAGGAAAACTGCAGGCAAACCAGCCCCACATCTCCCAACCTGGACATCTGGTAAGTGGCCCCAGAATGTTCTGTCTCTATTTTAGTCTTGTTTTGTACACAATATGCCCAAAACATGCTTTATTTCTTAAGGAGATAAGGATCTTTATGTAACCCATTTTTCCTTAACGCTAAGTCCTTTGTCAGGATTAAAGAATCCTAAAACATCTGTACAGGCTTGGGTGGCAGATGTATAGAACAAACAGCCTAAAATAACATGGAATATTAACCTACTAAATGAGGTATTAAAAAAAAAATAAAATGAAAGGACCCTGTTGCATTCTTAGTAACAGCCAATTCCTGAGCCCGGCTACCACAGTGCAGGTGGATAACAAGTGGGAAATGGGGATTTTCATCTGAGGAAGAGAGGGGAGAGGGGGGATATTTGCTCACTGTGTGTCTGCAGAGGGGGCAAAGGGAAACCTGACTCCAGCCCTGCCCTGCTGTGGTGGTGGGAACCTGGATCCTGCTGCAGATCCTGGACAAGAGTGCACAGCTGGAGCCTGGGGCTGAGGGGCTGGCAGGGAGCCCCTCGCCAGTGCTGCTGGTCCTTGAGTGCCAGGGCAGAGTCTGAGAAAGGCTGGGAGCTGTGCAGGGCACAGGACCTGCCCTCTGCCAGCTCCATGGGTGCTCCTTAGCCTTGGCAGCCCAGCGTGGGTGAATGGACAGGGGTGTGGGTGGATGGGTGGATGGATGGATGGATGGATGGATGGATGGATGGATGGATGGATGGATGGATGGATGGCTCAGAGCACTCTGACTGCTCTGTCAATAGCCAAGATCAAACCTGGTGCAGTTCAAGTCTCCAGAGTGGGTCAGAAATCCTCTGCAGTGCCTTGGCCAGTTAGAGCCCAGCGTTAGCAGCCTCTGTCTCCTCATCTCCCAGCCCATTTCCAACGATCCATACAGGTCCCATCAGTCCTGGCCACAGCCAGCTCCCTCCCAGCCAGCCAGCTAAGGCCATTAGTGTGATTACTGGAGGTCATGAAGTTCAAACCAAAATGTCAATTTTCATTTGGAAGAATGGTCCCATTTTAGGAGCAAAGGGAATTTTTTTCCTCTCTCAAAGAGACCCCGACTGTGGAATCATTGCTCCCCAAAGACTTGCAAATTTCTGGCCAGCGAAAGGTGCCAATAGTTGCTGGAGCCAGTGAAAAGATTAACAAGGGTCACCAGTGCTTTCCTCTTTGCCTGCACTCAAAGGCTCTGGGGCCTATTTGGAAGATATTAACCATTGCCTTTACCTTCTGCACGTTCATCACTGAGTTTGGGGTCTTTATGGATTTATTGACAAGACAGTGCCCATTAATCTTCCCTGCAGAGTGCCAGCCTGAGAGTCACTCAGGTTACATCACCCTGCAGACAGGAGCCTTTAGCCAGAGTTTTAAAAGGAGGATGGAAATGAGGTGAAGTAAGTGGTGGGTGAAACCAAGTGCTGCTCTGAGAGGCCCTGGGGTAGGGAGAGCATCCACCCAGCAGCTTCTGCCAGTGTGTGAAGGCAAAACCTGACCTTGGGGAGGCTGCTGGGCTCTGCTCATTGCTTCAGCAGGGTCAGATGACATGCCTTTGGTCTGGGGTTAATGATCCACACTTGGGGATGATTCAGGAGAGCCGAGAGATGGTGAGAACATGAGTGCTGACCCCACTCAGAGTGTCCTGGGCAGGGCTGGTGATGCCATTGGGAGTTTTAGATGTCTCCTTTCTGGAGAAACTCAGAACAGCTCTAGAAGGCCTTCCTCACCCCAGGCTGCTGCTGGGAACACTGGCTGGGCTGTTGGCACTGAGGGTGGCACGTGGCAGGGCAGGGTGGGCTCCTGCCCACCTAGGACATGTCACGCTTTTAAAGTGGGTTTTTTTCTTCCATGTCATTGTGCTAAATAATTAAGTCTGTTCCATCTTTACCTACTGACAATGTGGCACTTAATTAAGTAGTTTAATTAGAAGCTGGCAGCTTTAATTAAGTTTAGGACTGTAGAAGTGATTGGGAGCCTCCAGCCGAGTCACAGAGCCTTTCCCTGGGGATGCAACGTGCTGGGGGAGAAACTTTTGCTCCCTTGTCCATCGTCCTTAAACACACCAGGGAGGGAACCAACACCCTGCTGCAGCCCCCAGCATCTCCCAGCTGCTGAGGGAGGGGTGGGTTGAGCACCCTTTGGGAGAGCTGAGGTCACTGGGCCCATGCAGCAGGAAGGGTTTGGACAGGAGGATGGGTGGGACAGCAGGAGGGTGCCCAGAAACACAGGCTCTGCCCAGAGGGTGCCCAAGCCTCCTGACCCTGGCTAAACCTGCTGAACACCTGGGAAAGGTGACCCTGAGCAGGACAGGTATCACAAGGTGAAGGCTGTGGTGGGCTCAGAACAGCATCTGCAATTCTACACCATGCCCAGGGCTGTCTGAAAGATGTATTGCTTTTTAATAATGTAAATATGTAAATATTACCGAGGTGCCATTAATCCTCATTGCCTCAACATGATACCACTCTTAAGAACAAATGTAATAAGAGATTATTAATATGCAAAGTAATAGTACATTAACCTGGCTAACACCAATAAATTCCCAGCTTAGCACAAAGCCAGTGGTTGCTCACAGAGCAGCCTGAACCCCGCTTGCCTTGGGCCACCTCCAGCAGCATCCTGGGCTCTGCTCCCCTGAGGAATCCCAGTTATCCCTGTAGGATCCCTTGCCTGGGATCCCAAACAACAGGGAAGGAGCAAGGAGGCCCTGGGAGAGGAGGTGGGTAGGAGCAGCTGGGCTAGGCAGACCCTGCTCCTTGCCTTGGAGCCCTAACTGCTGAGGGTCCTTTCCCAAAGCCTCACATTTTCCCTGAGGGATTTCTTCACCACTTCTGGCAGCAGATTCATTTTAAATTCTAAACATGTATTAGCAAGGAGAGTCTTCTTGGTCCCAGAAGCATGGGAGTGAACCCAGGCTTTGTGCCAGAATTCCTGGCTGGACTTGCTAAGACGTGGCTAAGCCTCCATCTCCTTGGTGGCTGGAATTTTCCCTCAAGAAGCTGCACCTCTATTCATAACCCTAAACCCCAGGTCTGTTAAAAGTTTCCAGCCCCCAGGCTGGGTCCAGTGCAGCCCCTTTCTCACTGCCTGCCTTTGTTGGTGTGTTTCCTCTTGGAACACAAGCACATCAGGGATTACAAATTGGAACAAGTGTCCCAATTTGCAGGTTGCTGTCACCTCTCCTTGGCCATGGCAGGGCAACCTCTGCCTTGAGCCATGTGAACCACAAGTGGGATCAGAGGGAGGACACACGGCAGACCAAAAGCAGCAGGGGAAGCCATAAAGTCTGAATTTAGGGCTTGAAAAGGAAATTATTCTGTGCAAATTGCTGCTTGGGTTCAAATCAGCCCTGCCTTGTAAATCTGCTCATCCCTCTCAGGAGGGAAACCCACTGAAACAGCCAATATTTCAGGAGCACAGACTCCCAGAGACCTTCACCTCTCAGTGTCCCCAAGCCCCACACCCAGGCACGGGCCTGGAGAGCAATTCAGGCACGAACGTGGTCATGGTTTATGCAAAAATTAACCTGTTGCCCTTGCTTGGGTCAAAGTAATTCCGTTTAATTTGGTAATCTGGGCTCTTTATCATTAATGAGTCCTTGGGGGGTGGGGGTCAGAGCAGCTCTTTTTTGGCTGAAGAGAGCAGCAGAGATTACTGTTAATATTCAGGCTGTTCAATAGAGCAGAAAGACCTTTTGCTATTGACAGTACTGCTGGTTTTCACCTCATCGGTGAAGGGAAATTACCAAATTAATCTCTCATTGGATCTGAAATTAATCCTCTGTTTTGTGGTTAATGAACCTCAGAACCACAGATTTACCTGGGTAGAGTGTATTGAGAAATCGTACACAGTAGTTGTCTGCAAATAATCAGGATAATATCCAAGGAAAAGAATAGAAACATAGTTTCTTTTCTGTGGAAAACTTAAGTAGAACACAGTAAAATTATCAGGCTGATTATTTTTTCCCCCAGAGCATTACAGGACGACAGAACTCACTGCTGGAGGATCTGTATAAGTTTTCCCTATGAAGGATCTAAAAAAGGTTATGCAAATTCATGCATTATGTGTGCATCTACTGCTTTTAACCCGGGAGTCTCTCACCAGCACGTTCCTGAAGGCTGCAATATGAATTAAACCACTCCAAGCTCACATAAATAAGGGTTTGGGCCAACTAAAGAGCTCCAGTGTATCTGCCTGAGGTGTTTTTGTCTCTGTCCCTCAGCAATGCCCTCCTTGCTTGCTCTGCCACAGCCCCTGGTGCTCCTTTCTCACTGGAGCAGCCGGTTGGAGTTCACTGTGCTCACCTGCGCTTCCCTTTCCAGAACAGGAACCTTCCCTTTCCTCCCAGGGTTGCTTTCATGCATCATCATTTTAGCAAGCCCTTTTGTACTGGAAATCTGTTTGCCACATGTTAGCTGGATCTCATCTGCTAAGATCCCCAGTTAAATATTCATGGGGAGGGAGCAGTTGAACTCAGGTTACACAGCAGAGATGAGAAGAGTGCTCTGGCAGAGGAGACCGACTCCATATCAAGTTAAAAAGCCCGTGGAAATGGTTTACCCCACATAAGGCCTGGGCATGGAGAGGTAGGAAAACATCCCAGTCACACTGTGGTGCTGAAGTGTCACCCATAAAGTGTCACCCTGGGCAGCCTGGAGCCCTAAAGCACAGCAGGTGAAACACTGCGTGAGCTTGTAGCTGTTAGAGAAGCCAGAAGGAACTTCCAAACTGGTTGAGCTTTTAATGGGAAAAGGAAAATGAAGTGTCCTTGCATTGCTGGTGTCCTTGCCCAAACACACAGGGAAAGGAGGTGGTTGGATAGGGAATAACATCAAACCTGCTGTGCCAGTCTGCAAGAGTGACTCACAAAGGGGCGATGCTTGAGCAGGGCAAGGTGGAGAGCAGTTGTGACAGGACTCTGTGCTTTTGGAGAAATCTGGGGACAGGACAGTGGCCTCAGCCTTTGGAGGAAGAGCTGCGGACAGGACAGATCCCTGAGCCTCCAGAGGAGGAGGAGGAGGAGGCTGGGGACAGACCACCCAGCCCGCTCCTCTCCACTGGCTCTTAACTCCCACAACCTGGGGACAGGAACAATAAGGGCAAAAGGACAAGAGAGCAGAAGTCAGTCTGGGGTGTCGGGTAACCGGTTACCTGAGCTCTGCCTAAAGGTAACTTCCTCATGAATAGCCCAGGAGCGCCCATCCGAACGCTCATCCCAGCAGCGCCAAGCGAGGCTGGTGAATTATGCAGGGCGGGGCGCTGAGCAGATGGCATCGCTGCCGTAACCTGAGCAGCCGCACGGCACAACACGCAAAGCCCAGCAATTAACCTTTTCCAAGGTTTCCTCTTGTCTCGGGGATTAAACCTCCTTCAACCCCCTGCGCTCCACTCCTGCCCGAGAGAAATGAGTAATCCCCCGAATAAATAAGGGAATAGATTTCCATCCCTCCGGCGGCCCGGTGAGATTGTCACACGGGCTCCCGCATGAGCACCGGCGGGTCTCAGGATGCCGAGGATGGAGAGCTCCGGGCTGCCTGGGCTTCTTGCCCTTCCCACCTCCGGAACAGTCCCACCCCGGTGGGCTAAAGACAGGAAAAAAGTGAATTCCATTCCCTGTCACTCCACCTTGGCAGCGGCTCCGTGACCACAGAGTGTGGCGAGGAAGGGAGACGTGAATGTGGGCAATGATTTACTACTTAGATGGAAAAAATATTTGCCAAACGCGAGGCGTTCGCCCTGGTGCATGACAAAAGCTATTATTTTAACTATGATACTTGATCCTCTTTGTAATTAAACTGATTAATTCACAACAATAGAGTCTATATCGCCTAATACTTTTAATTAACAAAGTGTTGTACATATACTGGCAGAGCATTACTGGCATGCTTCCTAGGCAATACACTTAATTCTGTAATAAATTATTAGGACAAATGACTAAGATACATTGCACCCTAGAAGAGACTGTCAAGAGAGAAGGACTTCAGACTCTTGGGCACTGGTTGGACCATCCTGGAGCAGGACAGAGCCTGGGGAAGGTAAAAGTACAACACTGACAGCAACAGCACCTCCAGAGCGAGCTGACTGCAGAGCCAGCCCTGCTCCTGCCAGCCCCCGTGACTCAAGATTGGGGTCAGCCAATGTAGGGGAAGGAAAAGAGTGGAGTTACCAGGGGAAGAAAGCAGAATGGAACTTGACCCATTAATCATCAGGACCTGACCCTTGGCACATGCTGGACCTCAGATCTTGAAGGTGACCAAATGATCAGTCATCAGGTATGAGAAGGAAACTATCTTGTAAAGTAAGAACGTGGAGGTTAGGGGAAGGATCCTATGTTTTTCCAGGTTTTTATGAATCAGTTAAGAGACAAATACCCTGGGGCCACATGCAAGGCAAAATTCATTCCTGCAACTTCCATTGGATCACAGGTGAAGAACCTCCCGGTCACAGGTCACCTGTGTCACTTCAAGAGACAATCCCTGGGGTCACACTAATTAGCACCAGGGATCACATCGCAGGCTTTTCCCTTTCCTCTTTGTTTCCGAGTCCTCTCTGACCTCTGGTCAGAGCCTCCCAGTCACCACTTGCTTCCAGTTTTCAAACTGGGGCTGAGCACATTCCCTCCTGTCCCTGGCAATGTGGGCCAGCACCACTTCTCCTCTGACTGGCAGGTCCCAGCCCGTTGTGCTTGGTCAGCACATCACAAAGATGAGTTTCATGCAAAAGGTGAGCCTAGCCCCAATCTCATAAATTTGTTATGCGTTACATCCAATTAATGTAAATTATTACGGTGACTAAATAATGGCTCTGCATCAGATAAGGGAGTAACCATAACTGAGCCTGAAAAGTCCCAAGGTCTAACTGTGTTAACCCTTTCCCCTGACTCCACTGGACCTGGTGTGAGGATTGGGAACCAGCCCAACTCCTTTGCCTTTGGAAAAAGGGACATGGACACGTAGTCCTGTGTCTGAGGCAGATTTACTGTGGGCTTTGGGGGGTCTGTGGTCAGAGTGCCCCAGGCAGGGAGCTTATGCTCATCAGAAATGCCTCCAAGTGTCTGTGCTGCTGAGACCTGGAGGGACCCTGGTGTGTTTTTCAAGGCAGAAGTGGTCATCAATGTTTGCAATAATTCCTGGGCTCAGATTAAACGGAATAAAGGCAGGAGTTCTGAGCAATAAATAAACAGTCCTCTCCCTGCCTCAACGTGCTTCTCATGGATTCATTCTCAAGCTTTCCTGCCTCTTCCTCCTTGCCTTGCTTGTGCCCAGCTGCTCGTGGTACCTGCTTTACCTTGGCAGAGCAGCCCACAAATCATAGTGACACACCAATCAAGAGATCTGGAAATTTTTACACCACTCTGCCTCTTGAAAGATGAGTCACCTTCTGCACCACGTTCCGGGGCATCCAGATAAATCTGTCACAAACTTCTCCTTCCCTCAAGGTGCAAAATTCTCTCCCTCTTTCAGCAGAGCTGTATTTCCTCCTTTTGAGCTCCTCTTTCTTGCCCCAACACACATTCCCACCCCTCAGCCATCTCAGTATATTTCTCCCTTTGTTCCTGTTTCACTGACAACTTCATCCTAATAGTCTCCTCAAAGGAATGATGAATGCATAAGCTGCATATTGATCACTGCAGTGATTGATTACTGGATCTCTTTGACAGATGAGCCTACTAAGGTAGTTGCCAATATGGAGGTATGGATGGCAGGGCCCCCTTGTACAACAGTCTAATGGTATCTGACCTGATAGGGCAGAAAGGCAACTCCCTCATTTCAGCAGGAAAAAAGGCCTCTTTATACTCTTTATAAAATAATTCATAGGAAACTTAAAACACTCAGACACAGAGAGATTGCAAATGGGGAAATATGATGGATTATGGGTTGAAAGGAGCCGACTTCTGGAAGCTAAATTGATCCCCAGGAAAATGTTTTTGTCTGCTGTGAAAAATGGGCAATATCTCAGCAGCTCTGGAGGGCTATAATCTGGAAAATAATTTGCTTTTGATTTCCTTTAGTTTCATGCAGCTTTTTTTTTTTTTTTTTTTTTTTTTTTTTAAGTTGGTTCCTTGCAGGCTTTGTTGCTCAGCTGGGAGAATCAGTGATGAAACAGGCGAGGGATTAGCCATGGACAAATACGAGCTGATCCTTACTTATGGTTATAAAGCCTTCACCCCACCCAGAGTCACTTATTCCACGGGAGATGTTACACCCCCTGCAAACAGCACTCTGCCTAGCAAAAACAGCAAAGCCAAGCACAGAGCTGGGCATGAGTGTATCTGAAATAATTTAGAGAATCAGCGTCCATGATCCTGCAGAGTCCTGCAACCAAATGTGACAAATACTCTCCTTTTCTGAATGCCTCCAGATTGCTGGTGTACCTCACTAACAACGAGGAGTAGGTTGCACAAGGCTTGCTCAGTTTCCTTTCTCACTCCTTGCCCAGTGAGAAAGCCTCTGCTTTCTGGGATCCTGTGAAATGGGAGGCACAGTTCTGGGAGCACTGTGAGCACCAGGCAGGCAGGGAGAGGATTCCATGAGCTTATTTACTGCTTCTGTCCCAGGGTGTCCTGCCTCCCTAAATTAGGGGCTGGAAAGAGAGAGAACACAGGGGTGGTCAGTAAAGCACATTTTGAAGCTTCCCTTCAGCAGAGGAGTTCCTTTTGCTCCTATTTTTTATTCAGCTTCCCGCTTCTACTGCTAATACCGAGAAATGTTTTGGCAACAACTAGAAGAGTTTTGTCCGAGTTCAAAGTGCTAAGAATAAAATTTATAGGAATAGTTACAGCCTCTCAGTGCCTGGAAATTCCTTGGCAGTAGGCTTTTGCTCCAGAGAAATATTGAATCAATGGTGTGCTAACAGCTCAGGAGCCTATTACAATAACATGCATACCTTGAGTCCAGACAATCAATAACTCAGCGGGATGCAGCTACCAGAAAACAACAACAAATTAGTTAGATTTCCATAGACTATACATTTGGTGAGTAATAATCTGTAAGTGGAAATGAACCCAGCCTGGAGAGACCACTGAGCCAAATGGAGATCTTTTATTCATGGCTCCAACTATTCACTGAGCAGGATGTTTGGGGAGGGCTTCAACCTTCTAAATATACATGTGCATGTTTGGCTTTACACATATTCCTACTGAGCCCAGCCACTTTATTGCTACACTGGAGTCCTGTTTGCAAAGGTTTTCCAGTGTAAGCCAGGATAAAGGTCCAGTAGTGAAATACTGGCAGGCTTAAATTTAATGTATCTTATTATTTGCACGTTCCTATTTTGAGGTATGGCCGAAAATCCCTAAATACAGTCCAGAGGTCAAATCTTTCTCAGGTTACGTATTATTGCTGCTGACTTATAGTCTTCTAAGTCAGCCAGGTTTGACCTCTGGCTGCATAAAGCACTTGAAGCATAAGAGCTCTCAGAACAGCAGAACCACAAATCACCAGGTCTAAGTACTACAAACAGTTTCGAGGCTATTTCCATGGTTTCTCTACAGGCAGACTCCTGTTCCCTCTGAGATATCCAAGTTCATTTTTCTCCCTCTGGAATAACGAACATTTGAATTAATTTTTAATCATAGGTGCCTATCAAAAGTTGATTAGCCCTTTATTGTTAGAGCTTCTGTTAAGCACAGCTAAAAGATTAAGAAAAATGTGAAAAAGCACAGGTGACATCCACACCTCCCCTACTGATTTATTCAGGCCACGGCTGTGCCTGTCCTGTCCCTCACAGATCCGGATCCCAGTTTTGCCTAACACCTGTACAGAAGAGAAGGGAGCCACAAAAAATGATTTAAATTACTTGGCTAAATTCAAAGCAGCTCAACTTGCTCACTTAAGTGTAAAATTAGATCAGAAAGTAGCCATGGAGCATCAAAACATGAAATGTTTCTCACACTCACCTGGTGGGCAGTTTCTGAGGAGGTGGATTTCACAGGCTGGGAGCTGATTTTATCTGCCCAGGCATTAAACTCTCCTATTCTTGACAGATTTTAAGGAGCCCTTTTCTGAATACCAGGTTTTATTTTGCCAGGTGAAACACAAATGCCAAAGAGGATGTGTTACAGAGATATATTTGCTTATTGCTTTTAGTAAATATTGCTGCAAGCTCTCTGGGGAAAGCACATCTGCATTAAAAGTGGCCTTTCCAACAGGAGAAACCCTTCCTAGCTGTTATTAGTCATAAAAGCTTTTAATTACATAGTTCTGACTGGACCTAGTGGGTGGCTGCATCTGCACATAACACCAACCACTTGCCTCTGTATTTCTTTTTATTTTATGATCATTATGCAATTATCTTTCATTTATAAGAAACACAAATTGTCAAAGGAAATAAGAATCCCTATAATAACCCCGAACTTCTGGGTATTCCCACCCTGCACCACACTCTGATCCAAGCTGAGAACAGGCAGGAAAGAGTCTCTTAAGTGAAAATATAAAGATAAGGCTGTGCCTATCACAAGAACACACATTAAGTTGCTCCAGGAACATATGTACCTGTGGGGGTGTCAGGGAGGGTCCAAAATTGTGATTTCCATTTCAGGGAGACATTTTCATATGGATGTGGGGAAGCTTTCAGCAGTGTCATGGAGTGATCTATGGCTATTGCTGACACAGGCCAGGCACAAGCACTGCAGTGAACTTCCACACTCGTGCACGTGGAACTATTTTTCATGGATCTGATGAATTCTGCAGCGACGTTCATCGCACCAGGACACATTATTGCTGCAATATATGACTATCAGTAACACCTACAAGCCTTTAATATTCTGCAGCTGAACTGTGGAAACAGAAGAAAGTCACTTGTAAATGCCTAATTCACAGTGTAAGTGGGTTGTCTGTCAAAATAATGCTCAGATGTGAAACTTCAAGTAGGAAGCCTAAAAATCAGAAAAATGCAAGCAACCTCTTGATGAATGTTAAAAGCAGTTTGGAGAAGGAGCAAACCACCAGAATACTTTTCTGCTTTCATCCTCATCACAGAGTTGCAATTAGCTCTGTCTGTACAGGTATCTAATCTCAGGAATTTCTGCAGTCTTAGCAACCATCATCTGAAGAGTAAAGAGGATTGTTTCAAGTGACAGGGCTTTGTGGGCAGAATGTGGCCAAATGGATTCTGCCCTTCATTTTCTCACTACAGGAAATGTCTCTTGCTTATTTCTACCTCTCAGTTCATTTGTTTCAGTGGAAATGCTGGTTAGGTGTGCTGTGCTTCAGGATTTGCAGCTGCCCTCCCTGTTCCTCTACGGATGGAGCTGGTCTCCATCAGAGCACCCCGTCACTCATGGGGACAGGTCCTCAAATCTACTCCTCCAAAGCTAGGTGGTGGCAGGACAATTCAGACCTGGAGAAAGAACGGGCTGAACAAAAAGGCTGCAACACAAAAAAAAAACCCCAAAAAACCCCAAAAAAACCCCAAAAAAACCCAAACAAACAAACAAACAAAAAAAACCAAAACAAAAAAAAAAAACAACCAACCAACCAACCAAAAAAACCCCCCCACATTAAAAACCGGGCATTTTGTGTTAAATGATTGTCCACCCCTGCCTCTCTCCAACGCCAAACCCGCTGCGGGATTCGCAGCCTGCGGGTCCATCAGACTCTACCCGGTTGTGCTGCACCTCCAGGGCGCTGGCACGGGGCGAACACCGAGCAAGCTGCAGCACAGAGCCAGGGGAGCTCCCCTCTCCCGAGCCGCAGCGGGGCACATCCTAGTTGGCATTCCCGACATTGGAACCGCCCGACAGCTCTTTGCATGAAACATCGTCCGGGGCTTTGGCAGGAAGTTGTGCTTAACGACAGACTCGCATAGGAGGCACTTGATTTATTAGACAGATAATTATTGATCCAGCTATAGTTTATCCTTGCTGCCTAATTTCAATAAACAACAGCTTGGGGGAATTAGCAAGGGATTCTGTTCCCCCTCCCCCTGCTTCTTCAGGATTTGTCAGAAACAAGATGATTTATGTGTATTCCAGTAAGATTCTCGTTTGTTGGCAGGCTGCAGGGATTGTTTGGGGTTGGAAGTGCTAAGCTTTTATATTTAAATGCTTCCATGCGAGTATTCATGGGTCTCACTGCCTTGCATTGTAATATCTGAATAATAACTGTGACTTATGCAAACCAGTTTTCAGCTGTTCATCGGGATCAATTTTTCATTTTAAGCAACTCCCTGCCATCCCAGGGAAAAAAAAAAATAATCTGATAGTCAAGAAGAGTGAGATCCAAGGGAGGCAGCATACTCTTCCCTTTTTAAATAATGCACAACTCATTTCTGGAGCACTTTTCAAATGTGTTGCTTTCTATTAAGCACAGATAATATTCTGAGGATGTTCCCCCCTCCTTTCAGGTGAGGCTTTTGGAATAGCAAAGGTCCACAAAGCACAGGCAGGATGGCCAAATAACTTCAGTTCCTTCAGGGAACACCCTGGTGTCATTTCTCTTTTTTAATAAAAATCTCCCACTTGGACAGTGAAAGAAAATTCTTACTGCTAATAGATCTCTGCTGGTAAATAAGTTTTAAAAAAACACCCTGGTTTTATTTTGACTTCCTGGCTCATTTGGGAGTCCCAGTTGCTAGAAGGTTGCACAGGATTTAGTTGTCTCTTACTGACACAATTTGGAAGCTTGCTGTACAACAAACACTTCGTTAAGCACCAGACTGATGAGTTACAACACAATTTACAGATGAGCACTTGGGAATGATCTGCTCACTTCCAGGCCTGGGCTTCCCAACGGGATCCAGATCCCAGCTGGTGGTTTTCTCAAGGCCAGTTAGATTGATGCTTTGGTATTTCAGCTCTGCCCAAGAGCCAAAATTCTTTCATTAGCTACCAGATACAAAGGTCACATAGCAAATGGCTTGAGTGGGTATCCATGAAAAACCCCTGATTTGGAAATATGTGTGTGCTCACAGTCTGTGCAGTTGGGAGGAGCTTGGAGTTCTTGCAGGCATCAGCAAGGGATCCTTTTGTCCAGGAAAATAGAAGGTAAACAGATTCTGTACAGGGCACACAGTATTTCATACTGTCACTTGATTATTTACTTTTAGGAAAGGTTTCAGGATAACCTTTAAAAATTGGAAACTAAGAAAAAAACCTAAAAGAAACTCAAAAAACCCAACCCAACCCTCTTCCCATCTTAGTTCCAAGACCTCCTTACTCCTGAGTCACAGTCCTTATTATGAATTATAAATTTTGCCCAAAAAAGGTGAGATAAGGACCTGTTGTAGCTGGGAATTCCAAAATAAACTGTAGATCTGGGATGGCACAGCCTGCCCATTTCCTTTGGTCTCCCACAAAAGGAATCAAACCCTTTTCCAGAAGCTTTTGCAGTAGTGGAGCAAGAGAACAACCTTCTGACAGACACCTGGCCTGATTTTAAAGACTTAGTGGGGAACATGCCCCCAGCCCAGGAAGCGAGCCCAGCAGTGAATCACTAGCACAGCTGAGAAAATTTAACAGGTTCAGTCAAGAATTATTGGAGTGGGACAGTTTTTGCAAAATATTGAGGCTCTTTCAGAAGAGACCCTGTGTTATTTTTCACTCTCTTGCAGCAGAAGCATCCAGGATCTCCTTTGCTGCATATTTAGTGAACAGCATCTGCAGCATCTTAATTACAGTAGCTGTTCTCATCTTAATCTCTTGCTTCAGAATAAGGTTAAGTGTAATCTGTCCTAGATTCTTATACAGATGGTTCGTTTCTTAAATACTTGAGAAGAGTTTAGTCGATCTTTAATTCCTTAATCTGGGAACCAAGACCAGCCAACCTGATTCTGACTGATATTTTAGCAGATTTTTGCAAGAAAAATGTAATACACACACATACACTAACATAGGTTGATTCCTTTTCAATATTTTTTTTTTAAATTCTAGTAAAAGTTGCTGGGAGTGACAAGATCCATATGACTTTGCCTTCCTCCCATTTAACCCAAATAACTGCACATCATTATGGGTAAGGAGCACCTGATGTCAGAGAAAGCCAGAAAATATATTTTTCTTTAGATGAAATATAGGAGTTTTTAAACAGTTCAATAAAATAATCAGTAGAATTTTAAAAAAAATCTATAACCAGATTGCTGGCATTGCCAAAAAATACAAATCCTGATTGGACATAGATTTCCTTTCTGCAAGAAAACTGTGCCTACCCAATTATGATCCTGGCAAGGAACAAACTGAGACACACAATGACAGTTTTCAGTTTGGTTTATATTGAAACACAGCAGCGAAAACCGATGTAAAATTTTAATCAGAGTTTTGGTTTTTAGCTTTTTATCCGACTCTTGAACCAAACTTCTTGACCTTCACACAACCATGAAGAAAATAAAAGGGTAGATTTTTCACTCAGACTAAAGGAATGAAAACCTCAAGGGTTCACTGCACTTTTTCTTGTCTGCTTCAATTTCCCTTTACGAGCTGAGTTGCTCTTTTATTCCCAGTATCACACCAAGGGAACCCAGCTGATGAGAGCACAGTTTCATCGCTCTACACTCCCAGGGACGAGCAATGACAGCTCCCAAAAGCAGCCAGAGGAAGCTTTTTCAGCCTCAGTTATGAAATGAGAAATTGCCACCCCAAAATCCAGGGGCAGTGTCAGCCCAGGATGCTGCATCCCCAGAGTTACAAGCTGCTGTCCAGCACATCCCTTCTTTTCCAGAGGAAATAACCGTTCACCTCCTTAAGCTAATAATCACTTCACCATTTTAATTCCCCAGCTCTTGGCATGCACTTATGATTTCAAGCTTTGCATTCATTAAGACCCTAAAGAAAGCTCAAGAAATGAGCTCCCCAAGAGTCACTTCTCTTGGTGGGCTCTTCCCGAGCAGGCTCTGCCCACGCTGACCTTTGGCAAACCTCCAGGGAAGGCATTTTGACACCCTTGCCAGCAATCCTGGGAGCTCCATGTAAGAATAATTGAGATGTTTTATTTCCCCACAGATACGGAGTGAGGAATTTTCATTTTTTAAAAAGAAAAGTAGCCATGATGGGTATAGAATCATGGAATTTTAAGGCTGGAAAAGACCTCTAAGATCATCAAGTCCAAACGTACATGAAGAAAGCCTACAAGGAAGATGGAGAGGGACTTTTTATAAGAGCATCTAGCGGCAGGACAAGAGGGAATGGCTTCAAACTGAAAGAGAAGAGGCTGAGATGAGATATTTGGAAGAAATCCTTGCCCATGAGGGTGGCAGGGCCCAAAGGAGCTGTGGCTGCCCCATCCCTGGAAGTGTCCCAGGCTTCCAGGAACGATGCCAACGCTCCACAACCCTTTCCACGGCGAGCTTTTCCCTAATATCCATCCTAAACCTCCCCTGGCACAACCTGAGGCCATTTCCTCCGATTCTTGTTACTTGGGAGAAGAGATTTTTGCGGCTCCCCTTTGAGAGTGGCAGGACTGGAGCCACACGCTGCAGCACGCCTGCACCCACCCTGAACGAGCCATTCCCCCGAATCCCGCACGTATTAAAGCATCGATCCGAGTGAACAATAATCTTTATTTATGTCCCTGATAAATCAGCAGCTCCTCAGGCCCAAGACTCGTGGCGAGACCTCTCCAGAGCCGGGTCTCCCCGCACAACCTCTCCATCACAGCCCCTTCCCCCTGCCCGCACTCAACTTCCCCAAGTTCCTAATGCTCCTCTCGGCAAGCCGCAATTTTTCTCCGGCATTATAAATTTCCGCGGTTGCCCTGAGGCGGCAGCTGCCGGGGGCCGCCAGCGCGCCGCGATTGCTCCCCGGTGACACGCAGCAGATCGATTTCTCGCCTGGCAGCGCTCGGGCGGATTAACACCGTGATAAACGGCCGGGCATTGATTTGCACTTAATTGATAATTTGGGGAAGCGGCTGTAAAACGCCGGGGTTTGGCCCGGGGTGAGGGAGCGGGGTCGGGCCGGGAGGGGAGCGCGGCGCGGCCGACAGGGGGCGCCAGAGGCTGAGGGACGTGAGGGGAGGGGGGGGGCGGCGCCATTCCCGCCATTCCCGCCGTTCCCGCCATTCCCGGCGTTCCTTCCCGCCTGTGGGGATCCGTCCCGAAAGGCGCAAAAAAATCCTAGCAATTTGTGAAAACACGGCCCAGAGCTGATCGTGGGGCGGTCATACAGCCGCGGGATGGTTTGGGTTGGAAGGATCTTAAAGCTTTGTTGCCCGGTCTGGGGCACTGTTGGGTTTACTAAAAAATATTTGTGTTTTTTTCTTTTTCTTCCTGTTCTTTGTCTCTGTTTTTTTGTCTCTGTTTCTGTGAGGTTGGGTTTCACCTAACTTAACTTGTCTGTGTCTCTGCCTGCTTTCTGTTTTCCCCTTCAGCCCTGTGTCTGAAGAAGAGCTCGAGTCGTCTGTTTTCTCCTTCTCAGGAATTTATTTATTCTTTGCTTAGCTCATATTCGTTCCCTGGCCTGCCACAGCTTCTCTGCAGGCCAGTGCTCTCCTCTTTGGTCTGTCTGCCCTTGGTCATCTTCGTCTGCCTGCCCTTGGCAGGGCACTGTCTTTTATACTGAAAATTACGTGTACTTTATTTATAACAATTCTCCAATATCTATCCACTATGTTGTACAGTGTACTTTTGTTCTAAACCGATCCAAATGTGCCAAACCACCACAGAAGATGGAGAACAAGAGGGTGAAGAAGAAGCTCAGGGACACACCCCATTGCCTCCATCTTTGCCCCCTGATCTCACATCTAAAATCCACAAATTCTACTTTTTCACCGTGTGACATACTAATTATCATTCTATCTAAATTTTTGTGACTTATAAATCTTCCCAGGACAGTCAGAAGGATTTCCTGGTTTCCCACAAGGCACTTCCATAAATTCTCTGGGGAATCTGTGCCAAGGCCTCGCCACACTCACAGAAGATTTTTTTGTATGTAATATCCAATCTAAGCCTGCTCTCTGTTTGAAGCTTGTCCCATCACTCCAGACAAAAATAAAATAATGTCTCCATCTCTCTTGTAGGCTCCTTTCACGTACTGGAAAGTCACAATTAGCTCAGTCCAAGCCTTCTCCGAGCTGAACCATCCCAATTCTCTCGGTCTTCCCTTACCCAGCTGCTCCGGGAGTGGTTCCAAACTCATTATTACCTCTGGCTTTACCTGTGGCATTATGTTTATCTTAAATGTAACATAAACTCCCCCCAGGATCAGTCACCTGTGACTACGGGGCTTTATGGACAAAGCAGGAATGGGTTTGCTGGCAGGAGTGAAAGTAAAGGCCAGGGAGGAAGTTAATTAACAAAAGCTATAACCTTCGTTTGCCTTTTCTGTCATCCTTTGTTCTTTCCTTGTTGTGCCAAATCCCACAGCTTTTACCCAATAGTCCCTCAACACAGTCTGCATTATATGATAAAAAGCTCTGTGTAATTCACAACAGCAGAGCAACATTATCCTCCAGTATTTATCTATTATTTATCACAAAGAACTTTAGAGTTGACAAGAGAAGCCCTATGGAGTCAACCTGTTGAACAGCTTATTTCAGCCCCACCCTTTTAGTGTTTTGAGGTTTCTGAAGGGCTGTGTAACTGCACAGCTTTGTCCCCATAGTGAGCACAACTATGAGCATAAAAGATGTCTGAATTGGGAGTTTTTCCAGTAACTTTTTAAATTCCAGCTAACCTGGGCTTCTGTTTCAACAACAGCACCCACAACCACCTCTGCGTTTCAGTTGCCAGGTTATGATTGTTACATTTGGTAAAAAAAAAAAATAAAATTGCAAAGGAAACAAAGATAAATCCTTCCTATTGAGAATTACTTGAGGCTTCACACCTTCTCTTCCTGCTCACCCCGGTGCCACCTTCTTCCAGGAAGCTGGCACAAACTGATTATGAGTTTCAGTTCGTGAAACAAATGCAGAATCGCAGAAAGGATGAGTCAATCGTTTGGAGCAGAGCGAATCCTGCATTCCCACAGCCACGTGTAGAACCCCTCTCCCTGGAACTGCAGAGCTCCTCCAAGTAATGGAAGCTGTGAAAATAATCACATGAACTGCAGCACACCCTCACAATGGGCTCTGACCCTGCAAGGCAGCCCTTCCTTGAGGAAAATCAGGGAGTTTTTCCAACTCCAGGACTTGTCTCCAGCTCTGCTTCAAGCAAGGATGGACAATACTACCAAAGATCTCAACCCACCTTGCCTACAAGGCAGCTCTCTAGACTATTTTGTTACACTGGTTATATAATGGAAAGGAGATAGAGAAGCAAATTAATCACATGGGATAAAGAAAAGATCTTTTTAACGTCACCTGTAGCTTTGTGGCATCTTCGTACTGATTACAGCAAAGGGAAAATGGATTAGAAGCCAAGTCAGAATGCACCATCAATACATTTCATTGGAAATGAAGGGACAGGTTTGCTAGTTAATTAAAAACCATATCAAAAGGCAGCTAAAATTACATGGAAAGAAAAACTTGAAATTTCTCTGGCCCCAGAATGACCTCCACTCCTGCCTGCAGCTCCCTTTGTATGAATTTTAGCCAAACCTCTGTGTGTTCCTTACCTGGAGAAATAGGAAAGTAGCTGAGGGTGCCAGGAAGCAAAATAACAGAGGTTGGCATAATAAATAAATGCAGAGTTATAACTGCTGGCATGGAGAGAGTTTAAATAATTGCATGTTCAATGATTTTATCTCCTTGTGCAAGAATCAGGAGGTAAAATAAAACCTGATACTCTAGAATGAAATAGCACCTTCTGATTTACCACAATTCCAGTGTGGCAAAAGCTGGTGCCTGCTGAGCATTCAATTAATGTTTTAATTATTGGACACACATAAATCATTTATTACACATTGATTTGTTTTTTAAACGTGTTTTGGTAGTGTGAAAATAGCTGGTAATTAACTTGTGATCAGATAGATCTACCCCCTTAGCAAAGCAGGGGAACATCTAAGACTTGTGTTTATCAACCATTTCACTTTTAATTCTAAAAACAAGTCCAAAGCTCACAGGTTCTTGCTGAATACATGGAAATCACCTCGTGGAAAGCCATTAAAAAATTGTCAGAATTCTCCCTGTCCAGAAGAACCGAAAGTAAAGATTTCAGATTCATAAGAATTCAGATTGTGCTGTGATTTTTATTCGATTCCTAAGCTGTATCTAGAGGAACAGCTAATTGGATAGTAGGAGTTCATTAGTTGTTCAGAAAAGCAATATTAGTAGAAATAGCTAAATCCTTGGTACAGCAGAAATCTGGCCCTTGTCCTCAGCGTCCTTCTGCTGCTCTTGTGGGTCAGAGTTTCACCCAAAAGACTGAAAGCTTTTCAGCAGAGAAACTGTTTTATTTACTGCACTTTTACAATGAAACTCTTAATAAAGAGACTTCCCTCTAAAAACAAGTGAGGAGAAACGGAAATGAGCTGCTTTGTAATCAGCCAAGTCAAAGCAGCAAATGAACCTGGCTGGTTTGAGTTTCTCATTCGGAGGCTTTTCAATGCCACTGTTATTTCTGAGCATGATGGGGCAGCCAAGTTGAAATGGAGGGATTTGGAAAACAACAGGAAGAAATTCCATATCTCCTACCTGTCCTGTGAAATGCTGCTGGAGACCTGTGGATAATTATGGCCCATGGCAATCTGGGTCTGCACCAGGGGACAGCGGGTTAAGCCCAAGTTATTTTGAACAATAGATTTCACTTTATTTTCCTGTTTCCTACTTTGCAGACTTACATTCTGAGGCTTTACTACTTAATCCCCACTGTAGTAATAAAAATTTTTAATCCTGTGTTTAAAATATGAGATTTACTTGTCAAAATCTGGATATACAGCATGGAATTATAATCGCTGTTCAGCAAAAGCAATTCCCCTCAAGTTCAGACTGCTGTTTGGGAGAGCCTGTCAGGTGCTTTGTGTCAGCACTGGAGGAATGTGCAGATTGCAGAGGTCACAGCAGGCTGGGGACACAAGTTCATATGAATTTCATAGGTATCAGCTCAGATTTCCCGTTTTTCCTCTGTTTTTGTGTTTTAATCCCCCTACTCTTGCTGGGTGTTAACAGCAAGTTTGGCTCCCTAAGCCAGCATCTGCCAGGCAATTCCTACCTGGCAATTAATGGGTAAAGCATTGACCCAGCACAGAAAGGAAGAGCAGGTTTGTCATAACATCACAGCACAGCTGGCCACTGCTCAGCTTTGCACAGACTCGACTCAGGGGATTTTTGGCCCCAGGAAAGCCTTGGAAGCCTCAGCAGGGATCACTCCCCTGCACTGGGCACCCTTAGCAGGCACAGGATGCCCAGACCAGCACAGCCCCAAAGGGTCAAGGTTAAACTTGTGCTGAATTAAAGCTGAGATGCTGACAAGGAGCAGATGTGGGATCTAACACAGATTAACATCCAATTGCCAGCACTGCCTCTCCGGGAGAGGGAATTCCAGGCTGACCTCACCACTTTATTATTAAACCAGAAATATATTCCTCACTGGAACAACATTTAGTTTCCTCACCCAATATTTATTCAGAGCAGATCTGGAATGTGCCACACCTACCCATCTTGTGTCCCAATAATGTGACAGAAAATATTCAACTCCTTATGTTTGAGTGTGGCAAAATTAATGCCAATATCCCTGGGTGTTTACTGGATTCTTAAACGGCTCTAAGCTCTCACACAGGTATGCAGATACCGGAATAATTCTGTTTCCAACAAAAGCATCTCCAGGAAAAAATTAGATGCCAATTTATCAATGGTTATTCTGGATTTTCTTATGTTTGATTGATTTTGAGACAATAAGCTGGGAATGTTGTATTTATCCCAGTGCCACCTCTCCCAGTGTTAATATTCTCTTAGCTGGAGAAAAAGAGAATACACCTCTTGGATTTTTAATTTTTTTTTCCTTTAAATTGCACCATTCCCTTTGCATTTTTGCAGCTCATCTCCCTTATTAATTACAAAATTTGGTGCTAGGAAAGGAACATACAATGAGGCAACTTTGTGCCAGGGAAGGGCCATTACTCTGGGGTGTTTTCAGAGGACCTGGTTATTTCAGCATTGCTTTGAGATTGTTTCTTACCAACAGCTCTTTATCTTTTTCAATGGCAAGGACGCTTTCCTCTCCTGGCTAAAAGAAGGTTTAAATCTCGGTGAGGAAAAGGAAACCTAGGAATAGAGATTATTTTTTCTTAATGGAAAATTATAACTATCAACTAAATCATCCTTCATGCTAGACATGACAGACTTAAGCACTTTGAAGTGATTGATTTTTAAATGATATTATGATTTCATGGTTGAAGCAGTAATACTCTTTGCTTTTGCAGACCCTGTGTATCATCCTATTCCTTACCCAGTGGAGACACCATTAAGTAGCTATTTGGGACATTTATTACTAGAGATGGAGATAAAATTGCATTATTTTACTTGTACAATGCCCACATGTCTCTGCCATACCCAGGGCTGGCCAGGACAGGGTGCTGCTCTGCTTTTTGCTGTTTTCCTGAGAATTGCTCCAGTGTCCTCTTTATGGCCAGGAAATGAGGACACAGCTGCTGGACAGGCCACCCAAATCCCACCTGCAGCCAGCCCTGCCTTTCACCCTGTTGGTTAAACCACTGCTTCGTTCAGGGAAAGAAAATCTTCAAGGAACACATCAAAAGCATTTAAAATGCAATTAGCCCTCAGGCAAATATCTCACTTGGTTATCCTGGCTTGAAAACCTGTGCTGCAAAATCAGAGCTGGGTTCCAGCTCCTGTAGCTGGATAAAATAAAGGTATTCTCTCTGCCTCGTTGGACCCAGCACAGGCTCCCCTTCCCAGCACATCTTTGTCCAAAAGCTGTGACCTAAACTGCTACAAATGGAGCCAACCTTTCCATCAAGAAAGCCTTAATTTATGGTGAGCAAAGAACAACAAATCACAGCCCCTCAGATTTATGGCCCCCAGGATCTGAATTGACCATAGAGCACAGCAGCCTTTCCAGCACTCTAGTCATTTCTTTAATAAAGTTGAAAATATCAAATCTGCATGCATGCAGAGCCACCCCATCTGAATTTTATGTAAAGTGCACAATAAGTTTATGGATGGTAGTAACGTATTACTCCTTGTAATTTCATTATGTAAAAAGACACAGTTGGGATCTCTTAGGCCCCTATTTCAACATTTATGAATTAAATAACAGAATGTATGCAAGGCTGGAATTGGAGAACAACGTTTTCCACAGGCAGAATTGATGAGGAAGGGTTCTCAGTATTTTATGAGGCTGTAACAAACTCTTTGCTGCCTAATTAGAGTGAATCTGACAGAGAATGAGGGAAAAAGAACCAACAAAGGGAAGCAGAAATCTGTCAAGATGGGGATAAAGCAAGACTTTGTGGAAATTTAGGACCTTGGGACAAACCCACCCTGAACTGCAGATAGATCTAGTATCAGACCTGGGTGCAAACTTTAGGACTTGTGTCTGTCAGCAGGAGAACTGGGAACCCCTTGGGTCAGTGCAGAAGCCCCAATGGTTACTCCAGCAGCTCTGTGGATAAGGCTTTGCTGCACCTTGTCAAACTATAAAAATGTGTTCATGCCCTGGGTCTGTTCCTCACCTCCCCTCCAGAAATCTTGAGTTTAATCTCATTAAAATTTCAATAGTTTGGTCACGGTGGCTATGCAACCAAGGAAGGAAAAGCCTGGAGTAGATTCTGGGTTCACAATTTTATGCATGGGACATCTCATGCCCTGAGTTAAGTAAACTCTAATATGTTTGGGCAATACCTTTTGGTCCATAGAAATGCCATTATTTAGACTATCACAATCAATAAATTGGATTTTGCTTTTGCAAGTGAAAGGGCTGTTATTTTTCATACAGTTTGTCAATAGGCTCCAGGTTAGGAGATATATGAAAGATATTCTACACAGGCCAGAGAGTTATGAGCTCTCAGGCAGATGAATTATTTAACTTCTTTTCACTTCTATAAAAAAATAAATACAGAGATGGCCAGAACAGATGCCATAAATTGTGGGTTTGATGTAGGATTTCCATCTTTCCTTGTCTGTTTTAAAAAGCCTGAGTTCTTTGTGCTGAAAATCCTTTTACCATTTGCATCTGTGCAGTGAAAGACATTATTATACACTGAAATAGTGTCCTGTGAACTGGACTTACAGGTAAAGACTTACTGCACACACAGCTGTTGGGCCACCCTGGGAACTGAAGCAGCCAAGGACTTTTCATTCCCTCCCTGGTCTAGACCCCAGGAAAAGGCAAGAGGGCACAGTACCTGCCATTTTTTCCTGGCATCCCTGTAATTCCTGCCTTTCTGCCTGTCTAGCAATCACCTGCCTCCATGAGCTACCGTAAAGAAATCTCGAAGGAAATGAATTAATTGCAAAAATTATTTGAGACTACAACAAACCCTGTGTGATCTGGGCAGGGTTTCTATGTTCCAGAGATTTGAAATCTGTCCTCCAACCTGCCCCTTCTCTTTGTCCCTCTGCTCTCTAACCCTCACACCCCAACTCAGGCAGAATTTCTGCCCTGCCATGACCCATTATTTAATCCTAACGTGCTCTATATACCTCATCAGCATGGTCAATACATATATTTTCATTTACAAGTGTGCTCTCAAGAGCCAGGGCAGAGAACAGGGCCTCTTTGCTGCCAGATGCTGCAGGGATGTTTAAGCAGAAGGGGAATTCTTACATCCAATCTCATGTGTTAGGATATTGGTTCTTTTTCCCCACCAGCACATGCTTGGAGCACTCTAAGCCAGCCAGCTCTGCCCTTGCTGTTTCCATACCCAATCCACTCTAGTTAAATACCTTTTTCATAAGGAGTTTTAAATTATAAGTCTAAATGAGGCCAATAAATTATACTTCATAAAATCCTGTGCACATCATTTCCTCACAGAAGAGGCTCCAAAGAAATATTTTCCATGCCACCACCTATGTTCCCATCCCTTTGCAATATAACATTTATTCTAATATTAAAATGGCAGCTGCTCTATAAATTGTGAATCATTAGCACTCTTCATTGATTTTTCCCTTGCAGCCTGCAACCCTGGGCAGCGACTGCGTGTGAATATCAGTCTATTGGATTGAGATTCATATCCTATTTGAGGGTCAAAGACCGAGACCTCGTGAGCTTGAACTTCTATCAGCCTAAAGCTGATCAATACCTGGAGATGTATTTGATCCTGGCTGCTAGCACAGATTAAGTGGCCATAAATACAATCAAACCCGGGAGGCTGCTGGGGGAGCAGGAGCCCTGCTGCAGAGATGCCAGCTCCAGTGGGATTCCTGGGAGCAGGGACAGACCTGCAGGGCTGGGTCCTGGAATTCTGGGGAGGCTCAGCCCAGCATGCAGCTGGTGGAGGAAGAAAGGAGGATTTGCAGCAGACAGGGTGCAGTGTTGTTTCCCATGGTGTTTCTGGTGGACATGGGACCTCTTCGAGTTCCCAGGTATCCCAGGAGGGGAGGGGACTGCTCCTGACAGGGATCAGAGCCAGCTGCACAACCACTGCTCAGCCTGGCACAGACACCAGGAGTGGAAACACTGGGAGGATTAATTGAAAAGCAATAAACAGATCAAATAAGTCCCTTTTCGTCCTGCATCCCCTATCTCCAAGTGAAACTTTAAATATATGATTAAAATGACCTATTAAAGAGAAGAGACTCATTCCATTTGAGTATATTAATGGTGATTCTCTGCTGGCTGAGGAAGAAAAAAAAATCCATAATCATAAGCCTTATTAAAGAACAATATCCTTCGAGGGCTTATTGTTTTCCCCTTTAGAGAGTGCGAAGCCTTGAAAAATAGACATGGAAACAGAGAGAAATAAAGACACTGCATAGCACTGCTCCAGACACCGTGGCACTCAGGGAAATTACCTCCCTATTTTTAGGCATGTTTACAACAGGCCTATTTGCACTATTACCTTTGATCCTAAACTCTAATTTCAATTATTCTTTTAAAGGCTTGGGAGATCCAGAGGGGAAATAATTAGAAGTGGCAGGAAGTCTGAGAAAGCAAGAGGCTCTTCCGTGCTGAAAGTGGCTGTGAGGTGGGGTGGAGGCTGTGACTCTGGGCACAAACCACCCCCTGCCCTGCGAGGTGCTCCCTCCAGCAGCAGCCCTTGGTGCTGATTTTAGGAGAGAAGCCTATAATCAAATACAAGCTGGTGTTTATATTTACAGGCTTTCATGTCCTTGCAGTGTCCTTGGGGGAAGAGACTTCATTATCATAAAGAATATGTTTTTATTCCACTACATAAGTACTACTTATTATAGTCTCATATATTTTCTGACACTACCAAGGGGTCTTTATTGTTGTACATCAAGGTCACTGACAAGTAATATATTCAATCTATTAAGTTATTAGGGAGATAAATAATTTGGATGCAGGCTGAACTCTGAACTTTTACCTTTTCCCCTGACAGCCGGGTAGTTTCTTGGCGTTCATACTAATCTCAGCTCTGCTTGAATAGTAATTCCATTAGGGTTATGGCTGCAGCTATACATATGCAATGACCTCAAACACAATTTCTTTATGGACATGGGCAATAGGAATATTAAAATTTTAAGCCAAAGAGGATGTAATGTAACTTTACATTATTTATTGTAGACACAAATCCTTTATAATATTAAAGGATAAAGAATTAATAAAAGAAAGATCCCATAAACAATCCATAAAGTCAAATGTAGTTCTTGATTTAATGCAATTGCTTTTTAGTGTCTTCTGGTTACAGACTTACACTTCATTAAAAAAAATCTAGTCAAGAATCAGGAGCCTCCTGGTAACACAGTGGTCCCTGTGTGGTTTGGAAAGCAGCTTTGACCTTCTGCTTCTGCTTGTGTCAATCTACCCAGAGATGGTCACAGGCCAAGGATGGGTAGGGGTAATCCAGAGTTACTACAGCTATTTCAGTCCCTGAAACCAGGACTAACTGGTTATTTCAGTCCCTCTGCACCTGCTGAGCAAAGTTCCACTCTCTGAGACCACACAAGCCAGGTCTTCCTGCAGCCAGGACACCTTGGGATCAGCTTCAACCTGGCAGTGCCCCAGGGAAAGTCTCTAGAATTGGGAGTTGCTGTTTCTCCCCTCCCAAATATTCCACCAAGCAGTTTTCACTCCTGATAAACGCAGCTGCAGGGACTGAAGCTGCAGTCTGGGAATGTCATGTGCCAGATTCTGGGAAAGGAAATCATCCCTGAATGCTGGAGCAAGGATGCTGTTACCTCCAGGCTGATGTTGTGTGCTCCTGGTACCCAGAACCATGCCAAAACCACATCATATTTGATAGGTGTGACAGCCAATGTGTTAAAGCTGCTTTCATGTAAATTCTCTCTAATTTAGACTTCTGATGTCAAGAGAATGTAAGCCTTGCTGAAAACACCAGTAACCTAAATAACTAGCTAAACTTTGGAGGGAGCTTTTCTGTAGTGAGAACAGAATGGAAGTGTGTAAGGAGGAAAGGAGGAAATAAACCAACGAGACTTTCCTATTAAATTTTATATTGCAAATACCTGCTGCTGTAACATGTAGCAGGAAAACATCTGTGATTATTACACTTTTTTCCTGTGTTTATTTGGGATTGGAGCTGAGAGAGTGTTCTAATTACCTCCTGGGCATTCTAGAACTACCACTGCTAACTAACCTGGATTATTTTTCCAGGGAGAGGAATAGCTGTGTGATCCTGCCTCTAACTGCCCAGAGAGATGTTTTATTCCTGCAGCTGAAGACAGAAGTCAAACCCATCTGGGGTGTAACACTGCCACAGTCAGAGTTCAAGCACTTCTTTTCACATTCTCCATTCTTGCTTCTTTTTTTTTTCCTCCTCCCTCATTCATCATCCCCTGCCCACACCCTTTCACCACTCCTCAGTGTCTTCTTCTGGCTGGGAAATCTCTCAGGGGCTCAGAGCAAATTGTTCCCCAGGCACCTGCAGCCCCCACCCCACTCTTCTTGGGGATCTGGGCACAAAAAACCCAAACCTTAGCACCCATCCCATACAGAGCTGCCCAAATCCCTCCCTCAGCCCCAGGGGAGCAGGGGCTTTGCCCACAGGGAATGTTTTGTGTATGATGTTTTCATATTACAGTGTGCCAATAAACGAGCTTGATCCAGAGTTGAGGTTTTCCCCAGTTTTCCTTTTTGTTTTTTTTTTTTTTTTTTTGGTTGTACTTGTTGGGCATTTGGGCTGCTCCAGCTCTGCCCCAAGTTTTTGTATTGCAATAAGCAAAATTCACCTCACATCACAACTTTTAAACCAAATCTCTCACGTGTGCTATTAATTTAGATTTAATAGAACTATTGCTGATTGAATAATTACCCATGGATTGTAATAGTGAATTGAGGGTTACTAAACGTGAGAAAAAAGCCTTTAAGCACTTAGATTGCAATAGTGAAGCTGTTCTGCCCAGCAGGGCTGGTGACCTGTTCTTGAGTGGGCACAAAGCCAAGCAGAGTGAGGAGCTTTGGGACTGCCCTCCCTCCCCAGCAGCTGGTCCCTTCCCCAAGTCTGCTGCTCAATAAATCAGTGATGGATGGGTCTGTCAGGTGGGCACAGCCCTAAAGAACACCCCTGAATCCTGTGGAGCAGCTCTGGGGATGCTCCCAGGAGCTGAGTTTGGCCCTTCCAAACGAGCATTGCAGCCTGAGGAGGGGTCTCTGCAGCCAGGGTGGGCTGGGCTCTTCCTGCAGCAGGCTGGGGAGCACAAACCCCTCTGCTCAGGGAGGGCCACGGGAGGGTTTAGCTCTGCTGCTGCAAATCAAACGAATGACATGGATTTGTGGCCTATCATCTTGACAGCCTCTTTTAAACTGCTTATTTTAAAACAGGATAAACAGAGGATTAATAACCTTGCAGAACACAGAGAGCTTGGTTCCTCCCAGGGAAGCCTCTGTAACATCCCTCCCCAGCAGCTGGGTGAGGATCTCACCCCCTCCTGCCCTGCACCCTGGAAATTGTGTCCCCAGGAGTGAGCTGTGTCCCCCTCAGCCTGAAAAAATATCTCAGGATATGCCTCTGATTCAGTTATAGGAAGAAGGTGATACTGAAAGATGATTTTCCTCTGCACTGCTTGATTTAGGAGGGAAGAGGTCTGTGTAGTAAATCTGAATATTTTCTTAATCATCAGAATAAAATCACTCGAGGCCAGCTCACGTTCCCACGTTGAGGAACCCACCCCTCATTTAATTTGGATAGAAATGCTCTTCCAAAACACACTTACAAGTTAGAAAATCTGTTAAAAAATTCACAGATTCCTTCCAATAAACACAAACACACTTGTATGTACAAGCTGAGTAACTCCACTGAGCACAGTGGGGATTTTGTCCAAGTCCTCCCATCATTTCAGGGCAGATCTTCCACCCGTTGCTGCTGGGCAGCCCCACAGAGCCCACGGGTGGAAGGGTGAGCAAGGAACACCAGGAAGGTCCCTTTCACACTTCTGCCAGACCTTGCTGACTGGAAAATGCCACATTTGCAGCAGAGCAGCAACACATCTAATAAATCACATCTGTACACTGCTTTATTCACAGGCACTGACAGTTTAGGATTGACGACACCCAGGGCAACCTAATGTCAAGCACTCCTAATGAAAACTATCCCATTTTGCTCCAGTAGCAGCAGCTGCCAACAGACATAATCTACTGGCATATGGAGAAGGCCATGCTAATCCCTGCAAGGTCATTAACAAGAGGGTGAAAATTACATGCAAAGCACCAGCTGTGGCATCCCCGCTGCCTCACACTTGCTGTAGCAGGGGCAACAGAGGTGAAAAATGCAGCTCCATCTCAGCAAGCCAAGAGTCCTGGTAGAGCAGAGCTATTTCCACCCCTTCCTTCCCCAAGGCAGGGGTCAGTGCTGCTGAAATTCTTCCCGTGCAGAGGAGCTGGGAGACTTTCAAGCATCAGCTGATTTCACAGCCTGAGGAGAGGTGAGCCCCAGGGTGGCAGGAGCTCCCAGGAGAGCAAGGAGCTCTGTCCCACCTTCCCAACAGCCTGGCACTGTTGCTCTGAGTGGAACAGAGGCAAAGAGCATCTTCACACCCATCTTTCCAAGCAAATCCATGGAGATGTGGTGCCTGGGGAATGGTTTAGTGGTGGACCTTGGGCTTGATGGTTTTAAAGGGCTTTTTGTCCCTCACACAGCACAGAATTCCAAATGTCTTCCCAGCAGAGAAGAACAGCATTACACGTGGACAAGGGGAAGCAAAGTCTCCAACCTGTCTTTCCTCCAACCCCTAATCCACAAATAAGGCCCCTGTCACTCCAGACTCACAAATGTTTGTACATTTTAACATTTACCTGCGCAGGACCTCTGGAATATCCTAGCCCCATATTCATGTGGGAATTCAGGATCCCAGTTTTTCTTTCCATTAAATTGCACAAACATTTTTATAAGCCATAAATCAAAAAGTCTGTTAAAACCCCTCAGCAAGGACTACCTAAAACAAATCTTTTCCCATTTAAATCCCAGCCTCCATAACGATCAATCCCATAAACCCCCTAATTGTTAACATTACTTTGGGTAATGTTTAAAAACATTAATTTCAAAAAATGTAATAGGAAAAAAGCTCTTTAAATCGGCAAAAAGATAAATGGTCTCCAGCAGCATGACCTTTCCCCATAGCACAGTGACATTGAATCATTTTAAAGTTATTTACATTTTCATTCTTCCCCGGAAAAATGTTGACAAGGCTTTCACGGACCATAATGGATACACAGTAACATCTGTGGGAAGTGTAACTGCATCAAGGGCCCTTCCTCTCTTCCTCCTCACACCAACCAGCTTTAATTAACAGTGGAGAGGTGATTCCAGAGTGAGGGAATTAGTGGGGCTGGCTGAGCTGCCACAGCTCCCCAAAATCTAAGAGGGTTTAACCACCAGTGTCTCCCTGCCTCGAGCCCATGTGCCTTCGACTCTGCTTTTCCAAGATGAATTTGGCTCATAATCCCCCTCAGGCTGCAGGTTGGGCTGTGACAGCACCAAAATACCTCAGCTAAGTCTTGGCTTTTCTTTATAATCTGTAGTGGAACGTCCCCCTGGCAGCAGCTGTTAGTGGTGTGCACACGCTGTCCCCAACACACAGAACACCCCAAAAAGTGCTGCTGCAGAGACCTGGGACCTCACCCAGCCATTCCCCAGGGTAAGCTGAAGTTTGGCTCCACCCCTGCACTAATTCCCAGCAGGAGCAGGGATAGGTTTAAGAAAAAATGAAGGGAGCTCTGCTTTTGCCTTCCTCCATCCTCTGTTGAGCATCTGGGGCTTTAGAAAGCAAAACACCTGCCCAGGTGGAAGAGGTGACTCTGTCCCCACAGACACAGCCAGCCAGGGATGGTGGGGCCAGACTCAGACTCCTGAGCCTTCCACAGCTTTCCTTGATATTCCAACAGGCTTCCCTGAAATTCCTGCTGCCCGTTCCAGCCCAGGCACGGCCGTACCAAGGCTCCCCACGCCGCAACTCGAGCCCTGCTCGGCTTCTTCCAATATTAATGACCAGTAATGTGTCAACCCCCCGAGGCACCAAGGGATCGTATTGCAGCAGTGCTGTGCCCAAAGGGGTGACACGGGCTCACCTGGGCTCCAGGGTCATGCAAGGGACCAGGACAGGTGCCAGGGCACAGGGACACGTCCTGTGGCTGCACGTCACAGACAGACTGCAAGCGTCTGAGCTGCTACTTCAGTGTGATTTTGGGGACAGCTCCTGCAGACACTGGCACTGTGGGCTGGCTCAGGACTCGCTGCATCCCTGTGCTTGGTCCAAACACTTCAGCTCACACTCAGGACAACTCTCATGTTGAAGTGGGACAGAAATATCCCACCTGATCAAAGCATAGCAATTAGCGTTCATCTAAGTAAATGAGATGCTTTAACTAACACGAGGGAATTTATTTCAGAACATAATGGTTTTTCTGTTGGCAAATCTACTGATAAAAACCTGCACAAATGTGTATTTCAATGGAGCTGGGCTGCAGCCTGGCTCCAGGCTGGCTCGGGGTGCTTGTGCTGCCCTGGTGCTGTGGCATGGCAAATATCAGCATCCCACAATTAGCATGCAGCTTATTAATCCCTGCAAATAAATGAGCCTGGTCCTCCAGTCCAGAAAAACACTTGGGGGACCAATTCTTTATTTCTGAGTGTATGATTAGTACAAATTAAAACCAGAATAAGTTTTAATTTTGCCACATCAAGCAGGTTCATCAAAACACCCTTAACCCCCAGAGTCAGATCCCGATAAAGGCATAAACGAGGGGATGTTTCAACTAGAATGATTAGGATAGTCCAGGAAAATTAATTTTGAAGTTCATGGCAGCCTGCTGTCAAAAACAGGCCACAGTGAGGAGGGAACATTCAGGAAATGAAAATGAAAAGGCTGTGCTAAGTACTGCTGGTGGCAAGGAACAGGCAGGACTTGGCTCTGCTCCTTCTCAAACACTCATAAAAGGATCGCATCCTATGAAGCCAATTCAGTGTGATACACTCAACAACTGGAGCCCACTTCCCAAATAGAGAGCTCTGCTGCCCAAACCCTCCCTCATCTCCTGAAGGCTCCCCGTGGCTCTGGGCTGGGCTGCCCAGAGCCATTGGAGCAGGTGCTGCTGGAGAGGGGCCCCAGGGGCTGCGCACTGACCGACACGAACCGAGGACAGCACGGGATGTTCACTTCCCAAAGAGCCCAGTTCGAACCAATTCCCCTTTAACTCTGCTGCCTTCTGCCACCCTGGCTCTGCCCAGCACACACAGCCTTGCTTTGCTCTATCAAACCCACCTGGGCTGTGGGATCTTCATCCCACTGCAGCCAGGGATGGGTCTGGTGCAGGGACCCACAGAAAAAACCAGTCCTCCTCTTCTGCACACACAGACACAGCTTGGCTTGTGCCTCTGTGTGCCAGGACTCTCCTGTCCCCAGCACACAGGTCCCCAGAGACAAGGCAGCAGCAGACCCAGAGCAGGGTTCCCTCCAGGAACAGGAAAGCAGGAATTTCAGCATCCGCTCTCCAGGCAATATTATAACTCCTTTCAAATTGTAATTCACATTTGAGAAAACAAATCAGAGCCCAACAAATCCTAGTACAGATTGTAGCATACAGAAGGAAAAGCAGCCACCTCTCATGTGTGGCCTCCGAAAATAGAAAGCAGCCAACAAGTTCAGCCTCCCAAACCAGGCTGTGTTAAAGTAAAGGCTCATTATACAGCAAGATGAGATCATCTCAGGTTTGGGGTGGTTTTTTTTTTTCCATTTGAGAAAAGAATCACATCTTGGGAACCAACCTCCTTATCTGTCTTATTTATGGTCCACACAAATGCCAGGACAAATCCTGGGGAAACACCAAGCACCATGTCCTGAGATGAAATCACCCCCACACCTCATGATTTGCAACCATCTCCCCTAAACATAACCAGCACAACTGACCTTCAATCCAGAGGGAAGGTTCAATCCCAGATCCTACACAGTCAACAGAGAGAGACCCCATGATGGTCAGGGGAAATCAGGAATCAACAAGGACACAACCCTGGATAAGGGGAGCCAGCAGCCATTAGATAACTCCCCTGTAGCCTCACCTGTGGAGCCCGGGTGGGCCTTGGGGAAGCCCATCCCTTTTTCCAGGCAGATTTGAGGAAATCAGCTGTTTCAAGTAGAAATCACCCCAAACCCTGCCAGCCCTCTGTGGGTGCCTGTGGGAGTCCCTGTTCTTGCACTTCTTTTCCCTCCTGTGCTTTGCACTTCTGTTCCCCACCCTGCTTTACCCCAGCACGGGCGAGGGGAGCCCGGCCTCGCACCCCATCCCTGCTGTTAATGAGTATTCCAAATACACGGAGAACAACATCCTCCCTCGGCAAAACAGAAGTGAGTCCTGAATTAATTTAGATTTCCCGCTGCCTTCTTAGACCAGCTGGATATGGCACGCTTCATCTTCCCTGCAAACAGTGCCGCCGTCCCTGGGGGACACTCAGCACTTTATAAACCTGTCAAGCCCTTAAAGCCGGTGACCGTGAGGCTTCACAACAAAACCTGGGGAGGTTTATGGCCACACACACACAGCCAGCCCTAGAGAGGAGCTCCAGCACGGATGGGTTGGGAACTGAGGGGATGTTGTTTTGTGCTATGCTTTCATTTAAAAGCAAGCAAGCAAAAAAAAAAAAAAAAAAAAAAAAAGCGCTGCATGATTTATTTTAAAGCATCCAAGCTGCTGCAGCCTGCGGTGCTATGAGAGCCTGTGTATATACATGGGAAATGGGAGATTGTCTCCAAAGTCATTTGCATTCCTTCCCCTCTCCCCCTCCTCCATGCAGGCAGTGTTTTTAAAAGGTCTTATCCTGCTGAATACCTGCAACTTGGGCAGAAATCTGACTTTGGGGTGCAGAGCACCTGACCGAGCTGGTTTTTATTTAGGAAACACACTGTTCTGCCAGATCCCCCCTCCAGCGCCGATTCAATTCTCTGCTCTTCTTAGACAAACTTCACAAAATACTTGTTTTACACCAACAACATTTCTCAGCATCTCTGTGACCCTCCAGGGCCGAGCACTCGGGGCGGCGCCGGGCAGGCGATGCCCGGGGGTGCTCCCGCTGCCGGAGCTCCATCCCTGCTCCATCCCCACGGCACGGGGGATTCGGGCTGCGGGCTCGCCTGCCTCCCTGGAGCCGTGCTCAGCTGTCTCCCAGCTGGAGGGGCTGCCAGCTCCCGGCCACTCGCCGGCCGTTTGCTCAGCCTGACAAGTCGGCATCTGATGGAGCCGCTGCCGTTTGGGTCCCTCAGGGATTATAAGATGACTGCAGCAGGTCCCAGCTATTCTCTGCAGCCCAGCATGTTGTTGCTTCATTAAACGCCAAATTGTTACATTAATTCTAACTGCCCTGTAGAGATGTAGCTGTCAGGAATGATTTACTCGCCTCCAGCTTGACTCGGAGCCTTTTTGCAGGCTCTGCGGAGGCGAAAAAGAGGAAGGAAAGAGGCTGGAAGAGGCCAGGGCCTGGGTGGGAGGGGGATGCAGGACTTGTGTCCAGCCTGGAGGGACAGGGACACTCCTCAGACCCCACTGGAAGGAAAACCAGGGACCTAAAAACCGTGTGGAATTTACTTTTGCTGAATTGTGGGCGGCTGGTGAGAGAAGTTTCCTGTTAAAAGGCAGCACCTTTACTGGAATATTTACTGAGACCAAATCTCTGGGGCTCTCCCTCATCCTACCCAGCAGCTGCAGGAGGAGGATCCCGAGTTTTTCCTGCCTTGTTCCCGAGGATCGTGGTTTGGGCAGGGGGAGGAGAGATGGGACATGAGGGCAGTGGGGACACCTTTGCTCAGGTGCTCTGATACATCTGGGAGAAGCCACCAGAGGGACCTGAGGATGAGCTGGCCATGACCACCCACTCTGCTCCCTGTGGATGAGGGGTTTCACCTGGCCCACACCCCAAAAAGGGGCACTGAGGTCCCCAAGCTCTGTGCCCAAGCTCTTGGCCCCCTTTTGTCACCTCCTCCCCTGGATCAGACTGGATAGGAGAGGAGGTGTCTGTCCCCTGGGCACGAGGGATTTGGTTTCCTTGGCCTCACATGGGAAATCCAAATAAGAAAAAAAATAAACTGCTTCTCCTGTTTGACATAAAATCTAAACATTTCCGTCGGGAGCACAACTTTAGGCACAAAGATAAACATGTTGTTTGGGACAAAACAAATATTAATACAATAGATTTTCCTCGTTGAGAAGACAAAAAAAAAAAAAAAAAAAAAAGAAAAAAAAAAAAATTCCAGCCTCCCATTTCATGCACTGATGGAAATCAGTGGAGGTTGTAAAGCCACCTGCAAACTGAGCAGTGAAAACCTCCTCTTCCAACTCCGCCCGGGTTTTACAAGCTGTCAGTCAGTAGGACAGTGTTAGTTTTATTTGCCTCTTTCAAATTGGTTTTCTTTTTAACGGGAAGAAAGCATTTATATTAATGGAATCCTTGAGCCTCGGCCCTGAAAGGAGAGGCTGAAATGCAATCCCTGAATTTGAGCTCAGGACATTCGGGTGCTCTTCTCCCTGCTCAGAGCGGCACAAGCGCCGGCAACTTCCAGCGCCGTTCTGCCTTCCCGAGCAAAGCACAAAGGCCGGGGGAGATTTGCATTTCTTCCTTTCTTAAACTCAGCCATCCCCTGGGAATTCCCGGGGGAGAGGAACAACAGAGCCCGTTATTTACTGGGAGGGAAACGATGAGAAAAATATCTATAAAACACAGGGTCAATTACTGCAGTTATTAGACTTGTTTTATGACAGCAGTATTATCCTAAACCCAACTGCGTTTCTGTCTTTCTGTGGTTATTTCTTAATTTTTAGGAAATAAGAGTATTTCAAAGTATTTTTTTTAGTCTTTTATATGAAAATATTATGAATACTTGAGCTGCCAAAATATTTTTATGCAAAACACCTGCCCAGATTTGGTGAGAGCGTTTCTAGACACAGAATTCTCAAAAATACAAACTCTTCTTTTCTTTTTGGGTGAAGTTCTGCAATCTGCTTGTTTTAAATCCCACAGTTTTCTCTTTACTCCATAATTTTCCATAAGAAATGTCCTTGTGATGTAGCTGCAGGCTGGCAGCAACAGTTGTCTCTTTATTATTCACTTCTGGAGAGGGAGGGAGAAGCTGCCGAGCCCAGCTCTGCACTCAGCTCAGAACTGAAGGAGGCAAATTTTTGCCTGGGGTTTTTCCCATCCCTGCCACGGCTCTCGGAGTGGATCCCCTGGAGAGAAAAGAGGGACTTTCTCTGTTGGGTGAGCAATTCTTCCCTAAAGCAGCGACCACGGACCTGCTCTGCTTTGGGCAGGCTCCCTGAGAGCAGAGCCGGGGGCGCCAGGAAGGAAAGGAAGGAGAGATCTCAAACAGCCCAGCTTTCGTGGGCTTTAGAAAAGGAATAAAAGGAGGAATAAAAGGCGGGGTGCTCCAGGGGTCCCTGGTCCCGGTGAGTCCCCCCGGGCACTGGGCTGGGATCCTGGGCACGGCCCCGGGCTGTGCTGCTGCTCTGTGCACAGGGAAGAGCTCTGGAAAATATTCCCCGACACCCGGGGGTGAGAACTTCAGAGCCCAGGGGTGTTAAAGTGTCTGCCCTCAGCTCCTCGGACAGAGAGCTCCTGCACTGTGCTCCAGCGGACACGTGGATGTGTGTGTTTACCTGGATTTAGTATTATATTATATATAATTAATTATATATATATATATATATATGTTTAGTCAAACTGACTCCCTTAGGATTTTTCCCCTTTTCTTTCTGTTTCTCTTTGAAATATTTCCATATCTGTGTTTCACTTTCACAACTTTCTGCAGACAGGTAACTCTATTTCCTGCTGCTGTATCAGCCACCACCTTTGCCACAAATGCTGAAAAATAACAATGTCCCATCAAAAAATATGATAAAAATAACAATGTCCCATCAAAACTACGATCAGAGCCAGGGTAGTCCTGTTCAGATCTGCCAGCCTCCCATGTCCTCATTTTTTTGTGTGTGTTCCAAAGCATTTCCACATTAGTGGGTTTGCTCCTCTATTGAAAGGGAACATTTCAGCACTTTGTTCAATCATGTCATCCAATTTTAATAGCCTTTAGTTTCAGGGGGGTTTATTTACTGATATTGATGTGAATTTAGCAAAAGACTACTTAAAGTTTAGCTGACAAATTTATTTGTAACCTTGAAATATTTGATCATCAGAGAGAAAGCAAGAATATAAATAAAAGACACTGGACATCCACATAATCTACAGTTAATTCCATAATTTTTACAGATAACAATATACATATTGTCTTGCCTTTCCTCACAATCAGCTTGCACGATATCCGTGGAAATACACAAATGCCTGGAACAGAGACGTGTCCCCAGGGAAGGGGGTGCTCACTCCAGCAGTGCCTGGGGAAGGGCTCATCTCAAACCAGCCCGATCCCCCGAGAAGGTTTTTGGCAACAAGACATCAAGGGTGATTTTTGAGACACTTTGCAGTAAAACTGATGCAGAGAAATTTGAAGGAAAAGCATAAGATCCACAACCCAGATCCGCCACCAGTGTCCCTGGGTCAAGAAAATTCACCTCTTGACCTCGTGATAAACGTGGAATTACTTGGTAATAAATACATCTATTCACGGTTTAATGCTTATATGGAAGAGTCAACCTAGCAAGCTACAAATTAAAAAAGGGGAGAAGCAGAATTAACATGTGATTTTCACTTTACAAAGGAAAAGGGCTGTTGATAAACGATTGGCATATTAAAGAGCATTTCGTTATAGAAAAGTTAATGAAAATTCAAAGTAAAACAAAACATACCGCATTGGTGCGCTTTTAAAAAAATCTGTTGGAAGAACAGAGAAGTTTCCTACCATGGATTTCTGAAGTGATTCACTATGAACATTTCTCCTATAGAAATATAGACATTGTCACACCTTTCACCGTGGATGAGGATTTTATTTTCCCTTGAAAATGTTTCGGTGTGGATGGGTGATGGAGCAAGTCCTTGCTTTGGAGAATGCACTGACAACAAAACGCAAAAAGACCTCCTATCAAATCTGTAAAGCACAAGTCTTGGTGTTTGGTAAAGACACGAGAATCAGTTTGGTTTGGAGGCTCCGGGTGCCAGCGGTTGCAGTTCCAGGGCCTTTGTCCACCATCCTCTGCCAGGCTCATCTCCAAAATCCCCTCTGCTCCCGCCGGGTCACATTCCTGCCCCGCTCGGCACTCGCGGCTCATCCCTCTGTCCTTCCCACGAGCAGGTGACATTTAACAGCAGCGAGTCCTTCCCCTTCCCACTGCCTGGGGGTGGCCCCTGTATCAAAACTGAGCGTGGTCGACCTCATCCAGCCAGGAGGCCGGGCTGGCCGGGAAATCGGGGTACCCGCCGCTGCTGCCGGTGGAGAGGTCGGAGCTCGGTCCATTCCCGGCCAGCACCCTCATGGGCTGGGCCACCCCTTGTCCGCTCTGTCCCATGATGGCCAAGCCGTTGTCTGGGTAAACCAAGCTGGAGATTAAGGGCTGGTGGCCCGGCAGTGCCTGCAGGGCCGCGGGGGACGGGGGGATGCCGTAGGGGCTGCTGGAGCGCAGCTCGTGGTACTGGTCCGGAGCCGGGAGCCCGCCGTGCTCCAGCGCAAAGCTCCCGTTGGAGCCGGCCTGCCGGGCCAGCGCCGGGGACGCCTCGCTGAGGTTGCTGTAAATCCCGTTGGAATGGCTCATGTCGGACATGGAGGGCTCGTCTGAAAGGGAAAAGGATTGCTTTACTGCCGGTTTTGTCAGCTGGTTTTACTGCAAGAGCACCGCTCAGCCGGGAGCTCCGGGTGTGAGCAGATTGGAGGGAGGGGAGATGAGCAGTGGCTCTTCCACTTGTAATTCCTTATTATTCCCATCTTAGTGAGAGATCTTCATAGGCAGCCGTGGGATTATTATTTTTTTTTCTGATCATCTAATACATCTTGGATTTTAAAAATATGCATTAAAAATAAAAGTATATTTATCATACTCTTTTTAATCTTTCCAGTGTTCCAGTATTAAAATATAAGACTGTGATTTAAAAACAATTCTTTAAAGAGGAAGTGAATTCAATATCTTTCCACCCTTTGTTTCTATTTGGTTTTGAGGTTGATCTTGAATTTTGATATCACTTTTAGGAGCTACTTGAACCAATGCAAGATAAATTCCTTACTGTTCAGGAAAGGAGATATTAAATTAAGATATTTGTCTGTTCAGGAAGAGGCTAATGGAAACACAGGGACACAGAATGTATTTGTATGGCTTAAAAACACTCCTGAAAAATGAGCAATATTTTTTAAGTTCACAGAAAAAATTGCCTGTATTCGTTAGGGGCTTTATGGACAGTGAGAGCTGCTCTGTTGCCTGGGATACAAACCTTTTTGTGGCATCGAGCTCTCAATAATTGTTCGACATTTTTTAGTTATTATTTATAGACTATTCATATTTCATGAGCTGATACACGGTGTGTATAAACAGACTCGAAAATCAAATAGTTTTTAGGAGCAGAGGAAAGGAGCTGAGATGAAAAAAAAAATTGGTGTATTTATAAATACACAGTCTGTGTAAATAGATACAGAGATTTACATTTCAGTTTCTCTCCCATTCCTAAAAATGATATAAAAATTCGGGACGGAGGGCTGGGCTGGAGTTGGGATTGTACAGAACATGTCCCTGCAAATGCCACCCGGCCCAGGGCCCCAGGGCAAGGGCTGAGGCTGCGCAGGACCAGAGCTGCTGTTGGTCTGTCCTGGTTTGTCACCACAAATCCCGGCTCCAAAAAAGGGGACACTGCTGCAGAGGCCGCCTAACATGCGACAATTCCCTTTCTGCAGCACAGGAGCACCTCCCAGGAGACTGAGGAGCCCTACTGAGCAACTGCACGAATAAAACCATGGCTAAATAGGACAAAAAAAAAAAAAATTAAAAATCGCCCTCGTTTTCCCACAGAAACATCCAGTGGTTCTGGGTTTCCCGGTTTGTTGTGTCCCCAAGAATCCCTTGAAAAGGCCGTGTCTGAGCAGCGGCTCTGTCACTGGGGAGTCCCCCAGCTCTGCCCGCAGCTCTCGGGCCCGGTCACAGGCAGAGCGGAGCTTCCCCCGCCGCTCCCCGGCGCCGAATCCGCCGCTCTGCCTCCTCCCGCCCCGGCCGCTCGCTTTCACCCTCTGTTTGTCTGCTGGGCATCCTGACCGCGGCCCCGAGGGGTGAAAGCAGCCGGGACGGCACCAACGCAAAGCCCCGGCTGCGGGCACCGACCTGTGAAGGAGACCTCGGCGTCGCTGTCGGGCCCCTCCTCCTGGATGCTGTCCTTGTCGGACTTGGATGTCCCCCGGGATCGCTTCATGTTCCTGAAGTACTGCCCCCACCGCTGCCTGCCCGCGTCCTTCTTCAGCCTTTTCTCCTTGGCCCGGCGGTTCTGGAACCAGACCTGCGAGCGGGGCCCGCCGGGAGCTCGGTGCCTGCGGGGCCGCTCGCCGCCGCCGCCGCGCCCGGCCCGCCCGGCCCCGCTCTCACCTGCACCACCCGCATGTCCAGCCCCGTCTCCGACGAGAGCTGCTCCCGGACGTGCCGCGCCGGTTTGGGCGAGTTGTTATAAGCGTTTTTGAGGGTCTCCAGCTGCTTGGCCGTGATGGTGGTGCGGGGTCTCTTGGCCGTAGATTCGGCCTCTGCCGGCACGGGGCGAGTTAGGGGGGAAGTTACCGCGGAGCGACCCCCGACCCTTCCCTGGGCTCTCCCTCCCGCCCGGTGGGTGAGCCTGTCCCGGAGGGCAGGAGCTCCCCGAGCCCCTCCCTGCTGCCCTGGGGTGGAAGGGACAGAGCCAGGGGTACCTCTCTGCTTGGCCGTCTCGTAGTCCGCCTTGCAGACCAGCCTGCTGTCCTCCATGAGGTAGAACTCGTCGCCGGTGGCCAGCTGCCGCTTGCAGACGATGCAGGCGAAGCAGTGCAGGTGGTAAACGAAGTCCTGGGCCCGGCGCACCACCTGGGTCGGGGGGATGCCCTGCTGGCAGGCGGCACACTTCGTCCCGAAGCGCCTGAGCAGGGGGACAAGCGGCGGCCGCTGAGCCGGGGGAGGCCGGGCGGACCCGACGCTGTCCGCGGTGCTGCGCCCGGGGCCGCTGTCCCGGGGCCGCTGTCCCGGGGCCGCTGTCCCGGGGCCGCTGTCCCGGTGCTGAACCCCAACCGCGCCCGTGCTGCCCGCGTCGCGACCCCCGGCAGCCCCCGGCCCCTCCCGCGCCGTCCCCACGCACTTGAAGAAGTCTTCCTTGCAGTAGACGCCGTCCCCGCGGCTGAAGCACTTCTCGGCCAGCTGCGTCTGGCAGTCGGAGCATTTCAGGCACTTGCTGTGCCAGTGCCGGTCCAGGACTTTGAGGATGAACCTGTCCACGATGTGCTGGTTGCAGCCGGCGCACAGCGGGATCTCTGCGGGGAGGCAGCTCCCGTCAGCCCCGAGGGCCCCGGTGGCTCCTCCGCCTCCCCGACCGGCCCGGCCCGGCCCGCCGCCCCGGGGCTGCTGCCGACCGACGGCGGACCCGGGGGTGGCCCGAGGAACAGCACGAAAAAAATCATTATTCGTTCAAATTCGTTATAGCGGAGAGCAGCGAACCCGCGGGCCGAGCACACTCAGGGAGAAGAACCCGGGAAAACCGGGATAAACAAGAAGGGAAGTGATGGAAACGGAATAAACCCCCCGAGTGAGCCGCCGGCAAAGCTGTAATTATCCCAGGCTTTTTTTTCCTTTTCCTAAACTTCTAAAATTCACCTGTGAACAACGGCGGGGTAGCCCGAACGGCGTGGGGAAAGAAACCACCAAAAATTATGAGAACTGCACTGAAAATAAAAACGCGTCAGTCTTGTCTTGTCCCCCTCTAGATACCGACAGAGATCATACAGAAAGAGATAAGGGTACAGTTATGGAGAAATAGAGATATAAAAATAAACAGATACAGCAGATACAGAACGAAATGTACGATATATAGACATAAATATAAAGATTTTGGTATATAGGTATAGATAGAGATAAGTAGGTGAAAATATGGCCATGAGGTACATAAATACAGATATATCGGTATAAATAGAGGCGGAGAGATGTATGACACGGCTGCACAGAAACCCACGGATACGGACATGAGAATATTTCTATGTAAAGATAATTATATGTAGAGATACGGAGCTGGATCTCCATGCACAGGGGTAAGAGGTGGAGGTGATAACCGTTATCCTTAACAATTCACCGCGTCCGAACAAACAACCCCGAACAGCGGCAGCGCTAAAAGCGGCGGCCCCGGCCAGGACGGAGCTGCTGCGGCGGGCACGGCACCCGGCAGAGCCCCGAACGTCCCGGTGCGCGGCTCTTACGCTGCATGGCGATGCGCAGCTCCGCTCCCTCAGGCGGGCCGCGGGCTCTGGCGCATCTTCCGCGGGGCGCGGAACCGCCGCTCTCTCTCCCCCCCCCCCCCAAATCACGGCGGCTGCCGTCCCCCCGCTGCGGCCGCTGCCACCCCCGCGCCGCCGGGGATTTAATTCGCTAAAGCGGGTTATTTTTGGACGCCGGCCCTCGCCGCCGGTGCCGGGCTGAAGCGCCGGGCAGGGCATGGCGGCGCGCTGTATTTAATCCCCCCCCGCCCCCGGGGCCGGCCGCACATCCCCTCCCGCCGCCCCTTCCCGGCTGCGCTCGGCGGGCGCCAGGAAACGAACCCCGACGGGGCCGGCGGCGGGCGGGGGGCGCGCCGGGGGAGGCAGCGCCGGCCGCAGCCCCGAGGTCGTTGGGAGCCACAAACGTCGGGATTTGCCCCCGGTCCGGGCAAAGCACCCAGCGGTTCGGCCCCTCCGGTGGTGCGACCCCCCCCCGGCACCGGCCCTGGGCCACGGTAAGCCCCGCTGAGCCCCGCCGAGCCCTTCCCGCTGCCTCCCCGGGCCCCGACGGAGCCCGGAACCGCGGGGCTGCGAACGAGCGTCGTGTCCTGCGGGAAAAAGGTGTTTACGCGTCCTTCGTTCTACCGGGGGCTCGATTTCGGTCGTGTCGCCTGCGGCCCTGGATGGCACAAGCAGCTCCCGGGACGCTCAGGCTGCCGCGGCCGCGATGTGCGGAGAGCCCACGGGGACAGCACGGAAAGGAGAACCGGGGTAGGACCGGGGGCACCGGCCCGTTCACCGCGGCTGCGGGGCCGCGCGGTCGGTTCTGCTCACGGTGACACCTCTGTCCCCGCACACCGGTGGGGTCCCCGCCCCGGTTCGTCGTTGATTTATTTTTTTAAAGCCCCATCGACCGCTTCCGATGTTGGCGAGAACCGGGACGGCCCCGCTCCGGGACCGGAGCCGCTGCCCCGAACCCGGCTCGGCCTCCCCCGTTGAGCCCCGGCCACGCCGGGGGAGCGCAGCCCCGTTCTCCCCGCCCCGACAGGGCCCGTTCGTTCAACGGGACGAAAGAACGTTTAAGAGAAGAACTAACGGAGTTTTTCTAAAGTGGGGAAAAAGCCGCGTGGGAGCCGGGCAGGGGGTCGCGGGTGGTCCCCGCGGTCGGAGGGAACCGTCGGGCAGCGGGAAGTCCCCGTTCCGTCCCTGCCCCCGTTGAGCGGGGGACCGCGGGGCAGGAGCCGCCGCTCCCCGGGCCGGGCAGAGCTCCCGGCAGCGCGGGGCACCGGCGCTTTTCCCCGGGATCGACGGAGTGCCCCAGACCAGACCCGACCCGACGGGACCCAAACGGGCACCTGGGGCAGCCGCGGGGCCGGCAGCGTACGGGGGGCAGCGCGGGGGGCTCTGATAATCGGGGCGAGGCAGCAGAGAGCGAGAGCGAGCACGGGGCCGGTGGGACAGACCGGGACGGATCCCCCGATGCCGTCGGGCCGCCCTTCCCCGCAGCCAAGCCCCGACGGGAACGCGGAACCCGGGGCTCCCGGAGCAGCCACCGGTGCCTCCGCGGGGGGACGCGGAGATCTGCGCGCCTGCCCCTCACCTGGGCTCCGCGGGAAGGGGCAGAGCTCCGCTGCCTTCTCCGAACCGGCGCGGACCCGCTCCAGCAGCATCGCGGCCTCCGTGGGCGCCGTCCGAAGGGCGCGGGTGGCTGCGCAGGAGTGGCGGAGCGGCGCGGAGGGGCGCGCAGGGAGCGGCGCGGGGCTGGGCGGGGCGGGGGGCGCGGGGGGCGGGCCGGGGGCGGCCCCGGGCCGCAGCTGGGCCCCGGTTCTCCGCCGGGCTCTTTAGCATCACAAAAGCGGCGGGGGGAGCTGCCGTCCCCGCCGTCCCACGCGTGGCCGCGTCCGACGCGTGGGTTCGGGCTGCAGTCGCCGCCCCCGGGAGCAGAGCGGCCCCGGGGCCCCCGCGAAGCCCCCGGCGGCAGCACGGAGGGGGTCGGGGGAGCCGCCCTTGGGGGGAGCCCCCGGCCCGGCCCGGCTGCCCGCCGGCCGCCCCCGCGCCCCGATTTCGTTTGTCCCCGCGGTGCGGGGCTCCCCCGACGCCGCCGGTGGGGCGGAGGGTGTCTTTCTTTTAATTAATTAACGAACGCGGAGAGGTAGCGTGTGTCTGACCCGCGGCCAGCGGCGTCTGCACGAGGTTAATTGCGCTAATTGACGACGGGGCGGACGCGGACGGAGTGTGTGTGTGCGGGGCTGTGCGGGAGCGCAGGCGGGCCGGGGTCTGGCTGTGCCCGCAGCCTGTGCCCGCAGCCTGTGCCCACAGCCCGTGCCTGTGCCCGCAGCCTGTGCCCGCAGCCTGTGCCCACAGCCCGTGCCCACAGCCCGTGCCTGTGCCCGCAGCCTGTGCCCGCAGCCTGTGCCCACAGCCCATGCCTGTGCCCGCAGCCTGTGCCCGCAGCCTGTGCCCACAGCCCGTGCCTGTGCCCACAGCCTGTGCCCGCAGCCTGTGCCCGCAGCCCGTGCCTGTGCCCACAGCCTGTGCCCGCAGCCTGTGCCCACAGCCCGTGCCTGTGCCACAGCCCGTGCCTGTGCCCGCAGCCTGTGCCCGCAGCCTGTGCCCACAGCCTGTGCCCGCAGCCTGTGCCCACAGCCTGTGCCCGCAGCCTGTGCCCGCAGCCCGTGCCTGTGCCCACAGCCTGTGCCCGCAGCCTGTGCCCGCAGCCCGTGCCCGCAGCCTGTGCCCGCAGCCCGTGCCTGTGCCCGCAGCCTGTGCCCACAGCCCGTGCCTGTGCCCGCAGCCTGTGCCCGCAGCCTGTGCCCACAGCCCGTGCCTGTGCCCGCAGCCTGTGCCCACAGCCTGTGCCCGCAGCCTGTGCCCACAGCCCGTGCCTGTGCCCGCAGCCTGTGCCCACAGCCTGTGCCCGCAGCCTGTGCCCACAGCCCGTGCCTGTGCCCGCAGCCTGTGCCCACAGCCTGTGCCCACAGCCCGTGCCTGTGCCCGCAGCCTGTGCCCGCAGCCCGTGCCTGTGCCCGCAGCCTGTGCCCGCAGCCTGTGCCCGCAGCCCGTGCCCGCAGCCTGTGCCCGCAGCCTGTGCCCACAGCCTGTGCCCACAGCCCGTGCCTGTGCCCGCAGCCTGTGCCCGCAGCCCGTGCCTGTGCCCGCAGCCTGTGCCCGCAGCCCGTGCCCGCAGCCTGTGCCCGCAGCCTGTGCCCGCAGCCCGTGCCCGCAGCCTGTGCCCGCAGCCCGTGCCCGCAGCCCGTGTCCGCAGCCCGTGCCCGCAGCCCGTCCCTGCGCTCCGCTCCGGGCCCCGCGCGTTCCCGCATGTGCGGAGCCGCCGGCGCCGTCGCAGGGGCGCGGGGCCGTGTTTGCCTGGGAAGAGCCCCGTGCGTGTGCCCCGCTTGCCGCAGGCAGCCGGAGCTGATAATTGTGGTTGTTACTGTGAGCCCGTTAATCCTCCGAATCCCTTTACCTCCTGCTCGCAGGGGATTACAAATTAATAAAAGCAGCTTAGGGGCGGGAGCCTCCAAACTCGCATATGCTCCTGCCGACGGCAGCACCGCGACTTTCGCCCGCTCCTGGGGGCGGCCGTGGAGCCCCCAGCCAGCCCCCGACCCCACCCCGGGGTGCCAGACCGCCCTCCCCTCCCGCCGGGTCGGGGCCGTGCCCTGGGATGGTTCATCGGGCCCGGGACAGGCTCCAGTCTGCGGGACAGCTCAGCCCCGCGTGGTTGGGAGATGCAGGGAGACACTTCGGGACAGGATTGGGTCCCGCAATAAAATACCAGGAACGCCAGGCGGGAATTGGGGTCCTGCCCGAGTGTGACCGGTACCGTGCTGCAGTGACACCGGGAGCCACCAGCACGGGCACCTGGCCCTCCCCAGGGCCATGGCCATCGCCCGGGGGCAGCTGATGGCCCACACGGTCCCTTTTAAGTCCGAGTTTTAAGTGGATTTTTAGTCTGAGCCTCTAAGGAAGCAAACCCGTGTGTGGTGGTGCCGGTTCCCCCGGGCACGGGGCAGGGGTGGGGCAGGAGGGAAGGCAGGAGGGAGAGCAGGGGCTGTGTCCCACTCAGGAGGGGGAGCAGGGGCTGTGTCCCACTCAGGAGGGGGAGCAGGGGCTGTGTCCCACTCAGGAGGGGGAGCAGGGGCTGTGTCCCACTCAGGAGGGAGAGCAGGGGCTGTGTCCCACTCAGGACAGAGGGCAGGGGCTGTGTCCCACTCAGGACAGAGGGCAGGGGCTCTGTCCCACTCAGGAGGGAGAGCAGGGGCTGTGTCCCACTCAGCACACAGGGCAGGGTCTGTGTCCCACTCAGGACACAGGGCAGGGGCTGTGTCCCACTCAGCACACAGGGCAGGGGCTGTGTCCCACTCAGCACACAGGGCAGGGGCTGTGTCCCACTCAGCACACAGGGCAGGGGCTGTGTCCCACTCAGCACACAGGGCAGGGTCTGTGTCCCACTCAGGAGGGAGAGCAGGGGCTCTGTCCCACTCAGGACAGAGGGCAGGGGATGTGTCCCACTCAGGAGGGAGAGCAGGGGCTCTGTCCCACTCAGGACAGAGGGCAGGGGCTGTGTCCCACTCAGGCAGAGGGCAGGGGCTGTGTCCCACTCAGCACACAGGGCAGGGTCTGTGTCCCACTCAGGACACAGAGCAGGGCTGTGTCCCACTCAGCACACAGGGCAGGGGCTGTGTCCCACTCAGCACACAGGGCAGGGGCTGTGTCCCACTCAGCACACAGGGCAGGGGCTGTGTCCCACTCAGGCAGAGGGCAGGGGCTGTGTCCCACTCAGCACACAGGGCAGGGGCTGTGTCCCACTCAGGAGGGAGAGCAGGGGCTGTGTCCCACTCAGCACACAGGGCAGGGGCTGTGTCCCACTCAGGAGGGAGAGCAGGGGCTGTGTCCCACTCAGGACACAGGGCAGGGGCTCTGTCCCACTCAGGACCATCGGTGGCACCTGCCAGCCCCGTGCTGTCTCACTCTGGGACATCCAGGACCCCACCAAAGCCTGTGCTGCTCTCTCCCTGCACACCCTCCTGTGCCCTCCTGCTCAGGCTGCAGCAGGCACCAGACCTGCCCATGGCTTTCCTCACCGGGGCTTCTGCCATTAATAAAAACCAACCATTAATAAAAACCAACCCACTCAAACATTTCTTTCTTCCTGTTTTATTTTCTCTTCCCTTGTTCAGATTCCTTAGCAGTTCCTGAGAAGTCTGGGCTTATAAATACACCTCCCCAAGATGATGGATCTGGCTTCTCATGGACGTGTTCATGAGCTGTCCTGGCAATCCAGTTCAGCTCAGAACAATTTGCAAACACAAGTGAAGAGCCCAAACGCATCCACTTTGCCCAAACGTTTGCAGTTTATTTTAAACAAGCACATTAATTTACAATTTAATACAAAACAGTCACTTCCTTCCAAGAGAGGAACGAGACAGTAAAAACCCAACCCAACCAGAACAGACTTGGAAATGTCAAGATATTGACTTCAAATAAATAGAACATTTAAATTACTGAAATGGCATCGTCACAATTTTCAACACCTCATGTGCAACACCACACCAGGGACCTTCTGTGCAGGATGGATGCACTGCTGGAACCAGAGAATCAGGAGTTCTCACAAATAACTTCATCAGGTTTCTTTAGCACTCACAGCTTTTGTCTCTCCTTTTATTTTAGTATTTCCTATTTGAAAACATCCTGAGAGCAAAGAAAGCTCCATGAATTACACAGGGCCCCAGCACAGCACAATTCCCACAGGGAAGTGGCACTGCAGGAACCTCTGTGGACAACACACCACACAAAAAACCCCTCCAAAATCGAGGAGGTGAGGCTTGGAGGCAATTTTAAAAACCAGAAACATTTTCCTGGCAGCATCACCCATCCCTCAGCACAGACTTGTATCGTTACAGACATTAAATGGTAAAATTTGTCATTAGAAAGACAGAAAATAAACCCAAGCAAACCAAGATTTATTCAAGTGAATTCAAAGTCAAGAAAACTTTCCCAGATGAGGACATTGAAGTGAAAGCCTTGGCTGGCAAGAGCTGGAGCACCAACATGGACAAGCAACATCCCAATTTCATTAATTTTACACCATGAAGAAACAAAAAAAGCCACTGAAATTTGACTATTGATTCCTTTTGTGGTGTTTGCAGCAGGGTCACAGCAATGTGGAAGTTAAATGTGTGTAGCAAAACTCCCAAACTTTATTCCAAACCCACATTTGCTGGTTTTTAATGGCAAAATCATCCCTACAAACCTCCAAGGCCTTTTGATTTCATGTGCAGACAAAAATGAGCAGAATGAGTCAAAGCTTATGAAACCAGGTCTGTGTATTTGTTAGAATTCTAAACATTTATTCAGTAATAACTGAATTCCAACTGGAGAATGTGCAATACTGACAGCAGGAATTAACTGGCCCAGTTTTCCAGATCCAACACTGCTGTGCTGGTTGGGTTTTCCTGGTGTTTGGATTTTCCTTTGAAGCTAAGTGTCCTTGCAGGTGGGCTGAGAACACCTGCCCAGATTAGGCCAGCACAAAGGTACCTGATTTTCAAACCTCAGAGAGGAATCTCCAGGTTTTCCTCTGAATGAGCCTTGCCCTGGGATCTCTCACTGGGTTCCAGCCCAAACCAGAGGGTCCTGATGAGCCTGGACCCCTTTCCCCACGAGCTCACCATCAGCTGCTCTAAGGATGGGAGATAAATTCCTAAAGAGGAAAACCCAGGATGGCTCCTTGTGCCAGAACTCTGGAATTCTGAGGGTCCTCAACAAGCACAGACCCAGCCCCTCTGCAGGAATGCTGAACAGGGTCATGGGAACTGAGATTTCTGCCTCTGACACATTCCTCTATGTGGGTGTTATTGTGATAAACTTAAGCTACAAGGAACAGTGAATCTTTGCAGCTCAATTCTCTCATTCCAATTGGATGCTGCAGAGACACGTCAGAAATACTCAGTTTTGTGAACAGCCAGTATTTGATTATGAAAATATAATCCTGTGGAGTTTTTGTGCTTTTTTTTTGTTGCCAGGCTTCAAACTTTCTAGGCTGGGGCTTAAGAGGGAAATCAGAGGAGGAGACACCAACGTTATAAATCCAGGGAATTGGCCAGGGACTCCTTATTCCTTCTCGTGTAACAGAGGAGCCAGCAAACATTCAATTAAATTAAAAGTTGCAAATGTAGAATTGAAAGGAAAAGCCTTTTTATATAACATAATTAATCTGGAGAACTCACTGCCACGAGAAAACATTGAGGCCAAAACCTATTAGGATTAACTAAAGATTAGGTAATGGATAACTAGAACATGCTCAATTACATTGGATAGGATTATAAACTTCACTATCCAGGACGTGAATTATCCCCCCCAGCCAGGATCACAGCAACTCCTACTCCCAAGGATGATTCTGTAATGTTTTCATGGTTTCTACTCACTGCTGCTCCAAGAGCCCCCACACTGAGCTGTAGAGGGAACTGCCACATCCCAGAATGGGGCAGCTCTGGGGCACCCATGAGGGAGCTGGAAATACCAAGGGAAGTGTTAATTGCTCTCTTGTGATGGAGAAATCCAACAGAAGAATCTCAGTATTTGCAGATTTTCCGATCTGTTCTGCCATGGTAACACAAATCTTGTTGTCCTTCACTAAAAACATTGCTTTTCCTAGAGTTCATCAGGATTGATAACACCATAATTACTCAGCAATCAGAATCAGGCTGCTAATTGTGCCCCCAGACTCTCATCCTAGTGATGGCACACACACACCCCCTTGGCTGGAATGCACCAGAGAATGGATGGATGATTTCAACATGCTTTAAATACGTAAATAATATTTCAGAAAGTCACAGAAGTTTAGAATTGATTTAATCAGAAGAGAACTCTTGTTTCCTGCAAAAAAAAACCCCATCAGAATTCCTGCTTCTCCCAGTGAAGCAGCCAAGGTACCACTCAGAGGAGCCGTGCAGCACTCGGGGAGGTGAAATCAGCTCTGGGTGAATTAAAGAAAAAACAACAAACACCTGACTTGAAAATACACACAACAATATCCAATTTCCTTCTCCAGCAGGCACAGTGGATTGCATAATGCAATGTTTACTCTGGAAATGAGTAAAGGATGTTGGTGGGAAGTCATGGAAAAATCTTAAGTGCCAAATGCAACGCTCCCGTGCGATGACACTGACGCAGCCTTGGGCACAGCCTGGGGATCTCAAGGCCAGCTCCACCTGCTCAGCTGAACACCTGGGAAACACCTCGGGAAGAAAGGGCTCTGAAACAAGGAATACTGCTTATAAAATCCCTGATCATCAATATTAAAGCTGTGTCTGGGACCCGACAGCCACGTAGAGAGAGAGCTCCTACACCGAGGAACGGTAATACTTCACTTTCCAGCGCTTGGATCTCACCCGGAAAAAAAAGTACATGATCATTAAAAACAGGGAGGATGCCACGTAGAGGATGACACAGAGACTCATGTCTAGGTTGGAAAATCCAATCCCTAGGAAGGACACAGCCTGCCTGGTCCCTTTGAGGCTCACGGAAGCAGCCGCGCTTTTGCCGCTACCCTGGACAGCTCCAGGATTTCCCACTGGCTTCTCTAAAACCTTGGAGCCTGGATCTACTGGGTTTTCCTTATCCTGGAGCTTATTTTCTGCATTTCCCCCCGAGTTCTTCAGCAGGTTTTTGTCCTTCACCTCCCTCGTGTCCCCCTGCTCGTTGTCACTGGGGTCAGCCTGGCTCTCGGTGTATTTATAGAGAATGTTTTCACTGCTGTAGTGGGACTTCAGGAATTGGAGCACCTGCTCTTCATTCCAGCTGTGCAGCCCTTTGATTTCTTCATGACATGCAGGACAAATGTCTGGAGTTGGCCACTGAACCTTGGGGAATTTGGGATCTTCAGACAAATCACCTAATTGGGAGGAGAAAAGTAGAAACAGGAAAAAAGTCAGGAGGGAAGAAGTGGGGAAGCTGCACCATCAGACACTGCCCAGGGAGCATCGCCACTTCCAGTGAGGCTGGCACAAAAAGCCACAGCCCAAGAACTGAATTCAACAAAGACAATCACAAATTTGGAAGTTTCCTCCTCAATTCTGACCCGAAGCATTTCAAAATACAAACACTAAATGATAATTATTTCCCTTCTCTCCCAGCGAAAGCTGCAGCATTTCAATCCCAGCCCCAGATCCTGCAATTGCTGCTTTTCTAAAAGGCAGGAACACACAACTGCCTGGGCCCTGCAGGGTTAACCTGAACTGTGGTGCAAAACAAACTGCTCTTTTCACTCCTTAATCCCTGTTTTCTGCCTGGTTTGCAAGAGCAGCTCCAAGGGCAGACACTCAGATATTTTCATGTTTCTGCATCGTGAACCATTCCATCCCAAGCTTTCCACAGCTCTGCATCCTTACCAGAACTGGTTTAAAAGCCATGCTCATCGTTAAGATGTGTTTTTCAGCTAAACCCCAAGTCTTTAAATATGTAACACTGTCTTGAATTAGAGCTAATTTTAACATTTCAGATGCTCACAGCTCTGAGCTGAACACTGCAGCTGGAATCACTCTTTGATCTAAAAACTAGTATTTTTCATTGTGAATGGAGATAACTTTTAGAAAAAAAAATCTCCACCTGGTAAAACCCCTAATTTATTTACCTGATTAGGATAGTAGCACTTAAAATATTTTAGAAATAATAATTTTGCATTTTATTCTCATTTTATTCTTTTTAAAAGCAGGAAACTTCCACATGATTTTGGGTAAAATAGGGATTCAAAAGGCATTTAAAAATATTTCTCTCCTTGATATTTACGAGCAAGAGAGCAAATTTGCTTTTTTTTTTTTTATCCTAAAGATCACTCACCAATCGATTTGTTTCAATAGAAAATGCAGAAACAAAATGTGTTACAGCAAGGTTACAAACTCCCTGCACTTTGTGTTTTCCTGCCAAAGAGGGAAATGCTGTAAATCCTGTGCATTCCAAAGGAACAGGGAATAATTCAATAGGGCAGAGCCATACCCAGCCACCTCCTGACCCCCACCCCAAGGTGTTTTCATTGATCCTTTCTCACTCAGCACCACAAATACAGCTGCAGCTTTTAAGGGGGAAAATACATCACTGTCCCACAGAGAAATTTTAGCAAACTGAAAAAGCATAATTTAACATTATTATTTATTCCAGTGTGTTTATACTTCTTACTAAAAGGGTGTTTTAGCTGGCTGCTGCATCACCTAAATCAATATCCCTGTGAGTTTTCCAATACCTTAATGTTCTAAATAAGTGCATTGCTCCACCACTTGGCAACTCCAAGTCCACAGGAGTTGCCTGTTATAGGAACCAAAATTAGGGGATGTTTTTATTGAATCTCTTACTATTTACCTTTTTTTCTCCTCAGAGAAAGGAGGCAAACTGTTTGTACTCACGACAGTATTTAATTCTTCATAAATCTTGGGAATGCAGCAGGAGTATAATATGAACACAATGTAGCATATTGAAATTGTAACTAATGCTGCATTACCCAGATCCATAACAGCAGACAGGGATTTAGTGCAAAGAGAAACCAATTTTCTTTAGTGCTTTAGTTACTTGATACCCCCATAACAGAATGGATTAAACACAACCAGTATTTTAACAGCACTTTCAGCCTAACTGAAAACACAGGGATCTGGAGGGGGCACACATTTCCTTTATACAGTAATTTTATTTTATTCAGCTGCTGACCTGCCAAGAGTTGAGGCTCCTTTATCCTGAGGAAGCCTCTTGTTCAATTGTCAGCATTTCCCAAAACCAAACAAAGAGAGGTTTTAACCCTAAACTGCTACAGGAAGAAATGGAATGATTTTTTATCCACTGCTAAGCAGCTGAATTGCTCCTTTGATTTGAGCTCCAGAACGAGCCTCACACCAAGCAACAGGTGAAATCTCAGAAGCAAGAGTTTTTTTGGTTTTTTTTTCATGTTTTTCACTCTCTGCCCCAGGAGTTTCTCTCCCCTACCTGCCAGCCTGTTGTTCACCACGTTGTGCTTCTCCCAGAGCCACAGCACAGCCTGCTCCAAGCTTTTCACAGAATCCAGGGATTCTCTGGCCATCTCCTCAAAGTGCTGAGCACAAGCCTGGCACCCAAAGAAGTGCTGGATGTATCTCCTCATCACCTGCAGCACCATTTGGGGGTTGTCCTCAAGACCTGCAAGACAAGGGACAGAGCCAGCTCCAGCAGCAGGGAAGTGAAGTGGGGGAGAAGGAAAGGGAAAGTTCTTGTGGCACAGATCTGAACAGAACCGATCTGAAATGTGCAATTTAAAGTGGCTGGTTATACCAATAAAACACATTTGTGCCCCAAGTTACCCTGAACAGCACAGCCAATAAAAATCAAGTGAAATTTTTCCTTTCAGAGTATCTTAAATTTGAGGGGAAAACCAAACTTAGCTAACAAAACCCAGACATTATTTTTATCAGAGAACATAGTGAAATGCTTAAAAAAATATGGAAAATTCACACTTTCTGTGTGTCACTGCTCCTGTGGAATTAGAGATTTCCTCCAAGCTCTTGCCCAATAACTAAATGAATATTTATCTTACGTGTTCACCTCTATATTCATGCCCAGGCACTGAAGTTATGGTGACTTTGCTACTGAAAAATCAAGAGTCAATCCCCCTCTGGTGAGTCCTGCCCAAGGTGCCTGGGAGGGCTGTTTGCTACTCCACAATTCTGAGGAATTAGAGAGCACCACAATCTCATTAGAGTTATTAATTCCATGGCTTTTTTGGCAGGCTCTGAATGCACAGAGCAGCTGCTGAGCTGGAGAATAAATCAGGAATTCCTCTTAAAATAAACACAAACACGTGACTCCTTCTGTAACATTCACACTGAAAATAATGCAAAAGAATGATGAATTCAGCAGGAAGATAAGGCCTGCACAGGTTGAGAACTTGGTGGCCTTTTTGTGTCAGCTCCTTACATCCCTAAGTGCCTGGAAAACCTGATATAATTTGTTGAAATCCTAATGGTTTCATCTCTGTCTCACAGAATTCCTGATTCATGCTTAATTGACCCAGTAAATTATGTCAAAATGTATTTAAAAACGTCCTGTGTGTTACCACGAGCACCCACTTGTCAAATTAAACACGTTTTATGGTGCAGATTGATCAAATTACAGACTCCTGCTGCTGAACACCACGAGTAATTTACTATTGCTTTGTTTTCTTGGGGGAAAAAAAATCAACAAAACCTGCTCAGACTATCAGGGCATTCATCTGTTACAGATATGGGAAATAAATAAAGATTGTCATCAACACTTTCATTTAGAAAAACAGGATATTCTTAAACATAGCAGCAAAAGGAAGTCTTTAAAGCAAAAAGAAATCCTAAAAAAATCAAGGATTTCTCCTCAGCCATTCAATAACTGTGATTGAACAGACATGTATAAATAAAAGCTATGAGATTAAAGCAGATTAAATTACTGCATTAAAAGAAAATGATTTTGGAAGTTGAAACGAATTTCAGGCAGAACAGTTTAACCATTTATACTGAAATATGTATTTAGGAAAAAAAAACCACAACAAACCCAACGAGCAAATTCTCTCTTTGTGGAGAAACAAGAGATTCATACACAAATTTAATTTCACCTGTTCTCCTGTGCAAGGGTACACCCTTGAAAATTCATTTTGTGGGGAAATCTGTCATATTCAGCAATAATTTAAAAACACCAGATAATTTATTATAAAACCCACAAGCCTGTCTTATTCACACCAACACATCCTGTTACCTAAACCTGTTACATTTCTTGTAATTAAGTGTGCTCAGGAAATGATTTCTACAATGATTTTACACTTCCTTGGGGGTGTCCTGAGTTCCTTTGGATCCCTCCTGCCACTGCAGCTTCAAATTTCCCCCTTCAGCATTCAAATGTATCAAGTACAACCCAATAAAATCATTTTCTCCAGAAAGCCACAGGGAGTTCACCCAGAGTGCCAGGCCCTCGAAGCAGGGGACCATCAAGAAAAAAAAAAATACATCTGCTGGAGAAAGAAAACAATTGCAAAATGGCTCATTTTGTTTGTTTTTCTTTTATCAGCCCCGAGATGAATCTTCTGTTAACATCTGCCATGTATCATTGTGTAATCCTCCTTTTCTCTTTCCTCCCAAACTACTGCAATTCAGGGTAACCCTAATCTTTAAAGTGGACAAGAACCATAAAACCCTACCTGTGGTGGGAAGGATTAGGGAGTACATCATGCTTTTTAGTAGATGGGATTTAAACAAGCAATAAGGAGAGGAAAACCTCCCAAGACATAATCCCACAGTCTCAGACTGACCCAATTCTTTCACCATAAGAAGTGATCAGCACATATCTGGCCCGATTTACAGCCAGGGTTAACTGTGCCAAAGAGTTCTCAGGTTCTAGAATGTATTTTTAACTTCAGGCTCATGCCTGAAACACATAATTTGAGGTGAAATTTTGTGTAGTTAAATATTCATATTTTTTTTTTAGATTTAATTAGATCATTTGGGGCTAAAAGGGGAAGTTTAAGTTATGCAGGATCCTGCTGAACAGCTCAGCATCATCCAGCACAAACCCCTCAAACTCACTGGGCAGTGAATGCACTAAAAATTGCACTATAAATTGAAGAAATTCAATCTGCTGCCTCATGAACAACAAACAAAGAAAGAGAAACAAAAATCAACAACAGAATGATTTGCTATATAAAAAAAAATGCCTGTTCTGCAGGAAAATTATTCAGATTTGAAGGATTTTCACTCTGCAAATAGTGCTGGACAAATGTATGGATCTATAATGTGAAAATAATAAAATCCTTTTAAACATACAGTCAACAACTGGTAAATTGAAAATTTCTGAGTTTTATGATGTCCAGGTAGAATTCTCATATCCTATGGAAAAGACATTTAAAAGGCTTTAAATGAAAACTAAATAGAGCTGTAACCAAACAAAGCACTGTCCTGGCAAGAATGAAAACCAAAATTTAAGCATTAGTGATTCTATTTTCATTGGATGAAGAAAATAGATTTTATAACCAGAATGTTTCTTAAACAGGAATCCTCACCAGAATATTAACACACAGCTTCACAAGATGCTGCAAGCCAAAAATGAGCAATTTTACAGAGTGCTGGCAAAGTAGTAAATCACTGCAGGGATTAATGACAGGTACATTCAGCTGAAAAAACCTCAAAACCCAAACAGTCATAACATTCTGTATTTGAGAAATAATATACAGAAGGATCAGCTAATGGCTGTACATCTTTTAGAGCTACTGAACTGTATGGTTAAACCTCATTTTCCTCAAATTTAGTTCCTAGTGCAACCTCAGGTAACCTGAATCATTTTTGCCCTTTTTCAGGGAGCTCAAAATTTCTATGTTTGAAATTCTCTTTTTTTTCCCCCTTTATTTCTGCTCTATTCCTCCCAGCTTTAGGGCCACACACTTTATTTAGCACATTTCCAAACCATCCTGCTGCAGCCAAGCTCTGACCCCTGCTGGTGCAGCCCTGCAGCCTCTCTCTTCCACAAATGGATTCCTGGAGGATTTACACACCAAAAAATATTTGCTGCTCACCTGTGTTTACCAAAGCTTTTGGTCTCAGTGCAGCCTGAACAGTGAGGGTGTGGAACAGCTTCCAGAGGGAGCAGCTGTAGCCCCTCAGCTCTGGTCTGCTGCCCTGGCAGCCAACCCACTGGACTTTCCTGGGAAGGAATATCCCAGAAATCTGCAAAAAAAAAAATAATATTTATTTAAGGTTTGTGCTGCTCTGGGGTTTAAATGTACCACTGAGAGTACAGGAATTGAGGTGATCCAGGGTAAAGGACAATAAATGACTTTCTGTACTTGTTCATTAATCCATGCTTAAGGCAAACAAACTTCCAAATCCTCATGTCTCAGCTACTCTGAAGCATCCTCACAAAACTCATCCCTTTTGGACAAGATACAAACTGTTCAGTCACTGACATCAAACCTCCCAAACACAGTCTGACAGAACACAGAGCAGTTCAACCTGTGAAGAATTTTTTTTTTTTGAGAACACAACACACAAAAATATTCCTGTACACTGACAAAGCTCCAGCTTCCCTGGGCACATTTCAAATTCCCTCTTACCCCACGAGGTGCACATGATTTACAGTGTAAAGCCTTAACTGGCTGTAAAATTCAGTATTATTTCTTCCTAGAACAAACCCACTCTTTATTCACTGAACCTGAAATCCAGGGCAAGATTTTCCTTTCTGAGACTTCTCTCTCCTCTTCCTAAAACACACAGGAGGTTTCCAAATTTCAGACAGAAATTGGGAAGAAATTAAGTTCTGGGCAAAGACAAACCTATCACAGGACTTTGCCAAAGTGGGATGGGAAATTCCAGCAGGGAAATTAGAGGGTATTTGGGGAAACTCTCCAGGAATAATGCACATTTCAGTGGGTAAATTTCCCATCACTTAAACTCTGACCTTCAAGAGAATCTTGCTGATAGCAGGCACAGCAAAGTCCCAAATATCCTCTGGGAATCTTGCATCCCTGGGGATGATTTTAGGGAACAAGTCTTGCTTGCTCATTATAAAACCCAGCCAGGATTGCTTATTTCAATTCTCTCATTTCAATTTCTTTGTGTGGATGTGGGTTGAGTTTTTTTGTTTTTTTTTTTTTTTTTTTTTCTGCTAATGATTTCACTTTATTTTCATTTTAACCTTCTTATAACTCCATTATGACTGGGGGAGCAGCAGTAAGTGATGTGTTTGATATGGAATCTTATCCTTTCCTAATGCCCTGTTTTCTGCTGGAACTGGGAACAGCTTACCCGCATTTTGTTGTTGACCAGATCCAGGATAGCATCATAAGGGATTTTATCTAATGGAAGGCTCACCAGCCACTCCTGCAAGGTCTCTAACAACTTCACCACAGGCTGACGGCCAGGAAAAAGCTGAGAAAAATAAAAATACCCCAAGAAAACATTTTTAAGCCCAAATCTCAGCAGCAACGAGACGCTTCTGGCTTTATCCAAATGTTTTTGTTGTCTGTAAAATGCTTCATTTTGGTTTTTGATGAGCAAATTAATTATTTGGTCTGCTTTCAGTAGAAAGGCATCTCACACCAGCTTTTGCTTATAAAATTCAACAGTTTTTTTCGTGCAAAATGTTAGAAATGAAGCAGGCAGGAATGCTACAGAACAACTTGGTATTATCTAGGATTTCACATTAATTCAGTTCAGAATGTTGCTCAAAACAGAGTAAAACACCTCAGTGAAACAGAGAGGCTGAAATACTTCTCATTTACGGAAAACCAATCACAAAAAAAAAGTTCTTTTTAACAGATTTCTGTAAGTTTAGGAGTTTTATCCAGAACATTTTTTTTCCACATGTACCAGTGATTTCCAAAGTGATCTGGAATCAGGGACTTCCTTAACTCAGAGCTAACAGGAGCCACAGCCTGGCAGGAGAGAGTGAGGAGCTGTAAATCAGTGCTAAGGCCATTACTTTACAGCAGAAATGAATTTTGCTTTAATGAGCATTGGAATTATTACAGAATCAAGTCAAGTATCTGCCATCCTTTAGGACCCTTCCAGAGGGAGCAGGATTTGAGTCAAGAAAATTCCCCCAGCAGGGAATCAAAAACCTCTGTGCTTTGGATTGACCATCACTATCAAGAGGAGAAGAAAATAACATATTTCCTACCAGAAACAAGTGAAAATATGAATGACAGCAGCAAGGAAAGTGTAACATGACCAAAAAAAAATGCAAATAAAAGCCAGCAACCCTGGTGGGGCAGGGCAGGTGGAGGTGAGCAGGCACCTAAAAGAGAATATTTATTTCATTTATCCATTTACCAATAGCCAGGGAATCAAAGGACATCAGGAGCCCCAGGGAAGGAGAGAGCATGTTTTAGGGATAATATGATGGAAAGATTACCACCACACTTTCTTAAAGAAATGAGGCCAGCTGGAGATTTCTGACCTCTGATGGCTGCAGGGGGGAGCTGGCTGGGTAAGGAACTGTCTGTCTGATTTTCAGATAAACCCAGATATTTGGAAATGGTTCTTATAGGCCTTATTATTCCCTGAAGAGTTATTGATTCACTTTTTTTAAAAATACAACACAGTGTTAGCTACACAGTGAGTAAAAATAAATACATATTGGTCATTTCAGGGAGCTGGCATTACAAAGCAAAATTATTTAAATTTTTTTCAAGTCATATTACATATAATGTATATTTTCTTTTCATGCAAATATAACACAAGCATTTTTAATTTTTAAATATTCAACTATATTCAATAGCTCAGTTATTTTTAATAACTGTTTAATTAAAATCAGTACCTCAATTATATTAAAAATTCAGACATAAGCTACTAACATCTCTAAATAGAACAGCATTTGCCAAGTATGCATTAATGAAATCCAAAAGTCAAGAATGAAAAAACAAAGGTTGGTTTAATCCCACTGAGTTCCAATAGCTACTTATCCTGAAAATCTGATAAATGGACTATATTTACAGTGTTTGTTCAATATGTTGCAGACTACTTAAGCTTTATTTAATTTTCAGCCCCCTAAGGTGAAATGAAATTGCATTTTAACCCCGTAAGTATGTCAGAACAGCAAACAAAACCTCCACCCCAGCCTTGAAACGAACCCAGCAAACTCTGGTTTTAAGCTCCTGGGGATGCACACACTTAAACACCGTGCGAGACATTTTGAGAGACTTATGTGCCACGATAAATTTCCTGGCTGAGTCACTTTATCTCCACAAATAATCAAAGCCCACCAGTGCCTACCTTGGCAGAGATGGTGACAAAGTCCTTGAAGGTTTTTAGCTCGGCTCCCTCGAGCGCCTTGTGCGTGGCCAGCTCCACCCGGAGCAGGAAATGCAATCCTGACTCAAGGTCAGCCATGTAGAGCCTGGACCTGCAACACATCAATCCTGGGGGCTCTGGCAGCCTCCTGCCCTCCTTTCCTCACCTCTCCCAGGGGGAAAATTCACGGGGGGTGTCATTAACCCCCCCAGTGACTGCTCGGTCTGAGTCGCACTCGGAAAACTGAGGCACAACCACACGTGAAGTTTGTTTTGTATTTGAAGTTTTTGTCTCCCAGCCAGCTTTGCCTTGTAATGAAATTATAGCTCTGGTGTAAGGAAATTACAGCTTCTCTGCTGGGCTGACCACAGACAGAAACAGGACATGCTCTGAACAACAGGGGGTTCTACACATGGCAGGGGTGCAAACAAGACTGAAAATGTCAGTGTTGGAAAGGGCTGGAGCAGAAATCCTCTCCCAAATGCAGCAGTTTTCCTGCAGGTCCTTCACCTCCGAGTTAAAACACAGCAGCTCTTAAGACAAGAGCTCTGACAGGTACAAACCAACCATATAAACCAAATAAAACATCTTCTCCCAACCCAATATCTTCATAACTCAATCTGCTTTACAGAGTACAAATGCAGCAGGCACACAGCTCCAGCTCTCAGTGCTTTTCAGGCAGGGTGAGACAGAGCAATGGGACTGAACAAACAGAAATTCAGAGTTAACACCTCTTGTAAGAGTTCAGCAGCACTATTGTTGCTAAAAAACAGAATTAAAAAGCAATCATTGAAAAAACTGGCTGCTCCCACCTCCTAAATAACATGCAGAAAAGAACATATTAAAAGACAGAACCATCTGCAATCATATATACTACATCTATAATTTAATTTAAGGCACAGACTTATTCTGAATTTATCTCCTTAATTAATAAAGTACTCACTTAAATTATCAAACCCAGCAAAATTCTGCTTCAAGTTTCTCAAATAAAGAGACATCCACATGAATGCAGGAGGTTCTCCAAAAGGATCCTATTTAGAAGATACCTGGAGTGGAGATTCATGCCAACAAGATTTTGCCTTGCTGGAAAGCAGCTCAATTTAACTAAGTTGTTTTGCTAACAGAATGTTCCATATAAAGTATTTTATAATAGTCACAGAAAGAAGATGACACTAATAGTGTCTATGAAAGGAAAATAAGTATTATATTAAAGCACTCAGTCCTCACATCTTTTCCATCTAAAGATGCTGAGGGATTATCTCTCTGCAAAGGCTTTGCATCCTTCTCTCAAAGAGGGAAAGAGGGTGAAGATAAACCTCAGAGGATTTGGGGTGATAAACATCTTTTACAGTGACTTTAGTATTTTCTATTATACTTGCATTTGACAAGTCCTTTTCATGGGCACTCAGTGTTGCACACACAGAGAATTTCCTACAGAAATGTTACAGCTTGGTATTTTACCATTTATTTTTTCAGGGACACTGATCACTTTTTTCAGGTGGTGGGTGATAAGTCCTTGGTGTTTTCAAGGCAACTGAATATTTCACAACACTTCTGGTAAAAACATTCCTCCCAGAGCAGTGCAGATACTTGCTGCTAAAACCAAAATACCTCAGTAATTTCACCTGTGAATTGTTTGAAAAGCTGCTCACAACTGAAATGAACAGAATGAAGTAAAATATGGACTAGGATTTTATAATAAATTACAGCACAGCTTCCCACGTGGCAGGAAAAAGCTGCAGGGAATTTTTTAATAACCGAATTTATAAAAATCAAGGGCATCACTTACTTATCAAACTCTTTCCACACCTTGATTTCTGTGCTCTCCTCTTTATTTTCTGGAGCAGGCAGCTGCAGTGGCAAAAGGAGTTTTTTCCTTACACCTGGCAGTGACTTTAAATATGAAGAAAAGAAAGACCGTAGAGGCTTCAAACTGCAAATGGACAGAGAGAGATCACTTTTAATTCACTATGTGAATGTCTAAAGCCAATAACTGCATTTATAAAATAAGATATTCACTTTGGTTTATGTTTTACACTCCTAGTGCAGCGTGGCCTGTTTTGATACAAAGTGAAAAGAAATCATGTTCGATTTATGAATAACAAATCACTTGGATTAGGGGTGTGAAATTCTGTTCAAAATAAGAACAAATAATGTTTATCCAAATGTCAGTTACACAAGAAATGTTCTTTTTAAGAATTTGATGCTTTGTTTATTTTTTCCACTTTGATTCCAAAGCTTTTTTTTTTTCCTTTCAGAAGTATGAGAGTAATAAATTAAAGCTATAAATAGGCAATAGTGGTAAGGAAAAGCAGTATTAGGTCTTTTATTGATAATATAGAGAACACACAGCTTCAGTTAGTATTGATGAGGTGTCAGGATATCAAATCCTGATATTCCTGTAAGTTAAGTGAACCTCCCCATAACTCTCTGAGAGATAATTACTCACTTGTTAATTAAGCCATGGCTGCCATTGGGCTGTATCAGGTAGCACGAGGGGACTGAGGTGACCCCCAGTTTCTCCAGGAAAGGTTTATCAACATTCAGCACCCTCCTCACCACGATGTTTTCATACTGGATCAAGTCTAGGATGACCTGGGGAAGGAAAGGATGCCATGAATTATATATTGTTCAAGGAAGAGCCAATCTTGCAGGACAAGGCACAGAAACAGCTGAAGTGCATCATCCTTTAGGAGCTGTTTGCAGGAAGAGCAGCCATGGCTGCTCTGTGCACACAAACAATTTCACTTAAAGATGATTTACTCTTCTCTAAAAATTATTACTCCTATCTTCCTTCTTTTGATTTTATTTTTTTCTTGCTCTATTCTGTTCTTTTCCTCCTTCCTTCCATCAGTGATGACACATGGCCTCCTTTTCTTCAGCAGTATGGGAAGGTCTGTCCATTTTGTCTTGTGCTGTAAACATGAGAACAATGCTATTTTCTGTTTCACTAAACTGTTCTATAAAGCTCAAATGCTACATAACACTAGCAATCATTTTTTATTCTGAAAGTAGACTCCACTTTTTGTGTTAATCAAATGACTCTGTCTTCCCTTCTAACTGTAGATAATAAAAACAGTGTGATAAAAAGCTGAAGAACTTTATAACCTTCACATTTCTTCAGTAATGCCCACCTGCATCACCACAGCAGCTTCCAGAGAACAAATGCTTGGAAGCAGCCTGATCCCAAAATGATTCCCACTTTTGGCAGCACGATCTCCTCCACTCATGACACTGGGCCACCTCAGCATCAAATCTCTTTAGAAAGATTTTGCAGACGCTGGATGTTTCCTCACAGATCATGCTTGGATAATTATGCAATTTTTTTTCTTTACTTATCCTAGATCTCAGCAGGAAAAGTAACAGTTGTCTGAGCTAACAGCTCAGATGGGAAATTATGCCCAATCAAGTATTTTATTGGGAAGCAAAACCTAAAGGCTTCCATTTCCTCTGTGTTTCTCAACAGGGTAAATAATTTTATGCTACTATCTTAATTTCCCAAAATTTATATGTGAAGAAAGGGAACTGGAGAACTTGGATTATTACAAACAGTTGGCCAGAAGAATGAGTACTAAAAAATGGTCCTCCAGTAGTAACAAAACAGTAATGTAATCTGGCAATATTTTTGTTGTAATCTTTCAAATTCTTGAAAGAAGATTGTGCTGAGAATGAAATTGATAAATTAACCTCCTACTAAAATAAGAATGGAAGAAGTTAACATGACATCAACATTCTTTTGCAAGCAAGTTCCTCTGTGTGAGTGAACACCACAGCCCTGTAAAATCCCTGGTTTTTGTGAGCCCCCAAACCTGTATGGAGGTTCTCTGGAGGTTCCCAAACCTCTGGAGCTGCAATCACAGAGCTGCTGCTTGGCTAAATAAGCTCAGCTCCAGGTGGTTTAGGGTTACCCCCATTCCCAGTCACTGTGTCCCTCACAAGCCCCACGTTACCTCTCGGCCCACGTAGGAGCTGTTGCTCTCAAACACAATGGCTGTGTAGTGGTGGCTGTTCTTGTCAAAAAGAGATGGGAGGTCACTGGGCCTTTGGAGAAAAGAAAAGCCATTTAGCACAGAATGCAATACACCCAGTGTTACTCATGGAATTTCCTTTTACAATCTCAGTGTTGTCCTTGGAAATCAGCCCTTCTGATTTGTTTTAGTATAGTGGAGTCAGTTCTCATGAATTGTAAGATAAACAAGAATCATGTTTGCATTCCTTTGTAAAAGATCTCACCTGATGGACTTCTCTAGTGAGCAGTGGAGATGGAGAGGTGGGAACTTCTCTGTCCAATCTCTGATCACTGCCCAGAAACTTATAGATACAAAGTCAACAATGAACTGGAGACTTCCTTTCTTCTTCTCTGCCTGAACCCCTGTTGTGTGTGTTGCTGTGTGTTTGTGTCACAGTAACATCTCAGAGCAGAATTGGCAGTAAAAAAAAAGAGCCCTACTACAGTTTATTTAATTAACTGAGTAAACAGAGCAGCTACATTGGAAAACAAGGAACTTACACCACTGGATCCAGGGGGGGGCAAGCAGGAGGTCTCAGCTCCTGGGAGTGGTTCTGCAGGAAGTCAATCATCATCTGACGAAGGGTCTGCAGCTCTCGATCTGCTCCTGCTGGGAACAGGTTCCAAACAAACACAAGCCTTCAGAAAACTGGGAAAAAATTACTCACATGAAGGTTTGCTGTGCATGTGGGTTTTCTCATGCTTTTCTGGGTCAGGTTTCTGCTTTAAATTCAGGCTTACAACTATTTGGCTGAAGAAGAGGAGCTAAGGATTTAGTTGTAGGATTTAATTTCAATGTTGCTGTGAGATCATACTTAAAAGCTGTCATCCCACCCTAAAAATTAATAAAACCTCAAGACTTTTCCAAATGTATCCATCTGCCTGCCTTGCTGATTTTCTCTTCAAACTATGCTTTTGTGTCAATGTGAGCATTTCACAGTAGTTGCTGTGGGCAACTTCAGCAGGATATTAACCACAAATTAAAATCTGCCAAGGTGCATCATTCCTATGAAATGGGGAGGCCACCAAGCCATGGAACAAGAGGAGGAAATAACTGAAGTATGAGAATATTTATTTTGCTTTAAAAGAACCACATTAAAAATACAGAAAACCTTCAAATGCCCAAGAGGTTCTCTTGTACAGGAAGGGTTAATGGTGCAGGTGGTCTCTCCTCTGACCTCTGGCCTTTTAAATGTTCATCCACAGAAAGGGACAACATTACTTTTGTCCCAGACAAACTACCTCAAGCTGTGATCCTGTCAAACTCTGGGATAAGCCTATTTTCAGGGAGTCACCATCTGAATAGGGGCTCTCCCAGTGCAGCTCAGGATGCCTGGAAAGTGGCTGAGGCATCAAAAGGCACCTGAGTCAGGACTGAGCAAATTGGATCTCGTGCTGATGAGGAGTGTGGTGGGAAAAAAAAGGGATTTAAAAAAAATTAGCAAGCCTTTGTTAAAATTAAGAGCAACATTAAAAAAAAATAGGAATGTGATGCCTAAGTTTCTTGAAGAAATGTTTTGCCTGCCTAAAATTCTGATTAACACCTCATAGAGTACTTGAAATATTATGTCTTAAAGAGCTCTTTAGTGTCCACCCCAACCCTGTCCAAAGGAACTGACAGGCAAAGGGATTGTGTTTGTTGTGTGACACAGCCCTGGCTGACAGGAAAGCTGCTCTGGGAATTCCTTACAGTAAAATGTTCTTACCTTGGTAATTTTCTCCAGTTGTGAACTGTTTTGTAAATGCTTTGAAGTACTGTGTGGGAGAAAACAAAAGTCACTGTATCATGCAAAAAAGCCCAGTTTGGAAACAAAAATGACTTTCAAGAGTTTTTACTTTTACAGCTCTAAAAACATTTTTATTTATCTGGTCTGGAGACAGCTTTCCCTCTTAGCCTATGAGTTCCAAAAAGCTGCTTCTCACCTACCTGAGGGCAAGAGGAAAAATACCTTAATGCACAAATCATGGGGTGTATTGATCCTGAACTAAAAACATTAACCCAAACACAAATGAACTGATCACCAAATCAGTGCTACCAACTCTGGGTGTACTTGCAACACTATTCACATTTTCCCAACTCCCTCCAGTGGTTAAACAGGAGATCTAAGGGAGCTTGGCTGCCTTCTGCTACAAAAAATAAAATGGAAAAGATTCAGTGTTTAATAAACAGGAAATTACAATTTACAACTAAAACTTTGAAGAGTAAGAGAAAATAAAAATATCTGGTTTACTCTCAGGGTAAAAGATCACAAATCCTACATTGAAATGTCTCCTGTTATCACTAACATGTTTATTCAACCCTCTCCATCCACCACATTTTGCTCACACTTAATAATGTGATTAATACAGACTGCCTGAGAAGGTAAAAATTGCATTTAGACTTATAAATGAACAATGGCAGATATTTTTGCCTGATGTGGCATCCTCTTTAAAAGGCAATTTAAGCATTTTATTATGAAAAATACTATGAAATTAATCACAAAAATAGTGAAGGATCAAAGGTAAATTTTTCATTGGTCATGCAATCAGCTGTTTTCATGAGGTAATTTCAATGTGTTCCCTCTACTGTCACACACCAAAACTAAAAACATTATTAATAATCCTGTAACATCTGAATTTGAAAAATATTTACACAAATGGTTATTATCTAATAAATCTATTGAAACTAGGGGTTATATACATAACATGATACTTTACAGAATGATATCTTCTTTCAATAAGAATTTTTCAGATTCAGAAGTGAATTACTTCTCAAAACAGCTTCCTCAGCTCTTGCATTCAGCAAAAACCCCTCAAATTAATCTTTTATCAACTCTGCAGTTTTCTCAGCAAAGCAAAGCAAAACTCCAGCTACAGAACAATGAGTTACACAGTTTAATTACTATAAAACATGCATCATTTGCCCAAGGCAGGCTGTGCTGCCACTTACTCTTAAAGTTGGGTAATAGTGAATCCCGTATTCCTTGCACGTCTCGTAGTTCCCTTCTTCCCCACAGTCCAGCACTCCAACTCTAATTGCAGATTCCCAGTCTGCAAACAAAGATATCTTTCAATTTCCAGCAGGAGTGACCACGGATCCCAGCTGATGAATCACCTTGCTTCCCATGGAAACCAGCAGCAGGACTCTGAGAGAGTCCAGTGGCATAAAAATCCAGCCCTGGGTCGATTCTCATTTGCCATTCATTTCCATCCCCCAGTGTAATACAATCTACTGATTTTTAAAATAACTAAAACCTCCCTGTTTTTCTTGGCTGCATCAGTGTTATCCATGCACCTAAACAAGAGGAATTCCAGTACACAATGCAGCAATTCCAGGGGTGAATCCAGGCAGATGAAACCAGGGCTAACCTGACACCTGCAAGGAACTGGATTGAATTCCTCAGCTTTTCCCATTAGCTGTGCTCATAAAATAGAATAAACTGAATAAAACTCATCCAACAGTTACTCATCCACGTGGCTGTCAATTACAAACCCATAAATTTGATGCACCTTGTATCAGAGTTTTTTTAACAAGCTGCTTTTTCTCCAACTTAAAATTTCCTGAGAGGTCTCAGAATTACACACAACCCCCAGCTCATGCAATGTCTGCTGAAAGTTGTATTTATCTGGCACTATTGTTCAGAAATACATTAGTTATACCCCAAAAAATATCAGAGTTTTAATCAGAGTGTTTAACAGTTGAGTTTGAGCATCCCTCTGACTTTCCTTCATAGCAATAACCACGAGAGTTCAAGGATTTCCATAAATATGCTTAAATATCTCCAGTAAAAGATTTCAACTAACTTACAGCTTTTTCCTTCTCTTTTTGCTGGGAATTTTTCTTTTTGAGCCAGGCTCTGCTGCAGCAATCACTAAGGAAGAACCACTCCAAGAGAATCCTTAGACAGTTGCTTTTTAAAGCAAAGTTAAATCAAACCAGCCGTGGGCAGAATGTGAAGGTCCCCCACAATTCCCAGTAAAATATTTCTAAAAAGCACTAAAAGTAAACCTGCCTTTATAGCAAAGAGCATGAAAGCTTCATCAAGTTCAAGGGATGACAGACAGTTCTAGTCTCTGAAATTCAGCTTGACCTTTACTTGTGTTTGGAGGAGGCCAGGACAGCTGATGGAGAGGTCTGTGCTGAACATGCCAAGAGCTGAGCGGGCACCAGGAGAGCCCTCGAACACGCTGGAGCAGATGGGCACCCATTCACAGCAGCACAAAGGACACAACAGCCCATTTCATCAAATAAAATGCAAAACACAAAAGAAAAGTTTGGCTTCTGGTTCTCTCCTTCATTCAACTTCCACCACTCCTCCTCCTTTTTCCACCTGTCTGGATCCTCCTCCACGCTGTGAATAGGAACCCTCTGAACACAATGCAAATAACCCCGCACGACAAAGCAGCCCCACCCCAGCTGAACACTGGGGTTAAAGAGCACCAGCTGGGATGTGCTGCTCAGCATTCCTGCTGCTGGAAAACGAGCCTCTCCTTTCCAAGGGATGCCAGAGTTGCTGGAGTGCACAGCCGACACTCCGCAGTTACTGTGGCACTGGGCTTTTTTTTTTTTTTTTTTTTTTTTTTTTTTTTTTTTAATGCTGATTTATTTTAAATTAGCATTTGTGGGTTTGAGAAAGAGGCAGATGAGGGATGCATTAACAACAGGATCTCTTGTTTATGTTAAACAAGCTCCAGTGAGTGACAGGATTGGGTTGGACAAACTGGAATCCTCCCATGTGGGAAATGCCACAGAACATCGAGCAGTGAATTACAAGGAATACACTTCTTTTTGATAAACTTGGGTGTTTTCCATCAGGAAGTTTCAGTCAGGGAGGTAAAAGGCTCATCACAGGCACCTCTCTCTCACAGCTACTTGAGAGTTGCCTATTTTGACACTTGGCTGTTTCCTGTATGATGGTAAGGTGACTGCAGTTCCCCACCAAATGTGTCCAAAGAACAATTTCTAGTAGGATACCATTCTTGCTGGATTTGTAACAAAACCTGCTAAATTTGGACAGTTACTCCAAATCCTGAGGAGTGAATTGATTCTGTGCATAACTCACAGGTTGTCCTATGTAGGATTTCCAAGAGTTTGTTACTACACATAAATCTAACCCATGGATATTTGGCTGGATAGACTTAATCATCTTTTAGACAGAAAAAGGATAATTAACTCTAATGGCCACTTTGGCCACTGCTGTAATAAAATGAAATGTGTGATTAGGAAAGCAGCAGCACTGACTGAGCATAAAGCCTGTTGTGAGAGAGAGCATCAAAATAAAAACATAAATTACACAAAAGCAAACACTGATCCTATTTTTCAGGAGGATTATGTTCTGCTGTGAAGTCTGCTTGGTAGTATTGCCAAGATTTAACAAATGAGCAATGAAATAAAAATTAAGTCTATTAGTAAAGGCCTTTTCTGGACAAAGCTGTTGCACTAAAAATTTAACTGGATTTTGTCTGGACACCAAATCAGCAAACATAACCCCAGTGATCTAGGAGTTCCCTAGAATCTACATCCTCAAGGATATCCTTTAATATCCTAGCAGATGAGTATTTTTGGAAAAGAAATGTTGAGACAAATTAAGCGGGCAAAATGTTTTGGGTTTGGTTTCTTTGATGATGCTACCAATGAAAAGTGTGACTGTTCTCAGTCTCCTAAAATCCATTCATCCAGCTTGAAAATGGAAACATTTGGCTGACAAACAGCACCAGAAGCCAATAGCATTTGCTGGTTGTGCCAATGTCCACAAACACTCAAAATCCACTTTCTGAATGAAAGTTTTCATAAAAACTCAATGGATTAAAGGAGAGAGAGGCCTTTAACTGATTGCAGTGATACAAGTACATAACAGCATCTGCAGTTGCCATGTCTGCCAGTGAGAAAGAAAATATATATTTGAAGAAATCTTTACAAGTTACAAAGGTATCACACTGCTGTAATCCTGTGTGAACCCTTGTCTTATTTTGACCAAAGCTCTGGCCAGTTTGGGCTCTTCATGCCCTTCACTGCTGTGCTCAAAGACCTCCTTGTTACTTCAAAGAAGAAGGTCTAATATTATTTTGGTCACAAGCAGATTAAAGCAGCAGAGAAAATGTTACATAAACTTATGCAAATTAAGCAGAAAAAAATTACAGGTTTATAAACAAACCCTTCATGCAATTAAGGAGCATTTGAAGTGCTCTGAAAACCATGACTGCTCTGTGTTTTTCTGCTTTTGAATTTTTGCTCATCAATCACAATTCCTCAGTGGGTGATGAGTTCATCAGGACCTATTTTAGGGTGGGTTTCCATTTCCATATATCTAAATGTATACTGCACCTACATTTCATGTGAGTTGTTAACACTTTTCAGAGTGTCACAGAACAGCCAGAGCTCTTCAATCCCTCTCAAAGTGAAACCATGAGTGCATTAAAACTGCTGGATCCATCCTGGGAACGTCTCCTGGGCGAAATGTGAAATTAAGAGTAGTTTAAAAGCCTTTTAGACTGCTATATTAAGCATAACACTTCTTACAGATCTGATCTCAAGTTTTCTCCCCAGCAGAAGTACTGAACTTTAATCATACCTCAGGGGTATGTTTGTTTCCTTACATCTACAAATAGAGTAAAACACTTCAGTATCTGCCAAAAAACCTGAGCAGGCTAAGAGACAGCTAGGTAGGTCCCTCAGCATAAGCTGTGGAGGCCACCATTACTTTTAAAGTCACTGACTGATAAATCTGAAAGCCTGGTTCCCACTTTCCTTGATTTTTGTATTATTTTCTGGTGGTCCTTTCACCCCTTTGAGTCCATCCACCCTACACTGAATTTGCAAGCTATAAATCAAGTGTGTGCACGGCCTCTCCATACCACACTATTTTTTGTTTATCCTCGGAAACAAGCTGCTCTCTTTATAAAACATTTAGAAGATAAACATTGTGCCTTCAAGAGTTCAGTCTAAACAAACCTCGGGTACACAGGGAAACTGATGTGCAAACCCCCAGCTGGACTGTGTGTGTGTGCAAGGTGATGTTTTATCCCTGGATTCCTTCCAAACCTTTAATTTGGAGGTGTGCTTCCAGCATCCACCCCTTGCTCTGTCCCATGTGCTATTTTGGCTGTATGGGACCACCAGAGCAGGGGATGGAGGTGATGCTCACACACCAAGCACAAACAGAGCAAGGGAAGGAGGTGATGCTCACACACCAAGCACAAACAGAGCAAGGGATGGAGGTGATGCTCACACACCAAGCACAAACAGAGCAAGGGATGGAGGTGATGCTCACACACCAAAGCACCACCTGAGCAAGGGATGGAGGTGATGCTCACACACCAAAGCACAAACCAGAGCAGGGTGAGCAGATGCTCACACGCCAAGGCCCCGCGGCTCACACAACCCCCGGCCGCACGTGGCCTGGCCCAGAGGTGACACAGTGACAGAGGTGACACTGACCGGGGTGACACAGCGACCGGGGTGACACAGCGACCGGGGTGACACAGGGGACGACCGGGGTGACACGACCGGGGTGACACAGGGACCGGGGTGACACAGGGACCGGGGTGACACAGGGACCGGGGTGACACAGGGACCGAGGCCCCGCGTCCCCCGGCCCAGCGCCCACCGCCGCAGCCCTGCACCGGCCCCGGGCCCCGCCGGAGGCCGCCAAGGGCCCCGGGCAGCGGCCGGGCCGGCGGGGCCGAGCGCGCTGACCGCCCCGAGCCTCACCTTTGACATCCCCCGCCAGCGCTCGCCAGGTGGGCGCGAAGGCGATGCAGTGGCCGCAGGACGAGCTGTAGAACTGCACCACCCAGGCGGCCGAGGAGTTGAGCAGCGCCGGCCGCACGGAGCCGGCCGTCAGCACGGTCAGCGGGTCGTGGCCGGGCCGGTAGAGCCGCGCCGTGGCGGCGGCCGCCAGCAGCAGCAGCGGCAGCAGCAGCGGCCCCGGGAGCGGCCCCGGGAGCGGCAGCAGCGCCCGCCGGCCCCCGCCCGCCGCCGCCATGTTGGGACGCGCGGAGAGGGGCGGGGCGGGTTCGCGCCATAGCAACGCGCCCGCCATGGCGGCCCGGCCTGAGGGCGGCGGCGGGGCCCCCTGAGGGGAACGGCGGCTGTCCGTGCTCCTGGGACGAACCGGGATTGTCCGTGTCCCGGACGGGGCTGTCCGTGTCCCCTGAGGGGAGCGGGGATTGTTCGTGTCCCGGACGGGATTGTCCCCGAGGGAAGCGAGGATTGTCCGTGTCCAGGACGGGGCCGTCCGGTGCTCCTGAGAGAGCCGGGATTGTCCGTGTCCCGGACCTGATTGTCCCTCAGGGGAGCGGGGATTGTCCGTGTCCCGGACGGGGCTGTCCCGTGTCCCCCGAGGGGAGCGGGGATTGTCCGTGTCCCGGGACGGGATCCGTGTCCCTCCAATGGGGAGCGGGGATTGTCCGTGTCCCCCGAGGGGAGCGGGGATTGTCCGTGTCCCCGACGGGACTGTCCCCCGAGGGGAGCGGGGATTGTCCGTGTCCCAAACGGGATTGTCCCTCAGGGGAGCGGGGATTGTCCGTGTCCCCCGAGGGGAGCGGGGATTGTCCCTCAGGGGAGCGAGGATCGTCGGGTGTCCCTAGGGGGAGCAGGGACCCTCCGTGTCCTCTTGGAAAATACGCAATATATGAGTTTATTAAAGAAGAATGTTCTTTGATGTCTGATTGAATCCGTGAAACAGAGAGCAACCGACATCATCCAAGCGTTAGGACAGGGCTCGCCACCCGAGTGGAGCAGGTTGCCCGGAGGGAGCGGAGTCTCGGTGGCCGGAGCTGTTCCAGAGCCAAAGGCACACAATCCTGTGCCGTGCGCTCGGGGATAACCCTGCTGCAGCTCCTCGACCCACTGTGGCTCCTTCCAGTCTTCCGTTCTGGACGCCTCAGTGGCCAAATGTACGTGGCGATTGGTACAGAAAGAGAAGTTTAACTTCACGAGTGTTCTCGCCGAGCGGAGATGAAAGCAGGGCGGCCCTCGGGTCGGGAGCTCTTTGATCCCAAAGAAGCTCTCTCGGCAGGGAAGAGCCATCTCTCCTCCAACTGCAGCTCCGATAAAAGCTGTGTCGGCTCTTTGATAGAAGCTCTGTCCTTTCCGTAAATTCAGGATGTGCACTAGGAATGGATTTTAGCACCTTTTATAGCTCTGGCCCAGTATGGAAGTCTCCTTTCATTTCTAAATACGGGCTCAAGAATTTTCATTACGTTAATGAGAATCTCAACACCATCCCCGGAGAAGGGTTTCAGAGGACTTTAAAACTCAGATAATGAAAGACTGAGGTCTCTGAAAAGATAATTCTTGCTTCTGTTACTCACAAACACTTCTTTTAACCCTTGAGAACAAGTAGGGACAAAGAGGTTTAAATTCTTCCTTCAAGCCCATTGGGGGAGTTCAGAGTTAGAACTTAATTTGTCATTGCTTGCGACCAGCAACCCACTCACAGTATGAGAGAAAAATTCTGCCACTTTTGCCTTTTCCTGACCCTTTCTTTTATTTGATCATTAAATCTAAAGATGTTCAGACACATATATTTTGATCCATATCCACAGCTACAACCTAAATGGTTTCTCATATCACACCCCAGCTTTGGGGATTTTTGTCTCTATTTTTCCTGGATACAGCAAGCAACAAAATAGATGGTTACAACAGCAGCTTCCAAGAACTGAAAAACCTTGTAGCAGCTGCTAATTAGGATTTTAAAAATCTGCAGTGCCTAAGATATTTTAGCGCACATTTTATTCAGAAGAATTGCTAAATGTATGAAGATGAAAGAGATGGATTACAGGAGAATTAAATGTAGGGTTTAACTGAGAAATAATCATTTTCTATGAAAGATAATGACTCCTCTTGAGGCCAGTATCAAGATTTATTGACCCAGGAGGTTAATATTGATCAAACCCAAGGCAAACAAAATATTAGACCTTGAAGGAGAGTAATCTTGATATTGAAGCCTTGCCACTGAGTGAACAGGTCAATATATCTGGGTGCCAGAATCTCAGGTTTTGAACACAGTATGGTGGGGGATATTAAATATGTCTGACATGTTGTGTGTACACACTTTTTATTCTCATCAGCAGGAGCTACTTTATAGCTGTGTCCTTCCCTGCAGAGCACCCCGTGAGGGTCCAGGCTTCACCCACCACCCTCACTGCAAATCTGATGGGTCTCTGCCCCAGGTGTAACATAAGGCTAAAATCAAACAAGTCCTTCAGCTATTTGTTCATATCTAAGTGATATTTTTAATAGATTTCATTCCAAACACAAGGATCCTGCTGCTGCAAAACCAGAGTGAGAATAAGCTGAAAAACCAGAGCGCTGCAATTTATAGATTTGTCATTGTATCCAACACTCTTAAGTCCAGGAGGAAAAAAAAAAAGAGTTAAATTCTGCTATAAACTGGCAACGAGAAAGCAAGTAACTTATGTGGATTAACTAATCAATGAGGATAAAGTCAGAGACAAGGACATGTACCACTAGAGACATGAAACTAGTTTATAGGATAAGATCACCAGTGAAGGCACTGGGGCAGAAATTGCCTTTTTATTTCTGTTCATATGGCAACAAGCAGGGAGGGTTTAATGCAACCAGCAAAATCAAACCAAAGTGCACCCATTAACTGCTGAGAAGAGTGGTATGTACAAGATAATCTGTAATTCTAACTGACTTCAGTGAAAATAAACCAACAAAATAAGCCACGTGTATCATTTTATTTATAAAAAAAAGTACAAAAACAATTAAGGCAACTGTATTTAAAAACACAAACAAAATGTCTTTCTATTCCCCCAACCAGACTTTAAGTATTTTATCTTTAAACCTTAAGTTTACATATAATTTATCTTTATTGATCCTGATTTTAATATTATTTGAAAGATACTCTGAGTGAATAGGATTGGAAAAAATCTGATCTCTTTACAATTGATTATTCAATAATTAACAGTTTCTGAATTCCAGTTAAAAATATTTGCACAGTATTCATTCTATAAAGAACTAAAAAAAATTTGATTTTCTCAATACAAAATAGGTGGGACCACAGCACTTAGCATAGTGAACAATTACCATGCTGAGGTAATGCTTCTATTTCCTTGCAAAAATCTTGATTTTTCCAGTTTTGCCAATACAAAAGGAGTATTGATTTCCTCTCTTTTGTCTATTAAAATACATTCTCAGCACCCCACATTGGGATGTTGTAAAAATTCAATGAGCTCCTGTGAATTGCATGATAAATAACCCAATTACAGGCAGATATCTAATTGTTAGGAATTGAAGGTGCTGATAGAAAAGTCTCCAATTTAAAGTGCATCACATCAGTATTTGTCTAATTTGCATAAAATTATAGACATTTAACCTGAATGTCTGGCTCCAGGTCCTGCCATTCCCTGTGATTCACCTCCCTGGATCCATCTCCAGACTCCTTTTAACCAAATCTACAGTGAATTAAAAGAAAAAAGATGGTGCACAGTCACCTTTACAGCAGGCTTTTTTCAGATAAATCTTATTAAGAACTCTGATTGTATCAAGGATCAAGCTATCAAATATGGCTTCAGTCATCCTCATCTTCACTGTTAATTCATCATCACCATAGGAATTTGAGATTCTTCTTTGCAGAGCTCCTGGATCTAAAATATAACATGGAAACAAATTTTTACTGCAAAAATAGGAGCTTCACAAAAATACTGAGACACCTAATCTAACAACTTTACATCTGCATCGTCCATTTATTTAATTTAAACCACTCACAAGAACTGGAAATACTGGATTATTAATTCAATTTTTAAGAAGGCACTAAGTTGAAGTTCTAAAGTTTAGTAAATGTGATTCTCACAGACTGCAGTTTTTTAAAAAAACCCAAACCTATTCTAACTGTACTTGGCAGAATTCAGAATTAGAATTACAGTTCTGGAGTTCTATGAAGATTTTTGACATTTAGCAACATTTTTGTTCTAAATGTGGAACTGCTCTCCTCACCACCACCCTCAGAGCAATTTTCTCACAGCCATGAGCAGAAAGGAGTCAGGCAGAGGAGCTGACAAGTGTCCAGGTGACATGGTTTTGCTCTGAAGTTAATGAAAATTGACATCTCTACAGATTTATCAGTTTTGACAACTGACAAATTCCAGTAGAGAAGTCACATTTTCTTTGTTTGGACCATACACGTGCTATCCAATGGATAAGGATAATTCCTTAAATAAGGAATGGGTCACATGAAGTGAGCAGTCTGGTTCCTAACACTGATATAATTTTTATAAATAATGAGACACACAAATTCTTGCCTCTATAGACCCAGCTTCAGGGCCGGCACTTGAAATAAAAACTTTTTCACTGTACTTACAGGCAAAGTGGTTGGAGAAGTCTCTGGAGATAAATGAAGTACCTTGTCTGCTTTTGATCTGTGTTTTCTTTTAATCTTCTTATATTCTTTAACTGCATCATCTATAAATTTAGTTACAATTCTGTCTGTTACTGTGTGACAACCATGAGTGCAAAGCGTATCAAAATCACCCAGTAAAACATCCGAAACCTTTGCTGATGGTTCAGATAAGGCAGCAACTGAATTTTCTTTGAGGAGAAATGGTTTCTGATTGTCTTCTTGCCTTAGGCCTTTGCCATAATTCATCATGTCTTTTTCAAAGGCACTTTTATATTTGTGTTGAGCTGTTTCAGAAAATGCAATTAAAATGTCAAACAGAAGTTTTTTACTGAGTTCACTTGCAATATCATCAGCAAGTTTAATTCTTTTCTGATCCTCAACCAAGCAACAAATATTTTTGCTTGTATTTACCTCATCTGTCTTGCTTTTCTTTGGAAGAGCATCTGCAAATATCGTTTGTTTTGTTTGTGCCACTTCTGTTCTTTCTTTATCTGATCCCAAGCACATTAAGTTCTTTTGACAGAAGAATTCATTACAGTTACACTGGTTGGAAAAGGGAAAATTTAGCCCTTTTGCAGACAGCAAGGCACTGTGTAACCCAGACTGGTTTTCTTTCACTTCTGAACCTCCTGCACTGTTTGTGTCTTCTGCTTTCTCCTCTACAAACCCCACTCTCTGCTCATCATCTTCTGAATATTTGCAGTCTCCTTTGAGGAAGTCATCATCATCAGGGAAGGAGTCAGAGTCTTCATTTCCCATGTAACTGGAACTATTTTTGTTAACCGCCAAGAGGTGGGAAATCTCATCAGGTCTGACAAAGACCCCACAGTGCTGAGCACACTCAAAATACTTCACCCCTTCATAAGATCCAGCATTGCCACCTTTGGCTTTGTCCAGTGCAACACCAGCCCAATGGCCACTGCCAAAATGGGTCTGGCCTTTGAACACCAGGGTTCCAGGCTGGCTCTGCCTTACCCACACTCTGTCCCCAATTTCAAATGATGATAATGGGTCATCACTGTCCTCAGTGTTGGGCAGCTTTTCATACATTTTGCACTGTTTCATTGGGAATTCAGGACTTTCACTTCCAGCAGAAGAATCTATATTTGACACAGGCAGAAGCTCCAAATGCTGCAAAGTCATCTCCTGTTCTCCAAGCTGGTTTTCTGATAAACAGCTGGAAAGAGCTGGAAATGTAGATTTTTCTGGGAGATGACCAGCCTGAGTTGAGAAAGCAGCACTTGTCTCTGTAGAGAGCAGGGGAAATGCTTCAGGCACAGTGCTATCAGGTAATGGGGGTAATGCATCCATTTCCAGTGATCTATCTTCATCCATGCCCTGACTAGACTCTGAGCCTGTCATCTGTTCCAGTGGAGATGGGAAATCATCCCTGCTGGAGGCAGGATCACCATTTTTCATTGCATCTGCACCTAAAGGGGGAGGAGGAAGATCTTCACTTGGAAATGACAAATCCTTTTTGTTAGAGGATGTCAAGTCAGCACTTCCTGAGGACAATCCTTCATCCACAGGACACAGCATTTCCGACAAGGTATCCTCATCAGCTGGAGGGAGGCCCTTATCACTGCTGGAGGTTGTATCAGTGCATGAAAGGCTGGCAGCTGCATCATTCCCCAGCGTTGAGCTCTCCTGAGAACAGGGTTTGTTTCTGCTGCAGCTTTTTGAGGCACCCAGGTGGGAATCATCCACTGCCTCAGAAGGGTTTTCAGACTGGGAGGAATGTGCTGAGTCCATTCTGGAGGCATTTGCTTTGTCTGCTGGAAGGAAAGAGAGCAGGTGATCAGTGCAGCCACGATCCAACACATCCCTGGGGTATTTCTGGGAGAGGGAGGAAGTCCCAGCTCTGTCATCCTCAGGCAGCTCACGTTCATTGTGTTTGTCACTGGGTGATGTTTCCTTCCCATTGCTTATTGCTATTGGCATCTCTTTTGAGAGATGAGCAAACACATCACCACTAGCACAGACACACTCTTCTGGGACACTGACATCCGTGTCCTCTCCATATTTCAACTCTAATTCTGGATCTGAAATGGAACTTTTCGAGATGCTGATCCAAACTGCAGACTCTTTCTGAAATTCTGAATGAGAAGAGTCTGATTTGGCACTTTCACTTTTCAAAAAGAAGTTGCTCGACTTGGATGATGATTTGGTGGAAGTTAATCCTTCAGAAAATGGTTTTAAATTTAGTTCATCAGAAGCTTCATGAGAAATATGGTCCAAATGCTTCAAACATTGACTGGCATCCACCTGATGGATCTCAGAAAGGACAGGCACTTCCACTTGTTTAACTGGAACATTTAAAAGAATTTTTTTAAAAAATCAGCATTTAAAAAAATTATAGAAGAGTTTAGGATACACAAATCTATCCTGCTTCTCACTATGATATCTAGGAATAAATTAGGAGTTGGACTTTATGATCCTTGTACGTCCCTTCCAAATCAGGATATTCTATGAAACACAGAAAGATGGTTCATTAGAAAAATGACAGAAATGGGAAATATTGCCACAATATGTAAATATTTATATTACAGAGATTATGCATACCCAGAACTATGTAAATGATATAACTAACTCATATATAAACAGCCAGTTTTATTTTTTACCTGTCCTACTAAGAGTAAGAAATATGAACTGAGGATAAAACTGGAAACAAAAATAACTCCAGCACGTCCTGTCCAGGTCTATCTTCAACTGATCTATGTTCTTCTAAAAAGAACACCCTTAAATTCTTGAAAAACTGTATCAAAAGAGAGCAAATTGTTAATGACCCAATCAGAGTAAGTTATGATTTTGTTCTGGGGAAGCAGTATAATCATATCTCTTAATAAACCTCTGAGAGATCCCCACTATCTTGCCCAGCAGTGATTTATACATTGGCTATAGTGAGAAAGACACTTTGGTAATAAATGAGAAGATTGTCTCTCTTTTTGTCTGGATTAAAATTTGATTGAAGTAGTTGAAACAGATTGGACATAATAGCATTAAATATGATTGACCTGTTCTTTCAAGAGTATTTTCTGCCTGAACCAGGCATAAGTTACACCAAGTAGGAAGCATCCCCAAGCCTTTCACTGGGTACTTTCTGCCACATGGATTAAGATCTTCATTATCTTTAGGATCAGGGTTTGAAAGAAGTGCCTTTTCCTCCAGCAGAGATTCCTAGAATGTAAATATTGAGGAGACAGAGTTAACGTCTTAAGGAAAAAGTGCACAAGACCAACACACTTATTTTGACTTCATGTTCCTAATTGCCAAATGAGTCCTGTGCTGGTCCAATTTTACGGCAAATATAATCTGGGACACCCATTCTTTAGGCATTAATGGCATTCCAGAGGTGGTCCTTACCAGAAGTACACACTTTTGGCCTTTTTTTGTAATGAGTGTGGCTATAGGTTCAATTCCAGCTGAATTTGTAGGTTCCAGAGGGAAGAAAACATCATCCTGAGCATTAAGGGACTGCTCCAAACGTGAGAACTCCTCCATCTGTTTCTGGTGTTGTACCAGTGATTCCTTGTTCTCAGTAGAAAAGCTGTAAAGAGTTAGACATGGAATGTTTCATTCCTGATCAGTATAAAATAGGAACATGCCATGCAGGTAGATAAATAGCATAATCACCACTCTGCACTCCTACACAGGACACAGCTCTATGGACAATTAGCCAGAATTCAGGTGCATTTGAGTTCCACCAGCCCCTGGCTGCTCCAGACTGACACCAATATTCACTGTTCTCCTACGAGCAGCCTTGTCAGTAATAAGAAGTGAAAGCACAGCCAAGAAACCTTTTAAAGATTTCTCTGACTTGTAATCAATAACACCATGAATTATAGATCAGTTCCATGCAGGGATTTATTTGAAAGCCTTCCCCTGTGGGGACTTAAGTAAATGCACAAACCTGACTCACCACCCTGCTAAAGCTCTGGGTAACACTGAATGAAAGGGGGGTTTAATTCATATAGATAAATATATCTTTAACTGCTTTTTCTCTTCCTGAAGCAAACAAGATTTTTGTTCTGAGCAGTGTGGATGCTGTGGAGTTCTCATTCACACTGCTCAGCTCCTCCAGCCCAGTGGGGAGCAGACAGGGATGCAGGGGCTACAGCTCCTGGGGAACAGCAGGATAGGGAATTCTCAGTCTGACTAAACTCCTGAATTCTATTTCACTGTAGGATTTTACATAACACCTCTGTGCTTCAGTTTAAGCCTAAAATTCAGCCCTGTGTATCACAAAATCCTTCTGTGGTTAAATCCTCAGTGAAGCACAGACCAGCTCTGAGGGGCTGAGTGGTACAGAGGCTCAGAGCCAGAGGGTGACAAAGGAGTGAATTTCACCAATTAAATCAATACATTTCCACTCATTCCATATGGGTATTGTGAAGCCTAATTAATATATAGTTGCAAAGTGGTTTGGGTTTGTAGTTAAAAGCCACCATGGAAACATGAACTATCATTAGCAGTTGTGTGGCATCATTAAAAGTGCCCTGAGTAATTCACCATTTGGGACAGAATGATAAGCAGTGGTCTTGATTTATCAAATGCTTGAAGACAGAAGTTTTTTAACTTTATCATCATAAACACCCTCTTTGGAGTGTCTAAAGCTCACACAATTATCTAGGACATACCTGCCTCCATCTTCTCCACTGGATTTGGTCTTACCTTCAGCAGTCACTGAGAAAGGTTTTACTTACCCCTCATATTTCTTGTTCTTTTTATGCTTTAGCTGGACATAACTGTCTCTACTCCCTGACTTGATAACCTCCTGCTTCCCAGCCAAACTGTACAGCTTTTTCTGGACTTGTGCTGTCTGCATCATTAAGATTTCTCTCTGCTGCTTTAATAAAAGCTTCCTTTCTTGATGGGCTGCCCTGTGGGTGTTTTGCAGGTGCTGGATTTCTGCCTACACAAAGCAGAGAAAGAACAGTTCGTGACAGAGTGAAGATAACAAAGAGCTACACTTAAAAATATGTATAATATTTCCTGACATAGGGCACTTCTAATCCCAAAATACCCTGAAAATTCAATGTGTAGGTTTTTTCCTTTCTTATAAAAAAATTTGGGCTTTTATTTTTCAATAGGGGTTTTGCCTGTGAAAACACATGACAGGTAAAAGGATGTTTTGATGGGGTGTCAAGTGATGATACCTTTAAAAATTAATTGGCTTCAGATCATTCAAAATTACAGGGTGCTTGTGGTTTACACTAGGAATTCCTTTACTTAAACAAGAGGCTTGTATTACATAAGGAGCAGGACAGAAATCTTCTGACTACCAAGTGTAATTATAAACCCTGCATAGTGGAATAACTGAGACTATAAAATTAGCTGTCAGATTAATTTAATATATTTCAACATCACAAGTATAAATCAGTGGAAACCTACATTATATGACCTGTTTTTTATGGCATAAATAGAAAAATCCACAATAACAGTGAGGTAGCGGAAGAAAAAAAAAAAAGATGTTTTCTTTTATCCAAGATTTACAGACTGCTGACTTTGGCACAAAACACAAACCCACCTCACTGTGGGTCTGTAGGAAACATGCAGAATAATGCATGCAAAATGATTTTATTTTTTTTTTAAACACAAACCCCACTTGCTCCAGCAACTCCAGACACCTCCCCGTGGATGTGAGATGAATTCCAGCTCCTGTCACTGCAGCATTACCTGCTCCCGTTTCAGCTCCATCAGGATTTCGTGCCACTGTGCTGCCATGGCAGAGGCTCCAGTACTATCCTGCAGGTTTTCCAGAACACTGGAGATCACAAGGATGAGAATCAGAGTCAGATCGTTAAATGCCTTGAATTTATGGATAGGAGCAAAGCTCCTCTCAAAGCAGCTGTTGGTATGGAAGGCTCTGCAGAAAGTTCTGGGGCACTCGAAAGGCATCACACCACCCTGGGGCTGTGGGGGGCTGTGGACCTCTCCTGAATCAACTGGAGCCTCCTGAGCACTGCAGGGCTCCTCAGTGTCTCAGCCTGGTCAGTGCTGAGGGACAACCCTTCACTGTCCATCCCTAAAGGACACCCCTCACCGTCCATCCCTAAAGGACACCCCTCACCGTCCATCCCTAAAGGACACCCCTCACCATCCACCCCTAAAGGACACCCTCCACTGTCCATCCCTAAAGGACACCCCTCACCGTCCACCCCTAAAGGACACCCCTCACTGTCCACCCCTAAAGGACACCCCTCACTGTCCATCCCTAAAGGACACCCCTCACTGTCCACCCCTAAAGGACATCCCTCACCATCCACCCCTAAAGGACACCCCTCACCATCCACCCCTAAAGGACACCCCTCACTGTCCATCCCTAAAGGACACCCTTCACTGTCCATCCCTAAAGGACACCCCTCACCGTCCATCCCTAAAGGACACCCCTCACCATCCACCCCTAAAGGACACCCCTCACTGTCCATCCCTAAAGGACACTCCTCACCATCCACCCCTAAAGGACACCCCTCACTGTCCATCCCTAAAGGACACCCCTCACCGTCCATCCCTAAAGGACACCCCTCACTGTCCATCCCTAAAGGACACCCCTCACTGTCCATCCCTAAAGGACACCCTTCACTGTCCATCCCTAAAGGACACCCCTCACCGTCCATCCCTAAAGGACACCCCTCACCATCCACCCCTAAAGGACACCCCTCACTGTCCATCCCTAAAGGACACTCCTCACCATCCACCCCTAAAGGACACCCCTCACTGTCCATCCCTAAAGGACACTCCTCACCATCCACCCCTAAAGGACACCCCTCACTGTCCATCCCTAAAGGACACCCTTCACTGTCCATCCCTAAAGGACACCCCTCACCATCCACCCCTAAAGGACACCCCTCACTGTCCATCCCTAAAGGACACCCTTCACTGTCCATCCCTAAAGGACACCCCTCACTGTCCATCCCTAAGGGTTCCTCAGTGCTGAGGGGCACCCCTCATCGTCCATCCCTGAGGGCTCCTCAGTGCTGAGGGATGCCCTTCACTGTCCATCCCTAAAGGACACCCCTCACCATCCATCCCTGTGGGCTCCTCAGCCTGGTCAGTGCAGAGGGACATCCCTCACCGTCCATCCCTGAGGGTTCCTGAGCACTGACCGTCCATTCCTGTGGGACACCCCTCATCGTCCATCCTTGAGGGCTCCTCAGTATTGAGGGACACCCTTCACCATCCATCCCTGAGGTCCTCCCCTCACCGTCCACCCCTGAGGGCTCCTCAGCCCAGTCGGTGCCTCACACCGCCACAGAGGAGGCTGCAACAGAAGCTCAACTCTGCTCTGGAGACACTAAAACCACGTAGGCAACTTTCCTCTCCTCATGCTTTACTTGCTACGTGCTTTCTAAGAAGATTTTACATTTGTCGCGTTGCCCTGAAGGAGGGAAGCCAGTCGCGGCCCAGCGGGCCTCGGCCGGCCGTGCCCGCCGTGCCCCTCACCGTCTGCGGTGGCCCAGCCAGGCCAGCTCGGCCCGGGCCCTCTCCCGCAGAGCCTTTCTCCGGAGCTGCAGGAGCACTGCCTGCTGCCGAGCCCGCAGCTCCTCTGCCCTCAGGCACTGCTCCACCACGGCCAGGCTGGAATCACGCAAGGGGCTGGAGCCTCCGAGGTGTGGAATGGCCGCGCTCCGCTGGGGACAGAGCAGAGTATCGGCGTCATCGGGTGAGCAGTTTGAGAGAGGGACCAAAGCCAAAAAAACAACCAGCCCAGAGAAAGAAACACCACTCGGACTGTTTTGAGAGCTGGTGTTACCTGGCTGTTGGAGCCGGCCTGGTCACGGCTCTCTCCAGGGTTGTCCCAGGTCACCCCATGGGGCAGATTCCCCTGAGGTGACAACAGCTTCAAGGTGTGATGGCCGTGCAGTGACTGCCCGTGACCTGCTGGCAGAGATCCCAAGGCAAAGAGTTAGTGTCGGCAAAAATAAAACATCTGAAAGGAAGAAAAGAGACCCAAAAATTGACTCCCAATACAAGTTAACATCCGTTCCTGAACTCAAGGTGCCTTTGACACATACTCGTCAGCCCTCAGCAGGAGCTGGAGGAGTCATCCCTCAGCTGTTCACTTCCAGGAGCAAGGTAGGGACATCAACCTCCCTTACAAATGAAATCATGGTCAACAGGTAAAAATGAAAAAAGGGGCCCATCAATAGGGTAAATAACACTCAGCTCCCAACATGATTATCTTAGAGGGGCCAGGAGTACAAAGGCAGATGGCCATAGTTTAAATATGCACAATGAACATAAATATTTAGGTCAAAAGTTTCAAAATTAGTTAGAAAATTGTGTTCCAGGCCAGGTTGAAAGAGGCATTTTCCCAATACCACTAAATCCTTTAAGTACATGTTCACCTGCTTGAAGCACTGAGCAGTATGAACCTCTTCCTCCTAGAGGTTTTCTTTCTCCAAATATTTTGGGATCCACTGGACTGGGATCTCTTTCTAGCATCAATGCAGAGTGTCTCAGTGAACCCATCTCTTGATTACTGAAGGTAAGAAAAAGGAAATATTTTCTTATTGCAGTCAGAGATATTATTTCAATTCCTTGCTTTCACAGCCAAGTCCTCCATGGAGATTGAATCTTTTCAACCAGAATGCTGCTCATTTTTATGTTATACTGAAAGTTTTACCTGTGCAAAAGTGCCTTTCTGGTAATTGCATCCATAAGACCCTGGAAGCAATTCTCAAGCCTTTATGCCACTTTGAACGAACATAAAAAGTGTACATACAATATACTAATTTACATCAGGGATATGATAGTAGAGCAAAATGAAGAAAATTTTACTTTTCACACAAGTTTCAGAGGGGTTTCTACTTTTTTAAAAGTGCAAGATCTCCCACAATGTTGGGAAGGTGTTAATACTGTAGTTTGGGCATAAATCAGAGTGAAAAAGACTATATAAAAATTATTTTAGTGCTCAAAATATCAATATAGTCAAACCACAGGCCAAATCCTTGGAGTGCCTTGCTGTATCCTGCCTCCTGTACCTGCCAGCAGCAAGATCACCTTCCAACCAGTGTTCTCTCTGTGTCTGCTCTGCGTGGCTCAGTCTTGTCACAGGAGGATCACTGCCTTTGGAATTCCCACTGCCCTGCACACACAGAAATTGTCACACACCTCATTGATCTATTTGAAAAGCAAAACATTTAGACTTTTTTCCTCACCTTCTTTGGAGCCCCCTGGTTGTAGATAATGCTTTCGCTATGCCAACAATTCCTAAAGAGCTGATTAATTAATAGGCTGGGAGAAAACTCTGTGGGGATATGAGGGTAAGGTACAGCAGCTCACAAATTGCTGTGTAATAAGAACTGCTCTCGTGAGAGTTGGGGCCTAGAGGTGTTCATCTGAAATCATAACTTACCTCTGAACTGAGCTGCAGCAGGTCCCTCAAAAATCTGTGGCTTTCCTCAACCTCTTGCTTTGCTTTCCCCTGAGCACCATGAGCTGCTGTTTCTGCTGTATCTGGTGGAGCTGTGTTAGGAAATGTCACATTATAAATGGTATCTTTAACCAGGTGAACAGAGCACCTGAGAGCTGGGGGCAACGGGCAGGACAGGAACTGCACAGCCAGATCCTGCTGCCCTGGGCAAGCAGCACAACTGCTGCTTTGGCTGCAGCACAGCAGCATCTTTACCCACAAGAGCTGCACCAGGGCCTCCAAACAGCAAAGGAGGGCTGGCACCTCAATTTTATAGTCCATGGGGTTTATAAACCTGACTCAGATCGCTGGTGCCAACTGGTTATGGCCTAAGCACACCTGAATCAGGGGACAGGGAGCACCTTTCCACCTGGGACAGCACAACTGGCATTACCTTTTCTCCTTACACAGGTTTCCCACTGACCTTCAGTTTGTGAGCCAGTAGTAGGGAGGTTTGCCTCAAAATGTCCAGGTGGCTCCTGTGTTTGTCTTCCAGCTCTGTGCTGCCAAAATCTCCCTCACCTGCAGAAGTTTAGGGGACCATCACAAGGGGAATGGTACATTGTTCCAATTGCATTTTCCTTTTGAATCCTCCCTGGGCCTATTTTTGGAAGCCTCCCAAATCTGACATCTGCCTTTATTCCTGAAATAACTTCTCTGCATACATTTACTTCTTCTGCCATAACCGTAGAAGGAAAATGTCAGTACCCACATCCTGTCAAGAAACGTGCGAGCATAAAGTCCTGCAAGTGTTGGGAGGACTTGAGGGTCTATGCCAGGAGAGAGGAATGAGGGACAATTCCTGGTTTAAGCCTGGATTTCAGAGTGTGGGTTATTGTCACTCTGGGTCCCACTGCTCCTTTGCTGCACCAACAGGATCAGAGCTACTGGGCACAAAAGAAAAACTTCCCAACCTTGTGCCAAGGTTTCCCAGGTGACAAAAGATCACTTTGGGAACTCGAGCAGCATCCTGCACGTCCCCTCCGTCCCGAATTGGGATGCAGGCTGGTTCCTCTCTCTTTTGTCACAGGGGGACACAAACCCCTGGAAATAAGCTTTCATTTTAAAGGGGGAAAGTTTTCCCTCTTGCTCCAGGCACACTTTTTCACTGCTGCTTCCTCCCCTGCCTGTGTGTGATCGTGCAGCTGATGTTATGTTTACCAGAGAAAGGTTCTTGGCTGCTTGAGCTTCTCAGATAAATTGCTCAGCTTATGCAAACAGGTTGTGTGTTTATTCTGTGCAGTGCCACCGTCACAGCAACCAGAGTCATAAAAGAATTGAAGTGTGGATCATAAATAGAAATAGGTTTGACTTGGAAACGTGAGATAAAACCTCTGTCTCTATCCAGGTCAGCTGAATCCTAATTACCCCGTGGTGCAGGATAAGCCCATGACATGCAGAGTTTGTTTTTCCTTTACAGACTGAAGGGTCTGTAACACAGAAGGAGCAGAGATGTGGGCTTGTTTGCATGCCAGCATGGGTTTGGTGTTTATGTGGGTGTGAGTAAAATAAAATATTAAATCTCTGAGCCTGGTGCAGATTTTCTATTAGAAGGCTGCTCTGTTTTTATAAACAGCTCGATTGCAGATTTCACTTTCCTCCTACAGTGGTACTATGCAAGGCTTCTCTTAACCCCCCCCTTTTCAGTCAACAGACTGGATGGAAATCTCATCCTTTATTTTGGTGATGGGCCTTTCCTGATTTTGGAGGGTGGTTTGAAAAGGCAAAATCATACTGAATTATCTAGACATGCCAAATTAGGAGTTCATCTTTTTAGAAAAAAAATTTCGTTTTAGCCAGTCTTTCTAATTTTGAGGACTGAGTCAGACTCTTTAGTGCTGATAGTTAACTAGAGATGATTTTGTGCAATGACCTATTTAGGAAAATGGAGTGGATGAAAAAGCTGGGTTTTGTACAGGGAAGTTTTATTAGTGATGTTAAACAATGCAATAGAAAAAAAAGACAAGTGAACAATTCTTCAGTGGGTCCACAGGCAGCACTTTCAAAAGCTCCTTCAATATTAACAAATAAGTTCATTCCATAAAAAAAGTTACAAGCTATATTTATTGATGGTGAATTGTCTGAGTACCTTCTAATACTAATATGTGGGCCAGTCAGAGACATGATCATCTATTAGGATATAATTTAAAACCTGACAAATATTTTGTGCCTCAAACTGAACAATGCTCTTGTTGTTCTGACCAAAGCCCAACCAGTGGTATTGACCTCAAAGTGATTTAAAAGTTTGCTCTGATCTCTTTTCCCTCCTTTTGAATGTAATTTTCCTAATTGTGGCTATTTCCAGATGCATTTCTTGTGTTGCAACATCCTGCATTAAAGAAAATACCATCTGGCTAAACTTCACGTCCTTTTAGGTGATGATGAATGGCATTTACTGCCTACCCAGATAGCTTCAATGTGCATACACTCAGCCTTGTGAAAAAAATGCTATTTATTAAATCACTTTCCGCTGCACCTGCAGAATCTCAGCAAAGCCCTGTAGAATCTCCCTGACATATAATTAAAAAAGCCAGGCTAAAAGTCTCATTTTTCTAATCACTTGAAGCAAGGCAGAAACATTTACTGCTGCTTTACTCAAGGACAGCTTTTTCTCTTTCTGCCCATGTCAGCAATCAGACCAACCCAGTTATTATAAAAAGGCATACTTGCAACTTTAGCTGTAAGCACGACTTTGTCTGCATTACTGCCCGGAGGTGTAGGAATATGGGGTGCAAAGTGTCCTGAAATGCTGCTGTGGAGTGGAGCAGCAGATCCAGAAGGAATTGCCCCATTTTCCCTCATTTGGGCAGTCCTTCTCCTCTCCAAAATTAGCTCAATTGCTTTATTATTTTAAGGTGCTCTCCAGGTAAGGTGAAATACCACCCAGACTTCAGCACTCTCTGTGTAGGAAAGGAACTGCAGTGATGACAGGTAAGAGGGGAGGAAGAAAAGAGGTTTGGTAACTCCTGACCACAGCTGAGAAATGCAGCACAGGCAGTTTGGCCCTTCAGCAAGACCTGTGAGCCACGAGCATTCCCCAAGCAGGAGACTCCAAACATGCAGGCTCTGCCTGTTTCCCCAGGAAATCCATGGGCTGAGCTGCACTCTGGAGCACCTTGGAGAATCTGTATTTCCACAGCTGCTGACCCAGGTCCTTCTCTCCTCTCTAAATATGCCTGGTATCCTGCTTGTCACTGAAGAGTGGCTGCTTACCAAACAAGGGGATTAATGTGTAGCTCCTGTGCTCTGCATATTTTGTGTTTATATCTAAATCCTCTGGTGTGGAGGGCTGGCCTGAGTTCAGCTCCCAGCCAGATGTTGCAGCACATGGCACTGCCTCACCCTGCTGCTGCCCCTTCCCACACGGAGCTGCAGGGCAGCTCTTGGCTCAGGATAGCAACAGAGCTTGGCCTAGACCTGGACCAAACCAGGATCCTGAATTCCCGTGGAATGGTCCTTCTGTTCCTCATCAGTTATTCTAAACTCTCTCAGTCAATGACAACATCATTGCAGACAACTGCAGAGGTGCTGCAGGCAGGGCAGGAGCTCGCTGGAGCTGTGGGAAATACAAAACAGAGCCCAGGATTTGGGAGGGAACATGAAGAGCTGCCTTAGCTCAACGCTCTCCATCAGAGCACAATTAGCTGAAGCCACGCTGAGACATTTCTGTGCTGATTCCACTAATTTAATAATTTCTCCCTCTTCTAGAAGCAAGAAGGCAGCTCCCTCTAGTGATAAAAGAAAATATGTCAATCAGCAGTTCAGGGGGAAGATGATACATATAATTTTCTTTCTAATTCAGGTTAAAATTCTGCATTTCAAGAACACTGGAAAACATTCCATTTGCTTTCCTAATGCAAATTATTTTAAAGCAGCAGCCATGATTAAGCTTCAACATTTAGAAGATACTTTTTAAACAATTAGTTTTAGCTTAAATGTTGTTCTCTCTCAAATACAAAAACCAAGGAAACAAAAGGTCTGTTCTGATGAAATGAGATTTCTGGCTCATTCAGTCTAGTCTGGCTCAAAGGCAATTCCCTAGACTGTAGTAGGGGGCACAGGCAAAATGTCGGGGTTTTAAAAAAATCATATAGTTCTCTTATTTAATAAAAATACAGAAATTTGGATACTGTGGGCTGTATTCAGAGGTCATGCTGGAGTAGCAAGTATAGCTCATCTCCTCATCTCCCTGTGGGAGAGCCCTGGTGGTTTGGCAGGAATGACAGAAAGATTTTACATAGTGGTGTAATATCCAATATGATCCTTATCACCTCATTGCTTATACCAAGTTTTGCGCCTAAACTGATGAGAAATTCATGTAAGTGCAGTGTGAAATACTTCCCAACACTACCTGTGGAGACAATTTTTGTTCACCACAGCATGGGTGTATAGGATTTGCAATTCTGGCTTTTATCCTGGCTGTGTTTAAAAAGAAAATTCAACAATTCAGGACGAGTTCACTGTCTTACCCCTGGTAGTAAAGAAATATTTCATGAATATCTTCTTCTCTCTGCTTTAAGATGTTTGAAATGAAATTTGTTATTTTGCCAAGTGTGTTTACTACAGAAAATCTTTCTTTGGCACAGCAGTGGGAGGTCAGGTGACATGCATCCCTCTGAAAGGTAAATATGTGCATTTGGCAGCAGTTGTACAATTACCCCTCATTATGTTGCGTGTGCACGGTGACTTCTGTGTCCCGTGAAAGGACAGAGCCAACTGCTGGGCCATGCCTCTGAGCAGACAATGCAGCCTCGAGCCTGAATGCCCCGTCCCTGCTCAGGGTGGTGACAGAGCCACTTGTGACCCATATTTCAAACCCACATTGTGTTGAACACGGCAGTTCTGCGCCTCCTGTGCGGCAGCGTGGCCACGGTGGGAGTGCTGCTCCCCAGTCCACCCTGGGCTGGCAGCTCCTGCAAATGCTCAGGGAAGGGGAAGGTTTCTCCTGGCAGAGACACGAGGCAGCAGCTCCTATTGTTCCTGTGCTGAATAGTGGGTGGCTGGGCCTTGCAGAATTGGGGCCCTCAGTTATTAATAGTAAATAAATAGGTTGTCTTTCGTTTAGGGTAAAACACTTCAGACAATGGCCTTACTGCCCAATCGTCTAAGATGCCCTCCTGGTCCCTGGGGGGGAGGGAGAAGCACAGTAAACAATGCTGGCTTCCCCACCACCCCAAAATCCAATATGATGTATAAAATGTTGTGAGGAAAACAATGAAGAATCCTTAATAAGAGCAAAGGCTTTTTGTAAGTACCCTCTTTGAGGAAAGGTTATCTGATCTTGTTCTTTTGTCTCGGAAAAGCCCTTAAAACAATGCACCATCTGCTCCTGTTTGGTGGGAGCAGGCAGAGATCTCTTTAGACAGGGCGGTCTGCACGCTACTGGTCGGCTTTTAACCCTTTCAGCCACAAACTTTCCCTTGTTTCCGTGCAAACCTTTGCTCCGGCAGAAGGGGCCATGCCCTGCACCCCCGGCCAGCCCCGAGCACCCTGCAGCACATCCCTCCATTCCCTCTACACCCTGCCCATGAACTGTGCCTCGATGGCTCTTGCAGGACAATATTTCACACTGCTCGGATGGGGGCATATGAAGAGTTAATTGTAAGGCTCCCAGAGACCTTCAGATGAAGCTGCGAGGTGCTGGAAATGTCTCCGAGCTCAACGGGGTTTGTTCCACCTGTAGCTGTCACTGTGTGCTGAATTCACACCTGTGACAGCACAGCACGGAAAAGCCAAAGAGCTTCTCTTGCATTTTACACAGTTTTAATAATAACTCCATATAATCTCTTAGATTGTGCATGAATATTGAGAGGACAATTTTTCATGCACCCCCTTTTCACCTTCAAAATCTGGAAGAGAACCATCTGTGTTAAATTCCCCCTCACCCCAGAAGATTTTTCAGCCCTAGCCAGAGCCATCAGCAAGAATTCTGTTGCAACGAGGGACTGTTCATTCTATTGCCACAAGAAATACTTTGTGAGAGTGACCCCCTGGGAGATGCCACCTTACCCAGGTCCTGCTCCAAGCTGTCAGTGCTCAGAGTGGCAGAGGGCTGGAAGCTCAGGCTGTCCCAGATCCTCAGGCTCTCTCCAGGAGATGGGTTGGCCATTCCCTCTTGGTTCTGAACTTTCAAAACAGTCTCGCATCCACACTGATCCCTCCGTGCAGTGAGTTGTCCCTGCAGGCTGTGTCGAGGTAACAACAACAATTACTAAATTGTTGAGATGTGTATAAAGCAATCTTTTGAACTTTAAACAAAAAAGGTTATTTCATTTAAACTATTACATTTTGTCAAATGGAGACAAAAGGCTCCCTGAGAAGTCATACCTGGCAACGAACAAAATCTCCTGTCTTGTACCTTGATGTTGTCAGGAAAGCTAACAACACTCATTTTTACCCACCCTAATTACTGCTCTGAAAGAGCTGGGTATTTTTCAACCTGGTGGCAAATACAAACAACAACCTTGCAGTGTGGAGGCTTAATTTATGTGGGCTGCATTGTACAATCCGTGCCATTGTTGGGACTGGGTTGCACAATCCAGCTCTGAACCTTGGAAAGAAATCTGTTTAGAAACACAAAGTCCTGAACCCTGTTCCAGTGTTTCTGGGACTTGTGCTGAGCATGGCTGTGTCCCAACTAAGATCTGGGAGTGATACATATACTTCAATATTTCAAAACAATGTCAGCACCAAGTCCTGCAGCTGAAGACCTCAGCTAACTGATTTTACTTTGTTTGGGTCTGTAACTATCTGAGCTTAACTAAAACGATTAAGAAAGGTGTGAAAATGGGCATTTATTGATCGAGCCTCAGCTGAACCACACACAGGGACACTGAGACACTGAAATGATGACAGATGTTTTCTTTTTTATGCAGAAAAATGAATGTGGAAATTTTTTTTTTTTTCAATCAGCAATCAGCTTAGGGAAGTCTTATTTCATTTTTCTCGTTAATAAGCTTTTCTTTGTTTTTCATGACCCAGAAACTGCTAAAACGATTAGTTCAGCTTCCACTAACGCATCTTGGATGTAGTCTTCAGAAAGTGGGAGCAAAGATGGATGAGAGAGGAAGAAGAGAGGAATTTCTTACAAAGCAGTTCTAATATCCATTGGTTAAATGCAATGAGTTTTGTCTCTGCAATTGTGTTGTGATGGTTTTTTAGACACTGTTTTCTTTGGCTCTTGAGAAACGCCTGCTCTCCTTGGGGAGACTGATGCCAAGGTTTATGTCCTGGGAAGGGAAAGGCATCTCCATGGAAGATTCTACAGAAAATAATAAGTTTCCACAGTAGTGGCCAGCAACACCCGCCCTGCAGGCACAGCCAGCTCTGCATAAAACACCACAACTCCCAGAGGAGGCTCTTTGGGTTTGCACTAAAGAGAAAGCATTGCTGAGTCCCCAGGAGGAGGCAGAGCTGTGATCCAACAGGTGACTCTCCAGCCACCACCCTCTGTCCTGGCCCTTGAAGCCACCCAGAGCACTTTCAAATCCGAATTTACAACAAAAATGGGATGATTTTCTTAAGTCTCAAAAATGTAGCCACTTATAGAGGCAACTGAAACAAAATAAGATGGAATTGCCCACACATTTTCTGGCGGTTCGGAGAGTTCCCATCAGTGAGTCATTTGCCTCAGCAACGAATCTCTGCCAGCCGCCCCTGCAGACCCGGGAGCAGCGGGGCATGAAATGGGAACATTTCTTATGGAAGCAGGCACCTGCAGGATTTCATGCAGGAACACGAGCCGCTGCTTTCAGAGCTATAATTAAACATGTAAACAGCAAACTGGGCTGTTCAAACTGGCTGTGGAGAAGGTCATGCTCAAGAGCGCTGGGTTTGGAGCGCTGGATGTTTTGTATTTGTGAATGAGGCCAGCACACAGGCAGTTTTAACAGGTGGCTTTGTTCAGATGAGCTACCGGAGAGAGAACTTGGTCTGTTGTAGCCAAATGTGAACTCCCAACTCCTTAGCAGTGGAAGTCAGAACTCAGCTGCTTTTACCATCACATTTTCTAACCCAGCCCTAGCTACATCAATGAGAGCTCTATAGAAACAGGTTTACAGACCAAGAACACAGCAGAGACCCCTCCTGTTAGTACAGCCTGTGAAGTTTTGTGTGCAAGTTAAGAGACAGACTCCCTTCACTGCCTGCTACACTCCCCACAGAGAGTTTATGCACTCAAAGTACAAATGTTCCTGGAGCAGGAGAAATTAGCCCTGCAGAGTTCCTCAGTCACCTCCTTGAAAACACTGGTACTCCTTTATCTGGTGGTTTTCTGTCTGATTTGATCTGTAGTGAATCAGTTGATACCAGATCAACTTCAGGAATAACTTGATCATGAGAGCCTCACTGTGTGCCAAAAGACTCATCCACTTTTGCTTCCTGTGAGTGTGCAGACTACAGGAGAGGTGCAAAATCAGACTCTAGATTATATACAAATAAAAGCCGAGGACAAGAGACAGGCTTTTACTCAGAGCCTTTGTATTAATTATGTACTTTTCCAGTAGCTAAGGAAGGGATAGGCATGGGGTGGTCTTTCCTTTATATTGTCCTGTCACTGCTGCTGCATCACAGGGAACCCTCAGCCCACCAGGAGATGAGTCTGGAGCCATTCACAATGCAGCCACACTTTCCACTTCTAATCTCTAAACACAGCGATATTTTATCTGCAAGTAGCTCTCCTCATCTTTTGAACCAGCACTTGCAAGAGGGTTGTGATTTATTGTTTGAGAGGTTTTATTGGTGGTTTTTTCGGTGATGCTCTGAGGACTTTTTGAGTCTGGCTGCTTTGCTTTCTCAGTAATTGCACTGTTCAGCAGATCACTGCAATCTGTCTTTCTTCTCCTTGGTTTGATGCTTGTCCCTCACAGCTTGCAGGGACACACTCTGACCTGCAGTTAATGATTGTCCCTTCATGGTCTCCCCTGTCACCAGAGAGGACCCGATGGGGCACTTTGCTCTCTAAGACAGGCCAAATTCAAAGGGGTTTTTCTCAACTGCTGTCTACATTAAATATTTAATTAATGTAGGCTGACAGCAACCTACATTAATGTAGTCCTTTTTTCTACACTTCCTGTTACCAAACCAATTTTCCACAATAATCACACGTGTGCTGTCCAAGGTGTTGCTCAGCACGCACACAACCTACAGAGCTGCACTGGTGGGAATCTTTCACCCACTTATGTAGCAAAGCGAGTGAAAACAATCACTAGGAATTATTTTTTTTAATTAATTCCCGCCCGAAGGATGTCCTGGCGGCTTTACCCAAATGCTCGCTCCGTCCCGCGGCTGCGGCGCCCTCCGTGGCGAGAGAGAGTCATGGCAGCGCGGCCGGGACCCACGGACCGGGACCCAGGGACCGGGACCCACCGGAGCCGGGATCCACGGACCGGGACCCACGGACCGGGACCCACCGACCGGAGCCGGGATCCACCGACCGGAGCCGGGATCCACCGACCGGACCGGGACCCACGGACAGGACCGGGACCCCGACCGGACCGGGACCCACCGGACCGGGACCCACGGACCGGGACCCACCGGAGCCGGGATCCACCGACCGAAGCCGGACCCACGGACCGAGCCGGACCACGTGAGACCGGACCCACGACCGAACCGGACCCACCGGACCTGGACCCACGGACCGACAGGACCCACCGGACCGGACCCACGGACCGGGACCCATGGACCGGAGCCGGGACCCCGGAGCCCAGGATCCACCGCTCCCGGGGAAACCACTGCTCCCGGGAATCCACCAGCCTCAGGGAACTCACTATCCCTGTTATTTATTTTAAGTCTGTGTGGCACATTCAGCAGAGGATAATATATCCAGCTTTGTTATCCCCAGATTTCCAACTACATGGGCTCGGGTTTATTTCCTCTTTTACTTCTAGGAAAGCCTAGGCAGAAGGGGAAGTGATGGGTCCAAAATCAGTGACGAAGTCACAGATAAAATTATGAAATGTCATTTCACAGATGCAATAAGGAAAATGAAGTCACTGCCCCAAGTCTGGCTCCATGCTGAATTGGTGCTCCTTATTTTAAGAAGATGCAAGGCACATTTAGCAGACAATAAAAGATCCAGATTTGTTTACCTTCTAGTGAGGAATCTGTGACCTGGAGAGGCTGGGTTGGTTATTGGCTTTTCATGCCATAGACTTATGTCCCCCTTAGAGCCTTTATTCACAGGGAAACCTTTTAAAAAGACAAATGAAGACATTTAATAAATATGCTCTTCATAGAAATTAAATGCCCCAAGCTTTGGCATCTATTCACTGCCTACTTACGTTTGAGCACTTCACTTCCTGAAGTGTATAGCTCTTCTTATCCACAGGTTTTTAACTACATGGGCTTAGGTTTCTTTTACTTCTGGGAAAGCCTAGGCACCAGAAGGTGACATGTCCAAAACTGGTGGCAAAGCCACAGATAAAATTATGAGATGTAGTTTACAGGTGCAAGGAGAGGGGAGGAAAGTAAAACCTAGGAGAGCTGCTGTTCAGGGATTTTCCAAGGCACAACATTTCCAATGAATAGCAAGGGGAGATGAAGCTTAACCCCTTCTTGTAGCTTTGAAAGACCTAGGCACCTGAGCATCCCTGCTGTGTCATGTGGAAAATATTTACCTTGCAATGTGTTGCTCAGGTCTCCAACAGAGCTGAGGTGACTCTGTCCTGCATTATGAGTGATCCAGGGCACTGCTTCCCTCTCAGCATTCCTACCAGGCAATGGAGTTGGCATTTCCTTCTGTCTGTCCAGGGCTGTTGGTGCCCCAGTGCTGCCCACCAGGCCAATCCTGCCCAGCCCATGGCATTCCCTATCAGATGGCATATGAAGCACACCAGGATCCAGAAGTATTTGTGCAGTCCTTGTCCTGTCTTGCCCATCCCTGGAAGTCTCAGGTTCTGGGACAGAAGGAGGATCACTGGAAAGGTCCAGAGTTGTCTCTGTTGATTGTTTGTCAGCAGAGGCTTTAACCCAGCTGGCTGCACTCAGCCTCTTCCTTGCCACGTCAATCTTTTCTGCAAGTTCCCTGGACAGACTATGAATGGCTCTCACTTGATCCTGTTTGCTTCTGTGGGGAGAAAATCCAAAAGATGAGTCCTTGGAGGAAGGTTTTGCATCCTTCTGAGGAACAGAAAAGCTCAGAGGAGGTGAATGCAGAGCTGGGGAAGAGCTGTCCCTCAAATCTTCACATTTCAGAGGACTGAGAAACCAGCATTCGGATTCCAGTGGTGCTGGAGGACCTGGTGCCTCTCCTTTTTTAGGTGATTGAGCTGTTTCTAGGAGTTGATTCCTGTTAAAAAAACCCAAGAGAGATATGTCTGCAGTGGGAGCTGAGACAGAGACTTTCTAGGATGCCTTTTATGTCTGAGTACCTGCCTCTGTGATCTTCAGGTGACTGAGGAGAGGATGTTTCATCCACCCAGGCCATGAAACTCCTTTCCAGTACTCCCCCACTGGTTTGCTCCTGAAAGAGAAAAGCCCAGCAGTGTAAGCACTCAACAGCTGGCAACAGAAGGGTAATGTCTGGCTCTTAGTTCACCTAAAAATTAGCTCATGTAACTGGAAAATTGCACACACCACACAGCAAGCCTTTTAGCTCAGGCAGTGGAGATTTCCAGATTTTCAGCCTGAAGTTGAGGGTTCCAGCCCCACTCATGAGCCCAGCAGTTTATGCCATAATTATAATCTAACTGCTCTGTTTTTCTAGTTAAAAGTTTTTCTCCCTAGAATCAAAGCATTTCTATGAAGTGTTTCATGTCCTACACGTTGCTGCACTGATCAAGATTGGAGGGTTTTCAATCTGCCACTCCTTAGGACTTACTTGCTCAAATTCACACTGAGGATTTCCTTTGGCAGAACCCTTTTTCCCAATGGGTTTGTGCATCTCATCAGGACATGATTTCTTCCCAACAGCTTCTTTTTGTTTCCTGTACACTTCTTGCAACCTCTTCTTCCTCCTCTCTGCAGCCTGCACCAAAGACCTTTTCTCTTCAAGGAGTTTTTTCTTTCTTTCTGCCTTTTTTTGATACATAAATTCCCGAACGCTTTCAGGGCTGTAGGGATGAGGTTTTTTAAGGTTTGCTCTCCTCTTTGAAGGTTGCTTAAGGCTTTCCTTATCAGAGCCTTTCTGTCTCTGAGGAGATGCACTTTTTCCTCTACTGCAGTTTCCTGAGGTGCTGGGTTTGGCTCCATCTTTTGTTGATGAAAGTCCAGGTGGAGGGGAATGGATCCCTTGGGATTGGTGTTTGACAGCATCTCTGGGGAGCCTGACATGTCTGTGTTCCTCACAGGACTGGCTTTGCAAGAGAAGGTTCCTGAGTGCTTGGTTTGCATCCTCTGTGTGTTCATTGCTGCCCCTTTCAGCCTTGCTGGGAGCAACCACAGCGCTTTGTGCTCCAGGGCTCCTCCCCACAGGTTCACTGCCCTTCACTCCAGAGCTGTTTCCCATCACTGGCATTGCCCCAAGTCCTCCACCTCCTTCCAAAGGTTCTGTGAGAAAGATTTGGAAACAACAGTGATGTAATTATTTCAGAGAGTAACAATTCTTGTTTCTATAGTCTGCATCTCCCAGCTGCTTCCTACGGCAGCTCTGAGGACTATTGGCACGTGTCTGTTGTAAAATCTGTGACAGTCAAGGGAGAAGATAAATCTGTAAAGGTGAAATTTGAAGTTGCAGTGGCAAATTGTTATTGCAAGAGCCATTAAAGAAAGCTCAGAAGGGCCTGGAAAGCTTTTGTTCCAATTAGGTTTAATAAACCTTTTTTCTTTTTATTATTTTGGGTGTGCCAAAACAACCAGTGCTGTAGAGCTGTACCAAAGGTCTTTGCTGTGCTCTGCTCTCTCATTCTGTTTCTCAAACGTGGAGCTGGAGGGGGTGGACCCAGCAGCCTTCTAGCCAGCTTCTGACCTTCTCTCCATGCAGAAACACCAGGTAGATTCACACCTGAAACAGAGAGCTTGTATTTAATTATTAAAGCCCCACATGTTCTTTGAAAGACTATTGTAGCTCTCTTGTTCAAGTCCATGTAATGGTGATTTCCAGGAATCACACTCAAAGTATGGGGAGATCTAAAACACTCCAGTCTGAGCAGGTTTAAAATTAAGAAAGTTGGTGCTACTTTGATAATGAAAAGTTTTTAAAGCACTCAGACTTTGGAGGCTTCCAGGGTCATGAATCAGATGAGTTCATGAGTGTAAAATATGAAGATTCAGTGCTTTCCTAAGGCTTTACCATCAGCAATTATATGATTTAACACTTGCAGAGTATTCACACAGTTCTTCCAAGTTTTTCTCAGAAATCACTGACTCACAGAGGCCTCAAGAACACTGAGAAAAGGTCAGGGCTTCCTGGGTACCAGCACATCTGAGAACTGAGGGGAAGGGGATAACAAAATTATTCTTTTCCTTTTGATTACTTCAAACTCACCAGAGGAGTAATTCATTTTTAAACTGGTGAGAATCAGCAGGATGTGGTATGGAAGAATCAATGGAGGATACAGGACGAGGGACAATGTCTAATGCAGAAATAAACAGTGCAGAATGCAGCACAAACAAATTAGTCTTGCTTAATAGGTGGTGTCACATAATAGACAACATTTATCACTGTTTTACTTCATAATTTCAGATTGCATTCACAGCATGCCAATACTTGCACCATTATGTATTTATTGCAAACACTTCTCCAGCACAAGGTGGCTGAACAGTTACTTAAGTTGGGTTTTGCATGGAAATTCTACCCCCCAAAATCTCCCACAATTAAAATACTCAAGTGGGGTTTTTTGTATAGGAAAGATTTTACTCTGAAATCAGCATCAGCCTCAGCTCCTGTGGTTCAGTCAATGGGCTGAGTCAGGCTTTTCAAGCTGCTGCTCAGATTTTGTCTGTGTGCCCAGCTGTGGGCAGCTCCTCAGAGTCAGGGAAGCCTTCCCAAGCCTCTGTGCTCAGCAGGACTGCCCTGAGCCTGCCCTGTGCTTTGGGAGCAGGGAAAGGCAGCACCTCCTCCTCTGCACCACGGCCACCAAAGGACTCAGAGCCAACAGCTTCCATTCCCTCGTCTGCAGCAGCCTCTGGGATGCTCTGCAGGCTCGTGTCAATCGTGCCTCAGGGGGGATGATGTTTTTCACACAACGAAGAGCTGCACTCCCTGTGGGGCTGAAGTCACTTCCTACAATCCCACGGATTTCCTTTGGAAGGAATTATCACCAGCTCTGTGCCTGGTGTTCACAGCAGGAACACAGAGGGGATTGCCAGAATCTGCTGGGCTCAGGAGGGCTGGGGTCCTTCCGTGTCTTTAAGGAAACACCTTGCTGTGTCATTTTGTTCTGTGTTTAGCAATACTAAAAATGCATTTGTTTTGTACCCTTAGTTCCTCTGAATGCACCACACAAATTAATATGTGGACCTAACAATCTTTGCCTCACCAAGTTGTTTATTTCAATTAAATTTTTTATTTGCATCATGTTCATTAACTACAGCAACTATGATGCTAAGGTTCAAGAGCAGCCTGCATTCCTGATGAGAACAGTTGATAGAAGAAACTCTTTTGATTTAAATATTCTCCTGGGTTTTTTCCCTACCTACGAACAGATGAATATTTTATAGCCGTGGTGACTTAATTTTTTGTTAACTACAGCAAATTTATAATTCATCAAATTCCTGAGTACTCTTGCTCTGACCCCTGCCCCTCATTCATCTCTTTGTAGCCCTGCCTTGGCTCTTTCAGTGACAGAAACTAATAGCCAATAAAGACACCATGACACTGGCAGTTACAATGATGAATGCTTCACGTGGCATGGTCTTATTATGACCCACTCTCCGAGGAAGAGAAAGCCATTTTTCAAACAATCCATTAAAACAAACAAAAAAATAAGTCCAAAAAAGGAGGGAGAAGGAAATTATTACATATTCCATGCATTTAAAATCATACTTAGAGACTACAGCACATTATGATGATAATTTCATCTGGATTAGAGAGCTTGGATTTTTTTATTTCTCTTCACACAAGTTACTTGGGAACTTGGCTGGTGTAAAGTACAACCCACAGCACTTCCACTTCTTCCCCACAGCATCTGTATGCAACCATTTCTATTATAGCATTAAATGGGTAAAGTGACACCAGGAATTCAAACCTGCCCTTAGAAATACCTGTCAAATAAAACTGAGAACCAGAAAATTGGACCTGGATAATTCATCTGACTTTTCACTGCCTGGATTCGGTCCCTGCTTGGCAGGCCAGGAAATCCCTGCCTTTGGTGGCCCCCTTAATTCATTAGGGAAACAGAACTGGTGACAGACAGCTCTTCCCACCGAGGATGTATGGCTTATTTTTCATTTCTGATGATTTTTAATCCTGTCAGGTCTGGAATTCAACTGCTACAGGCAGTTCTATCCACCAGCCCTTGTAATTTCTCGTGGATTTCAGCCTTACCTTTCCCTGCTCTCTCCAGAACACAGGACTTGGATGAAAGCTGCCTCTGGTGCTCTGTTTGAATTCTCCATGCTGAGCTCTTCTTTCTTTGGTCTTTAATCAGGAGGTGAAAATAAAACACAGAAAAGAATTAGCTAAAATCCAAAATGCTGTACCCAACAATCCTAACCCAGCCCCATTCCCTTGGAATGCAAAAGCAGGAGGTTTTTTAATCAAAACTGGTCACCAAACATGCAGGACTCCTTCTGTATTTTATTTTTGTTGTATAGATGTCCCAGCAAAGGAAGCAACGGCCTGGATCCATCCCTGAGGCTCTATCCATTCAACACAATAAACAGCCCTGCCCTAACTGCTGCATCCCCTGGGTGCAGTGGCACTCCTTCCCTCGGTGTCTCTGGAGATGCAGGCCAACATTTCCATGCAGAGCAAACTCTGAATACTTGGGGAAGTTCCCAATTATGATTCCTCATTGCTAAAATGGCATCTTTGGGGTTTTTATAATCCCTTCCTAGTCCAGGGATGGTACATCCTTCTCTGCCTGGTATTCTTCATCAGGCAAGGAGAGAATAGAGTTGGGTTCAGAAAAAAACCCTAAAAAACTAAACAACTAAAACCCAGAAAAACAAATGTTTGAGATCCTTTAGGCTGCAAGGAGCTGTGCAATGCTGGTACCCACCAGCTGAGCTCCTGCACGTGTGGAAAGCAGCACTGGGATCCCAAGGCTGGCTGCAGGTGTCTGACAGAGGGAATATTGGTAGAGCAGCAGTGACACACTTCTTTCAGTAGAGGAGGACAGGCAGACAAAGTGAGCAGGATGCAGCTGAGTGTCTGGAGCTGTTATCCCAGCCCCAGAGTCTGTGTGTCCCCCAGGTTGGACAGTTTGTCTGGCAGTTCCCTCACTCAGTAAAGTGGTCTGGGTTAAAACCCAACTAATAAACCTTTCCTTGGGAACGTCCCAAGGGCTCGGTCTGGATCGTGGCTCTGGCTTTAGGAGGGGAAACATCAGGCACAGGTGACAGAAAGGGACCCGTGGCTGCCACACACCCCAGGGCAGCACCACAACATCCCTGCCAAAGGCGGCAGGGAGCAAACCCAAAAACGCCCCAGGGAGCTGGCGGGGTGTGCCAGGGATGCCGGTGCTCAGTGAATTAACAACTAATGCTATTACAGCAATGAGATTTATTCCGTGCGGCTTTTCAGCTCGGCTCCTCCAGTCCCGTATTCCCTCAGTAATCCCGCTCGGCTGAGGCTGCCGGGCTGGCCCCGGGCAGCTCCCGACTCCACCACGCCTTGCTCCCAGCAATCCGAGATCTTGAAGCACACTAAACTAAAGTGACAGCGTAGATGGATGGTTCTTCAGCCCCAAATTTAGCAGCAAAGCAGGATAAGAAGGTCTAATAATATTTGCTTTCAGATCCACACCAGTTCCACTGAATGAACTGTTAAATCCTCTGTAATGCCTCTGAACTACACAATTCCTGCTTTAAATACCTGTGGTGCCTTTCCTCACTACTGCACTGTCGGCTCCTATTCCATGTTTTGTATGTGGCAAAAGGAAGGATGTGGGAGGAAAGGGGAGAAAATAATGGATTTGCAGCAAATTCTTTACTATTTTGAGGAAATTAATGAATTTGTGTGTGCTGAGGAGTAAATCCCCTCCAGGGTGGGATGTACAGCACAGGGAGGTTTGGAGCTGCAGAAATAAATGGATTTATCACAAGAACATGGGTGATGCCCCCCAGATACCACAGGGAGGGGTGGAATCTGTAGTAAAGCACTAAGCACTGCTAGGGAATACCCAGTTCCAACCTTTCTCTGTAGATTCCAGCACTGACCTCTGTGAGCTGGAGCAGGAGGGGCAGAGACCACTCTGCAAACCTTTCTTTTCAGGATTTTCTTTGGCAGGGGGTCTTGAGCAAAAATCAGGCGCTCCTGCTCCCAGGCTGCTGCTTGCTGCTTTCTCTTCTGCTCCTGGATCTTCTTCTTGAGTTGCTCTAATTTATTTTGGGGCGATTTTCTCCACAGCTCTTCCAGCTTCTGATCTCTGGCCCTGCTGGTTGCAGAAATGTGGGATGTGGGAGGCAGGAGAGCCATGGGCACGGGAGTGTTGCTGCTACATGGGACAGAGGAGGAGCTGCTCCCTGCAGGGCAGCCAGGTGGGAGGTGCAGGGAGCAGGGAGATTTTTCCTTCTCTGCTGAGAATCCTCTTGAATCTCTCAGCTCCCTGAAATTGTCCCTTCTTGGGCTGTGTAGGGTCTTTGAAGGCACCCATGTCCCAGCTGAGCCTTTTCCATCCACAGCCCCATTCCTGGCAGGGCTGCAGCGTCCTGAGGCTGCCCTGGGGGACAGAGGGGACATTCTGGATGGGCCAGAGATCACAGCAGGGGAGAGAACAGCAGAGCTTCTCTCCCTTCAGAAAAAGAGAAACAAGGGTCAGTATGTAGGATTACAAACTATTAAATTGGTCAATACACTGACAGGACTGACTGCTGAGTTTGTGCATGTTCTGATGGTGACCTCAGCATCTCCACAGAATCAGCATTTTGCCAGTCACCAGCAGCCTGGCAAATGGAGATAATATTAGGGAAGCACAGGGCAAATTGTGATCTGATATGAGAAATTATGAGCATGGGCAGAGAACTGATATCAGGCACTGCCTTCCTGCACTGCCTTGTTGGCCACAGCTGAGGGACAAATTGTTTGGTGACTCTTTTGTTCCTTTTTTTTCCTAATAAGCAGTAAGGTGCTAAACTCTTTCTGAAGTCCTGCATCCCAGAATTTTAAATCCCTTTAGGTGTGCCTTCACCAGCTCACCCCACAAGTGCTGTACACTCAGGTTATTATTTACCTGTGGGCTGGAGCAATCTCATTGCTCTTTTTCTCACTCAAAGCTGTTTCATCTTTGCTCCTCTCACCATTTATAGCACATCAAAACTATGTCAACGTCAAAATGTCAAAAATACTCCTTAACCATTAAATTCAAAGAGCAACCTTGACTGGGGACTATCCCCCCAAAAATCCCTGGCCCATAAATATTAAAGAAATATTAAAGGCTGGCAGCTGAAATTGTTCCCACCTCAGAAACAAATATTTAACAGATGTAAAAATAACAAGTGAAGTCTGTTCTTGTCATTAGTTTTTAAGAAGATTCTGGAATTGGGTTAAATTTCCTGCTTTTTTCTTCTCCCACTTCATTTTTTAGAAACGATTTTAAACACATTATATATTTCCTGCCAAAGTTAGCAAACAAAATGCTGCATTTATATCAGTTTATCTCTAGGGAAAAAAACCCCAGAGGAGAAGCACAGGGAGCTTTAAGAGTGTTGTAGCTGGTGGGTGTTGAAGCTGCAGCTTTTGCTTGAGCTCTCCCAGCAAGGTGTGACTTCCTGTGCATTGTGATATTTTGCTGGGAACACGACAGAAAGCTGATGAAAATAAAATACACACTTGCCTCAATAAATAGGGTTTTTCACTATCTCCTGTCACCTTCCCTTCCCTCCAGCACCAAAGCAGTCCCATCTCAGCAGTTTCCCAGTAACTCAGAACTCACCAAAGCTCTTTTCGTGCCAAAGCTTTCTTCTGGCTGCCTGTGATTTGGCACAGCTCCACGTTTGATGATAAAATTTGTTTTCAATCCTTTGTAGCTGTGAAAAAGCAAATTTTTCTTTTGAAGGGAGACATATGTTTTGGGTTTTTTTCTGGAGTAGCTTTTTGCTGGCATCCACTGCTTCTCTGATTAGTTTTGCAGCTCCTAGTAACTGTGTAAACACTGGCTTGTCTGAGCATGTTCCATGTGGTATTTCCTACAGTTGGAAAGAATGCAATTGACTGGGGAGATTAGAGGTGAAATCACCTCTCTCCTTTATTTACATTTGCATGTGTTTGTGCCTCACATTTTTCTGATGTTTTTAAAAACATCTTAAGCTGGAGGTGACCCCAGCCAAGAGCAACTTCAGCAGGGGGATGCTGCTGTCAGGCCTTTGCTGTGCAAGCAACACCCCGGGAATTTGGATAATATTCTGATTTTATCCAAGGAATGTCAGTTATGATGGCAGCTGCTGTGCTCACCATTCCATCCTGTTCCCTGCTAAGAGGCTGATAAGACAGGGAGAATCCAGAGGATGTTCCAGCTGTTGTTCTGCTCAGGGCTTCCAACAGGAGCAAGGCAAAGCTTTGTCTGTTCTTGTCATTAACTTTGTGAGTGCTGTGAAATTGGGTAAAATTCCTTGCTTTCCCCCTTGTCCTCCCTTTGTTTTTTTAGCAAATAAGGAGGTGATATGTTCACTGGGAATAAAACAAACCAAGTGGAAGGTTTTCATTGCTTTCAATTACAGTATTTCCATGGAATTCAACCGTGGAGGTGATGCAAAGGCAGCTGACAGAAAGAGATAAAGGTGTGACACAGCAAGTGCTCCCTGAACTGCACATACCACTGCTTTGGCTTCCTGGAGGCTCTTCCAAGCCAAGGCCACAGCTGTGGAATCAAGAGATGGAAATTATTTTAGCATCTCTTCACTCTTGAAGAGTCACTCTTGACAGTTTCCTCTCACGCCCAAGCCAGAGTAGATCACTGAGCTGGTGGCTGAAACACAGAATTGCTCCTGGAGAATTCTGTCTGGGCTGCTTTTGTATCTCAGTGTGTGCTGAGTTCCATCAGCTCTCTGGGCTGGGTTAGTGCTTATTCAGCAAAATCCTGGCTGATATTAGCACACAGTGAAAAAAGACAGAGCTGAATTTCCCAATTCAGTCCTATTTGTACTAGTTGCTTAAAAAACCCCAACCCATACAGGATTAATTGTGAAAGAATGGCTCATGTCTTTTTATGGAAAAAAAACCCCCAGCACATCAGATACAGAGAAGCTCCTGCTGTGAACTCATTGAATACACTCCACAGACACTGAGCTGTGATGCTTTCAGGCTGGGGAGGTTTCTTTAGAAAGCAGCATGAGAGGGGGGGTTGGTGTGAACAGTTACAAAACCACCCAGTGCCCTCCAAACTTCAAAATATTTGCTCCATTGTGCCTGAAGTCACACAATCCAGATTAAACTAAGCACTAAAGTCTTTCCACAAGTGATAAATCCCAGGTTTAAAATAAAGTTACCCAAGTCTCTGCTGTGACTGTGCAGAGGAAAGTGGAAGCTCATTACCCACATACCAGTTAGAGGATCCAGATCTCCAGAGGCAAAGCTGTTCTCCATCTTCCAGCTCTGCTACAGCTCTGCTAACTTGGTCTCCATGTCTGAAACAGCCATGCAAAAGGACAGGTCACTGCTGCCCTCTGAGAACAGCCCAGGGCATTTATATGCTGATAGAGATACAAATTTTCTCATCTCTCATTGCTGACTGCCCATAAAGAGCCTCAGCATTTACATTTTGTGGTGTTTGCAAATGTTACCTGCTATTATTAATTTTCTAAGCCTTGTGAAGGAGTCTTAGGAGAGACAGGGATGTGACAGAGCTGGGAAACGTCCTGCTGTGGGTCAGTGCACCTTGCAGAGCTGCCTGGGAGCTCAGGAATGGTCAGAGAGTTGGGAAAATCATTTCCATCCATCCATCCATCCATCCATCCATCCATCCATCCATCCATCCATCCATCCATCCATCATCCATACCATCCATCCATCCATCACCATCCATCCATCCATCCATACCATCCATCCATCCATCCTCATCTCCATCCTGTTCCTGCAGTTCAACACTTACCTTCTGAAGCCTCAGCCATGCATGGAGCAAAATCTCCCCTTAGGAGCTGTGCCAAAGCCCTTTGGAAATGATCTGCAGTCTTTCAAGAGTGGCTGATCCCAAAGAGAGGAGTGAGAGAGATGCCAGCACTGAACTTCCCACGTGCTGCTCCTTCCCGGGCTGAGCCATCCACAGGCTCCAGCTCTCGCTCCAGCTGGGAACACAGGAGTGACACGTCCCCAGGTCAGTGCCTGCCCTGCCCGGGAGTGCCGGCAGGAGTGGGAGGACCGCAGGAGTCCCACGAGCCCCTCCAGGGCTCAGCCATCGCCACACCTTTGTTTGTGCCCCTGGTGCAGGGCGACAGCGGCCACAGCACAGGGAGGGGCTGTTGGGAGCAGAGGAGAAAACAAACAGCAACGAGAGGAGCCTGAATGCTGATCTCAGCTTGCAAACACGTGGCAGGGTGCCAGCAGATTTCGTGACAAGCCCTCGTGTCCTTTCCAGGGCGTTTGGCCTCCTGGTGGTGCCCACTGGCAGGGTTGGGTGGCTGCAGAGGGCAGAGCAAGGTGACCAGCCTGGGGTAAGGTGGAACAGCTCTGCACTTCTGGGATTCCAGAGCAGGGAGAGGGACCAGATCTCCCTGAGTCCTCATCCCAGGGCTTCTTTCTTCATTGCAGAGCAGCTCTTGTCGTTCCAGGGCATCTCTCCTCACACTTTTCCCCATGTGCTCACCCAGTGTTGGATCCTGCTCTCACTCACACCTGAATCCCTGCTTTCAACAGAGCAGGGGCTTTAATTTTTGGGTTCTATTTAGGGGATTTTTTTTTTTTAAGTTTCTGGTCGTTTTGATTATAAGCAAAACTTGATAATATAAAAGAAATGTATACTAAAGTCTCAGGTGACGCTTTTCCCCCTTTGTGGGTATCACTTACTTTGAGAGTCACAAGGTTTTAAGTGTAAGTATTTGGAAGCCCGTTCTCCAGGTTTTGGGTTATCTGGAGGGAACAGTCTGATAAACCAACAGCAGAGGGCAAACGCAGCCTGCAGGCAGGAGCTGCAGCACTCCGTGTCTGGAGCTTCCCAGCCCCAGTTTCTGCCAGGACAGCCCAGGGGAGGGGCAGGTGCCACCTTGGACAAAGACAGCCCGGACTGGGAAACAGCAGCAAAACTCTCACAGCAGCAACAATTCACTTTCTTTTTCGTTTTTACTCTTTTAAGGAGCATCTGATGGACTGTAGTGGGCTGTGATGTTCTGAACTGAGGCCTGACAGTGCATTTCTTACAACCCCTCAAAATTACCTCTGCAAAGCCATAAAACACATTTCCTCTTACCCCACTTACTGCTGTTGTGGGTTGAATTTCAGTGAGTACCCCAAGAAAAGGCTCTGTATCCTCTTCTCCCACCCCACTGCAGAGCAGAGCCAACTGTGTGCTGTTCCATCAGCAGTTTGGTTTATATTGACTCTGACTCCTTTTTCTGGTTTATATCTTCAATTATTCGTTCATTCTTTATAACTCTACAGATTTGTTTCTAGCAGCAATATCAGGATTGTGAGTGGTGGTTATTACTGGAAAGCACTCAGAGGGTGGGGTGAGACTGGCACCACATCCTTCCATGCCCACGCATCCCTGCGGTCTCTGAGAAGTCCTCTTGAAGAAACAGACTCAGCCTAATCTAATAAATGTCCCTGCTCAGAGCCTGTGCTCAGACATCCCCAGAATTTCAGCTTTTCAAGCCTAACCAAACAAGGAATTCCTGAGCTGCAGACTGGAGTCGCAGAATTCCCGTTTCAAGCTGTTCCAAGTCCAACGTTCTGGCCTGATTAGAGGTTTCAGTGCTGGAATGCAGAGCCTGTCCAAGAGGGGAGCCACAGCTATTCCGGGTGCACGAGTGATAAGAGCCCTAACTGCAGCCTGGGGCTCAGGGCTGGAACCTCAGAGAGGGGAGAGAACACAATGTGCAGCCTCAGCAGTGGGAGGGCAGCGCTTAGGGAAGGTTTGGGAAGATTGGAAGCTGTGACAGGAAAGCCCAGGGCTGGTCCCAGCCTGCTGGGATGATGGGAGAGCCAAGTGGAGCAGGGATGTCTGTGCTGTGACAGGCAGAGCTCTCGGCAGGCGACGCTTCTGCCCTCCCTCAGGTCGCACTGGTTTCTGTTTTGGCTCCGTATTTTCTCAGCAAGCTGTTGGAGCTGACAAGAGCCAGGAGAGTGACAGATTGCCACTGTGTTATGCTGCACATCTTGGAGTGTTAGACCACAAATCTGCTGAGAGATGAAGTGAAACCTATCACTGGGCCAAATCCCACTTCTGCAGCGTGTGAAACTCCCAAGTCAGGGAGCCGAGTGTGAGCTGAGGCAAAGAGGAGCAAAGCCATTCGGATTTGTATTTTAGATCTGTATGAGCAGAATGAGCCAGTCGTGCACAGATCTGTCCTTCTGACTCCACAGCTCCTGTCTCATGGAACCAAGGCAGGAAGAGGCCCCAGGTTTTCAATCCTGTGGCATTTTTGAGGCACCAGCCCCCCCCACACTGAATTTCCCCTACTGAGATACTCCAACTACCACCTGCTCATTTTAGCAAATCAGACAACGGGCTACGGCCTATGCAGAGCAGGTTTTACAAAGGAACTTCAGGCTTTTTCTGGTAAGCTTATTGCAGAGTTTCTCATCTAAGGGAGGTGCAGCTGACCCCCCACATGGGGTTATCCCACATTGTCCGGGTTTGAGTCTTTTTCCCAGCCAGCACTTCCCCCTTGCACACACAGTGCTGAATGGGACAAGAAGTGCCCAGCTCTGCCACACTGTGGCACTCAGAGCTCCAGTGTGGATTTCTGGTGTTTTTGCAAGGCAAAGGCAAGTGGCTTTGGTATTTACTCAGTCCTGTATGAGGCTGTTTGGAGTGTGAAGGTTTGTTTCATATGGACCCACCTCCCAGAAACTTCAGTTTCTGCTGCTGTGCGCTGTCATGCTTTAGGAAATATTTCACCCACTAACCCACAAGGTCTAGCAAAATTCAGGAAGTGCAGATGTATGTGAACCAAAACCAGAAATTCCTCCTAAGTCTCGGTGTTTTGAAATTTTTGCACCCTCCAGACATGCTCCAAGAATCTTACAAACAGCCCACAGCTCTGGCAGACATGCTCCTTTATTCTCTTGCTGGTTTGCTCCCCGTGCCTGGCTTTGTGGGAGTGTTGAGAATTCCCTCACTTCTGGGAAACTTGTCCAGATAAAAGGAAAGAAAATGTTATTTCTTTGTTGATTTTTTTACAGTGCCTGACTAAGCAATTTTCATGGTAAACCATCTTCACAGCAATTCCCAGTTAGCAAACAATCGAAGCCCAAATGCAGACTTCGATTGCAAGCTGGCTGTGACATGAATTTTGTAGTGAGCATATGGAGGGAAGAGGGAGCTGATAAAAAACCAAGTGCACTGTTCTGAAGCTGACAGCCAAGGCCCCAGGCTTGCACACCCTGGAATCTGTGACAAAACACTCCCTGAAGTTAAAAGGTACAAAAATAAAGACACTTAATAAATTGTGATTTGATTTGGACCCTCAAGGAGCTTAGGGAACCACTAGGCTTTGAAGACATTCTTAGCAGTACTTTTCATCTCTCAAATCAGCTGCATTATAAGACTGAGACAAATGGTCTGCCCACTAATGGTGCCATGTCACAGGTCCTGAGAGAAGACACAAATATCTTCCTCCACAGGTAATGTTGTGAGGTGTCAGTGCTCATGTAAAACACCCAGAGGTGGAGGAGTCTGAGTTTTGCTGGTATCACTGATAACATTTCCTCTTTTTTATTTTCAGTCCTAGCAGATGAATTTCCTCATTCCTTCCCACATTGCTGGGAAGCAGCAGATCCTTTACCCATGGGCTATGCCATCCCCTCAGTGACTGAGTAGCACTGAGTGCTGAGAACAGCTTGGATGCAGGTGGGAGGCTGCCACGAGGCTGCCCAAGCTCAGGGGAGGATTTGCTGCAACAGAGACACGCTGCCTTTGCTTGGCTGGCAGCCAGAAACACAAGGGGATATCAAGCTTCTATTTTCCTACTGATGTCCTAAAATAACAGGAGTAATGTGTGTCAGGATAGAACTAGACCTTCAGAATATCTGGATTTTATGCTGCCTGCCAAGTGGTGTCTGGCAAAGGGCAAGTGTTCTCTTGATGTGCTAAAATACAGATCCATCATCCAGTTATTGGGGGAAAGTGTGTTAAGATAGGAAATAGCTATCCATGGCCCATTTGGGTTTTTTTCCTATCAATAGGAGACTGTGTGAATGGAATCTGAAGTGAGAAGGGGGGGGCTGCCTGCACGGTGCAGTGGAATGTGAGAGAGCACAGCATTGCCATGGAAACCCGCTGTAGTAAACGGGGCTCTCCAGCTGCAGGAGAGGATTTATAGTGCCAGGCCGGGAGTGGGCAATTTAAATCACCAATCTACAGGTAAAATGGCACATTTCCTTCCACCTTGTCTCCCTGCACTGCAAAGTGAGAAAGGAAAGGTGTGTGGGTGTGTGAGAATTACAGCACAGAGTGATGAAGTGTCTTAAAGCCTGACCTAAAACACTCAGGAGCTGATGAAAATTCTTGTGGATCTTGGTGGGGGCAGGAGCAGCCCCGTGTTCCCTGTGCCCCAAACCAGAGTAGCAGGCACAATACCTGTGTCCAACAGCCTCAGAGGGATGAGAAGCAGAGTTCATGCCCTGCTTGCATAATCCACAGATTGGAGACCCCACAGCTCAGGGATGTTCCCAATGTTCTTTTGGTTTGGAGCTGAGGTAAAGTCCATCTGGTAAATCTCCCAAACCAGCCTGTTTGAGACAAAAATTGCCCTGCTCTGTAACAAGGGATCAGATAAATGGGGAATGATTTACTGTGTTCAGATGCCCCCATTTATTGACACTCAAGCACAATGATCTATGGAGTGCTGTGAGACAGCTACAACATTATTTTTGCAGCAGTGCCTTCATCACCATTTATTACCAGGTCCTGAGTGCCTGAGTCCATAATTTCCTGGATCAGACACCACAGGTCCCACTAAGGGCAGTGGTTAAATCTGACTTATGTGGAACCGCCATGGGGCCAGGTTGGGCTTTAGATCCTCTAAGTTTAACCAATTTGCCTTTTTGTCCTATCCTGTAAACCTCAAAATCTCCTGATTTACCATGGCTTAGTGTGACTGGATTGAAATATGCAGGCTGCTGCACACCTGGGTATATTTGTGTCACTAAACATAAGAAGGAAAATTCCTTTTGAGCTGGAAAATGCAGAGTCCTCGGCGGCGACATCTCAAAGCTCTGTGCACTCTGTGAGGGTGTTTTACTGCACTCCACAGCTTTTTCTTCACATGTTACTTTGTTCTCCTTCAACCTTTCAACAAGGGATCAAACAGCTATCAAGAATGGCAAGATTTAGCCTGTTCCTTCAACAAGAGTGGTAGGTTCAAAATCCAAACAGTCCAACCAAAATCTGGGGATTGGGTGCTGCTGTCCTACCTCTGCTGCTGCCTGTTTTGAGTCAGATGCTGCCAGCCAGAGTTCCACTTCCCTGCTGCATTTATTCCTCTCTGGAGTGGTCTCCTTGGGCCTTCAGCCTTCAAAATCCCTCCTTCCACCTTTCAGCTCTTTATATCTACTCAGCAATTTTCAGGCCATTAATCTCAGCCCTGGCATCAGAGCTGCTCTGCCCAGTCCCAGCTGGGACAGCAGCACAACTAGCAGAGGTTATGAGATAATTTATAAATCCCACTTGCTGAGAACAGTCCCTGGGATCGCTGACCCTCTGCTCCTAAATTCACCTGATTCCCCTTGATTGTATTTGTTTCACCACTGAATGCCAATCCCAAACGGTGTCAGTGGAGAAGAAGCAGGCTAAGCCAACACAACAGGCCATCCCCTGCCTTGTTACGCTCTGTCAAGTCAGGTTGGCCTCACATTTGCTGGAGTTTCATTCCTGCTATCCCCTGGGATGCCAGGCAGCACAGTCTTTTAACCCAACATCATTTATGACTGACTGGAATTTGTTTGCCTGGCCTAAGTTTTTTTTTTTTTTCCTCTCTGTCTCTTCAGGTAATCATGCAAACCAACAAAAATATTGCCTTATTATTGACAAAATGAATCTATATGGAGCCAAGTGCCAAGGAAAATAGATACCAGTGCCTGCCCATCTCCAATGGAAAATAAACCCTGCATATGTTGAAGGCTCGATTCCCTGCTGATGTAAAGTGGAGCTCTCCCAGTTTATGTAAGCAGGGAAGCTGACCCCGAGGAGTTTCTGCTTGCAGCAAAGGGTGGGTGTGTTAGAGAAACAGCAGATCCTGGCCACCTGGAAATGATGGTTATTTAGGGGGTGAGGAGTCCCAGCACTACGCAAGAATTCAGTAGGAAAATGTGGGCTCGATTAATTTTTCTGGTAGGAAGGCATTGAGTTTGTAGATCCCAAGATCCAGGCAGGGTAAATGTGCTGTCCTGTCACAGGCCGGACTGGAAGGGTTCCCACACGCCCCGTTTCGGTTTCTATGACAACATCACTTGGCTCTGGAGTGAAAGTCAAAGGCAGCAGCCAGGAGGGAGGGATGCTGCTCCGAGGAGCCGCTGCCTCCGCTGCTTTTGCTTTTCCAAGAAGAGAGGGGATGGAGACTGCAGCCCCAGACTAACGCCGCTGGGCCAGTCCCAACCTCTCCCAGAACCAGGACTGTTCTTTTCCCTGCGGGCTGCAAACAACAAAGGACACGAATGTTCGGTCCAGGGGCCACTTGGAGCAAACGCTCCCGTTCATCCCCCGGGCTGTTAATCCCCCACGGCCCTCGTGTCAGCCGTTTGCGAGGCAGGGAAAAGATCAAATATCGGTAGAGAACCCTGATCAATGGGGAAAACGAGAAGAGTGTTTTCCCGGCTAACAGGGCAGATTGTCTAACTAAAGACAACACAAACCCCGGGTGAGCGCTGCAGCAGCCCCAGAGCTCGTGTTCGAGCTGCAGCGTTTGTGGCCGCCGTTCTTCCAGAGCTAATGCAGGCTGCACTGGCTCCTGAAAACTTCATTGTGTCGCTCTTTAATTACCACATTTAAAAATCACCCCTTGTTCCCAGACTGACTTTGCCTCCCTGCATGTTCTGGATGCGCCACTTTCACCCGGACTAAAACACTTTCTATTCCCAGAATATTTCTTGTCTATAAAATTAACTCTCACCTTTGATTGTCGGACTTTAAACGTCACTTAAACAAACAGAACCAATCCACCTGCAAATTTTGCATCACTCCTGTAGGTGATATTTACAGTCTTGGCTGCAATGGTGCTTTGATAAAATATTGGATTGATAGAAGTGTTGGATAACACTGTACCAAGAGTAAATCCTTTTGGGCACACTAGAAATTCCTTGATCAGATAAGTACTTTTTGATGCATGTTACTAATTTTTCCATCCATTTCAAATAAGCTACATTGATTTTTTTAAATTTTTGGGGTACTATTTTTAACAGAATGTCATGCAAGATTAAGTCAATTGCTTTGCAGAAGCCTAAATATATTATGTCAGCAGAACTGTCCTTATTAACTGAAATTATATGAAAGATTACATCTTTGGTGAGCAGTTTTCTGGAGCAAGGGATTGACATTTCTCAGCCATTTTGACTGCATCCCATATTAGCACTGCACCAGTATTGGATTAATGAGGTACTTGGGTAATCCCACTTAATTTTATTCTAAAATATTAAATAAAATCACAGATGGGTTTGGGGCAGAAGTGACCTCAAAGCTCTTCCAGGGACACCTTCCACTATCCCAGGTTGCTCCAAGCCCTGTCCAGCCTGGCCTTGGACACTTCCAGGGGTCCAGGGGCAGCCCCAGCTGCTCTGGGCACCCTCTGCCAGGGCCTGCCCACCCTCACAGGGAAGGGTTTCTTTGAGCCTTTGAAACTTTCCTTGTGTTCTGTTATTTGCTCAAAAATCAGCATTAACGGTGTCTGCCAGTTACCAGTCCTAAGATGAGAGTAACTTTTATAAAATGTTGCTTCATGTTGCTAAAATATTGTCCCAGTATTCAACTAGAATGCTTAAAACAGTCTTACCCTCAAATGCAGGAAATGTAGAAAAATGAGGATAAACCGAGCAGAGTTATAAATGGTATTTTTGGACTGCTTTTCATTTCTTCTTAGAAACTCGATGGGTTCAGACCTGAGCCTGTGGTTTAATGCAGTTTTGGTGATAACCAGAATGTACTTCCTGTCACCAGGGGCTGGTTTGGGGACTGGAGGGGCTCTGGTGACCTTGTGGTTGGTGACAGAGTCACTTCAGCAGCAACCTCTGCTCCGCCCGCCTCTGATTCACAGAATTGTTGGGAGTCACACAGAAACAAGTTCCACCCGGAGTGTTTGGAAAGCACTTGCAGAAGCTTGACTAAATAATGCAATTACACTGCAAATATTGACAGTCTGTTTAAAAACAAACCCAAACATGCTTGTAATTAATGTCAGTACCAAGAGTTACAACTTAAAAGGAAATAAAGCCCACTTCAAAGGTGAAAATATTTATTTCCCCCTCTGGGCTTTCAATTCTTAACAGAAGATTACTCTTTATTTCAGTCAATGCCAACAGGAGTTTTTCCCAGACTTCCAGCAGAAAAAACTGGGGTTTTGTCTGTTGACTCTTGGAAATTGAAGTTGGTTAAACAAATCCACTGCCAACATTGTAAATAGAACATGATCATGACTGAGCTCTGGGATATTTGTCTGAGCCATAGAGCTTTGAAAAGGTGCCTCCAAGAAAAGCTCCCTGGTACTGCCATCAAGGCTTCCAAGGCCAGAAAAATCCAGAATATTTCTGGTGAGCCCCAAGAAAGCCTCCCACCACCCCCTGGTTGAATCTCTCTTGGAACAGGAATCTGCTGCAGGAACAGAAGAGCTGCTCCCAGGCAGTGAGAAGGGATGGGAATTCACCAAGGGATGAGAAAGAAGCAGAAATGTTCCTCGAGCATGTCCAGCTTGCTGCAGACATCACTGGGTGCCAGGGCAAGCTGCTGCAGAGCCCCTGAGGAAACCCAGAGGGGAGATGCTGGGGCATGGAGAAGGTTGGCACAGGGCAGAACTCTGCCACAACATCAGCTCCTGTGCATGAAACTGAGTTTGAAAGCCTTCCCAGGCACTCTGTAGAGTCATTCTGCTCCGAGGTAAAGAGCAGGGTTTCAGTGGAAGGGGAACTGCTGGGCTGTGGAAACAAGGGATACATGACATTAGCACAAAGGCATCAGGACAGGCCCCTCTGGCCTTGCCTAAAAAATCCCCAGCTCCCCAGCAGGCCAGTGCCAGCCCACAGGGCTCCATTTCATCAAACTCCCAACGAGGCTGGGACCAAGGGCATTTTAAGAGTCTCTTACTATTTATTTAATGAAGCATTTTCAGTCAAGCTTGAAGGCTGAAGGAAGCGGATGAGCTCTGTCGCTTTGTTTGCCTCCTCTGAGGCTCAGAGGAACATTAATGAAAAGGAAATTCAGGGACATCAGAGACACAGGATGTATAAATATGCACAAACAAAGGGCAGATCCTCAGGTGCACCCAAACACGAGGGCATGGAACTTGTGAGAATCACTGAGGTCTTGATGAATGTTTTCAATGCTGTACCAGCAGAGAGGGGTGGGCAGGAGAGTGGGGAAAGAAAGGCAAGAGCCCATTGTCTGTGTACCTGCCCCATCTGTACAGGAATCTCATCTCACCCAGCCCAAAGTGGGCAGCAGAGCTCTCCTGAGCCCCTCTGTGCTCAGCAGTTGTGGCTGGTTCAGGAGCGCCTGCACACAGCTGAATTATTCAGAGGAGCTCGTTACTCAGAGCTTTTCTTGAATGTCTGTGCTCCAAGAGGTTTTTAAAGGAGACAATCACAGTCAGCAAAACAACTCCTCACTCTCAGATGATCCTCTTTATTTCAGATATGAATAATATTCCTAGCTGTGAGTCTCTATTACAGGTTATCTGCAGATTGTAATAACCTTTTGTGCTTCTACTTTGGAGATAAAATAATGGTTCCTGACTGAGTCCTTCCCTCTGATCAGAGGAGTTTTGTTGCCCTAGGATCAGACTCAGTGGAAAGAATAATTGTAAAAGCCCTTGAAAACTGTAATTTCTTTCCAGGCCCTGAAAAAGCAGCTGTGTGGCACAGCAGTTTTATTTAGACCTGTTCAATCTTTCAGCAGCACGGAGGATTCTGTTCCCCAAACACAGACATTGAACCTTGTTCTTAATTTGTTGTTTTAACTAAAGGAGTAGCTAAGAGCTTCTGCTGAAACCCATCCCTGCTCCCTCCCCACGTCCCCGCGTGGCTCTGGGCTGTTCTGAGGAGAATGTTGTTGCAACTCATGTAATTATGCTTTATGAAAACCCCAAAGCCAAGGCAAATGTTGCTGCTTCAGACAGGCCGTGTGTGGCCCCGATTTGCACAGCAGCCCTCAGACCCTCCAGGGGCATTTTTATTATTCCCTTTTTCTTTCACAAAGCCAATTCCCCATCTTCACACCGCTGTCAGGCTCATTCCAGCTCCTGTGCTCACAGCTCAGTGACACATTAGAGAGCTCCAGCCATTGTTTCTTCCCAGGAGGGATGGATATTATTTTGTTATCTCCACTTTCCAAACTGGCATGTGGCAGCAACAACAGTGATGTTCCACGGGAAAGCAGCCCCGGCCAAGGCTGCACATCATCCCCTCCCTCCCTTCCAGCTCTGTGTGCCTGGGGAAGAGCTGGATCCAGCTGGAAAATACCCCTGTGAGCTCTCATCTCCTGCACACACACGAAGCTACATCCACTGGGGTATTTTGTGTTTAAAAAGGTGCAAACGTCCTCCAAGCTTAGTTTATCTCCATGTAAATTCCCGGCTGTGAAACTGATCTAAATCAAGACAACGTTTCTTCAGTTTTGGTGTGTGGTTCATTTTTAAGCTGGTTTAAACCCAGAACTTCCTTCTATGTTTATTTTAGAGGGATTTAGAAAACGGAATGCAGGACAATAGCAAGGTGCTTTTGGAACATGCCAGCTTGGAAAAAAAAAAAAAAAAAAAAAAAAAAAAAAAAAAAAAAAAGAGACGTGCAAAGTCTGGTGATTAATCACAGCTGTTGCTAGAAAGAGAAGACAATTACAGTGCCAGTTCTGTAGTGATTCGGCTTCGGCTGGGGTCTGTCAGCCTCGGAGCCTGAATTGCAGAGCTCTTTTTGCACACAAACCCCAGCAGAGGCCCCCAGCAATCCATTCCATGAGCTGCAGGAGAGCTGCCGAGCTAATTAAGATAAATCTTTGTGTTTTGGAGGGAGTGCCTGGCTCTGGTGTGTCTGGGTGATGAAGACGTGGAGGCAGCAGAGAGATGTTCCTATGTCCTGGCAATTCTTAACTGATTGGCACAAAATTACTGTTGACTTCTCTGTCTCGCTGCCTTCCCTTGAGCTTTCTGTGCCTTCCTGCTCTCAAGGCTGTCTCTTCCAAGTGGAAGAAAATGTATCAGTACTTGGAGCTCTCTCATCTTGTGTTGTGATAGCTTTGGGTATCAATTTATAAAAGAAATGTTAAAAATTGCCCAAGAAGTCTTAAGGATCCTGCAATCCTATCGCTTGGAGCTGTGATTCTGCCTGCTTGTAAGTGAAGGTGTAGAGACACTCAGGAACTGAGAGGAACAAGATTTTGAGCTTCAAGATTGCAGAAATAAAAGATGTTGGAGGTGCAGGGGTTCATAAGGTCAAAAGAAAATGAACCTTGCATTGCCTTTGGTGGATTCTGGTCCAGCTGGTTTGTACCCTGCCCTGATCTCCAGGATCCACTCCTCCTTTTTTCCATTCTGCAGCAGCTCTTTTAAAGTCTACAGATTCCAGCTCCACTTCTTGATCTTATCTGCACTGAACAAATCAATTCTCATACCTTTCTTTCTTGCAGGTCACACTTGTCACATTCCTCTGAAGCCTCTCTAATTGCTCCAGGTCCTTCCCAACACATGACACAATGTGCACACAGTTCACCAGAGGAACTAGCAGCATTTCTGAAGTACTGGAGTTTCTTTCTTTCTGTTCTCTTATAATTTTCCTGTTTCGTTGCAGCTGAGCAATGGATCTGAGTTGTGGCTGAGGTCCAAGTCCTTGCAGGGAGCTTCTTGGCATGAACATGTAGGGTTAACCAAACCCAACTCACAGCAAAGTAATCGAATTATTTCATCTAATGAATTCAAATCTATTGTGACCTATTTGCCACTTGTACAAGAAGAAAGAGAAGCTGAGTTTGTCAGATGATAAATTATCCATTGCAAATTCATGAGTTTGAAGGCCAGAGGGGACCACTGTGCTCATCTCAGTCTGACCTCCTGCACAGCCCAGGCTCTGGAATTTGACTGAGCGATTCCTGTGTCATTACTGTGGGGCTGACCCGCTTGCCCAGAGCTCTGTGGAACACCACAGATCTGGCTGGAGCCCAAACTGGAAGCTGGCCTCCTCCCTCCTTTCCCCTGCTCTCCTTTCCAGCATTGTTTCTCTGAAGGGCAATTCCTCTGTCTTCCCACACTCGCTGAATGCCAGCCCAGTGCTGGGGCCCAGCTCAGCATCCTCAGTGCCTGGGGCTGAGGAAGGGCTGCAGCAGCAGCACAGGCTGGGTTTCATCTTTTGCACTCATGTCCTTGTCTGGAAGAGGTGGGAGGCATGGACACCACCTGTGAAGTGCCAAAATCTCTTAAGGCTGAGCAGTCCCACGATTCCATGGCTTGTGAAAAGCTCCTTTGCACCAGGATGTTTGCTGCTGCCAGTAAAACCACAAACCTGGGTAAAAAACTGGCTGGTGTGAGGCACAGTGTCCCAGCCTGGTCCTTCCAGTAGAGGTTCTGTGGCTGGTTACTCAGGGGTGCAGAGGGGCTCCTTATTTTTTGGGATAATAAGGCACCCAGGACAGCACCACACTTTCGTGGGTGAGGAGACAGCTCTCAGCAGGGTGGCTTCAGCTTTCTCTGCTGAGGTTTACCTACAGAATTGAGACTATTCCTAAGCTGAGATGCAGACACAGGTTTGTTTATGGGTTTTGTTTCGAATTTAAATGCCCAATCAATTAGCTCTTGGGAAAGAGGCTTTTGTGGTTTGCTAGTGGGGTGTTATTGATGATGTTCTTTCCTGAGCAGGATCTGGGTTTACTCCTGAAAGGGGTTTTGAGCAGGTCCCCAGGGTGAAACAGGCAGTAAATAGGCATGGCTCTGCATTCCCACCGACCACAGGGTTCTGTGTGTGCACAGCAAGCTGCTGGCACCCCGGGAAAGCCACAGTTTATAGCTGTGCTTATTTGGGGGAGGGTCTGTGATAATAAAGACATTTAATTATCTGTTGCTGGGTAAGTGGTCCTAAACTTCAGCCAGGTTTCTGCTAAGTGACCAAGTCCCTAACTTTTCCAGGAGCATCTCAAGCCTTGGAGAACAGAGGGCGCTGGGTGCAGTGTTTGACTCCAGGTGCAGACACTTTCGAAGACAAAGGAGCTTTGGCCAATCCAAAACTGAGACTCATTCTGGCTTTCAGCAGCTCCACCTGGGCAGAAATCAGCGATGCTGCTCCGCTCTCTCCCTCGGCGGTAACGAGCAGGTGTGGTGTCCGGGGCCGCTCCAGGTGAGGGGCGAGGCACTAGAGGGGATGTCCCCGGGGGGATGATGATGTCCCCGGGGGGACAGGGGGGCTCTGCAGGCGCGGTGCCCGCGGGATGCCGAGCGCGGGGCTGCGCTGCCCGTCCCGCGGCGGGAGGGAGGGAGGCAGGCCGGGTGACATCAGCCGGAGGAGGGGCCTGCCCGCGAGTTTCTTTGCTCGGTGCATCACTTCCCGGCGCTGCCATAGTCCGCTGCCCGCTCCCTGCCGCCCATGGCGAGCCCGCCCCATGGCGGGGACAGCCCCGGCTCCGCCGCCCGACGCTTCTACTCCAGGTGAGCGGGGAGCCCGGCCGGAGCTGCGCCCGGCAGCGAGCCCGGGGACAGCCCGGGGGACAGCCCGGTCCCTGAGAACAGCGCGGTGCTCGGGGACATCCCGGTCCCTGGGGACAGCCCGGTGCTCGGGCACAGCCCGGTGCTCGGGCACAGCCCGGTGCTCGGGGACATCCCGGTCCCTGGGGACAGCCCGGTGCTCGGGCACAGCCCGGTGCTCGGGACAGCGCGGTGCTCGGGCACAGCCCGGTCCCTGGGGACATCCCAGTCCTTGGGCACAGCGCGGTCCCCGGGCACAGCGCGGCCCCTGCCCGCGGAGCCCCGGGCGCGCAGCCGAGGGGCGGCCGGAGGGAGCGCTCCTGCACGGGCAGCCAGGAGCTGTTGCACGGGTGGGGATCCAGCCGGAGCAGAGTGGGAGCAGCCGGGAAGGACGCGGCGCTCCCTCCCTGGGGCGGGTGCTGGGAGCCGGCGATGCTCCGGTGGGTCCGTGGCACTGGCCTGGAGCGAGCGGCTCCTCTGCTGGGGAGGGTGATGCTCAAAGCTCCTCGGTGCTGGGCATTCGCATGGGAGGCTCCTGATCGCACTGCAGAGACTTCGAGTCTCAGCTTTAAAACTGGGCGCTACAGAAATTCACACAGGGTTGGGGAGGAAAAAAATAGCTCCAGGCTGTTTGGCGTGCGTGGCGATGCCCATTCTCCTTATTTCGATCACAACTGGGAAAGACTAAACGCAGAGAAGACGAAATTAGTGACTTTAAGGCCTTACAGCCTTGTGTTTTATTTCTCCTCTAGCAGTCTGAAGGTGATGCAGTAGCTGGACTAGAGGGCTAAAAAAGCCCAAGGATGCTTGAAGTGTATGGGATACAGTAGCTTTGTCAATTCTCTTTGCATGCTCTGCAATAATTAGCACAGCAGCTAGTGGGTTTTCTGCTTTAATGAGCGTTTGTTCATTAGGGAGGGCAGCAGGTGTTTCTTGGGTTTGTTGTATCGTAGAGCAACTCCAGGGAAAAAGGAGGCAGTAGAGTCAATGTCATTGCTCTGCCTGCTCTGGGGGAGCTAGAGCTGGGCAGAAACCTGCTGGATTTTAACCAGACTCGAGATTCTTCTTTCTTACTCTTTGTTTTTCTTGGGAACTTTTTTGAGGACTAGATTTTTTTCACTTTTGCAAAGGAAATTTTAGCAGGAGGCTGCTTATCAAAAATGTGTGCCTGCACAGGAACACTGCTCCCAGCTGCTGGGGAAGAGAAATGGAGAACATTTTCCTGTGGCTTATCTGGGTGGCTTTAAAAGTCTCTGCTGTGCCTTTAGGCCTGGAAAGCAGGCGCTGGTGGAGGCTCTGTCATTACTGCTCCTCAAGATAAGTGGTAACTTATAAGTAACTTAATTTCACTTTTATTGCAGTGCAGAAGTTTGAGGGTGAATTCAGTGCCTCCCTCTGGTGTGATGGGTGGAACCTCAGGTGACTGGGACTAAAAATCCAGTAATGGTACTAGAGTATTATTATGTGGGGTTTCTTTTTGCCTGGTGTAATTGAGGTGTAAGAGCTGCAGAAGGTACATGTGCAGGCAGGGAGTGCCAGACCCCTTATCTGGGGAGCTGGGGGGAAAAAACATGCCAAAAATGAAAGTGCTTATTTATTTTATTATATCCTTTAGTGGTTCCTAATTCAACCCCTCCTAAACAAAGGCATGTGCTCTGTTGTGCTGGCAGCAAATAATCCTGGTGCTGACTGGGCCAGACATCTCTTTTTGAAGAGACTGGAGTTAAAACTTTTGCTGCAGCAGTCATACACCACAAACCAGGGTGTTTCTGCCCCTGTGCAGCCTTTTCTCACCTTTCTGATCCATTTGCTACACAGAACTGTGAAGTTTCAGGGAGGACTTGTTGGAAGTGCAGGGTTTTGGAAGTTGTGGCTCTGCAGGGCTGCTGTATCCGTGGGGTCAGCTCCTGCTGTTGGGTCACTGCTGGGGCTCGTTGGAATTGTCCAGTTCTGTCATTGTGCTCCTCAAATTTGAGCTGGCCAAGTTCTGTGTGAGCCTGAGCTACTGCTTTACCTTCCATGGGATTTTGGGCTGGTATTCATTTAAGTGCATTAATTCAGCTGTGTAAAACCTCTGAGGACTTTTTGGGCAGAATTATGAAATACCTGCTGGCAGCAGGTGTCCTGCACTTCTCCACTGCTGCAGGTGCTCGAACTTGCCGTTTTGTGCTGGCTGCCTGATTTTGTTGGTGTAGGAAGCACCAAATCCATCCAAGGTTCTTCTGGATTGTGGGGAGTGACAAGCTCATGCTGGGGACAAGTCCACCATTGTCCAGAGAGCTCCCTGGATTTCACCCCTTGCTTTTGAAGGCCACTCTGGAGATTTCTGGGTCTGGGAGGGGAGACATGGACATGTCCTGGGGAAACCCTCACTGTACTGCACTGACATCATGGAGATGTTATTGATCCCACACAGAAAGAACGTTAGATAAAGCTGCAGTCAGTCTAGAAATGCATTAATCTGGCCCAAGAACTCAGATAAAGCCCACCTTGTTCATCCCTTTCCCTTCCCTTGCTCTCTGTTCTCCTGCAGGCTCTGTTTTCCAAAGCACTCCTGGCTTTTGTGATGTTTACAAACTTGCCTTGATTCTGTCACAAACAGTCCCCATCTCACTCATTAGTGTCAGCAGGGCGAGGACCTGACCTGAATGTGCATCGGGCAATTAGAGAGTGCTCTGAGCACCGCAGAGCTCTGACACAGGAGGCTCCTTCCTCCTGCTCCGAGGGGAAAACTGGGCTGGAGAAACTGCTGGCCTTCTGACCAGGAAGGCAGAGAGAGAGGGCACAGCTCAGTGTGGTGGTTGAGGCAGAGGAAACTGGGGTTAGCAAAGCAAATTGGGGAGAAAATCCACTATTGGGGTGAACCTCTCTCTGGAGCAGTTGCTGTTTGTTTTGTGTGTACCCAAGGGATAACAATCCCATGAATATTTTGGTATTTTCCCTAGTTCTTGTAAAGTAAACTCGCATAACTTTTGAATTTGGACTTTATATAAGGCTAACAGCTATTTTCTTTCCAAAAAGGTGGTATTTAATTGTATCTGCCTGAGGTGAAAATTAGCACAGCAGCAGTTCTGGGTTTGGAAAAGTGCATCAGCTTCCTCTGTGGGATTGGGAAAGGGCTCAGGTGCACTACCAGAAATCTGGGAATGATCATTTGGTCTCTGTTTACTCGGTAGATTAAACTTGAAATTGCTTATTACATTTCTGAATGCTGGTTCAGAGGTTTCTGAAAGATTCTGATTTTTCTTCTGTTGGCAGTCTCCACCAGGCAGAAGGATGTGTAAAACAGGACAAACATTTCCAAAATAGCTGTGCTGCATAATAGCTGGCCTGAGCAAAAATTATATGATAGCTTAGCAGGCAGTGTTGGCTTTGATGACATCTGTCTTGGGTTGTTTTGAACTTCTCACTTGGACTTTCAGCACTGGTGAGTCATGTGGTCATCCCAGAGTGGAGCCAGCAGGACATTGAGTGTCCACCTCAGCAGGGAGAGGGATCCTTCAGGGCAGACCTGGGGCTGGGTGCTTTGCAGGTTTCCCCAGGAGTGTGGGTGTCCTTTTGGGTTCTTCTGTGTTTCACTTCATGGGCTGTGGGAAGAGAAGCTCTGTCCCTGCTCCCTCTGGCATGGGCAGGGCTGTGCTTTGTGCCTGGCACAGAGTGGTCCTGCTTTGCCCCTGCCCTGTGGGTGCTGCTGCAGTGGGTCCTGTCTGGCTCCAGGTCCTGTTAGAGCTCTGGCTGATACCACAGCAGGAGCTGCTTATGCCACAGGAAAATGCTGTGTGTGATTAATTTCTGTTTTCCTGGAGGATGTGGCCAATTAGGGATCTGCTGCCCCTTATTTTCAAAATTAGGGGAAGCAGTGGCTGTTACACCAAAGGATGTGAAAACGTGTTATGAAAGCTGAGAAATTTATTTGTTATAGAAGAGTGATTTTTAAAATCCCTTTTGGCTCTTCCTCTCCTGAGCCAAATGCAGCTGGACCATGACCACTCTGATGATTGGGGACAAGTACAGGCTGCACAGCTCCCTTGGCATTCCCCTCCTCCAGCTCAGTGATGAGTGTCCCAGACATTGGATTTTTTCCTGATACATTACATAAACCACAGGGGAAAGCCTTTCCTTGGTGGTGCCTTGAGGATGAGCAAAGTCAGAGCCAGAAGTAGAAAGGCTTAAAATTGGAAATGCTGATAAAAGTCTGGGGAATCAACTTCTCTCCTCACTGAACCAGGCCTCAGGCTTGGAGGGAGCATCTGTGGGAGGCAGATAGGAAGGGATTCTTTATGGGCTGGCAGTGACAGAATGGGTTAGTTTGTTAAGGGCAGTTCATCAGGATGGAAGCTCCTGCCTGGATTCCAACCTGTGGAGTGTGTGTGTGTTCCTGTTCAAGCAGGAGGTCTCCAGGTCACCCTGAGGGGTGACATTGCCACCTCTGCTTCTCTGTGCTCGGGGCTGCAGCCAGAGCAGGGGTGGGACACGGGGTCCCTGCAGGACCACCCTGCTGCCACCTGCCTCAGGTGGAGCTGGGATGAGCCTGGCCTGGCTCCTGCATCCAGGGCCTTCCTAGACGTGGCTCCTTTATTGTGCTGTTCTAACGCATCCCCAGGACACAGCTTTGTCACTGCTCTCTTTAGCTGGAGCTCTCCACAGAGCAAATGCTGCTCTGTCTCAAGCCTCATCTCCCCAGCTCTCTTGTTCCTGTTTTCTCCTCTCCAGACTTTCTGTTACTGGAGAACATGAACTGTGTTTTTGTTGTGGTATGTTGATTTCTTGCTGTCTCATGTTTTCACACTCGAGGCTGTGTCCAAACTTGCTTGAAGAACAGGTTTGAACTCTGTCGGGTCGAAGCCAGCAAGTTTCTGAAGGTGGAGAGATGGATTTTACTCAACTCTTGATGCTGTTCTGCTTGAAGAGCAGTTTTAACTCCGGATTGCTCTCAGGTGTATGTGGTGCTGTGTGCCATCCCTCCCACCCCAGCCCTGCTCTCTGTGCCCCTTTGATCAGCCAGCCCAGCTTCCAGAATTCCACTTCCCTGTTATAAAATCCTTTGCCAACCAAAGCCATAAAAGCCAAATTCCTCCTGGTCTGGGCACACAGATCCCAACCACAAAGTCAGGCTGTTGAATTCTGTGCCTGGACTATTTTTATTGTCAGTGGGAAAGCTTTTCATTGACCGAGCTGCTCCCTCCCTAAAGATACTTTTAATTAAATGTTATTTGACAGATCTGACTTTCTAATTGGCTCGGATTTAACTGGTATAAATGGGATTTTTTTTTGCCACTGAAAGCTGAAGGAAGTAGGAATAATTTTGTTGGAAGGCTATTTACATTCAGAGTCACGTCCATCTGTTGTTTAATGTAATAAGCTGATAGAATGGAAAAAAAAAAAAGCCAAAAACCCCCACAACCAGAAAGTCAACATCCCTGCCAGTGCTTGGTGAGGAGAAGGCGAAAGGGACACAAAGCTGCCTCAGCTTTGGAGCTCTCTAAACAATGCCCAGCAATGTTATGCAACTGCCTAGGGAAGGAAGTGAAAAATTATCATTACAGTGCAGTTTCAAGGGCAATATTAAATGAGCAATTTGCAGCACAGCTCTGTGCTTAAGTGACTTAACTCACTTCTCCTGAGATAAAATTAACAGGACTGGTTAAGGACAATAGCCATGACCTCTGTTCTCTGTGGGAGAGGGGCAGAGACAGGCTCTGTTTAGAGCTGAATTTGAGGCGTGGACTGAGAGCCTTTAAAATGGGCAGCCAAACCCAAAGCAGTGCAGTGACCTGATCCTGGCAGTGCCTGAGGGATCCCTGTCCCACTGCAGCCTGGAAAAGGGGAGACAAGCATCTGCTGGAGCACCTCATTGATACCTGCTCTTCCTTATTCCAGTGGAAGGGCTAAGAAGACCTTCTGCAAGGCACTGGAGCAGCAGCAAACCCCTGAATTGATGATTTGGAAAGCAGTGCTGTCTGTTCACTACCTTCAGAGTAGGAGTAAATAGCTTTAAAATCTATTCCCAGTTTTCTTTCAGCAAGAGAATTTTGCCTGAGGATGCCAGGCACTGGAACCACAGGTGTTTCCTTTGTGACTCTGAGATTAGACAGGATCTGGCTAAAGCAGCTTCATCCTCTGTTGTGAATCAGTAGCTCTGTGCAGCCGCTAGCCCTGGAGGGATTTTTGAAAGAGGAATATTGGATTGTCTTGGCTCCCCTCAAGCTTTTCTGTTACCCTTTGCTCTTACACCCTCTGGAGCAGCCAGAGGGGCTCCTGGCTGGGACTTAGGGGCTAATGCAAGAGAAAGACCAAGGAAAAGGACTTAAATGGGGAAAACACTAATAACATAGCTCAGTGTAAGAGCTATTTCATGTTCCACCTGGCAGCAGATGTTTTGTCTTGGAAGCTGCTTTTAAAAATGCCTGAGCAGGGCTGGGAGCTGTCAGTTCTGTCTGCAGCTGGCTCTGAGCTGCACAAGGCAGCTCTGAGCACACAGAGGGTGCCAGGGCTCCTTTCCTGCCCTGGGCACCCTGCTCTCTGCCCCTCATGCTTTTGGGCTGCCAGGGAGCAGAGTTGGCTCCTGAGAAAGGGAGCCCTTCCCTGGGTGCTGTGGATGCAGGTCCATGCTGATCTCTGATGGGATTTGGGACAGATTCCTTGATTTGCAGCCTCTCCCTGGAATGATTGATGTCACTGTGGGATAACACATGACACGGACTTCTTGTGATTTTTTGCAAAGGTTGTGTTTTAAATTGAGTTTATTAGGGATCATTCTCTCTTTATACAATTTTCTACAGACCAATGTGATTGGTGAGAGACAAACCTCTTCACCCACATTGATCAAACCAGAGGGATATCAAAAGAGATATTTCCTCTCAGAAGGAATGTACAACATAGATACGGTTACAAAAGTAATCTTGGTGTTTATGTTCTTTCTTTGGGAAAGAATTTCAGAAAACCAAAACATTAGAAAACTAGAACTTCAGGCCTGAAACCTGACTACAGATTGGCTTCTGTTAAAGGATTGCAGCAGGCTCAGCACAAGGAGATCACCTCTGCCATAGGGCAACACAAGTAATAAATAATTGTGCTGAGTTCCCCAGGTCACTGCTGGGACAGTGGTGTGGTGGAGTTTCTCCATGCCTCGATGAACAGAGCTGCACAAATTGTATTTACAATTTGGTAGAACAGAGGGGTTTGCTGTCCCAAGTGTCTTCCCAGTTCTGTCTCCAGAACTTTCTTGGCACTCCTGTGATTTTGCAGAGCTCCGGGCTGGGGTTGCTCTGGGGGTGCCATTTGAGTGTTCACCTGTACCTGGTGAACTCCCTGGGCACTTTGGTGTGAATTGCTGTGTTTTCCTGTGCTCTGGAGCAGCTTCAGCCCAAATTACTCAGTCGTGGGACGAGTTTCTTCTGTGATCCACGCTGCAGAGTTGAGGTGGCTCTTTGTGCACTCCATCTGTGGAATATCCGTTCGTGCCTGAGGAGAGCTGGGAAGTGCTGATTAATATTCATCTCTCTGGGGCTATTTGTTAATTACTGTTATTCATGGTTTGTGTGATGGTGCTGAGTGGATCCTGGCAGGGTTGCATCCGTTCCAGGGTTTCAGAGTGCATGATAAACACCAGTATTTTACTGCAGCTTTTCTGGGAAATACTGTTCTTGTTTTCAAGGGTGGGAAATTGTATAGCCTTCAGGGTGAAAGAGAATAGGGGTGGTAAAACTGGGAGCAGAATGTCCTGACTCCCACTCCTTTCCTTCAGCACTTCTTACCCACGTCAGAGTGAGGGTAATTGTGCTAATTGTGAACTGGAGACCTTGGCTTTGTCCTTTCCTGAGCCCTGCTGGGCAGTGCAGCACTGGTGTCACACGAAATTACAGTGGCTCTGCTGTTGTCGCAGGGAGCAGCGAGTTGTTTAGGAGAAAGTCATCAGCTGGGGAATTAAACCCCGTGCTCTGCCTGTGTGCAGAGGTGTGCCTTGCCAATGTGGTGGGAGCGCTGCAAACCACAGAAGGAGCAGCCTGGGTGGCCCTGGGCTGTGGTCACTGTGAAGAGCCCAGGCACTGGCTTGAAGAAAGCAGAACAGCCCTGAGTGCTCAGGCACCTGTGACTGCATTAGTTCCCTGCCTCTCTGGTTTTGAGAGGAGAGCAGTTCATTAAAACAGGACGCAGAGCGGCGTTCCCTGTCAGAAAATCCTGCAAGTTAAATCGTGTGAGTGAGTGGAGCTGCCCTGCCTTGGGGGTGGCTGTCTTTTGGGGTGTGGTGAGAGATGGAGAGAGCAAAGCACCCATCTGCAGTTACAGTTGGGCAGGAAGGACTTGGGATGGGCAGGAGCTGCCAGGGCTTGAGGAGGGTCCTGTCCTTACTGTCCTCGTGCACTCACCATATCCCAGCTGGTGCTGCAGCAGCAACAGCCCCTTTTTTTAGCAGCTGTCTGCAGAGATTTGTATGGAGGAAATGCTCTGGGGATTGGATCTTGCTGTAAAACACAGAGGCCATCAGATTCAGCTTGTTTATCAGCCAAGCCTTCTGCAGCATGAAGGCAGGAATACAAACCACCAGCAACTAACAAACGAAAATATTGAGCTTCCTAAGCCACGGGTGTTTCTCTTTTTCCCCTGACAAACAAGCCCTTGTGATTTCCAGCTTGAGAAGCCCACGGGCCAACATCTCATGGCTCTTGAGTGGAGACTTACACCCATAAAAGCAGCTGAATGTCCTGGAATTGTGATACTCCACGTGTACTTCCAGGCATTTCCTGGCCTCCGAGTTCAGCTGAGTGCCTGAGCTCCTGCATGGGTCTAAATAATAAAACATATGAGTTCACTGCGATGTGCCCAGAATTTTAAGGCCACAGCCCTTGGCCAGCTCTTGTATGAATTGCTTCCATCAGGGCAGTAATCCAGGAAACTACGAGCACGAACTGCTTGGTTGATGGAAGTCTGTGGTTTGGTACCTTCCTGGGTAAAGCCAGGGGAAGAAGGAAAGCTGCTGATTTCTGTGTGTTCATCCCTTTCATGTGCCCTGCTGTGGAGCAGGCAGGGAGAGTTCCAGCAGGTACCACAGGCTCTGAGGAGATCCTGGTCCACAGAGAGCTGCTGCAGCCTGCTCAGGTGTCTGAGGAGCTAATAATGAAATGACTGAAAATACCCACATTTTCCTCTGCTGTTCTGAAGAAAAGAAAAACTCACTCTGCAAGATGTTCTCTTCAATAAAACCATCCCTTGGCACCAGTGTTTTTGGCAGAAAGTTGTCACCAGCCGTGCCAGTGAGTGACCACCTTGCAGAGGGGACCCAGCAGAGCACCTGTCCTGTAAGGATGAGGAGTGAGCAGAGAAAAAATCCCTGAGCAAGGTGATTTTCCTGTGGTGGAAATCCCTTCCTGAATGGCCCTGAGTGAGGATCCCCCAGTGTGACTCAGGTATTCCCCTCAGGTCTTCTGGGGGCTCCAGCTCTGCTTTGTGGAGCTCCAAGCCCATGTGCTGAGGGCAGAGCTCACCTGCCCAGGGCAGCTGTGTGAGCAGCAGCTTGGGCAGGGTAGGGGAAGGCAGGAGCTGCTTTGCAGACCTGGCTCCAGACAGAACTGAGTCATTTGTCGAGGCTGACGCTCTGGGAGCTGCTTGCCTGAGGCTGGCATGGCTCAGGCAGGAGAGTGAGACTGCAGCCATCCAGATACACACAGAGGAGAGAAAAGTAACAGCTCCCAACATGTGACTGAAATGGAAGTAAAAAAAAAAAAACCGTCCCCAATTAAAGCCATGTGTGTTGGTGGATGGAGCTGCTCCTGAAAGGTTGGTGGAGGCTGTTTGTGTAGCACAAATGCAAGCACTCTGGAATGCCCTGGATTAGAACAGGCAGGCTCCTCCAGCACCTGAAATCCCTGTGGAAACAGAGCTGTTCCTGCCCGCCACCCTTAGGGGTTAAGGTAAGAGCTGTCTTGTCAGCTGTCTCCTCCCTGTCCCTGCTCCTGAAGCACATTATCCGTGCAGCCTGGTGCTGTGCCATGTGTTTTTTTTCTCTGCTGGATGATGATGATGTCTCTATGCAGGAGCAGAAATTTTCTTTTTCTGCAGACATGCATAATTCAGTTGTCAGGATAAATGGGCTCCCTGGATTTGGGCATGTGTGTAAGCTTGATGCTGGGTCCTCCCTTCTCTCACCAGTGTGAGGCAGGAAGGGAGCAGGGAATTCTCCCAGAGCTCCACAGCAGCAGCCTGTGGTCTGTAAACTCATTGCAATACCTATGAGGTTGCAAGAAGCATCTAAATTAAATCCAAAATAGGCCCGTGGAGAGGAGCATTCTTGCTGTATTTGGGAAGACTTTTAAGAAACATGTTCGTGCAAACTCCTCCTGTGGAAGAACGGGACCAGAGCCCACTTCACATGTAAAGGATGTGATCTACATGACAAACTCTCCTCAAAATACATGTTTGCTGCTGTTTACACCTGTGATTGAGCTGCACTGATGCCACAGTGTCAGAGCCAAACTGATGTGGTGTGTGGGGAGGAGCAGGACTTGCCTCCCTGTGCTGGATTCGCACAGAAGCATTTCCAGGGTGGATGTTTCCCACGGAGCCATACTGGGACAGAAGTGCTAAAAATCTGTGGTGGAAGCAGCTTGCAGGGTGCTGGAGGGTTCCCTGCAGAGGCAGCAGACACCCAGCACAGTGCCAGACAGCGGGGCTGCTCTCTGGGGAGGATTCTCACCTTGCCTGGAACTGCAGGGCTTTCTGGCAATCCTGCCCCGCTCAGATTTGGGGGCTTGCACATCGATCTGATGGGATGCACTGATTTTTCTACAGTGCCTTGGGGCACCCTGGAGGACTTGAGCTGCTGGTGTGCTGGGTTTGGGTTTGCACTGAGGAGCTGGAGGAACAGTTTGAGAGATGCTGGCAGGGGTTGCAGTGGACACCTGGCTGATGTTTGAGCTCCTGGGGAGTCTCTTCCCTTGTTCTTCAGACAGATGTGGAATTATCTCTACAAAATCTGGAGGGATGCCCCGTGGCTGTGTAACAGCAAGGGAGAAGGGCAGTGTCCAATGGGAGCTCTGTTGGCCATGAGTGTCTCTGGGCTGATGCCTGATTTTTGGCACCCCTGGAATTTTCAGGGAGAGCACAACAATGCTCTGAACAGCCCTCTGAGCAGGAGACAGCTGCAGAAAAACAATGTGAAATTGGTGCAATCTGCTGTGCTGCAGCTTTGCCAGCAGCAATCTGTCCTGGAGGCTGGCAGTGCTTCAGCCCTGGCAGAGGCTCTGCCCACCTGCCCTGGGTGACCCCAGGGAGCCACCTCTGTGGAGCCCTCTGCTTTGGGCACTCAGGGCTGTAATCACCGAGGGAGGCACTGTCACAGGCTCTCCCTGGCTGCTCTGGCTTGATTTCACCCTCCTCACAGGCTTTACCAGCTGGTCACTTGAAGAAGAAGTTGCTGTGTGTTTGGGTTCTCTGGATTTGTGTGGTTCCTGCTCTTTGCTCTTCAGTGAGTTCTGCAGGAAGTGCAGGGGCCGGGTTTGTGCTGGCTCTGTCACTGAGGTCCCATCCAAACCCCTTTCAGGTGCAAGTGGTGGTGCTGCAGAGCATCCTTAGCGTTCCCCTGGTGAGCTGGGATCGCTCAGCACCTCCCTGGCTCAAAGGCTGCCTGGCCCAGGCTCGGGGGCGAGTTCCTGCTGGATCCCCAAGGCCCCTCTCCCTTGGACTGAAACCTTGGCTCGGGGCTGGCGGAAGCGCATGAGACAGGAAGGGAACAGAACCAAATTGGCTGTAGGCTGCTGTGGAGTCAGTGGAAAAAGCTGTGGTGTGAACTTTGTCATGGTTTCCTTTTCTGCTGCATCACGATGACAATCCCACTGCCGTGCCCTGAGCACGGGCTGTGGTTTGCACCCCAGAGGCAACACCAGGGGAGTGTGTGCAGCCTCCAGCTGCTGCAGGAGGTTTGGGATGAGCTGGGACGTGGGCAAGAAGCTGGGGCAGGGGGAGGTGGCTCCTTTGGCTGGCTGGGCTTGGGCTGTACTGCAGTCCCGGGTGTTTCTTGGAGCACCTTCTCCATACACAGTTGTTTTCCTGCTGCAAGCCCACGCTCCAAGGCACGAGCAACTGGCAGGCTGAGAGAGGAAGGAGAAGTGGGGGCTGCAGCTGGAGGGCTTTCCATGCAGCTTGAATGGAGAATAGACTGGGGCCTGGGGAAAACAAGCCTTGCTTTCACTCGAGGTGGTTGTGCAGGAAAGGAAACCTCACACAGCCTGTGCAGCTGCCCAGAACAACTGGGACGATTGTGCTGGTGGCACTTGTGGAGCTGAGCTTGACCCTGCCAGCAGCTGGGGGTGGCAGGAGCCTGGGGCAGGCATTGGGGGAGGCTGGGCTGCTTTCAGTCCTGGCTCTGGTCCTGAGCTGCTGCCCTGCTGTGTGTTCACTCATCCCTGGCTCAGGCAGCCCCTTCTGCCATCCCAGGACAGCAGCCAGGCTGCTCCCAGGGCAACTGGCTGAGCCCCCACTGCGTGTCTGGGGACAGGTTTAGAGAGCAGATGTCTGTAAATCTGTAAAGCTCTCATCTCTGGTTCTTCTGAACTTGGAAAGAACCCCCCAAACTAGGAGTTGTCCGTTTTCAGTGTTAAGTTTGACCTGAATGAGCTCCTCTGTATTGGTGTGTAATAGAAGCTGAATAGCATAAATAAAATAGGTAACAAATAAATTGATTGTTTTCATTGTGTGGCCGTTGATTAGGTAATTACTTATTTTTTCTAATGTATATTGTAACTGTAACCCGCTGGATTCTGCAGTTAAGTTTGTTTAAATCACAGCATATATTTTAGTGAGAGATGTGTTGACCCAATTGCCAAAGTAAGTTGGTAATGAAAAGCCTCTCAGCCTGCATGTCCTCTCCTGCTCTCTGGCTGCTGGAAGTGTCTGAAGGAAACAGCAGCAGCGCTTGAGTGCTGGTGAAATCATCCCCAGAGTGCTGTTTAATGGCAGCGTGATGGATTAACCTCATTAAAGGTGCTAGTGTTGTACAAGAAAGCAAAATACTCTTGGAAAACTCAGGAAGCTTCCTTTGCTGTGAGTTCATTCCAAGCCTCCTCTGTGACAAAATAGAAATGTCTAAAACCCTGTCCTGTGCAGGTGCTGGTTTGCCTGGTGCTCTGCAGGGCACAGTTCTGGGGTCAGGTGCTGCAGGAACTGCTGGGTTTGTGTTTCTGGGAAGGAAGGAGCATCCTCAGGCAGCAGCAGCGTGACTCCACTTGTGTTTGGCAAGCTTCTGCTCCTGGCCTCTACGTTTATTTCTCTTTTTCTCAGAAGGCTGCTGGTGGTTGGGTTCATGTCCTGCTGATGAGCTAGGCAAAGAAATTGTGTTCCAGGCTCGTTTCATTGTCATTCTTCTTGAAAGTGAGTTCTCCTGCACAGTTTTCCTTCAAAGAGTTTGATCAGTTCATACACTTGGTGGATTCATAATAATCTTTTTTCCATTTGGGAGCCAGAACATGTTTTAATGAATTAATTTTCAAATTGATATCTCCTTAATCATCACTTCCTCAGACCCTGCAAAGTATTTGCATCTTATAATTTCAGTGCTTTGAAACTGGCTATCAAGTGAAACTGTTAACCAGGCTGAGATGAAATTCACATTTGCACCTTAATCTCGTCTGAGCATTTTCAAGTGCTGGAAGTTAATTACATCCATGGTAGTCCTTTGATACTTGAGTAATTTTGGAGCACAATGACTTAAATTTGTGCTCATTGCCTGTTAGAAATTTCACTCCTCAGCTGACAGAAAAATTTCCTGGTGCTCTCTGTTCTTCCTGTGGATCCAGCTGGATTTGTGGGCAGCATTTGGGTCATGGATTCAAGGTAATTTCTGCCAGGGTATCACTTACTAGGAGCTCAAACCTTCCAGGTGTGGATCAAGTTTCTGCAGGTCAAGGATACCTTGAGCTGCTGGATCTGGGGGATTTTCTTTGGGCATCTTCAGTGGTTGGTTGGCATTGTTCTGGGCTGTGTGAGCATCCCTGCGTGGCTGGAAGGTGCTGCATCTCATTCCTGATGGAGCAGCTCCCCTGGCCCCTGTGAGGGAGGCAGAGGCTCCTTCCCCTTCTCTGCAGCAAGGCAGAATGTGCCCACAGAGCCTCAGCTGCCTTTTGAAAAATGGGGTAATTGCTGCCCTCGCACCTCTGCAAAATATTTTGGAGTCCTTAGATTGAAGTGTCTGCACCTACTGACTCAGCATCATAAAATGGTCTGAGAACAGCAAATAACTCCCATCTGTCCTCTGCTCTCCCATCCCCACGGATCAAAGCCACAGAGGTTGTGGAAGTGGGGGTTGCTGGATGACTTTTGCTTTCCAGCAGGCAGTGGGGAGTTTGGATTTGGATTTCTGACAATGACGCAGCTTGCTGGAGCCATTCCCCATTGAAATGGGGTCTTATTCAGCACTGCTAATAAGAGGGTAAAGGCAGCTAAATACAGCTGTCTTCCTCAGTGTCATTTGGGATTTATTAGCAAATATGCAGTGGAATTGAATCCCTTGTAAGTACTCTGCAGCTAATGGTAGATAGCAATTAGCTGAAATGACTACTGTGGAGCACTGAATCTGCATCAGTGAGGGGACAGCAAATCTGGAGCCAGCACACAGCCCCAGCAGCTTCCAGAACTGCCTGGAGTTTTTCCCTCTGGATTTTTATTTCATGCCCTTAGCAAAAAACTGCGGTGGAAATCGCTCGCTCTGGGTAATCCCCGGAGCTCCAGCTTGAGCAAACACTTCCCCAGCAGCAGTAAACGTGTGTGGATATTATTATTTTCAGCTCAGGGGTCATTGAAAGGACTCACTGCAGTGTTCCTACCAGTGGAAGTGTGTGGAGTGGGAACCTCCTCCCTTCCAGATGTGAAGAGATCTGGCCCAGATGCCTGGAACCGGTTCAGAAGTTGGGGAGGACTGGGTGCAGCACTCGTGGTTTCATCTCTGACCTTTTCCTCTCCAAACTCAACGGGAGTTTTCGTTTCCTTCCTCTCACTGGTGAGGTGAGGGGTAGGTCAGGGTGTCCCAGGGGTTCTGCCCTTTGCCTGGAGGGGAACCAGCTCCTATGTGCTGGTTTCCAGCTTCCAAAAGGGGTTTGGATCAGGCTAATTTAATGGATTTGTTTGTCACCCTCTCTGCCAGCCTGTGTTTGAGACAGAAACCTGCTCGTCAGGAGGGGATTGATGTGGGTGGGGAGTCAGGGGCTGTGCTGGCCACGTTCCAGCAGAGCTGGACTTGGGAGTGAGATAATTGAGTATTTTCATTATTCTCCTGCCAGGTCGCTGCTGGGTGTGTTGGTGATGGAGAGGAGCAGCGTGGATGAGAGGGACTGAATGGTGGATTGGTGCAGTGCCGTGGCAAGGGATGGTATTTAAGGGTAGGAAGTTGAAATCACCTCTATTTAGGAGCAAATAACAGGATTTTCCTAAAGATTGGAGCTTATTTGGGAGCAAGTGAAAGAGGGAGGCAGGTGTGAATGTGCTGGACCCTGCCTGGGGCAGAGTAAACAGGAAAACTGCCCAAAACCCCTTGGGAGAGTGCCCCAGGCAGAGAAGAGCAGTGGCCTGAGGCTAAATGGATATAAATTCATGGTGAATAAACTCGGGCTGTGCCTCGGGAGGATCTGGAACAGCTTTCCTCAGGCAGGGAAGCAAAGGAAAATATTCAGAACACTCCCCATCAGTGGAGGGGACACATCCCCAAGGGTCTGAAGCCACCTGGACCTGGTGGTTCAGAGCCATCAGCTCCCTCTCAGGTACAGAAGCTGTGCAGGGCTGGGAAAGGAAATTGCTAGAGGGGAATAATTCCCAGCTTGATTGAGTGGCAGCATGCCTTATAGAAAGTAATTATTTAAATGCACATTTAGTTCGTTAAGGCATTGAATATGCATTTACACTGAGCACCTGGTAAATCTGCTCCTTTTTTGGTTCAGAAGAAATGTTTAATTGCCCGTCACCAGCGCTCTGGAATTAGATTTATTTTTGTACAAAACCTAATCAGATTGCAAGTAAGATGCTAAAATCTGTTGCTTCACTAACTCATATCAATAGAAATACTAAGGGGGATTTTTTTACTACTCTTGGTGGTTTTCTGGCTTTTTTCCTGCCTTACCTTCTGTCTCAAAGCTTGGAGTTTTGAACTACACGAGGTCTGATTGGAAACGAGTTTTGCAATCGCCCCCACTAACATGAATCAAATATCTATAAATACCTTTCTTTTTCCCTTTTCTCTTATTTTTTTAAAGGCAGTTTCACCTTGAAGGCAGGAAGAGTTTCTCTTGCCCTGTGATACTTGCAATATTTAAGGCAGCAGACAGCTGACCCCAGGCTCTGTCTGGTGACAAGATAATTTTCTGTGTACCCTGATGGATTTGTTGTCAGCAGTGACAGGCTGCTGTGAGCAGCCCCGAGCAGGGTGTTGGGAGGTCTGAGTGTGTGGTGTTCCCACTCTGGGGACCTCTATCATTACCCAATTATAAAATCCTAATTATAGTGTTTGACAGCAGTCGTGGTGATCATTGATAATGGCACTGGTGACACCTTGTGCTGTTCCCTTTATTTCTCACTGTGTCCTTGCCTTCCCCAGCACTCCTGGGACTGTCTCTGCCTTCTCAAAATTGTTGAAAACATTTGATATGTAAGAATCTTTGTATTTTACCTTTTCCAGAGGCACATTTTTGCTGTGGAGTTCTTTGAACGAGCTTGCAGCAGGCAAAAGGCAATCTGTGCTCCAGCTCCTCATTAGCAGCTGCCTGACAGTGATGGGTGACCCTGGGAATTCTTGTTCAAGGCTGCTCCTCCTGTTTTTCTCAGCTCTTTCTGCCTTCACATCAGTTATCCTTTAAAGAAAAACTTAAGGAGGAGGGAGGGAGGCCCTGCCCAGGCTGGGTTGGAAGAGGTTTCCTCTTGCCTGTCACTGCACAGTGGAAGGTCACCCTTTTCTAGCAAGCAACATCCATTGCTGGACTGGAGACTGGCAGGTGCCACAGTGATGGGGACCAAGCCATCTGCCAGCATCGTGCCACCCACTCACTCCCCTGGCACAATTCTGGGCACGTTGCTGAGTGCATTTGTGGCCAAACACTGCATTTAAATGTGGCCTCAGCCCCACTGCCTCCTTCTGCCAGTGGCTTTGGAGCTCTGGGAGTATGTTCAGAAAATGCACAGGCAGCAGAGGAGGAGGTAGGGGAGGGTTTGGACCTCATTGTCATCTCCTGTTTTCCCTTTGTTTTTGTTTGTCCTCTCGGTTGTGTTCTATGGGTGCTTGAGCTGTGGGCTTTGGAAGCTTTTTAAAGTGGAATTTTAGCATGCTCGAGTTTGTTCCTTGACCTTCAGTTGATTCCTTTGCCCTTGGCATTGTGTTCCTGAGAGCTTTTGATCCTGAAGTGGTTGAGCTGCATGCAGAGGTGCTTCCCCAAGGCAGCTCTCAGGGGCAGGTGGGTTGTACAGGTGGGTTGTGGTTCTGGTAGCAGTTCCAGTCCTTGTTTGTTGTCCAAGGCAGCCAAGGCTTGGCAGAGCAGGACGCAGGGAAAAGCCTCCTGTCCCTTCCCCTTGTTTGCCCAGGTCCCAGTCGGAGCAGTGATGTTAATTAGATAAGTCAGATACTCTGCAGAGCAGCCTGTTCAAGGACAAACAGATTTTAATTAAGGGCTGTGTGCACTGGAAGGTCAGGTCACTGGACAGTTACTATGGGAACACCAGGGGAGCCCCCCCAGAGTGTGAGTGTGTCACAAAGTGGGCCCTGGGGCACAAAATTCACTTTGGGGCATGGCAGATAGGGTCCCACCCTTGCAATGTGTACCTGTATTTCATTGCTGTGGGAATGGGAACCTTTGCTTCAAGATATTAAAATCACCCAAGGAGTTCCACGTGAGCTCTACAGCAATGCCATGAATTTGGGAAATTGGTGTCCACCCCAGATTTTTGAACTGTTTACAGCTGATGAGCTCAGTTTTTCAAAAATAACCTGGATAGTGGAAAGAGTTTTGTTTGGGTTAAAATCTGAGCTCAATGTGGGTTGAAATTCAAGCTTAGATCAGTTTGCTTCTGTCTCTGCCACCTTCTAACTGGAATCCAGCATTAACTCCAGTGCCTTGTTCCTGCATTTCAGGGCCTCTCAAGATTCATCCCCACTAAGCTGCCTGAGGTTAATCCTGCTGATTTGACTTGTCTTCCTTCAGTCCCAAAGCTCCTTTTGGCTGTTCGGGATGCATCAGCAGAGTCTTGTCAATACCTGATGATGATGCAGGATCTACAAACCATAGATGTACCTTGGGACTGATAAAATTTTGGTGGGAAACTCATTAGTTTTTGTGTGGTCTAGCAAGAGGATCAGCAGAGAGAAGTTAAATGATTTTAAACCTTAATCTTTTTATTCCTGCTAGCAAACAGAAGCTGAGGCAGGGACAAGGGCTGCACTGGCACCACAAGCAGCTTTCTTGTATAAATAAAATATCCACTCCAATGTGGGCTTTGCTTTGGAATGAAATGTTTGTGTGGGAGTTGGAGGTGGGAGCTCACAGCAGCTGCTTCCCAACCCCCTCCTCCCTCTTGTTACCTGGGGGTTTTGGGGACAAGGGAACAGCGAGGCAGAAGAGGTCACAGGTGTGTTTGGAGGGAGAGTTTTAAACCAGGTCTGATGCTATTTCTCTTTTCTTTGGCCAGAGTGGTTGTCCTGCTGTGGAGCATGCCAGGCGCTGAGTGTTTGGAACCACACGGAGCCGACTCAGCAGGGAGAGTGCCAGGGAAATGGGCTTGGGTTTCAGGCAGAACTGCTCGTGGAGGAGCTGGCTCTGTTTGCTGGCAGCTGAGAAAGCACCCTGGTGCCTGTTAGAAGGGAAAAGGTGTCTGGTTGGGGTTTCCTTGGTGCATCTCCCCGTGCCCCTCGGTGAGCCGGGGGCAGTGCTGGTGTGGGATGGCAGGAGGTGCCCGGGGCAGCAGGAGCTGTGTGCTGGAGCTGGTGTGTGCAGGGTGGGTGGTCCTTGGTCTGCAGAGCCCCTCATTGCAGGCTTGGGCCTGGGCTCGGGCTCCTGGTGCTTTTGGGGAAGCATCTTCCAGGGCTCAGCAGGAAACTGCTCCAGGAGCAAGTTGTGCTCTTGGGCTGGCTCCCACAAACTTCCTCCAAGTGCGGAGAGCAGACTGGGAACAACCTGTGGGCATTTATTATCTCCTGACAGACCCTTGCTGTTCTGCCTCTGGATGAGGGAGCTCTGGTTTTTTCTCAGCAGATGTCCACCTTTGACCTAGATTGTTTTGACTTTTAAAAATAAATTGAGCAGAAAAAGAGCAAAGAGAAGCATCAGGATAGAGGAGCTGAGTCCATCCCCCTTGGGAAGGGGCTGGCTTTGCAGCAGGCAGGACATTTCCAGTGAAAGCTTGGGAGTCCCTTTGGAGAACATGGGCAGGCAGGGTCGAACAGGGACAGCTGTGACTTGGAAGGACTTGGAGCACTCAGAGGGGAGTGTTTTCTTTCTTTTGAAGCAGTGTCACTGCCCACAGTGCTTTCTCTGACAGCATGGAGTGTGCCAGTGCCAAAGGTGTCAGAAAATGCACAGGAGGAAAGCTGGCCTGGAGGGCAGTGTGCTGAGTTGAGTGCCTGTGGAAAAAGTGACAGCAGGAGAGTTAATGGAAAGCAGACACCGAGCGCTGGGAGCTGCTCAGCCAAGAAAATGTGCACAGTCCAGGGTTTTCTCTGGTATCCAGTAAAAAAACCTGTTACAACTTGGCTTCCCTCTCTGTTACCCCAAGGAAAATGGTTCAGGGATAAATACCTGGATATGTGACTTATGCAGCACCTGGAAGGAAAGCAGGTGTTGCTCCTGTGATGATTCCATGTCTTGGAGCCAGGAGCCCTGAGCTTCTTGTTCAGATTCCTGCTGGGAATCCAGGAGCTGCCTTTGGCTGCTTGCAGATGTGGTCTGTAAATCAGAGAATCTTAGAATGGTTTGGGTTGAAAAGGACCTTAAAGACCATCTCATTCCAACCCCCTGCCAAGGGCAGGGACACCTTCCACACAGAGATGGAATCTCATTGCTCCTGTGTTTTGTATTCAGGAGAAAATTTCAAGGTGTGCACTGATGCAAACTCTGTAAGCATTGCAGAGCAGAGTGGGAGCACTGCAGCCAGACTCCTCTAGGAACAATCCCCTTGTTTTTGGCAGGATGGAGGCATCCTGCCTGGAACTGGCCCTGGAGGGAGAGCGCCTGTGCAAGGCTGGGGACTTCAAAGCTGGGGCAGCCTTCTTCGAGGCAGCAGTGCAGGTGGGGACAGAGGACCTGAAGACTCTCAGTGCCATCTACAGCCAGCTGGGCAATGCCTATTTCTACCTAAAGGAGTATTCCAAGGCCCTGCTGTACCACAGACACGACCTTACCCTGGCCAGGTGAGTGTGTCAGCACTGCTTCCTCCTCATTAGACACAGCCATAAGTGAGGGCAGGTTCTGTAGGGTCTGAACCCAGAAATACACGTCCAAAACTGGCCCTGAGGGTGATTGTCCTGTGGAGAACATGGGACACACCAAGGGTGGGTCAGCTGCCTTCAGAGCAGGGAGGTATAGAAAGGGATGTGGGTGTGAGGAGGGTGCCTGGAGCAAGAGCAGTGTTCACTTCTGTCCCCAGGTACTCCCTGTAGTGACCTGCAGTCCTTAGAGCAGTTCTGAAACAGCAAATAGGGAACAAGGATTTGCCTTCAGAATTGTGGGAGCCAGTGGGAAGCTCTCCAGCCAGATGTCTGTGCTGGGAAGCTGCAGCTTAAGTCTGCCTCCAGCAGCTGGTGAATAAAAGTCTCTGAGCTCTTTAACACCTTTCATCTTATAGAACCATTGGGGACCGAATTGGAGAAGCCAAGGCAAGTGGCAACCTTGGGAATACCCTGAAAATACTGGGGCAGTTTGATGAAGCTGTGGTTTGCTGCCAGAGACACCTGGACATTTCTCAGGAGCAGGGAGACAAGGTAATGGTTCCAACAGGAAATATTTCCTGGCTTTAAAAGTAACCTGTCTGCAAGTCAGTAAATGTGATCTGGTGAAGGTGGGCTTGGGAAGGGGCTGTGGGGTGATGCTCTGCCTTCTGGCTGCCATCACACACCTCGTGGTGCTGTGAGGGTGAAGGTGGGAAAGGAAAATTGTGGGCTTGTGGTTCCGAAAGATGGGCAAGGAAAATGTGGGCTTGTGGTTGTGACCATCTGTGCCCAGCAGTGGTAAGTTCCACGCTGGGATTGGAAGTGTAAACCCACTTTTTACTCTTTGCTGTTGCCTGTTCTTCTTCCCTTTAGGTAGGTGAAGCCAGAGCTCTCTATAATATAGGAAATGTTTACCATGCAAAGGGAAAGCACTTATCCTGGAGCACGGCCCAGGACCCGGGCTACCTGCCTCAGGAAGTCAAGGACACGCTACAGAAAGCTTCAGAATATTATGAGTAAGTATCCAAGCTTGGCCAGCCCCTTCTCCTGCAGGGAACGGGGCCGCTGACTGAGAATCTGCAGGTTGTAATAGATTAGGAATATTTCCCTGAGATGCCAAGCTGTGTTGGCAAATTGATCTCAAGGAAGGTTCAAAAGAAAAGGTCTCTTATAAAATCTGAGCTAAAATTCACACTGGCATTGGCTCTGTAAAGCTCGCTGTGGTCATGCAATGAAGTGCCACAGTCTGCTGCTTCTCAGAGCTGTGTTGGGAAGCTGAACTCTCAGCTCCTGTGGCCCCTGCTGCTCTCTGCTGGCCTCTGTGAGGATGGATCCCTGCCTGTCCCCATCCCTGTCACCCAAGGGAAGAGTCACTTTAAAGTCCTGGTTCTTCTCAAGGGTCTGCTCTTTATCTCACTTGCCACAACCTTCCTTTTTCCTAAATCATTTCAAAGATCATTGTAATGTGCCACACAGGGAGATTGGCACCAGAATTTTGGGCTCGTGTTTTTCTCCTCAGAGCTCTTCTTTTGTAATGCAGTTTTTTAAGCAGGCTTTTTAAGTGAAGAGAGTGATAAGATCTTATATCCCTCCCCTCATATCTGAGGATGTGATAGTGCCTATAAATAGCTCACCACCCTTTTTCCAAGGATTGGTGCATGTAGCATAGCCAGGGGGTGAATTTGTGCCAGTGGTGAGTGCTCCACCATTCTCTGTGTGCTGTGTGTGTAGAGGGGGTAAAAACAAGATAAAGAAATGGCAGGAAGCTCCCAGAGCAGAGCCCTGGCATGGCACTGTGGATCCTGCCTCTCTCCCTGGAGCAGGACAAGGAAATCTTCACCCTGTGCCCCTGCTCCTGCAGTGAGGTGGTTATTTCTGATTTAACATGGGGTGGATCAGACCAGGGGTGATTCCTGCACGGAGCCACCCATTTCCTGAGGGGACAGAGCAGCAGGACCTGTCCCCCTGGCTCGGCACGAGCCCCCAGGGGTCACCAGCCTGTCCCTGTGCCCGAGTGCTTGGGAGGGAAATGCCTTCTCCAGGGCTGGCTCTCCTTCCTTTCTGTGCACACTCAATGGTGTTCTGCCCTGGTTTCTTCCAGGAGGAACCTGTCCCTGGTGAAGGAGCTGGGGGACAGAGCTGCACAGGGCCGAGCCTACGGCAACCTTGGCAACACCCAGTACCTGCTGGGCAACTTCAGCGAGGCCATCGCCTTCCACAAGGAGGTAGGAGACTCTGCTGCCTCCCTCCTCAGCACAGCCCTGCAAGCACGGGGAGGGGTTTCCTCCCTCCTGTGTGGACCCCAGAGTCTGCCCTGTTGTACCAACTCACACTGAGCAAATCTTACTCCAGCTCCCATCAGCACCCCTTGAGCAGCGTGAGGGAAGGGTGCTGTTGGCTTGGAAACCAAGGGAGGTATCCAAGGGCAAACTGCAGCTGGGTCTAGCAAGGGTTTTTTTTCAGCTCTTAATTTGTCTCAGTCTAGATTTTAATAAATGCAAGCCATGAATTTAATTAAGCTGCTGAAAGAGCTGTTGATCAAGAATAAATGCTGCTTGTAGAACATAATAACTTTTGCAAAGCTTTAGCAGGGAGGTGAGGTGACAAAGTCCCTGCCCCAGTTCAAATGCAGTTTAGCTCCTGTTGCAGTGTGTGTATCCATTCCCTTGCAATGGGAGTTGGAAATTCACTGCTCCTCTGTTTTTTAAATGGTGGGGGGACAGCACTGGGATACAGCATCACTCCCACTTTCCCAAGAGCCTGAATTGCAGAAGAGGGAGAGATTTCCTGGTGCACCCACCCCAGACAGGCAGGTTCATCACCTCGCTGGGTGTGGGTGCTTGGCAGCCCTGAAAGCTGGTGCCCAGGGGAGCTGTGAGGGGCAGAAAGGTGTCAGCCTCGCTGGGTGGGAGCTTGGCAGCCCTGAAAGCTGGTGCCCAGGGGAGCTGTGAGGGGCAGAAAGGTGTCCCTGCTGACTGAGCCGTGTCTCTGCAGCGCCTGGCCATCGCCAAGGAGTTTGGGGACAAGGCTGCCGAGCGCAGAGCCTACAGCAACCTGGGCAACGCCCACATCTTCCTGGGCAGGTTCGACATCTCTGCTGAGTACTACAAGTGAGTGCCAGGCTGTGCCCTGCAAACCCTGGGCTGTCACAGCCCGTCCCTCAGCTCCAGGGGCTGGGACAGGGCCCCGGGGTGGTGTGGTGGGTGATGTAGGGTGTTTCTCCAAGGGGTGACTTCCCCGTGGCCTGGCAGTGACCAGGGCTTTTCCTGACCTGTTCCCTGCAGGAAAACACTCCAGCTCTCCAGGCAGCTCAAAGACCAAGCAGTAGAAGCCCAGGCCTGTTACAGCCTGGGGAACACGTGCACACTGCTTCAGGACTATGAAAAAGCCATCGAGTACCACCTGAGGCACCTGGTGATAGCACAGGAGCTGGGAGACAGGTAAGGGAGTGCCTCAGGTGAGGGTGAAGAGCACTGACCTTCTCTGACTCACTGTTTTCTCTTGCTGGGGTTAATCAGAAATCTCTGGGCAGCCAGTCCTTAGGCCAATCACCTGTCAAAAACCTGACCTGATTCACCTTTCTCATGTCACTCCAACCTGGAGGTTGTGCCCTCAGTGCTGTGTCTGTGTGGGCTGAGCGAGATTCTAACGAGAGGTACCTCAAGAAAATGCACCAGGTTTGGTGCTTTGCCAGTGGCTGCTGTTATGTTATCCCAGGAGGGCCTCTCAAGAGCTCCCTTATGTTCACAAAAGTTGTATTTTCCTTAAAAGCTGTGTGTTTAGGGCACACAAGATGTCCCACTTTGCTCTGGGTTGGTGCTGGAAACCTCCATGTAGGAATGATGTTGCATAGAGAGTGTGGAGATGATATATCTTGTTTCTTGGTCTTGCTCCTCATTATTTAGGAGGCTTGGCCTTTTAATTTTTCCTAAATTTTAATTATTTTTCTTAGAGGTTGGTCCCTTTTTTGTGGATATGCTCATCCTGAGCCCTCTTGCAGCTGAAGTCACTTTGCAGCCAGCGTTGTGCTGAATTCCCTCGGAGGCTGGGGCTCCTCCACTAGATGGAGCAGGGACATCAGGATGGGAGAGCTGTGCCACCACCCGGGCAGCCTCTGCTCAGGGCAGGCACAATCCCACCCAGGGGTGAATCATGCTGTGGGGGTGCAGGCCTGTGGGCTCCTGCATCTCTGGGAACATACCCTGTGAGCAGAAGGTATTGAACAGGGTGACAAGAAAAACGTTGAAATGCTGATCAACCCGCCCAAACCTCTGAAAAGGGAGTTGCAGTCATGCTGAACCTCCCCCCGCGCCCCCAGGTGCTTTTTTTATCCCTTCTCCCCCCACATCTGCTCGTTTGCAGAGCTGAGCAGGCTCTGGGGAGCAGGAGGCTCTGCCTGCTCCTGCAAACAGCTGCTGAAGCTCCAGAGAGCCAGCCTGGGGGTCTGGCCTGCACAGGGCAGGCTCCACATTCCCCTGCTCTCCCTGAAAACCAGCAGCAGCACCTGGAGACTTGTGGGAATCCCTCCCTGTCCTCTGCTGGGTGCAGTTTCATGCTGTGCGCTCACCCTGGTGATGCAGTGCTGGGGCTCAGCTGGAGCTGTTGCCTGCCTGCAAGGTGCTCTCCTTGCCTTTTTCCTGCAGGTTTAGCTCTGGGCTGCTGATGAGCCAGAGTTGGATGTTGCATTCTCTCTGGGCAGCTCTGAGAGGAGCCCTGGTTGTGTGAGGTGGAAATCAGCAGGAGCTCTGGCTTCTCCTCTCGTGCTGGTGCTCACCAGTGAAGCCAAACCCTTGCTGCAGTGCTTGTATTTTGCCCCTGTGGGTTCAGTCCTGCTTCCCACGCTGCTGTTCATCCCCAGCTCTTGCTGAGCTCAGTGTCAGCAGAGTTTAAGATGTCCAGCACGCTTCATTTCCCAGTGTAGAACCTTTGTGGAGGTGGAAGCAGAGCAGGGAGCCTGGCTGTCCATGCTCTCCAAAAGGCCCTGCTGGGCTTTGCCCAGCATTTCTGTGGTTTGACAGTTTCCTGTTCTGCAGGGTGGGAGAGGGAAGAGCCTGCTGGAGCCTCGGAAATGCCTACGTGTCCCTGGGGAGCCATGAACAGGCTTTGCACTTTGCAAGGAAACACCTTGAGATCTCCCAGGAGGTAAGAGAAGCTGCTGCAAACCAGAGGGAACCTGTGACCCCTGGTGAGAGCAAGACTCTTTTATGCCAATAAGTTATATTAACACAGTTTCCTTGCTCTCAGTGCTCTGGAAAGCCCTTCTCTCTGTGCTGTTTCAGTGGTGTTCTTAGGAACTGCAGAGCTTGGCTGGAAAACACTTTTTCCAACCTTCCCCTTAATTACAGCAAATGTGTGAGCTGTACTTTGCTCCTACCCAACATTCTGGGTGAGAAGGGACCTGGGGACTTGTCCACTGGCTGGCCAAGGTGATGTGCACCCAGCAGGTGTGGAGGCACTCGGGTACCTCGTGGTCTCCAGGCTGTAAGATCCCATTTTCCTGAGCACAGGGAGATGTCCCATCACACTGCAGTGTCCTGGAGCAGTGGGTGCTGTCCCTGGGTGCACACAGCCTGCAGCCAGCCCTGTGCCACCCCTGTGGGAGATCTGTGTGCAGCTACTCTGGTTTCACCTTGGCCTTGCCCAGCTCTCTGCAGCTTTCCTGCCATTTTCAGGTGGCTCAGAAGTGCAGGAAGCCAGAATTCCATTGTTTGCTCTTTTCGGTGTGTTGAGGAAATCAGCTGTGGCCTCTTTAGTCTTCCCCAGATGAAGAAATTGCCCTCTTGAAGCACTAATTGAAATCACCATATGTAAGTGTGCTGGGTGTTCTCCTGCCTGTCTATTAGGTTGGCTAAATCTCTGAGTAGGGCTGACACAGCAGCCTAATTACAGATTTAATTATACTTATCAGGCACACAGAAGAAACACTGTTCTTTGGCCTTGTACATTTTAGGACAGATTAACTTCCCCAGCTCTGCTCAGGCTGGGGCTGAGTCCTCAGAGCTGGACATCAGCTGAGGGGCCATGGGAGGATCAGCACTGGTGGTCCTGGGGCCTTTGGGGTGGAGGGGAGACCCAGCAGGGTGGGGTTCCTGTGTTGTCATCACAGGGTGCTGCTGTGGCTCCAGGAATGGGTTCCTCATGCCAGGTGGCTGGTGAAGTCCCCCCAGCAGGAATTTTGGAACAGTGCAGAGACTGTCCCTTTGACAAGCACCAGGATTTGGGCCAGGAGAAACCTTGTGGAATTCAACCTTTTCATGCTGATGTTCAGAACTCACTTCCCACCACCATCTTCCCAACAAAAATCTAATGGTGGCAATTGAATCTGAATGAAACCAGCTCGCACTTGGAAACTGCTGCAGGTTGATCCAAGGTTACTCACAAAATCCCACTGGAATAGAGATGTACCTAAAAACCTTGGAAGTTGACCCTGCTCTGGAGTACTTCTGTCATCTCAGAGGGCTCTGCTGTGGTGTGACAGGTCCTGCCCAGGGTCACTGTCCTGCCCTGTTCCTTCCTGGTTGTTAACAGGGCTTTGGAGATGACCTGAAACGAGTGAAAGTCAGGGAAGCACTTAATAATTGAGCATCAAGGACTGTAAGACCTAACATGGACATTGTAATTTCTCTGGAGATGATGTCAACAGCAAATCTCCTGTAATTGGCAGGGGGATTTATGCCTGGTGATAAACCCTTTGATCTGCCTCCCTTTACTGGCGCTTGGGGCTTTGTCATAAATAATGTGGGGATTTATGGTTTTGTTCCATGCTGCAGTCAGTGGCAGGGGACACAAAAAGAGCTGTTGCCAGGCATTTAACAGGGACCAGCCAAGGTCTTGCTGTGTCACACAGGCTGCTCTGCCTCTGAAGGTTAGAGGCAGTTTCTGGGTGACCTCTGCGTGTCCGCTGGTGATGTGCAGCACAGCCATTCTCTGGTTTGGTTAAACTTTGAGGAGCATCCACTGTTGTGTCCTACAACTCCTCGTTTTAAGTAGCAGGAGCTGTTGGACAGATCTCTTCCCAAACGAGCTTCCTTGGCCTCAGGCCAGTGAGAGGTGGGAATTGGGAAAAATATGGACTTTTAAAAGATTTTTTGGAGCGTTGTGTGGGTAGATCACCAGGAACAACTTGAAGTTGTATGGCTGTGAGCCAGGAGAGAAGGGCTTCCAGGGCCCTGGTGTGACACTGCCCACGTGGCTGATGGCAGCGTGGTGTCTGGTGCTCAGTAACTATGGAAATACTTGAGGAAGGGGGCTGGGAGTTCCAGGGCTCTCTGCCAAGCCATGTGTGGCTCCAGGACAGCCCAGATGGGCACGTTTAGGCTCAGTTCTATGGCAGTGGGTGAGCTGAGCCCTGTCAGTTCCTTGCCCTGAGCTCTGTTGGGAGGTGCACCCCAACAAGCCTCTCCCAGATATCACTGGGGAACAGTTCTGGAGAGCTGTGTGGTCTCTCAGGTGTCTCCAAGCTCTCTGTTCGATTTTGGGGTGGGATTGGCAAACCCTTGGCTGGGGGCTGTTGGCCTGGAGCAGCCCATGCCTTTAACCAGTGCCCTGTTGGTTTTGCTGCTGCAGATCGGGGACAGGAGCGGGGAGCTGACGGCGCAGCTGAACGTGGCCCAGCTCAGGACAGCCCTTGGCTTGGGCCCTGGGGAGGAGGACGTGGGGGCAGCCCATCCCTACTCTGGCTATGAGGCACAAGGTGAGTTCCTGGGAGGTTGGTGACATTGGGAATTCTCAGGAATTATGTGGTGTGGGGAGGGGAAGGTGTTTGCATGTGGGCAGGAAATACAAATGCTGGAGCAGAATAAGGCTGTGTGGAGTGCCTTCACCACAGAGGGGACTGTGATGTGTTTGCTCTGTGCTTTCCACAAGCTGCAAAGGCAGGGAAGGATCCCCAAAAAAGGGCACAGAAGGAGTTAATGGAATTAATCTGCATTGGGAATGAAATTCCACGTGCCATGCAGCAAACCAGCTTTTGTATCTTTCAGAGCTCTGCAGGGCTCTTTTCACTGATTGATACCAGAGGCTTTCAGCAGTGACTGACAGGGATTTTTGACTGCTCTTGTTCTGATTAGCACCCAGTAACAAGCCCAGGGCATGGGCTGGAGGCAGGGTGGGACCATCAGCACGAACTGGGTGTCATCTCACCCTTGGAACACCTGCAGCAGTGCTGAACGTGGAGACAAGATGTGGCAACACTTGGTCACAGCAGCCAGAGTGGCTTTACCGGGCCCTGGGTCAGCAGGGTAGCACAGACAGGTCACCACAGTGCTGCCAGCCTGCCCTGGGGACTGTCCTGGCAGTGCCCACTGCAGGCACGGGTGGGTGCCTGGCATGGGCACTTCCAGCTGGCAGCTCCATGCTGGGGCAGACTTATTAATAATTCCACACAGACTGCAGCCCAGGAGGTGTCCACTGATGAAATGTGACCTTGTTGGCACGGGCACATTGCCCTGTTGGTAGCAGTGACGTGGAGGGGATGGTGCTGGGGCTGAGGCTGTGCCCTGGTGTTGATCTCCCAGCCATAAGCTGCTGTCAGTGCAGGAGCTCTGGGGTTGTGGTGAGGGGGCCAGCCTGCCCTGCCCTGCCCCACTGGAGCTCAGCTGTTGCCTCAAATGCTGTGGGGGCCACAGCAGCTTCCCCAGCCTCCCTTTGCACGTCACCTCCTCTTTGTAACTCCTGCAGAACTCATTCCTGGCATCTCCTCAGGGGCTTCCTTTTGGCAGGTGACTTTGCTGTGAAAGGGGAAGAGGAAATTAGCCTCAGTGTTGGTGCAGTGCCTGGGTCAGGGGGAACTGTGGATGTGGCCCATGGGCTGCTCACTGCCCTCTGGAGATCCAGATGTGCTGTGTTAACATCTGGAGCCAGCAGTGATGCTTCTGTTGTCAGACAGAGCCAGAGCCAAGCAGGTCCATGTGTGTGTGATCCCTGGAGGCTGGGAAAGGGCTGAGCAGCTGCAGTCAGAGTTCTGGAGGTTGCAGTGACCCCATTAATCTGTGGTGCTCACATTCCCAAGGCTGGGGCTGTTTGTGGAGAGCAGGACAAAGTGTTCTTGGGAGGAACACCAGCAAACAACTGGGATCTGCAGTGCAGGGAGAGAAGGATCTTGGAGAGCAGCATTTCCCCTCTCCAGGTCCTGGGAATCTGCTGGGAAGATAAAAACCAGCTCCATGTTGGTGGGCTGGGGCCCCAGGAAGGGAGGGTGAGATCACAGCTGGCTGAGCTGTCAGTGCTTTGCAGTGGGGAAGGTGCTGGCCCTGTCACAGGGAGATGTGCAGAGGGCACAGCCTCTGGAGAGGAGCCTGACTCCTTGATTTCTCCTTAGCTTTTATCCCAGCTTCAGCTCTCTTAGTCTGAACTTCAGTGGAGGATGAGAGGCCACCAATGTGTCTCTGAGCCCTTGAGGGAAGGGAGATGTATTTAATGACTGCCAGAAATTTTGGTACCCTCCTGTGCACCTATTAAATGATTAGAAGAACATAATTATTTATATTATTAATAGCAGCAATTTACAGCCAGAGGAACATCTGTTTCTGTAATAGGAAGCAGGTGAGAGAGTTGAGGTTCAAGTTGGCTTCTGAACCACCCGTGCCTTTTGATGTTGGCAAATCTCATGGTGAGGAGAGCTTTCCATTTTTTTTCCTTATTCAGATTCTTTTTCCTGCTTAAGGTTACAAAATGGCTGCATATTCCTAAAGATGCTCAAATCCTCTGATAAGTCAAACATGATAAAACACATCAGTTTCATGAAGCAGGTACAATAAAGCTTCATAGCAAAGGCTGAGCCAGGTTTTGACTGGGATGTCCTTCACAGATTGCTGCTGCTTTTAGGGCTTGGGCATTGCCCTTCCCAGGGCTCTGGGGGTGGAAGGAGTGCCTGATGTTTTCCTCTGCTGTTCTGGCTCCCCTTGCTGAGCTCTTCATGATTTTAATTAATATTCTGAGAGTATTTGAATGTCAGAAGACAAAGCTGGAGGCTGGGGAAGTGGGGCAGTGCTGCAGAAGTCTTGTGAAAGCAGCGACCTTGTTGAGAAAGGCAAACACAGAGAGCTTAAAGCAACAAACTGAAGGAAGCTGGAGAGGAGCTGGAACATGAAGTAAATAAACAGGGGCTGGGTTTGCTTCTCCAAACAACCAAAAATGTGGCCCTGAATAAATCTCCTTCTCTTTCACACACTGCAAGCTAAGAGTTGAGTGCTGGTCGGCTTTGCCTTTGGAGAGAAGTGAAGGACTTCTCTGTGGCTCCACGGGGTTGTTTTTAGGGGTGAAGGCAACCAGGGTAAGAGGCAGCACTGGGAGGTGTGCTGGGGGGCAGACAGGCAGCACTGGGGCCCTTTTCCACTGGAGATGCTTTGGGCTGAAGCTGCAGCACCTGCCCCTGAGGAGCCGCCTGTTCCCAGCGTGGCCCGGGAGCCCCGAGCTGCCCCTTCCTGCCCCTGGCTGGGGAAACCAGGCCTGGGAGGGGGGCACAGGGACAGGGACCACCCAGCACCCACGGGCTGGGGGCAGCGAGGAGCCCTGGACACCCTCTGTGCCTCTCTGCAGTGGGAGCTGACTGGGGGCTGCTCTCCTTGTGCTGTCAGCCCCAGCCATCACCCGCTGGCAGCAGCAGTGTCAGGAGACACGAAGCAACCTCTGCTGGCAGCTGGGAGTGGGTGGGGAGGGCTGCAGGTGTTCCAGGAGGCGTTGGCATGGGGATGCTTCCAGAGCTGGCTCCTGGCGTGGTTCCTGTGCTGTTTGCAGCACACAGCCCTGCCCTGCTGAGCTGGGCTCTGAGGGCAGGGGAGGACCCAGCCCTGAGCCTGACTGGGGGCAAACCCAGTGTAGGAAGTAGCAGTCCTGGAGTACAAGGTGGTCTCACAACTCTGAGTAATTGCTGTGATGCCAGGCACAGCTTTGATTTCAGTTTCCCCCCACACATGCAATGAGCATCAGCTTTTCTCTAAGCAAAGCTGGAATAAGCTTATTTGCAAATAAAGAATTGGCAGTTTGGGTTAAAGAATGAGCCTGACTTTCCCCCTCTGCTGATCTCCTGCATGAGGCTGCTCTGCTTGTTTGGCATTCCAGGGGCTCCATGCTGGCTCATTCCTGTGTGCTCAGCCCAGCTGCAGGTTGTGTTCTGCAGTGGGCACAAAACCCCACTCCTTCCCCAGCACTGCTCAGCTCTGTGGGGCTTTGATTGTGGGGTTCTGCGTCCTCAATGCAGTTTTGAGCTCATCTCTTCACAGGAATCTTTGAACCCTTGGATCAATCAGACTGAAATAGAAGGAATCTGCTTTTATGTTTTCCAGCCTGTTTGTTTTTGTTTGCTTGCTTGCTTTAAATATCTTTGAAGTACCTAAAAAGTGTTTAGGGCTGATAAAACAGGCAGGATTGACCATCCCTCTGCTGCTGCTGCTCCTGCCAGCCTGTGCCTGGGGCTGGGATGCTGCCCAGGGACAGGGATGTTCCTTCCCTGGAGTTTGCTCAATCTTCCTGCGGAAAACTGTCAGCTGTGGTCGTGTGAGAGCAGCATCTTGCTGACAGTGGGCCAGCCCTGCTCCCTCAGGCTGTGATTTCACTGTCTGGGAAGCATTTGCCTTCCCTCGGGCAGAGCCAGGGTCACATCCCCAGCCTGGATCCTGCCCCATCCTTACCAGTGACACTGAGGAAGTGCAGCAGTTGAAAGTGCTTAATGTTAAATATCCTCAGCTCTATTTGATTTTTCCCAGGAGCTGCTGGGCTGCAGCTCAGCCTTTTTTTTTCATTGTGGAAATGAAAGCCCCAGGCTGTGCTGGTTAATTGTACCTGCTGAAGCAGGGGGTGATGGATGAGGTGCTGGAGAAGCAGAGTGGCTTTTGGCCACGTGGAAGGAAGGATTGGTGGGCTGGTGGTGCTCCAGCAGGTGCTCAGAGGGAGAGCTGAGGCAAATATTTATTCCCGTGTGCCTGCAGGAAGGTGTCCTGTCTGTGGTGGCCCTTCAGGGAGGGCAGGAGAGTTGCTTCCACAGTGGGATTCTGGAATGAAGATTCAGGACTTTTCAAAGATGCCTCTTCTTTATAATGAGGTTTTTTCTTAAATCCTCTGCTGTTACAGCTGTTAAATCATTCCAGCAGCACTGATGGGGGGGAATGAACCTCTGAGTCATTTGGATTTTAAACTCAGTAATTTAGCACTCACTTCAGACTGCCCCAGTGTTGGCTTTAGGAAGTTTTAAAATACTCTTCCCAAGTATTTCATGTTCCTCTCTCATCTTGCTGTGTACATGAGCCTCCTTCCTAGCATCTGTGTAAAACACAGCAGTTCTTGGCTCACAGCAGAGGAAATGCTCCAGGACTAGAGAAGATGATGTTGTGCTACTGAAATTTGTTTTATCTTGATGCCAGGGGAGATGGGAAGTGCTGGAAAAGAGGATGAGGAACAGGCCAATTCTTGAAGCCTGTGGCAGAGAAGGCACAACGTGGCTTGTGGCAAAGCCATCCATTCAATCAAGATTAAATCTCTTGTTGTGGGGAGGGAGAACTTTTTGGAAATGGTTGGTTCTGGGCAGACTGAAGCTCCCTTTGGCGGCAGCTGCAGACTCCAGCAGCACTCCCAGCTCTGCTGTGCTCTCTGGTTCCTGAGTGCATCTTCCCCAGGCAGCTCCCCTGTAGGGAATGCCATGGCTGTGGTGCTGCTCTGTCCAGCACTGCACTGCCTTTAGGAACGAGATTCCTCTGCCTGCTGTACCTTTTATGCAGCACAGAGCAAGAAAAGAGAAGAAGGAAATTCTCTTTCTTGCCCAGCTAGAATTTCTTTTTCTCTCTTAAAGCTTGCTGTGTAGATGGCCATGGTCTGCTTTATTCCTCCTGCCAGACCCTCAGCAGAGTCCCTGCAATCTCTGGAGTGACCTCGGGACCATCCTCCTTCCCTGGCAGGGACAAAGCCAAGCTTGGCTTAGCAAAAACTCCTGGCAGAGCTCGGGATGGCAGCGTGGGCAGCGTGCTCCAGGAGCTGCTGATCACAGCAGCACCCAGGAGGAGGGTCAGGTTCATTCCCCTCTCTTTTAGAGGATTTTACTGTGGGTGTTTGATGGCTGCTAAGCTGACACGGGGTTGCTCCTTCTCTGCCCTCCCTGAGTCAGTCTGGAGGACAAAATCGTGTCCTTGGGCTTGTTGGCTGCTGGAGATGTTGCCCCTGTTAATTATTGTGTCACTTTCTAGCTAAACTCTGGTTTTTGATCGCTGCTTGTTCGACATGAGCTGGTAATGGATGGGGGGGAGGTCATGGGACTCTGCTGGATCCTGGCAGGGAAAATCCTGCCCTTCCAAGCGAGCCAGGTGTTGCTGCCAAGTCCATCACCCTTCTGTTGGGTTAGCCCTGGGGTTATGAGCCTCCTCCCAGCCTGCTCCACCCAGTGCAGTTGATCTCCCAGAAGCTCCTTCTGTCCCCACAACTGTTCCTCTCTGAAGCAGACGATTGCCTGGGGGGGTTATGGTTGCAGGATGACATGGCCCAACCTTCCCACAGCCTCCGAGGCTTGGATTTGTGTTTCAGGGCTGGGTGCTCAGTGTTTTTCTGTAAGTATCCCTTGTAAATATTTCATTCTTTGACCCAAATTGCCAATGTTGTATTTGCAAGTCACCTTTGGTTAGAGAAAAGCTAATGCCTATTGCACATTCGGGGGAAAACTGAAATCAAAGACGTGCCCAACACCAGAGCAGTTACTCAGAGGTGTAAGGCTACAAACAAGACCCCCTTGTACTCCAGGACTGCAGCTGAAGTAAACTATGCAGAGTTTACTCCTACTGGGGAAAATAAATAACAAATAAGTAAAAAAGAAGCTCCCTTGTGCCTTTTGTACCTGCAAGGAGGACTCTTTTCCAGGTTTTACCTCTTCATGTGGATGTGAGGGCTCTTTGGCTGATGATCCAGAGTGTGTCCTTCCCTCTCCCCACCCGATCATCCTCTGTGCCAGCTGCTCCCCCTGAGTGCAGTCAGCAAATGCCCCGGGGCTCTGGGTGCCGTGTGGATGTGCAGCATTGCTGTTATCTCTGTTATTTTCAGCCCGTTGCTCAGCTGTCAGACTGGATTCTGGAGATGCAGAGCTCGGGTGACACGAGCACAGAGCATCTTCTGCCGGATCAGCCAGACGAGCATCTTGGTGCAAAGGGAACTTCTCTTCATTGCCACGTACTGTGTGCAGCTTTGTTCAAGGAGCAGTTTTGTCACAGAGGAGAGAACGGCAGGGTTCTTGTTGTGGAGCAGGGTTTTGTTGTGCTCAGGGCCTGTTGGGAGGTGGAGATTTGCTTGTGCTCTGGATGCAGCTCATCAGTGCCTCCCAGCAGAGCAGGGATCGTTCCTGCCCGGTGGTTCCCAGTTCTGTATCCTCAGACACAGAAGGACTCAGAGCTGTTGGGATTCCCTGGTCCTTCCCTGCCTGCAGGACTGGGCTGAGCAGATGGTCCTGCCCAGGGATGGGCACACAACAGCTCGGCACCAGCGTTTTATGGCCCAGTCATCGTAAATAACTGATATTATTTGCTTTCTGTATTTAGAGAAAAGTATTGTTCTCCCCCAGTAGCAACTGGGAAAACAAATGCCACCATTTATCAGGCGAGTGCTGACAATAATAGAGGTCAAGTGGATTTATAGTGCCAGAACCCATTATGTGTTTGAAGACTAATTAAAGCCTTAAATGAGATGCTTGTCCTACTGGAGGCTGCTTTTTTCTTTTTTTTTTCTTTTTTTTTCTCCCTTCTTTCTTTTCCTGCTGCTGTGCTTGTTTTCCCCCTCCCCCGTGCCTCTAGGAGCTTTGCTGTAATAATGGAGCAGGAGGCTGGCAGAGCTCCCCTGATTAGATGTCAGCAGTGTATGATGTGAGCTGCTCTGGGAGCACTGGGAGCACTGGACCGTATCTCCAGTGTCACTTTGGAGCTGGGAAGGGTTTCCAGACCAGCATTCCACCCCAAACAGCTGGCTGGCTGCTCTGATTCAATTATCTCCAGCAATATTTAGAGTTGTCAGCCAGAATCGAGGTTGGGGTCTGTGCAGGTGGGGAGAGGTGCTGTCCAGGGCTGTGAGAACTCGCCCAAAAGCCAGGTCAGTATCTTGGTTAATGCAGGTACAGGGGGAAATGACCTTTTCATGAGAGTGCAGCAGGTCCTGCTGCTGGATTTGTGTTGTTTGGGGAGCACAGGGCTGTGTGTGCAGCTCTCCTGGGAGCGCTGCAGTTGGCTCCCCAACCTTTCCCAGTTGGTTTTCCGTGGAGTCCCCTGTCAGGTTGAGTTGTGCCTGCTCTGGCACAGCCCCCCAAGGGATCCAGCGTGTTCAGACACACAACTGCTGCTCTGTCTGGGGTGGGGGCCCTGCTCTGCTGCTCTGGCTGGGAGGAGGCAGCTCCCAGAGCTGGGGCTCAGCAAAGCACATGTCAGCTTGATGAGAGCTCCTGCCTGGGCTCCCTGAGCCCCTGCTCCACATGCTCAGCTCGATCCTGTCAGCTGCAGCCCCCTGGAGATGGAGCCTGTCCATGGAGGAGCAAAGCTCACTCTGCCCAGCTTGCCCTAGTGCTCCTTTCCAGGAGATGGTCCCACCACCATCCTTGATAAAACTTCCTTGTGCTCTCCGTGGGTGCAGATTAAAGCCAAGAACGTGAAAACCGTTAAACTCGCCTCAGCAACCAAATTGCAAAAGCAAAAATTAAAAAAAAAAAATTAAAAACCCCCTTGGTTCATGGTGCTGTTGAGATCATAGATGGGGAGGAGGAAGAGATTTTAAAAAAATTTAAAAAAGGAACAACACCCCTGAGCAGTGAAAAGAGCAACATCCCAGGAGCTCCCGGAAAAGAGGGCATGAATGCAGCCAGTCAGGAGCATTGCTCAGCTGATGTTCACAAGAAGGTTTCAACTTGCTCTCTCTGAGACCTCAGTAAACCTCATAGACAGAGAGAGCATTTAGAAAGGCCCCTGAGGTTTTCCATTCCTGTGCAGCAGGCTTGGTAAACATGCCAATAAATGCTGGAGAGAGAGAGGAGGGAGGAAAAAACCCTTCCAGAGGAGCAGACCTGGGTTTTCAGCTGCTCCATCCTTCACATCCCCTGCTCCTGCTGTGCATCAGCACTGGGGAGAAGGAGGCAGAGCTCAGCTTTGGCTGAACATTAAGTGGTGCTGCAGGTATTTCTGGGAAAATTAAGCTGGGAGAGGCTGAAAGTTCCATCTGGAGCCACCTGAGGGAATGGAGACAGAAAGTTAGCGGGACTCCTCCTATCGTGGGACACTTGTGAGTATGGAAAGCTCTGCTCTCCTGGAAGGTGGATGAGGACATGTGGGATGAGAAGGGGAGAAGCTCCCACATGTCTGGTGGGAGTTGCTGCTGCAGTTTCTTGTAGCCCTGAGTGGTAGGGGTCCTCCTGATGCTGCTTGTTTTAGTGTTGGTGAGCGGGGCCAGTGTTTGTCCCCAGCACTGGCTGGGATTTCTGGAAGAAACAGCTGAGTTGGATGAAGTTTTTTGTGATTCTGAGCTTCTTCCTCTCTTAGCTCAAGTGTGTGTAAACCCCCCAGAGTCATTGATGGCCACTAGCATCAGAACAAGAGAAGAAGACGAGTTGTTCTGCTGGGGTAGCTGCCTGTGTCTATTAAATGAACACCGGGCAGGTTTTCTCTGCTCGGAGATTAATGGCTGCTGGCCAGTGGTTCAAAGCTCTGGGAACACACAAAAGCACCTGAGGAGGGAGGTGTGTAATTAATGACTCTTTAGACAGCTGGAAATGATGTGTGTTTATCTAACTGGGCACACTCTGCTGCTTTCCTGGAAGTGGCTGTTAAACGGGGCCGTGACGCACGCGCCCTTCCAGCCCCAAATGTGCCTCCAATTCGGGGTTTGAAGGGGGATTTTTCTCCAGACCCAAAAGTGCCTCTGATTTGGGGTTTGAAGGTGACTTTTTCTCCAGACCTACCTTGCTGCTGTAGGTTCTTCTGAGGGAAGCCAGGAGCAGCTGTAGCAGTGTCCAGAGTGTCTAAATGGGAGCCACTGGGAGCACCCAGCGCTGCCTTCCCCTCACTGAGCTCCTGTCTGAGTGACATGGCAGCCCCCAAAAGTCCTTCACCCATCTCACAGCCATCTCCTCCATGCTGAGGATGGTGGGGATGTGGAGAGCAAAGGGAGTTTTCTTCAGGGATGGAATTGTTGGGCATTAGAAGGGGCTGCCCAGAGAGTCACCACCCCTAGAGGTGTTCAAGGAGCGACTGGACGTGGCACTCAGTGCTCTGATCTGGTTGGCAGGGTGAGAATTTGAAATCTTTTCCAACATAAATGTTCTGAGCTGCTGCCAGGTGTGCCCCTGGCTTTGTGTGGAAGGGGCAGAGTTTGGTGGGAATGCTGCCTGCTCCTCGTGATGTGTGTTCCCTGCTCTGCTGTGTGTTCAGTGCCTGCTCTCCACCTCCAGCCCTGATGTCAGTCCCCCTGAACTCACAGCCTGGTAATGAATCACCTTAAAACAAAGCTGCTGCTGATGTGCTTTTTGGAGAAGAGAAGCAGGAATGTGCAGGGATGTTTTGCTGATTGTAATCCTTAGGGCTGCACGCAGTAAATCCCTGCAGGGTGGTGAGGGGCACAGACATAAACTTTAGGTCACTGATGGCCAGGCTGTGCTGGGTGTTCCTGACCCTTGGTGAGGTCCCAGCTGATCTGAGCTTGTCTCCTGTGCAGCTGAGCTTTTCAGAGCAGGGCTGTCCTTGGAGTTGGTGCAGTTTGGGTATGGCTGTGGTGGCACCAGGAGCCCTGGCTGAGCTGGGTGTGCTGCTGCAGGAATCCCTGGAGCCTTTTTTCCATTTAATCCCTATACTCTGCTCCCAGCCAGCCTCGATTTGTGAATTTTGTGCCTTCTCTCTGTTCAGCTTGCCCAGTGCCCCCCTGAGCTCAGAGGAGCAATGTGCCCTGCTGGGCTGGGGGAGCTGAGGAGTGCTGGGGTCTGGGGAGTTTGCTGCTGCAGGAACCTCTCAGAGCTCTGTGGTTTCTGTTCTCAGGGCTCAGCACAGGGATCATCCCTCCCCCAGGATTCCCCCTCCAGCCTGGGAGGTGTCACAGGACCTTGAGTGGAGAGTTCTGGGCTCTGCCCTGCGTGGTGTTGCTGGACTGGGGTGTCACGTGGGGATCAGCTAAACTGAGCCTTCAGGAACCATCAGGGAAGGGCAGAAGCTTTCCCAGGGATGGTGAAAACATCCCAGGGTCATTTTGTACTTCCTGGCTGTTTGTCAGCAAGGCAAGAGCAGCTGGAAGCAGGTTGAGGAGGCAGTGGAGGTAAAGAGGGTTTGGAAAGCAGGAGTCAGAGCTGAACTGTGTTTCACCCACTCTGTTGTCGTTGGAATCAATCATCAAAATCTTATGAAATCTCAAATAAATATCATAAATCCTGCCGAGTTTTGATTCCTCTGTCAGGTTAAAGGCAAGATTTGGTTCCTCTTAAGGCTGGGCCTATAATAGAAAATATTTGCTCCTTCACTCAGTTTTTCTACTTCTGTGACTATGGAGGAAAGCTCAAAGTTGAGTCCCATAAACATTCTTTCAGTTAAAAACATGATGATAAAGCAGAAAATCCACAGATGTATTAAATTGTCTGCTTATTATGATTTTTCTCAATGCTAGTCCCATGACTTTTGTGGTTTAGGGTGAGGTTTGTAACTCCTGAATTCCAGAGACCTTGTCTGAGATCAGGGCCGTGGTGTGACCTGGCTGCAGCTCGAGAGCCCAAGCCTCACACAGCCCTGTGACTGTGCTTTAAAAAGACCCCAAACAGTAGGAAAAGAACCCCACATTTGAATCTCAAAGCTAGCAGAGCTGCATCATCCCATCCCTTTGACTTTCAGTTAACCAGAGCAAAGGATCTGCCGTGGCTTGGGTTTTTCCTGTGTGACATTTGTGCTGTTGGTGGCACCCCCCTGATTTGAGAGTGTTGTTTTGCAGGAGCCAGGCCAAAGAGACTCCAGAGGAACAGCATGGACAGCTTAGACCTCCTCAAATTCCCTTCTGAAAAGGTAAGCAAAGATGTCTGGCCTCAGAGATTGTGGGAATCTCTCCACAGATTCCAATTGGTTTGTTGTTGCCTGGCTTTATTTGCAGGGAAATATGCAATTAGCAGATATCACTGGAGTCAATGGGATTAACCAAAGAGGGTTTCCAGAGAGCTGGGAGGAGAGGAACAGCTGGTCTCACTAAAAAGGCACTTAACTCAAAGCTGAGAAGTCACTTCTGGGCTTTTTTTGAAAAGGCAGCCCTTGATTGGAAGGCTGCTGGTGAGCAGTTCAGCCCCTGAGTGGCTTCCAGAGCCCCAGAGGGGGACAGAGGGGGCAGACACAGGAGATGGAGCACTGCAGGGGGCTCAGGGTTTGTTCCAGGGGCTCCAAGGATTGCTTTGCTCCTGGGAATGTCAGAGCCCAGCAGATCAGCGTTTACTCCGTGTCCCCAGGGCTGTTCCTGCAGCAGCTGGGGACACTGAGCCCTTCCAGCCCCAGGGATCCTCTGAGTCCCTCACAAAATCCTGCTGCTGCTGCCGAGGGCTCAGCCGTGCCTGTTCCCACCGGGGGGGCTGGCCTGCAGCCATTCTGCCTTTCTGGAGTGTTTTTGGCACAAATCAACCATGATCACCCAGTGCTTTCCAGGCACAGCTCTCCTGAGTGTCCCAGGGAGCATTTCCAGCTTACAGAGCTGGCACAGAGAGACAAAGCTCACCCCAGCTGCCGGTGGGTGCAGTTTCAGTGGGAAACAACCTCAGGCTCGAGAAACCATTTAGGTACCCAGAAATCCCAGTCAGCACTGGGAATGAAGCTCCTCCCTGAATTAGCTCTCTTTGGAAAATAAATTCCAAATGCCCTGATGTGTTTTTATCAATTTGTATCAATTCTCCCCTTGGCTGTTTTGGCTCTTGCTGCTCTCACCAGCGTGACTCCATCGTGGGTGTCCATGGCAGGGACACAGTGCCCAAGGTCGGGGACATTGGTTCATTGGCTCTGTGTCCTCATGAGAGCAGCACAGCCCCCAGGGCTGCCCAGGGGCTTGGCTGGGGTGTGGTTTCACGCTGTTGGTGTCCTGCTCTCTGCTGTAAAAGCTGACCAGGGGTCGATAGTTGAGGCAGGGTTATGGATTTCAGGGGTGGGCACTCCTGCTGCCCCTGCAGTGTCCTGGGGAGGGGCTCAGCTCACCTCTCCTGCAGAGAGGAGTGCATGCAGCTCCTCTGCTCAGTCCCACACTGGCTCACAGGAGGGGTTAAAGGAGGGAGGGAGAAGTGAGGAGTAAATCCATGGAGTGAGCTGTGACCTCTCCAGCAGCCTCTCGGTGTTGTCTCTGCCAGAAATGCTTTCTTCTTCTCCTCTGCCAGAGAAAGCCAGCAAAGCCCCCCCATTATCACACTGCCCAGAGCCCCTGTCCAGTGCCTCTGCACACAGAGCTGTGTGTTGGGGCCCAGGGAATGCACACCTGGGCTCTGAAGCTCCAGCACACTGCTCCCTGCTCACCCTGCTCTCTCCAGTGTGGCTCTTACTCCTTCATTCATCTCCTCTGGTTTTATCTCCCAGCCTCTTGTTTATTCCTTTGTGTTCCAGACTACAATCCCTTTCTCACAGCTGGGTTTCACCCCGAAGGTACTCTCGTGCTGTAATTGAGTCATCTCTCCTGTTGGCATGCTCTGAGCCCCGTGAGAGCTCCAACCAAGGCACTCCACTTCTGATTTATGTTCACATGGCTGCTTTTTAAGATGTGGACGCTGGCCTGGCTGTGCTGGTGTCACCAGCGTGGCAATGAATCTCTCCTTCCTGGTTCTCACTGTTGCTGTTTGGGGTCTCTGTCCCCTCCATTCCCCCCCTGGGGTGGCAGTGCTGTCTCTGTGTCTGAGCCCCTGTGAACTCCTGTGCCTCTCCTGCTCTGTGGGTAGGAGCCAACAGAGCTCCAGAAAACCTGAGCCAGACAATTGCTGCAGTGACTGTTTCTTGCTTTCCCAAGGACCAGAATGGGGACAGCCACCACGTGGGAGAGCTGAAGATCTCAGGAAAAGAGTTCTTGTCGTTACCTTCGAGAACAAAGAAATACCGGGAGCAGCAGCCCAGCTCGGAGAGGAGACCCCAGGGCCCCAGTGCCTCCCCTCTGGACGCTGGGGAAGGCAGAGTCCAGGTGCCACAGTCGGTAGGAAGATGATTTTAATCTCCAGTTCTGCTCTGGGAGTTTCTCCTGTTTGTTTTTACCTCCTTTGCAGCCAGGTGTGGGGGTAGTAGTGGGGACTTCTGGCTGGCAAACAGAGTCTGTGGCTGTGCTCTGTTTGTTGGCTCTGGGGGCAGATCCTTTTGCCTTGTTGAGGCTCAGCATTGCTGTCCTTTTAGCAGAGCAGTGGTGCCAGTCTCCATCACCAGCTGGTCTGGGAGGGATTGGCCCTCAGTGGTGACATTTCTAACCTTCTCTTGAGGGACAAGCTGAACTTAGCTGGGTTTTGGTTTGTCAGGATATGATGCCTTGGATGCAGCAGTTTGGGTGCTTTGTGGAGCTTGAAATGATCAGCTCCTGGGGTTCATGAGGAGTGGGATTGGTGCCTTCAAAAACCAGAGCCTTTCCCAGGTCTTTGGTGAGAGACCAAAAGTGCTGGTTGCCTTTGCCAAATGTGGGAGTGTAGATGTTCCTGCTCATGTTCTGATCACACTGATGATCAGTGTGCAGAGTGGTCTCTCAGAATTCCTCAGAGATGGTAAAAATCATCATGCAGGAGCTGTTCTTTGGAAGCAGCACAGATGGAGACCCTTTCCTCAAGAGCTGGCCCTGCTGTTGGTGATTTCCAGGTTGCTGCTCCTGTGTGGGGAGCTCTGAGCAGTCTGAGCCTGGCTCCCTGGGGGATGCTGAGGATCCATGTCCTGGGAAGCTCCCCAGATGCCTGTTTGCTGTTTTGAACGTGTCAGTTCTGCTGGATTGGGGCCGTTCCCTCCGCTGGTGTTGATGTTTGTTGTGACACATGGCAAACACAAATACTGGGCAGCTTTCCTGCAGCTGTGCTGGGTTCATTGCCAGCCCTGGAAACAGGGCTCACACCCACAATGGTGGCACGTTTCTGGGCTGTGGGAGGGGGCTTGGAGGTGTTTGAACTCCGTGATCTCAAGTGAGAAAGCCCCAAATCCTCAGCTTGTTGCCAGGAGAGACGAAGCGTAACGGGGAAGATCAATGATCTCATGGGTGCTTGGAAGTATTTAGGTTTTTGCTTTACTCTGAGGCTCTAACACACTATCACAGTTCTGTGCTCATGCAGTGATTCCAGATGGAATAAATCCAAGCCAGAAAAGATAGGCCTATTTTTTTTTCCCTTGGCATTTAAGAAAAAGCGAAATTAAATATTTTCATGCTGGCCAAGAAAGAGTCAGAGCTGCAGAGCTTGGGATGAAGCCTGGCTGTGGAGTGGGGATGCTTGAAGGTGTTTCTCACCTTTGTTCCTCATCTGTGGATCATGGAAAGAACATATCCTGCTGTACCTGTGTGCATGAGTGTGTGGACACATCCCTTTTTTACCACAGACATTCCTCATTTTCAGTTCTCTGGCCACTGGAGACTGAATTTTTACACCAACTGGGTTTTAAAAATTTTTTTTAGACTTCTCTGAGCTCATTCTTGGTTCCCAGCAGTGCTTGTGGAAATGGTCTGCTGGGAAAAACATTTCCTACAGCTCACCGGTGCAAGCATGATCATTGAGAAAGGAAAACAAAGCTCATCTGAGCCAGAGAGGAGACAGCAGCATGGGGGCACACAAGGCAATACAAAGAGAGAAAAAAACACTCCTGCCAGAAATAGCCTTGTATTTTTAACTCAGACATTCAGCCAGAGACCAAACAAAAGCCACGCTCCATCAAGAGCTGGGAAAAGCATTCCTTAGGAGTGGAGCTGTGGATCCATGGGCTGTGCCTGAAAAAAAAGGCCCCGTGGGGCTTTGCCAGCCACTGGTGACCCCTTGGCAGCAGTCCTGGGCTTTGGGCAGAGGCTCTGGGGTGGCCCCAGGGGACCTGGCGGGGTCACCTCAGGGGAGCTGTGCTGTCTTGGTGCTCCCAGCTGAGAGCTTTGCCAGGCTGGCTCTGCACACAGGCCAGACCTCAGGGGGTTTAAAGTCAGCGTCACCCTGTGGGTTTTGCCACGAGCAAAGCAACCCCTCTGTGGTCTGTGTCACAGGGGAGTTGGAAAGCTGCAGTTCCATCCACAGGAGCGTTTGTAATCCAAGGGAGCAAACCCCACCCCAATGGGAGAGAAGCTTTTCCTGCTCAGGCTGTTCAGACAACAGCTCCCCAGGTTCCTCATTTTGCAAGGAAAAAAAGCAAAAATTCTCTTTAATCCGTTGTTAAACTGTGATTCCTAAGCTAGAGGTGATCTCTAGCAGTTGATCTGAAGTGCTTTTCTGGGGTGCCACAATCCCTGCTGTCCCAGGGCAGAGGAGTGCCCAGCCTGTGAGCAGGGAAAACACTCAGGACTCCCAGGTGTGACCTCTGGATAAATCCTGCTGTCAGCTCAGCCCCTGCCCTCCACCCCAAGGGGCTCCTGCAGCCGGGGACCCCCGGGCTGGGAGGTCCTGGGGGGGCGAGGTGCCTGACTCAGAGCTCCTGGATCCACCACCCATCCCCTGCCTGTTGTTTACCTCCCTCCTCCCCACCGTGTGATGGGGTAATGCTGCTCTCCTGCCTCCCCCGGGGAGGTTACAGAGGCGTGATGATGGCTGTAAAGTTGTTTGAGCTTGGGATGGCAGGAGCCGTGGTGGTTGTTATTAGCATCGCTGATGATGCTGCTAATTACCGAGCTGCTGGGAAACTCCCCATGGGAGGAGGCGGGGAGGGCAGAGTGAAGGGAGCAGGGGATGGAGAGCAGCCTGTCCCTCCTGGCAGCTCTGGGTGCCCTGAGAGGAGGGCTCAGCCTGCGGGGAAAGCCGTGGGGATGCTGGCCTGGATGGGAGAAGCCCTGGCCCAGGTGCTGCGGAAGGTAGGAGAGCGTGGCAGGTCCCCCCTGTGCCCCTGCCCTCCTGCCGCTGCTGTGCAAGAGGCTGGTGTGGAGAGCGATGCTCCTGCAGGAGGGTCCTGACCCTGCTGGGGCAGAGAGGGGCTTCCTTTCCCTTCCCAGGGCCCCCCGAAGTGGGGGAATTTCCCAGCCGTGGCTGGTGGTCGCTAGCCAGGAGAAGGACCAGCCCTGCCAGGGTCTGGGTGTGAGCAAGGGCTGGGTCCTGTTCACCTGTGGGCCCAGGATACTCAGGGCTGGGAGTGCCTGGCTCTTCACAGCAAAGGAGGGTTTGGTCTGGGAGAAGCTGGTGAGGGTGAGGTGCTTTTTGGTTTTTGCTCTGTTGCAGCAGAGCCCTGAGCCTTAGTGGCTGCATTAAAACTCTGTCCCTGTGCCTGCAGTTGTGGGCAGCCAGATCCAAGTCCCTCCAAATCCCTCCCTGGTGCTCGTGCAGTGCACACCTTTTGAGTCTCCTCTCTTTTAAAAGGAACATCAAAGCAGAGGTTTTGTACTACGTGAAACTTGCAGACATCAAAGGTTTGCTCATAAATTTAACCCCTCTCTCTACTGTGGTGAAGGTCAGAACGCTCCAGCTTGGGTTTGACGTGGTAGCAGATGTGTTTCAGGGGGTTGTTAGAAGGTTAGTGGAAGGATGGGATTTTTCTAACACTTCAAAAATATCAGAGATTGTGTCCCTCACCCTCCTCTGTGCAAAAAGGAGAGGGGCTGTGTATTCTGGAAAAGACTTCCTGGGGACCTGCCCCAATTCTGGGCCTGTGTTTAAGGTCAGAGTCTGAGCTCGATGGGGCTGAGCATGAGCCCGAGTTCAAGGGCTGAACACTTCATTGTGTCGGGGTGCTACAGCTGGAGCAAAACCCATGGAGCGAGGTAAGGATCCAACCCAGCCCTCCCTGGATGTGTGCTCTGGAAATGGTGCTGAGCCTCTGGACTCTCCCCTTCCCAGGGAGTGATTCCTCACCCTCCAGACCTGTCCCCCACCCTGTCCTCAGCCAAGCCCATTTATAGTCAAGGGAAAGAGGAGCTGTGTTTGATTGCAGTGACAACTTGCAGGGATGGGTTGCTGATGTATTTAAACACTGAACGATTTTCAAGCACTCTGCATCGCCAAACATTCCCTGGGACAAATGTTTTTATAAGACCTTTTTTATGATTACAGTGAGAAGCAACCATTAAGGAAAGGAATTTTTTTGTAGGTCATACATCCCCACCCCAGAGGCAGGTTGCCAGAGTTCTTCTGTTGGGTTTTGTGTCTCAGGATTTCTTGGGGGATTGCTGGGTTGCAGGATGCTCGTGGTTGACCCTCTGAGGGCCCTGGGGTGTTGGCAGGGAGCAGATCTGGAGAGCCCTGCCTGTCCCTGCTGGATCAGGGGCTGTCCAGGCAGCTCTTGGCTGTCAGGTGTCCTCATCCATCCCCTGTGACTTCACTGGGAACTGCAGGATGGGCTGGGTGGCGTCAGCCCGGGGACTCCTGGCCCCACAGCATCCTTTCCCTGGTTGCCTTGTCCTGTTTGAGGGGAGATGGATACTTCCCCAGTCCCCTTTGGAGCTGGAACGTGGGGTTTACACCAGGCAGTTCTGTGGTGCCTGTGCATCTTCCCTGTGTTTTAACATCAGGTTGGTCCCTGCTTCATCTCCCTGCTGTGTGAATCCCACAACACAGGGGCAGTGCAGATCACACCCTCCTCCATCCCACAGGCTCCACGTTTGCTCAGCTGCAGGGGTGTAATTATGCCATTAGTGCTGGTCAGACTTTCTGGTGTAAACGTGCTCGGAGAGCCGGAGAGGAAGGGAGAGGCCAGAGCCAGGGAGAGAGGAAAGGCAGCTGCTGCTTAATTTAAGACTGTTCCTATGACACCTGGAGGCTGCTGTGGTGCTGTCAGTCCTCTTGGAAGTGAGCAGGTAAACAAGGAGCTGTGGCTTGTTCTTGGAGTGCTTTGTCTTCCTGTTGAGCTGGTGGGACCTTCCGAGGTGCTCGGGGCAGGGAGGCTCTGCTGTTTCCTAGCTGGAGGCAGGATGTGCAGGAAAACCTGGAGAGCTGGAGCCTGACAGGTATGGGGAGGCTCTCCCAGGGATTTGGGCTGTTGGGAGAAACAGTCAGGGCTGTCTCCTCAGTCATCTTAAATTGTCTGACCTGTCTTTCTCTCTTTGTTAAGCTGTAGGGCCCTTCTGGCTCAGGTGGGCTCCTGGCACAGATGAACTGCTCTCCCAAATCTGGAGCTGCAGCAGAACCAGAGCCAAGGCTCTCAGGAGTTCTGCAGAGCCCTGACAGTAATTCTTCAGTGGGACTTTGGTCATGGGAGGCAGGGAAATAAACGTGGGGATAGAAAACCTCTGCAGAAAGTGGCTGCACGAGAAGGTGGGGGGAGGCACAGCATTTTCTGGCTTGTGCTGCCTCTGCTGCATTCGTTGCCTCAGAGGCAAATTATCAGTTTCTTCCTTGAATATTAACAGCTGCCAGGTAATGAATTCCCCCTCTCTGTTTTATAATGGCATTAAAATTGGGATTTGCCTTGGTTTTCTCTGTAATTATCCAATGAGCCTGTGTGAGTGAGAGGGAGGCAGGGCAGAGCTGGCTGTGCTGCAGGCGAGTGTCGTGCCTGGGGGATTGAACTTGGGAATGACCCTTCCTGAGGGGCAGATCCAAGGGATTGAACCCAGGAATGACCTGGCAGAAGGCAGGAAACTTCCATGGGCTGCCTGGGACAGGGCTGGCGTTGGCAGGGCTGTGTCTGTATGGGCTGCAGGGATCAGTGTCCCTCATCTCCCTGTCTTTGGGATATTTCTGTTGCTTGCACACCCTCTTTGTGTGTTTTCTCTGGTTTTCCCTCCTCCCAGGCTGAGGTCAGGCTGTGGATCAAAGCTGGGCTGTGTGGAGGGGAGATGGGAGGCAGGATTTGTACAAGCCTGTGCCTGTGCATCAGCCACCCACAGGAGAGAGAGCCCAGGGCTGTGCCATGTGCACGAGGGTGTCCAAGGACACCCAGGGGCTGGGTGTTTCTCTGAGCCCTCAGGTTGAGGATCAGGGACTTCATATTCCATCCTTAACTGGCTACATGTGGAGGCCAGCTCTGGAGCTAGAAAACTGGGAGAAAAAGCCTCTTACCGGAGGAATCTACTCTAGGGAGGAGGTAAAAACTGAGCTGGTTGTCCAAGGCCACCCAGCAAACTCATTGGAGGTCTGAAGGTCAATGACCCAGGCTGGAGGTGACAAAGCAAGCTCCCCAAATCCATTCTTGTCCCCTTGACTCATTGTAACTGAGTTTGCAGTTATTGGCACTTTGAAGCCATAATTGAGGTCTGCTTTCCTCCTTGCACAACCTTTTCTCCCGGCAAACTGTCAGCCATCAAGTGGGATGAGACAGTAAAAGAGATGTTACACTCACCATTTCCTAGAAACTGTCACTTTAAAGAGAACAGCACTGAAAAAAAAAAGGATGAATTGAAGCCAAACCCAGAGCGATAAAGCCCCAAATGTTTGATTTCTCTCAAAATCTGGAACTTTTCATTCCTTTCTTGGGTCTCTGCCGTGCCTGGGGCACGTTGTACCTTCACAGTTTCAGCCTCTGGCATTTATTAAACTTCACTTGGCAGAAGAGCTTAAAAAATATCACAGCCCAGGTTGTCTTTGGATGTAAATCAGCCTAACTGGGCTTCAATTCCTGGAGCTGGGGTGACACCAGATGACAAGGGGGCCTCTGGTGACTCTGGGCTGTGTTTGATTTTCTTGCAGAGCCTTGGAGCAGGTTTGGGTTTTGTCTATTATTGCCCAGCTTTGGGGAGGCAAATCCTCCCCAGAGAGCAGGCACTGGGGCACCCTGCTGCCTTTCCTGGCACCAGGCAGCTCCATCCCTGGGGTTTGTGCCTGGGAGGAGGATTCAAGGAGGCAGTGACAGGCAGTGACCTCCCCAGGGGACAGGTTGTTCCTGAAGTCACTGCTTTTGGATTGGCACTGTCCCATCAGTGCAGTCCTCTCCTCTGGATTTAGGGTGGCCTTGGGGCAGCAGAGCCTTTGGGGTCTCTCTGAGCTGTCCTTGCATCTGAACTTAGACGGGTGGCAGGGAGCTGAGGCTCCCTGGGAGCTGGCTGAGGGTGCAGAAGGATGGGAATCCAGAAATCACAGGAAGCTTTAAGGGCTGTTTCTTGGAGCTCTCCTGATAAAACCTGCCGTGGCAGCAGGAAGGTTCATTCTGTCCCCACGTGAGTGTGTGGGCAAAATTAGGGGTGCAGGCAGCAATTCCCAGCTAGACAGAAGGTGTCCCTGGATAGAAGGTGTCCCTGGTTCGGGAATGGCTGCAGGCTGGGCACTGTGTCAGGTTAACATGGCCTCTGATCACACCTCACCTTCAGCATCCACATTTCCCATTAGTGGTGCTATTTTTAAGCTCCCTTGGCAGTTAACACCAATTAATCTAAAAAAACCCAAATAATGGTTTTCCAGAGCCCCGGGCTCCTTCCCATTGCCTGTGTGGCCCCAAAGCCCTGGCAGAGCTGAGCCCTGTGAAGTGCAGGGATGGCTGGAGAGGTTCCCTGAGGAGATGTGCAATTAGAGCAGGGTCCCAAACCAGCCCATGGATCCAACTTTTCCATCCTGGCTCGTGCTGTTTGTGCCACAGGGGAAGCCCCAGCTCCCTGCAGTGCTGGTTGAGGAGCAGCCCATGCAGCCCTGTCTGGACTGGCACTGCCTGGGCACGGGAGCTGCCAC